>CM060591.1:45966463-46566463 GCA_030578255.1 Tiaroga cobitis
TCTCTACTAAGTCTTCACTCATTTTCTTTTCTGCTTGTGATCCATCTGTTCATAGCAGCATTTTTGTAGAACGCTCAACAACACCATTAACAAATGGTATAATCGTATCCACACATACTTTGACAAATTCCCAAGGCAATGATTGAGCTGAGGGAAGAAGCAGCACTGCAAAAAGAAAGTTTATTGCATCTATAAAAAGAAACAAGAAGGATTCATCTAAAATATTATGATAAGATAACTGATTTACCAATTGTAAAAGGATCTAGCTTATGGGCTTGCCATGCATGAGGTATGTATTGAAAAGAGAGGCTTTGGAGTACTTTCAAGAACGTCTGGTAGGGTTTCAAGAGGCAGAGGAATCATACGCCCTCCACATCACATTTCTGCAGTATATGTCCCATATTACAAACCCCCAACGGCACCGGATGAAGGCTCGTCTTTCTCAAACCATAGCAACAATGAGAAACCGAAAAAAGGGATTGGGAGCGCCAACATCAGAGATTCCACGACCGGAAACACGACTTGCATCACTCTGCCAAATTATTTTGATTTCTTTTTCCCTTTTCACTCGCAATCCCATGCATGACTACGCTTTAGCGCTTGAACCCCTTTCAGAAAGCACGGCTCTTTTCAAACAGCGACTTATCGCTCTCCTCCGTCTACGGAGTGTGGGAGTGGGGTTAGGGAAGCCCGATTGCACAACCAAAACCCCACTCGGCGAGCTGCAGGTTTCCCTTGCAGTTCCAGAAATACACCCTTGTGCTCGCCCACCCTTGTCCCCGGACATCCATCCTCGCCTTTCAGGCTGGGAGGGGCCGGAGCTTCGGCTTTCTTCCTGATCGTGACTGCGGAGGGTTCCAGCAGTTCCCCGCCCGCTCTGACTGACTCCCCCACATTCGCAGCAACCTCTTCTCTACTCTGAGCCGCAGCTCCAGAAGCACACCAGCAGGCCAATCTGGCTCTCCTCCAGCTACCTAGAGTTATCTAATCACAATAAATGAGGATAAATTAGCGTAGCACCACAGCGACAGGGCTCACTTCATGTTACGCAGCAGGGTGCTCAATGTTTTAGCACTCTTGCTTGTTGTGGGGATGAGGCCCATTACTTTTTCCTCAACTCCCAAGCTGCAACCTAAACCATTTGGAGAAATCAACAAACTCCTAATGTACTCGCATGGCAGTTCTCTCCCTACTATGTAATTCGAGCAGTTAGCACGGCGTATTTCTTCAACAGGCAGGCTTCATAACGACTGACCCCCATCAAGGTGATTCAATAAAAGCCTATAAAAGAATTCAGCACCTTTTCTGAGGGACAACTACAGACTGAAAAGGGATGAGTCTATTCAAACCGATTGCACTGCTGCTGCTATGAGGAAACAAAATAAGAATGTGTGTCTCTCTCTCTCTCCCTTTCCTCGCTAACATAAGTAACTATGGTAACAGGCGCACTGCATGGCACTGCTTCCACAAGCTCTCCAGAAATAAAACTGTTGGGCTAAGAGCGAGCAGGTAAAGACAAAAGATCCCGGGTGCCACTATTTATAGAGGCAGGCTTACATAATCTCCACACAGACCAGCGCTGGCTGAGGGAGGTTGGGTTTTGGGGTGAGTGGCACCGGGGCCCCGGCCCTAGAATCGAGTGCGCGAGAGTGGTGTCTGGAGGTTACACTGTCGATTATGAGCAAGCTCCAAAGGCTACAGGAGGGGGAGGAAGTAGAAAAGAAAGAATCTGTACAGAGAGGGGGGAAAGACGATGGCGGATTGGATTTGATGGTTGCATTGCTAAAGGGTGAACGCTTTACATGCGCTTGTTGATCAGCAACTCAAGCTCCCAAGGGATGCATATCAGCCTGTGGTGGTGGGAGATGTTCGCCATTGAACGTCACTGTATCAGCGATTACATCACCAACCCAACTCACTGAGGTAACAAGTGCTTATGACAGATGGAAAGACCGCTATCAGGGATAACAAACACAAGACTTTACCCACTGGCACTGTGAGACACCCTCAGCTGAAGGCCTGAGAAGACAATGTCACAATCTGTTAGGCTAATGGTAGTGGAAGGATTGAAAGACAGTATAAATTTAAAGAGGTTTAACTGACAAGCCTTCTATAGCTGATAGCTTGTTTAAAGGCAGAACTGTCAGACCTGGCGTCACAAAATAAATTCTTTTGACGCACAGAGCGTGACTAAATGGCTCCCCCTAGCAGTCATGCGCCATTATTACACTCTTCACACTGTAATTTTGATTCTTTTGAGCTTGACTGAACAAGGTGTGAATGAACAGCTCCGTTCTTATCCGTCAGTTGATATAATCAGCAAATGAAACCTTCACGCTTCATAAAACAGGAAGCTTTGAGAATTTAATGCACTAATTGTCCCATTACGGGGCAAAAGAAAGTGTGACTCACGTAAATATGCCCCAACTACTCTAACCAATGGATGCAAATAGAGGCTCATCTCAGGGTCTCATCAATGCGCAAATGGAGGAACTCTGACTCATCTATTTATGCCTGTGCGTTAGATCTCGCTAATGTTGTTTTGGCTATTATCCCATTGTACCGTAGGTCTGAGGAGAGGGAGGGGGATTGCGCATTGAATGTTTTAGTCACACTGAACAACCAAAAACTAGGAGATGCATTTCAAATGGCAATAGCTATGAGGACACACATGCTATGATGCCCAAGGGGAATGCGAATATAGAGGAAGATGTGTGTTTATTTCCTCTCTGATCATTCGTCAGATTGCTGACGTTGCCACATGGTTCTGAAAAGTTGGTGAAGTAAAAAAATAAAATAAAAAACACCAAATACAGCATGACGCATCAACAGGCATAAGTCTCCCAAACACTGTTGACGCAACCGAGACTGTGTAAACAGAGGGATGTCAACACTTTTAAACTTTTATCATTATCAATACACTTAAACGATCCATCTACAAGCTCTCCTTTCCTCTTGGAGGCCCTGAAACAGTATTGCTTCATTGTAAACCTAGATAATAAATGACAATAATATATTATAAGGTAGACTCCTCAAATAAGTAACAGAAATTGAATATACTAATATATATATTTGTATAAATTATGTTGATACCTACAGGTACTGCAGCTCAGTTGAATGAAAGCAGGAAGCCTGTTCTGGTTCAAATACTACTATGAATTAATAACAACTGTTTTAAATCATCCTACATAATTAATGTGACAGCTTTGTGTGTTTAAACTTCCTATGTACTCAAGATAAAAAAAAACAGCGTTCATCAATTAGAACCTGATGTATATTACACTTCTTTATGACATTACATTATAGACAAATCTTCAGAATTTGTAAAAGAAATGTAGAGTACAGGGCGTATACAACATAAGCCTAAAAAAAATGAAAGTACAGGATCAATGAATGTGAAATTTTCAGTGGCAACATAAAACTGTCCAGAAAGGAAAACGAGTGATCTTATCAACTAGCCTTAACGCTATAGCACCATTAATAGGCCTACTCTGAAGCTAAAAGTCAATACAATCTGTTTTTACAGTGTACATGAAGCAATTCAGTGAACCTCCCTCTTTATGTAAAGGTGTAAACACTCGTCTTCATTTGGCATGAAATTCTGACTGGATTTCTGCCCACACACTTACTTTATGTTCACTAATCTCTATGATCCAATGAAAACTGATACAGTCTACCTGTATTGTCGCAGCTCTTTACAATACAGCGAACACCCATGATTGTAAACTATGCTTTTACCATCTAGTAATTGCTGACTCTATCACTCCAACTCTGAACGAACTTTCTACTCCTCACCACGGTGCGTCTCAGGTGCTGCAGTAATCACTCCGCCCAAGTAGCAGTGCTTCGCCTACTGAGAATATAGTTCCCAATATTTATACGGTTAAAAGATGGCTGTCTCTCATATGATCTTGTTATTTGTACACTCTGTGACTATACAAATCACAGCATGTAAAAAGGAAAATGTTTGCGTGATTTTGTCACTTATTGGGATTAGTATGCTAGCTGGAGCCATTTACTTCCAGTCTTTGTGCTAAGCTAGGCTAGCGGTGGGTGCGTCAGACAGAGTTACAGCACGCACGGAGATGAAAAAGGTATGTATGGACTTATCTAACTATGGGGGATACGGTGAATAAGTTAAAGTCCCAAAAAGTCAGCGTGTTTCTTTAAGGGAATTTGGCCTTTGTGTTTCCTCATATTTAAACTCTTGTGAAACAAGAAGTCATAGCTAGACAATTTCAAATTCCTAGTCACCCTGGTGTGCTAAAAAAGGTCAACATTAATGGGAATATACTTCAGAGATATTTTTCTTCAATGAAAGGTTAGATTTTTGACAAATTTTTGAATGAAAGATCAAAAGGATAAACGATGCAGATTTATTTTTTTACAGCCAGTTTTGATCATATTTACCAGGGGTGCCATTAATTCTGAGCACGATTGTATAGATTGCAATTCAGTATATTCCTGTTATTGCAATTCAACTTCCTGTGAGGCATGGCCAGTTCAATTTATATTCCAACACATTAATTAGGCCTACATAAAGTACAAGGAAGCAAATCCGGGCTAATCAGTAAAAAAATAAAATAAATAAAATAAAATAAAATAAAAATCACACTTTTAAAGAAACACCATCCATAAAAATGATATCATTTGAATATTTAAGTATGAGAGATTCAATTAAACTGAAGAAATATGTTATAAGAAGATTTCAATTTATTCTTTCAAATGAAGCCAAACAGCAATGGACCAAAAAAAGTGCACCGTCTTACGGCTCTTTAAACCTGAGGATATAATAACATTAAGCCAGACGTAAAATTGAAATATTTAAACAGGGCTCTCAATTATTATATTAAATGAGCAAATAAAAATAAAAAAATCCACCAATTATCTAAATTACGTAAAAATGAAATACACTTTGTAGTAGCAAACATATGGCACCAATTGAACATCATGATTTATCATTCCGATTCTGGCTTGCTACTGATTTTCAATACTCTTCAGCCATTATCAGTACAGTCAGAGCCGACCAGCCAGTAAAGGGGTGGCTACCCTGCCCTCTTCCAGTGCTATCACTGTACTGCTCCCAGATGTATCCTGTTTCCAGATACTGCTTGTAAACATTATTGATAAGGTTAGTCCTGAGCTCTTGGTAGAGGGTAGCTGCCTTCTCTTTGTATGGCCCTTCCATGCTGCCATAGTGATGCAGTGCTCTAACAGCCAGGTAGTTGATGTTGATCCAGATCGGTCCTCGCCAGTAGGGGGCGTCGTGTTCCGTGTTCCTCTTCATGTAGAGGGGATCTGCACGTGAGAGTGAGCGCAGGCCATAGGGCGTCCAAAGGCGTTCAGGGTCTCGAATGTCTCTCAAAATATGCTCAATTTTTGGCGAGTCTGGTGTCAAAATATGAAGCAAGAACGGAAAAAGGCTAACGTAGCCTAACGCATTCACATACTGCAGCTTAGGGGCTCTGCGAACGGAGCGAACCAACCGTGAGACTGGGAACTGGTGCCGTGGTTGTCCGGGGGGCACAAACACCTTCTCCTGCTGAAGTGAGACCGCCTGGGTGTGATTGCCATAATCACTGAAGGTGTGCAGATTCTCGGACCAGTGCAGTTCGTTTAACAGAGCGTTATTGTTGAGGGTGCGATGGGTGTTTTCATACACCTGGTGGGGTTCCCCGAGTATTCGTGCCACATTCGCCATGATGCCAGAGGCAAGGGTCATCCAGCAATACAAGTCTACATGCCTCTCATCAGCAGATGGGTGGGAAGCCCGTGGGTAGTCGTCCAGGCCAGAGGTCAGGGTCTTGGGGTTTAAGAAAAGGTTGGTGTCTTTGTCCCTGCCTCGCCAACGGTAGGAGTTGGCAATGGGTCCGGCTTGTGTAGTGTTAAACCACTCAAACCAAATCTGCAGTCTGGGGTACAACCTTCTCAAGAAAGGAAGCATGGTCTGAGAGGACAACGACTCTGGTTGAGCATCCCGCTTCTCCAGCAACTCCTGTAGGGCCAGGAAGAGCGTAGGAGGGTTTGCGTTTTCGTTGTGCTGCACTATAAACTCAGACGGTACTTTGCTGCGTGCTTCATCATCCAAGATTTGTTCTCGTGGTATCCAGCCCTCTACGTTGATGAGATCGAGCCAGTGCGCAATGACCCCCTGAGTTAGCTGACTGTCCCATTTGTTGAGGAGAAGTTGATGAAATCCTTCGTCCCAAAGAAAGCCCCTTGGAAAGAAAGATCGCGATGGTACTGCCGTAAACAGCGGCCCCTCAGGGTAAAGCACAGGGTGCTCATTATAAACCGACTGTACAACAGACTGTCCAAAGAAATATCCCAAGCCCCCAAGCATGTTGCTTAAAGCTGCCTTGGCAAATTCGATCTGCGACGATGTGAATCCTTTTGCTTGAAGGCCAAATGTACCCTCAAACTTCTCATCAAAAGCCACCTTACGCTTCTCCAGCTCTTCCGTAAGCACAGAGCCCACAAGTTGATTGGGTCGGTCACGGAAGCTTCCGGATTCAAACAAAACTTCAATCTGGAAAGGGGTTTGAACGGTCACCTGATGCACCACAAAATCACTCTCCATCTTGGGATCTTTCTGTTGATTCTGGTGGTTAGTGACTTTGTAAGAATCCACGGCAAAATAAGATATTTTTTCACCTTTGGGGGGACTGAAAACAAATTTGTGATTTAGGCTGTTTTTCACTATATCTGTCAGCTTATCAAGGCCAGGGCTCCTAGTTTGCAGGAAATTATATCTGAAAAGAAAGAGAGTAAAACAATACAGTAACTTGTTGAAATAACATCACCAAACCTAAAATGTCTTTAATTTTCTTCACACCCCTTCGCTCTGTTCATCTGAGCATCATATGCTACTAATAATATTTTGTGTTTGAGAAGCAATTGGAGATTTCCTATTTGTTGAAGTGCACTAAATTTCAAAACTAAACATGTTTTCTACAGCTTTCTATAGCTTTGTAAAAAAAATAAAAAAGCTGTAATTTATCAGTAAATATTATTAACTTTCTAATATAATACACATTGTTTAAATGTTATATTTAATTAGTTTTTTTATTCTGAATAATTATTACTGAAAACCTACATTCCTCCCTATTTCTATTGTTCACAATTATTACTTATTTATTACATAAGCTTCTAGTTTATAATAAAGGTAAAATACCTGGCATATTTGCCACCAGCACCTTCCCCTGCAGTGGGTTTGCCAAAGGTGATCTTGAAGTTGCCAAGCTCCTCAGAAGTTCCTGTCACAGAGCTCAAGCGATTTTTCTCCTCTACATGAGCCTGCAATGAACCTTGAATATCCGTGGCAGCGTAGAACATCAGCGAGATCACAGGAGATGAGGAAGCAATGCTCTGCCAATCAGAAACAAAGACAGATTTGATGTTATGAATTTCGATAGTGTAATATAATTTAAAAAATTATAAAAAGAATGAACCACTTTAACTTCATATCATATTAAAAGAAAGCTTATGTTATGCAGAGTTGACACACTGTCTAGCATACTCTACAGTAGCCGACCTTCTGAAAATCATGCAGATTGTATATTTCCACTCAAATTTCATCCACATAATTTATTGAAAAAGATAGTTTGGCCTTCAATCGGTGACGGTTTTAAATACCTAAACCTGTACAAGTATCAAGGTCCCCACAACTTTTTACTTAATACATTGTCAGAAATTTCCAATCATTTCTAATTACTGGAAAAATATTTTATAGAGACTACCCTCATAAGGAGAAATTTCTTGCCAATAAAATATTTCAGAGGTTAAACATTTAGTAAGTTCCATTACCTTTTTTTGTGAATAATTAAGATATTTTACATTTTCATGACTTCCTTGAAAGCCACAATTTAATATTTATCTTGATATTACCAGGTTTTCCATGACTGTGAGAATTGTGACCTGTTCACCCAAAAATGAAAATTACCCCATGATTTGCTGTATATGACATTCTTCTTTCAGACGAATACACCCACAAGGGTAACCAGTGATGCATGTATGATGTAGAATGTAGCAGTATCTTAAGTTTAGACGCGTCTTGCGGTTCAAACAAACAGGGCTGGGCAACAAACTCAAGCTCCTCCGACATTTCTCTTTTAAAATTGTTGTTTTAGACTTCAAATTCGTGACTGGTGTTTTCCGCATTCGTCAATACATTGTGCATCGGGTCAGGGGTTACTCTTTCACCGTAAATCGATGTATACGGCCATCTGCCGGAAGATAGTTATTTTAGTCGATAAAGTTTTAAATTTGGATATTTTTCTTACACAAACACATCGATTCCCTTCAGAAGGCCTTTATTAACCCCCGCAGAGCTGTGTGGATTACTTTTATGATGGATATAATGCACTTTGATGGACTTCAAAACATAAACTGCCATTCACTGCCATTATAAAGCTTGGAAGAGCGAGGACATTTTTTAATATAACTCCGATTGTATTCTTCTGAAAGAAGAATGTCATATATACCTAGGATGACTTGAGGGTGAGTAAATCATGGGGTAATTTTCATTTTGGGTTGAACTAACCCTTTAATGTATATTGATTTAATTTTTTTATATGTATATATAATTTATTAATAATTTCACAGATGTATTTGAAATCAAGCAATATTATTATGATTATACTAAATAAAAGTGTTCTTCATGAAACCAAGAAGCGCATTTTCCCACAAAGTGTGGAAAAAAGTACATTTTAATTATCAAAACTATGACCACTGAAAACAATTAATATTTTTATTGTACATTACTCCCATTATATTACAATAAAATATCCTTATATTTAACAATTTTATTATAATAAATCAGATAATGCTGGCTTTCAAACACATAAACTGTAAGAGCATTACTCTTTATTACGTACATGTTGTTTTGCAGTAATCCTCCAAGTCCAGTCTCCACCATGATCTCCACCCATACGCTTCACAAACTCTGTGGTCAGTGTAAAATCACGGTCATGGATCTCTTGGACTCCAAAAGATACTCCATCATGCATTATCCATCCGTAGCCCTGCAAATGGTCACCTTGCTCACATGTGTGCCTAAGATTTCCATCCATATCAGTGAACTGACGCATCCACATTAAGCCTAAATAAATCAACAGAAAAGGCAGGGTTGTAATAATCTCACAACATCACAAAGACAAATTTAGACAGAAAAATATAGACAGAAAGTAAATGGTGCATAAAGACAAAGTGTGAATTTAAAGCACCCCACCTGTCACAACAGATCTAGGACTTCTTGTTTTCATCCCGAAGTACACCTGGGGGCGGTAGGAGCCCCAATATCTTTCGGGAGACACAGCAGGACTTGAACTATTAGCATCTAAGACCCGTGGAGAAGGGTGCAATGTCATGACCCTCCTGGCCAAGGATGAGCGCATATAAAGAGCATAGAAGAACCAGATGAGACTGAAGATACACAAACCGATGGATATATTGATAAACACCTTCCCAATGTCCGTTTTCTTTTTTTTCTCATTGCGTGGTGGAGCAGGTGCTTTTTCCTCCTTTCTTGGGCTAGGTAACACACCATCACCACTTGCAACCCTCTTCCTCCGCCGACCCATCTTTCTTTTGACCTGACCAAGCCGGTCCGAGGATGACAATCATTCAAATGCACCTGAAAATCACCAGAAGTCAAGAGGTTTTGACTACATGTAGGTTTTGACTGTTGAAACAGTGATTGCAGCATAAGCTCATAAACTATATCAGACTTGTAGTAGTCCATTTACGGGAATACATGCCCCTAAAATATGGTTATAATGTTAGACCTGTCTATGACAAGATTCAGCTAATTGAATTGGCTAACTGAAAAAAAAAAGGAATGAGGAAATGAATGAACGAACGAATGAACTGGTGAATGAATGAATGAATGAGATTCAGCTCGTCAGTGTCTGTTTAACGCGCCTGCAATGAAAATTCTCTCTGCACTAAAGGTGGACGAAGCAATGAAAAAATGACTATAGCAACAAGGCAAACACAAATTATACTAATAATGACGTTACCTTATGTACGTGTCAGTAGCCTACTCAACTGAACATTGTAATCAGCACCACGGTCACTTCCGCCTTTCTTTGCGAAGCTGACAACAATCATAGATGCATGTTCAAAATAAAAGTCCCCCCCGTGATTTACTATTGTATGCTGGCTAAAGACAACAACACTGAAATTTCTGTCGTAGTTTACTCATCACGCGTTAGTCGTCACCATCATTTCGTTCAAATCATGATGTGGCTTTCTTTCTTTTTAGAGCACAAAATATTCTGAAAAATGTATCGATGTTTTTGTCCATAAAGTCAAAGGGGACCAATGTTGTTTGGACCTCAATGACATTCAAAAGTGAGTCTCAATCTGCTCTCTAGCTCCCCAGGGCGTGAATCAGTATATCACGTGCAGAATTTTCCTGCACTGGTAAGGTAACTTTTTGATATAAAAAATAATGAACCCTGAATTGAGAATTTACACAAACTGAAAAAGTAAAAAAAAAAAAAAGTGTTAGGTTGTGCCCCGCTCTCCCCGACAACTAGTAATTATGTGTCCAAAGTCAGGAAACATGAACTTATGATCTGATAACTGACCCTTTTACATTCCCAAAGACTTTGGACCACTAATAAGAACAACAGATCCTGATGAATTCAAGTTTTGAATGCCCTTCAACCGCATGATGGAGGGGACACATCAGAGCTCTGCCTGTTGGGACTCCGGGGAAACCTCAATTTGAATGTAGCCTACTAAAATGCTATTTAAAGGTGCTCTAAGCGATGCTGGGTGACGTCACTTCTTGTTGACGTTCAAAGTATTGTCAAACAAAACGGAGGCTAGCTAGACCTTCCCTCCTCCTCATCCCGTCCCCTCCTCCTGTAGTTTTACTGATACTTCTTTCAAGGAGTAATGTCGCCAAGTTAGATAAATGCTTTCATATAATGCAAAAAAAAAAAAAGAGAAACATTACCAGAAAAACACGATAAAACGTTTCGCCACCTGAGGTTATAACTTTATCACCCATACCAGGACGCAATAATAGCAAGATAACGTTAGCTTCAAATTTAGTCAAAGTTGTCAATAGGCTATGAATGAACATTCAATTTCATAATAAATAGTTGGTGAAAACAATCATTCACACAAACTGTCGCCCTACTGTGAGTTTGCTTGATTATTTACAATAGAGATCGATAGCTAGCTGCTAGAAACCTATATGTTGTGTATTCACCAAAGTTAGTGCTGACTGCATTGTTCTAGCTAATTATATCCTTGTGTTTGTTAGGCAAAAATGAAAGTCCATTTAGAAAAAACAAACTGGATTTACCCACCTGTCCAGCAAAAACAGAGCTAACGTTACCTGAATCTCGGATTGGAAGCCCTTCTGCCGGCGGAGTTCTCACCACCTTTCAAAGGCTTTTCCAATGTAAATTTGGGCATGCGTTCCTTCTCCTTTTTCTCTTCTTTGTATTTTTGCAATCCGTTCATCAGAACGTCGTCTCTTTGGTCGTGTGTCGGCCATATCAAACTTAAAAGAGTTAAAATTCTAACTTCCCTCTTCATGCTTCTCTCCTCCACACCCCCCTTGTACGCTCACTAACCCACCCCCAAATCATTCTTGTCGGTTACTGGCTGGAACACTGTTTGTGTTAATAAGATTCTGACTTTATCTTGTGTTTGTGGTATAATAAGTATTATCTAGTTTATTGTAGTGTCACTTTCCACTTTTCACGTGCCCAGCAACAGTTAGGCCAATAAGCAATCCCCCTTTGTTTTCTCCACCAATCAGACAGTCTCCACTAGCGTAACCTCTGACTGTTTTCAGTATTCATGTAACTTTTATCTGAGACACTCGCTCCATCTCCGATCCGGTAGCTAGAGGGAAATATCTCTATTCTTCAGTTCTGCTTCATGCGTCCATGAGAATAAACCATTAACAAAACTCACATCGTCTATATCAAACTGTTTCATTAAAGAGTGGCATGAGAGTGTAAAATTCGTCCTCATTATTGCTCTGACCGGACAACCTGGGGAGATTGAGGATTTTGTATCAACCCTAAGCACAGTCCTTCTCAGGGGTCACAAGTTTGGGTCTCCTTCCCGACACCTCCTTTATATGGTCCTTCGAGCCGGATCTTCAGTTTCCTCAGCTCTACAATGGATCACACTCGTCCGCGCCGTGATATCCGTCGGCCTCGTTACCTCGATGACTTCCTGGTGAATATCCCGCCACGTGGTCTTTCTTCTCTCACACTCCATGACCACTCCAACGAGGGAGCAGCTTTTCAACCTCCTGCTCCAGTCATCACTCAAGATCCAGTTGGACCTGCGTCTCAGAACCTCAGCTCCGAAGCAGTCATGTCAGCTTTGCAGGAAATGAAAGAGAATAACCAGCTCAGGCGAGATATGCAAAGCCTCTTCAATTCTCTATCCCTGAGATCAGCGCCTCAGCCTCAACACCTCGATCCAAGGCATTCTAGTCAGTTTGAGGACAGCTCCACCTCATATATGCCTTATCAACTGCCTGAGAGAACATCCACTCCTAATCGCAATCTTCAAGCAGTAGTGGATGATCTTCCGCCCTGGCCTGACACTGTACCAATTCCTCTCTGGAGCGAGCCTCTACCTCCTCCACCTCTAGCTGATGTGCTGCTACCACCTCCGCCGACTCCAATGTCATATTTACCTTCTTATGAGGCAAGAATTCAGTCCACTCCAGCGTATGTAGAGCCGTATACTCTCCCTTACAATACATACTCTGTGGAGGCGACATACAGAGGGCCAAAGCCGGACATTCCATGTTTCACACATGATGATCCACGTCAATATGCCCGCCTCAAGATAGCGCTTGACAACCTCTTGCCCAGAGATGCAACTGAGAGGTTCAAATACCAAATACTAGTAGATCACCTCAAATTCGAAGACGCGCTCCTCATTGCAGACTCCTACAGTAATAGTCCAACTCCCTACTTGAAGACAATGGCCTCACTGACTGAAATGTATGGGCAACCTCACAAACTAGCCCTGCAGCGCATCAATGAAGTCCTGGCCGAGCCTCCAATCAGGAGTGGGGACAGTCGAGGTTTTCGCCTCTTCGGCCTCAAAGTCAGAGCTCTGGTCGGTATGTTAGATCAACTGGGCAAGGAGGGCAAGACTGAGCTGGATTGCGGGTCACACACATCACGACTTCTGTCCAAGTTGCCGCATGAACTCAGAGCACAATTCAAGCGTTACATAGACCCCATCCGCACTCCGATACCTACTTTGGTGCACTTCTCTAATTGGCTTGAATACGAGGTCCGTGTTCAAGATGATGACTATCAACCTTACCATTTACGGTCTTCACGAGACGAACACCAGAAGGGCTTCAAGCCCAAGTTGCAGAAGTCCAGTGCACGCCCGACCACCGTTTTGCTTGGCTCAGATCCTTCTCCTAAGTCACCTGAGTTTTCGTCACAAGTTTGACCTCACGTCAGCAATAAACTTGAGAAACCTAAGAAGTATTGCCCCTTTTGTGATGACATACAACATTATTCCAATCAGTGTCCAGAGTTTAAGAAGTTTTCCACTGATCAGAGAGCGTCATGGATCAAAACTGGCATGCGCTGCTGGAGATGTGGCAGAAATCACCTTGCTGCTCAATGCTATCTCAAGGCTAAGAGCCAGCAGTGTAATCAGACACACCTTGATATACTGCATGAGGTCAACACTCCCGCAACCAAATCAGCCCATCCGACCGCAGCGACTGGGCAACCAGCTACTTACTACCTCGATCCAGACCTCAGGAGTAGCTGTGTATTGCTGAAGATGGTCAAAGTTCTTCTCCACAATGGCAAACACAGACTAGAAACTTACGCTATCCTCGATGATGGCTCTGAACGTACCATCTTGCTTCACAATGCCGCTCAAAAGCTACATCTCAAGGGACAGAGTGAGGATTTGGCACTCAGAACTATCCGTCAAGAGGTGAAGACTGTTTCAGGAAAGTCAGTGTCATTCTCCATATCGTCATCTGCCCACCCTGAGAAACAATTTGGAATCCACGAAGCCTTCACTGCGGTAGAGCTTGGCCTTTCCAAGCATTCTCATCCTGTCGAGGCCCTACAGAAAACGTATCGTCATCTGAGAGGCCTCCCACTACATTCAATCAGCCAAGCGCAGCCACTTCTCCTCATTGGTTCAGACTACCCCCATCTTCTCTCTCCAGTTGAGCCTGTGCACCTAGGTCCACCAGGGGGCCCCGCAGCATTGAAAACTCGTCTCGGCTGGACTCTGCAAGGTCCTGCCAAAGTCCTGCTGCACCAGACCTCCACCCCCCAGTGTCTCCTTATTAGCACCCCCACTTCCTCTACTGAACTTTTCAGTCACGTGTCCAGATTATGGGAGATGGACATTCTTCCCTATCGGAACGAAAAGCTCATCACCAGGTCAAAACAGGATAAGGCGGCCATCAAGCTGCTGGAGGAGAAGACAGTCAGAGTTAACATCGATAACGTGCAGAGATACGTCACCCCACTGCTCTGGAAAGAAGGTCTTCCTCCTCTCAGTGCCCCAAAGGAAGCTGTCCTGAGTCACCTACGAGGCACAGAGAGACGTCTCGCCAAAGACCAAGCCAAGGCTACATCATACAGCCAAGAGATCAATAAACTGGTGGATTCGGGTTACATCAAGAAGCTCACATCACCTGAAGACCAGAGCAGGCAATCATGGTATATCCCATATCACATGGTCCATCACAATGGCAAAGACCGCATCGTCTTCAACTGCTCATTCACCTTCCAAAACACCAGCCTGAATGAACATCTACTTCCAGGGCCAACCCTAGGTTCCAGTCTCCTCGGTGTCCTGCTCCGTTTCAGGCAATATCCCACTGCGGTGAGCAGCGATATTAAGGGCATGTTCCATCAGGTCCGCCTCCTGTCTGAGGATCAGCCCTTCTTCCGCTTCCTCTGGAGGGACATGAACCGCAGCAACAAGCCTGACATCTACCAGTGGCAGGTACTCCCTTTCGGCACCACCTGCAGCCCCTGTTGCGCGACCTTTGCCCTCCAAAAGCACGTCATTGAGCACAGCAGTCTTGATGAAGATCCTCGGCTTTCAGTGGAGAACTGTTTTTATGTAGACAATCTTCTTTAAAGCTTCCCATCCATCTCAGAAGCAAAGCAGCTCGTCTGCAAACTTCAGACTCTGCTCCAATCAGGTGGCTTTGAGCTGCGTCAATGGGCCACCAACGTTCCAGACATCATCAGTCATCTGCCACCTGAACTCAAATCCGAGAGCAGAGATCTGTGGCTATCAATGGAGGGTGCCGATCCCCCAGAACGGACCCTCGGGCTGCACTGGCACTGCAGAACAGATACTCTCACTTATCGCCTTCGCCACACAAAGCAATCTGAGCCCACGATGCGCAACATTTACAGAGTCCTAGCTCAACAATATGACCCTCTAGGACTGCTCATTCCCTACACCACTCGGGCCAAAATCCTGGTGCAGAGCCTCTGGGGAAAGAAACGGGACTGGGACGATCCTCATCTCCCTGAGGATCTGCTCCAGCTGTGGCAGGCATGGGTGAGTGAACTTCCATTACTTCCTAACATTACTGTTAAACGTTGTTATGTCCACTTAGACACTGACCTCCCAGCGGCCTCCCAGAGCATCCACGTTTTCTCAGATGCTTCAGAGAGGGCCTATGGATCGGTCGCTTACCTGCGTACTGTCAACGCCGATGATGATGTCCAGGTAGCGTTCCTAGCGGCCCCTTCCTGTGTTGCTCCAGTCCGCCAGCAGTCCATCCCGAGGCTGGAACTCTGCGCTGCCCACCTCGGAGCCCAGCTTGGTGCAGTCCTGAAACGGGAGCTCACAATCTCCATCTCCTCCATCACCTACTGGACCGACTCCACCACCGTATTGGCTTGGTTGTTGTCTCCTTCCTGCCACTAAAAGGTGTTCGTGGGTGCCAGAGTTGCGGATATCCAGGAATTAACCGAGAGCCACTCATGGCGCTATGTCCAATCCAGTGAGAATCCTGCTGACGATATAACTCGCGGACTGACCCTCTCACAGATCCAGAGTCATAGCCGCTGGAGATCTGGACCTGCCTTCCTTCATGAAAGTGAGTCAACCTGGTCTTCCTGTCCAGACATTACATGCCTTAATGATTCAGCAGAGTTGCGCAAAGCCAAGTTTTGTGGCGTCATCTCTACTCCCCTTCATCCACCTTTACCTGACACTAGCCAGTTTAACAGTTTCCAAGAGCTACTGGAAGCCACAGTTCGTGCATGTCACGGGGCGGCCACAGACTCTAAACCCACACCTGAGTCTTTCAGACAAGCTGAAACTCTTTCTCTTCAGACAAGTGCAAAGTGACTGTTTTCCAGAGGAGTTTGCTCTCATCTCCTCCCAAAAGCCCATTCCATCCAGCAGTAGGCTTATCACTTTGGCCCCAGAATACGACCCAGAGACTCAGTTAATCCGGGTCGGGGGCCGACTAAGACGCTGTGAATCCCTCAGTTTAGACACTTTGCATCCCTTTGTCTTAGACCCACATCATCCCATCACAAAGTTGATCATTGCTGATTATGACAGCAAGCTTGCACATCCAGGCCCTGAGAAAGTCTTCGCTGAGCTACGCAGAAGGTTTTGGATCTTGCGAGGTAGAGAGGCTATCCGCAAGCTGCAACACCACTGTCCAGAGTGCCGCAAATGGCGCAGCCAACCCATTATCCCCAAAATGGCCAACCTCCCGCCTTCCAGTCTAAGGTTACACAATCCAGCTTTCTACTCAACTGGTATGGACTGTTTTGGTCCTTTCGTCATTAAAATAGGGAGGCCCAATGAGAAGCGATGGGGCATAATATTCAAATGCCTCACCACACATGCAGTGTATCTAGATCTGCTGGCCAGTATGGACACTGACTCGTTCCTCATGAGTCGTTTCATCTCTAGACGGGGAAAGCCTCACGAATTGCTGTCCGATCAAGGTACAAACTTTAAAGGTGGCAGCTCAGAACTTCAAGAGGCCTTCAACTCCCTTGCCTCAGCTCTGCAGTTACAACTCGCTAGCCAGCAAATCCATTTCCGCTTCAACCCACCTAGTGCCCCTCATTTTGGGGGTTCCTGGGAGCGAGAAATCTGCACCATCAAGTCAGCGCTGCATGCCATACTGGGATCACAAACGGTCACCGAGGAGGTCCTTAGAACCATCCTAACAGAAGTGGAGAGCATTATCAACTCCAAACCGCTTGGTTACACCTCTTCTGATGTGGCAGACCCAGATCCAATCACTCCAAATGTGCTACTGATGGGGCGGCTGGACCCATCTACTACGCAGGTTGTTTACTCAGGGACAGAGCTCCTTAGTCGCCGCAGATGGCGACACTGTCAGGTCTTAGCGGATCAGTTTTGGATTCGTTTTATCAGAAACTACTTACCATCTCTCCAGATCCGCTCCAAATGACAACAAGACCAAGAGGACATCCGTATTGATGACATTGTTCTTGTTGTTGATCAGCAGCTTCCGCGTGCCTTGTGGCTTGTTGGCAAAGTCACAGACGTTTTCCCTGGATCTGATGGCAGGATTCGTATTGCTCAGATCCAGATCAAAGACAAATCCTACACCAGACCTGTCGCCAAGCTCATCAAGCTGCCTGCACTTCCTCGAGACATTCCTGACTGATTCAAGTTCAACTTTGCTGCCCAAAGTTGGGGGCGGCTGTTAATAAGATTCTGACTTTATCTTGTGTTTGTGGTATAATAAGTATTATCTAGTTTATTGTAGTCTCACTTTCCACTTTTCATGTGCCCAGCAACAGTTAGGCCAATAAGCAATCCCCCTTTGTTTTCTCCACCAATCAGACAGTCTCCACTAGCGTAACCTCTGACTGTTGTCAGTATTCATGTAACTTTCATCGGAGACACTCGCTCCATCTCCGATCCGGTAGCTAGAGGGAAATATCTCTATTCTTCAGTTCTGCTTCATGCGTCCATGAGAATAAACCATGAACAAAACTCACATCGTCTATATCAAACTGTTTCATTAAAGAGTGGCATGAGAGTGTAAAATTCGTCCTCATTATTGTTCTGACCGGACAACCTGGGGAGATTGAGGATTTTGTATCAACCCTAAGCACAGTCCTTCTCAGAGGTCACAAGTTTGGGTCTCCTTCCCGACACCTCCTTTATAGTTTGTTTTGTTTCGTGGACGGGTTGCCCCAGTTTTTTTTTTTTGCGGTTTATGGAGCCTGGGCTGTCTACAGAGACCGCATTTTTTTACAGTGTGTTCAGGGGACAGGCAGCTAGCGGATAGTGAGGAGATGTTTGCTTTATGTGACAAAAAAATGTTTTGGCCTAAAAAACGCGTGACATCGCTTAGAGCACCTTTAAGAAGCATTTGTTTACACTATGCATTTGACTGATCTTTTATGGTATTGTGCACATTTGCACAAAACATGATATAAATTGATCAACTTCTGCTGGATTACTTTTGATTCCTAGTTCCTACACAACATACTACTACTGTCTTTTTTCCATCTGGCTCTGACTGGCTCACCTCCCAGACAAAGATATTTGTTTTCACAGATGCTAATGCAACGGACAAAGAGTACTGTTTTATCATTGATTGAAAGCACAAAGTCTGTAGTATGTATTAAAAGTTTATTTTAATATTCTGGTTCTGCCAATAGGCAGACATAGACATTTTGACAATTAAACAAGCTGAATGCCTGCATCTCAAAATACTATTACCTGACAGCATCACCTGTCCATGATATTATATGCATGTTGAGTAAAAAAGAAAAAGAAAAAAGTGCTTACAGCAGCAACAACTACAGCGACTTTCTCTCCCTCTATTAATGCCACAAACAGTTCTGGCACCCTTAATCCACCTATCAATATTTGGGTTATCATGGGAGCCATTTTGCTATTTCATGTGTAATATTTTTGTACTTGTTGGCTTTATACTAACATTCCCACAAACCCGTTTGCATTGGTTTATGACTTTTCATCCATCACTACAACACTAATCATGTGGTTTTACTTTTCCTATTGCAGATGATTCATGCATTGATTAATGAAATTTTATGAATACTAGTATGATTTAACATATAGCCAAGATAATTGTAATTATAGGGTTTTTTTGTGTGTACAAATGCTAATGGTATTACATATTTGACTGACAAAATAAAAGATCATAAAACCAAGTCTGGACTATGGTGTGATACAAACTTGTAAGATTATTTAAAAAAAAAAATTTATGTTTTATAACCAGCTATACAAATGAACATGACTGTTTTTTATCTAAATGGGCAATTTTGGATGATTTATAGATGCATCTATTTTTCTGTATATACGTTACATGTATGGCAATTCTATTAAATATATCCAATGTGCATTTTTGGTTTTGTAACCCAGTGACAATACAGGGTTAAAAGAACTTAAAAATGTATTAAAATAGCGTAATACACCTTTAGGGAAATTAGCCAATCAGGAGCGATAGTTCCTCCCCCAGCTGAATATGATTGACAGGTCACGAGGCAACTGCGTGACCCTAGGAGAACCTGCGCGAGTGCGCGTGTGTATGTGAGAAAGGAAGAGACGACGAACAAATTGGCCACTATGAATCAATGTCCATCTCACCACCATAATAGTAACATACAGTATGGTGACGTGTACAACGTATGGAATCACAAACAGCAAATAAATCATCCTTTCTGCTTATTATTAGACAAATATTGGAGTTGGGAAACATAAAAGTGTACAAGCCCCTCCTAAAAAAGAAAGGAGAGTGGCACTTTACAAGGCAAATATTTGATTTGTAACCCAAAAAAAATTAAAAATACAACATAGTCACATACGGCTTTGGAAACAGGCAGGGTCTCTAAGGTAGGTATGTGATATAATAAGTAACAAGGAGCTAACAATAATAGATAAATAATAACAAAAATCCTTGTGAATAAAATGTGTTGTAATTAATTACACTAACCTTACTCTTTGTAAAAAACTTCAGTAACGCTATTTCCTTTGAGTTTGATGGTTTTAATTTTTTCTTGGGTGGCATTATGCTGAAACGAGATGACAAAACATTTTACTTTTGCTTAGGTTAACACAGAGAAATTGATTGCCAGCTATATCTACAGTATAGCTATGTGGCTATCTAACGTAACGTTTGTTAGCACCTCTCGCAAAGCATAACACGCGTGCCATTAAAAATTCCATAGTTGATTTAAGGCGAGACACTACAGGTGAATAGGGTACAATTTTAAAATAATATATATCACCATGAAACTTCCTCAGTTGATTACTTGCACAAGTATATAAAAAAATGTATTACAAGTTTTTGAAAGTTGTATGTTTAATTTATGCAAATTATGCATTACCTCATTAAATATGCTCAATTTTGCATACATTTTCTGTAGATAGATCTGAACATATGATAAAGCCAGGTGCAAAATATTATTTTTTTTATTTTTTTACACACAAGATGAAACAATAATTTCAGAGGGATTTCAGGATAAATGCTTCCATTACATAGGAATTCAAAACATACTGTGCATAGCCTTAAAAAAGCGATTTTCAAAAAAAAATTATTTAAATGTCACATAAATCAGGCCAGAAATGATTTATTAACAAATCCCACAGAAAATATCTTCAGAATACTGCTAAGTGTATAAACGGAAAGTTTGGTGTACATGGCATGGATGCTACATAGGCGAAGATGTTTGTACTGGAGAATGACAAAAAAACTCATTTTGAGAAAACAGCATTTAAAGATTTAAATAGGGGAATTTAATACATTTCTATTGGAAAAAAAAAATTCTCAAAAACAAAATAAATGCTCAGGCCCTTATTAATAATAATATATAATATTTATTTCAAGCTCATGAAAACTGATTATTTAATAACATGGCAGGCATATTAAAGCCTACAACTGCAGTAACTCAATGAATTAACATTGGCAGAGTACACCACGTGATGCGTCTGAGCGAATCACGTTAGCAGAAACCAGCAGTAGACAATGAGATTTTAATTCATTAGCTTTAAATCCCCCTTTGGACATTCACGATTGGTTACTGATAGGAAGGAAATGTCCAAATTTGGGTTACATAGCGTTGTGCAGGAGACTCAGAGCTTTAAAGCGATACCGGTCATTACTGACTTCAGTAAACAGACAGAACTCGGCATTACGCGTTGGAATGCTAACTTCTTGGTAAATTCGGGAGAAACTTACTGCCGCAAGTAAACAAAATGTAATAAAATAAACATCTTTATGCATCTTTAATCGTCATATGCCTCGTATCCATAATTCAATTTTAAAAAGCTTGCTAATTTCAACCGCTTGACTAAGACTAATTTACCTCATACAAAGTCGAGTCTTATTCCAGTTCAATGCTGGTGCGCACCGGTAATTTAGTCAATATGTTCCTAGTGTAATGTTAACTTCTCTCTACCAATCAGATGCACCGAGTGAGGAATATGAAGCTGGTGATAGGCGAATGCTGATTATTCAAACATAGCAAAAATGGGAATGTTTGACTTGCTGGCAAACCCCGAATATCTTCTTTGTCGCACTTTTAAAATAAAAGTTCAAAATGTACAGTTTTTGTCCCTGCAGTATAGGCTAATTTTTGGGTGGGACACATGCAGCATTTTCCAATATTGAGGGGGACACGTCCCCCCCGGTTCCTACGCCACTGAATGGAGATAACCTTCCTCATTAAATCATTCAAATTTCTCTCACTGACATTTGGGTTGAATATGTACTAGAACTTGTACTATAAACCAGCCTTAACCAATCATAGCTTCTGTAATATTTTGGAATTCAAAGACCATTATTTACTATAAATGGACAACTTTACATTACACAGCAGTTTTAATGCAGACCAAGTAACCTATACAAGAATAATTTTTTTGAGAACCAGGTGTTGTTTTCTATGCAATGATCAGAGGTCCTTTGCTTGAAGGTGCATGAATTTATTAGTATTAAAGTTGCTGACGTTACATAACAGCAGTCATTTTAGGGTAAAATATATACAATACTCTTTCACATTTCTTCTAATTAATGTAGAGACATTTCAAACATTTTGAAAGGGAAATCTACTGCACACTGCATACATACATGAAGTCAACATGAAACTGATAGTAACCCAGTTTGCTTCAGAAAACTGATGCATTTCTCAGTGAAACAGGATATTCAATGTGAAAAAATGTAGGTACTTGATTTTATCAGAGAGAATTGTTTGGATAATCAAAAGTGGTAGTTTCAGAATGTAACCAGGTGGTTAGTGGGAAGCGGTTGAAAGGGATTTGTGATGTAAACTAGCGAAAAGGAAATGGTTTTAGAAAGCGTCCAAAATCGCTTACTCTCGAGTAAGTAATTATTTTGAATAAATAATTACTTCACGTCCGCTAAAAAAAAGCATGTTCTATATAGTATGAATGCGTGTAGTATGAATGTAATTCGAATGTATTTGCCATCTTGTCATTATCACGTGACCTACCAGCGTCAGTTGCGTCGCTTCACTGCAATTCACAAATCCTCTACCGTGGCCTCATGGGATAGTGTAAAATGTCCATTATAGGCACATTTCAGAATCTCAGTGGGAGTAGTAGGTCATCCGGGTACATATTGCCTACATGTGAATTCAGACATACTTCATTGTCACAAACTGTTTTTCGCCTACTATACAGTATAGGGAAGTATGCGATTTCGGATGCGGCAAACAAAAATTCATCTATTGTGAGAGACATATCATATTCTATCCACATTATTTTTCAGCGGCGCAGCGGTGTCAACCGCTTCCAGGTATTTTAGCTGTACAAAACAGTGCTGCTTGACAATGCAAACTGGCATTTCTTAATATATTATTATCATAATGATAAATACACTGGTTTGTAGAGCAAATAGCGTTATGTCCGTATAGAGGCCGATGAGTCGGATGCCTCAGAAAGAAACTAGCTTACTTCCACATTGAAAAATAAGGTGGAAGACTTGTTGTGAAGTCTACATTTGTCCAGTAGTCACACAGATTCTCTGTTGGTGTTTCACCAGAATGTACTTGTGTGCAAACATCCGCCCACATCGATCGCAGCCGAAAGGCTTCTCACGTGTGTGGATCTTCATATGCGTTTTGAGGTTCGACGACTGATTGAACATTTTTCCACAGAGGTTACAACCATAAGGCTTTTCACCTGTGTGAACAGTCACATGCTTTTTGAGGTTGCTTTGATCTGAGAACTGCTTGCCACAGTGCAGGCATCTGAATGGTTTTTCTCCTCTATGAATGCTGTGGTGTCTTTTGAGACTGGACGCCTGACTGAATCTTTTACCGCAGAGTGTACAGTTGTGGAGCCTCTCCCTGGTATGAAGTTTTTGATGCAAGAGGAGAGTGCTGGGTTGAGAGAATGCTCTTCCACAATGTTTACATATAAACTTGTCTTTCCTTTGCATCTGAGGAGAATTTGACAGTTTGAAAGAAAAGCACGATGTGAAAGGGGGCTGCTCAGATTGAGAAATGTTGTTACCACCATTGCGTTGTGTTAAATGGCCTTCAATATCAGGCATAGGTAAGTCATTAGAGTCTATTGGAGTTGCATAGGAACACATAGGATCTGCGCTCCCTCTGTACATCAAGAACTGATTCACAGAAGGTCCTCCGTTGCATTCAGATTGACCGTAGGATGGATGGTTTGTGGTTACGTCTAATCTTCTGGAAACCCATGAGGCATAGGAAGGGATAGGCTGTGGGTTAGTCTCTGCTTCTTCCTCACAACCCCTCTCCATTCTGGTTTCACCTATTGTGAAATACAACATGCTTAAATGGAAATTACATAAAAAGTGAGCAAATGTCTACTAATTACGTCCCTTAAATACAGGCTCACAACAAGAATGTGATGGATTAATTTGTAAAACAGACACTTCACATCAGGTGATCTATAAAATGAGCTATTGAATAAATAAAACAAATTTCTAATTACCATTGAGTAAATGTGCACCTTCACCTCTGTCATACATTTCAGGGTTTTCTTCCTCAAGAAGATCAGGTTGCATTTCATTGGGCTGCCAGAGGAACAAATCATTGACAGTGAAAATATTGTTTTTTGTACTTTTGACATACTATTGCTATACTGTGAAATCTGAAATTTTATTTGTTGGTAACACTTTACAAAAAAGTCCTATTAGTTAACATTAGTTAGAACACTACAACTAACTAACTAAGAGCAATACATTTGTTACAGCATTTTCTAATCTTTGTTAACGGTGTTATTGAAATACAACTGTTCATTGTTAGTTCATGTTTGCTCAGGTCCATTCAATAATATTAACAGATACATTTAATTTGAACAAGTTGCAGTATTAGTAAATGTTGAAATTAAGTCTTTCAGAGTAGTTTTCATTGTTAGTTTGTTAACTGACATAGTTATCTTATGTCAATAAATGAAACCTTATTGTAAACTGTTACCAATTTGTCTTTTAATCTGAATATACTACTATACTAAACTAAAACATGGAAAAAATTTTTAAAATTGTTTTAATCCACGGTTCCTGGGAGCAAACGTTCTTTCAGATCCCTATATCAAACAAAAAAGCTGTGCTAATTAAGCTAGTGTAGCTTCAATGTATCCTATAATTAAATAGTGTGCTTATAAATGGCTGTTGAGATTCTCAGTTGACACGGACTGGAGGCTTGGACCTGGAAACAGTGTTCCATACGTCACGAATTAACAAGCGAGAACAAAAATGATGAAAACAAAAAAAGGGCAGAAGTAGAAAGATTGTCACAGCTGTAGAAAAGCAGTTTTTGTGTCATGAGCCTGATTTGTAAACAAAGACAGGTATATTCAAAAGTTTACCATCTCTCATACTAACCTCTTGATGGCAGTGTTGGACTGTGTCCTGGTCTATGAAGTTCTCTCTATGAACTGCTACAAAGCTTCCCGCACTCCTGTACTGGGTGTCATCTTAACCAGAAAAGAAAAAAGGAAAAAAAGTAGAAATAATTCAGGGTACACAAAGATTCATTTCCATATTAAATCTCAATTTCCATTCAAAAGTTTGTTGCATTTTAATAGTTTTCTCTTGAAAATAAATATAATAAAAAACACAATAAACAACAGATAAAATAACACAATTATTAATAGTAACATTTCTTCGCATAATTTAGAAATCAATTCCACCATACAGATGTGTGTAATAATAACTCATCGGGGTTATACACATTATCCCTTAAATAAGTTACAAATAACAAAACCCCACCATACTCACGATTTCCGGCAGTCTTTGTTTCTCCCAATGATTGTTCACACCTGATATTGTCAGGTCTCTCCTCTTTAATAATGAGAACATCTGGCTCGTCATCTCCTACAGACTGATAAAATGCACAATGACACCATGATTCCTGATACATTATTAGTGGTCACCTGAGCTCACTGATGGAGACATGCAGTTTCCTACCTCTTGATGGCAGTGCTGGATTGTGTTCTGGTCATTGATGTTTTCTCTGTGGACTGTTACAAAGACTTCTGCACTCTGGCACTGGGCGTCATCTTCAACTGCAAGGTGGATGTACCAGTAATCATATATTGGTGAATTTTATAACATTATTATTTTATCTGATAATTTCTTCTGACAATCCTTACAAGCCATATTTTGTCGTCTTGTTGACTTGAATGACATGTCAACTGATCTCAGATCTGAGCTATACACTTAACCCCTACAATAAGTTACAAAGGACAAAACAATTACACAAATATATGAAAGGCCCTGTACTCACGATTTTCAGTAGTCTCTGTTTCTCTTTCTGACTGTTCACACCTCATGTTGTCAGGTCTCTCCTCTTTAATAATGAAAACATCTGGCTCATCACTCCCTACAGACTGATAAAAATGTTGCAATGAATACTGAGAGGAAATTTGTATGGACTAGAAAATCTGAACAGAATTAGTGGTGATACTATCAACTGATATTGGCTAAATATACGATCTTGATATTTAGAGATATGGGTGGCCAAGGGCTTATTAGTGTTCAAAAGTTTGGGGTCAGTAAAATTCAAATGAATACTTTTTTTAATACTGAGTAAGGATGCATTACACCGACCAAAAGTGACAGTAATGAGATTTATAATATTACAAAAGATTTCTTTTTCAAATAAGTGCTTGGAGCTTTCTATTCTTAAAAGAATGGGGGAAAGTGTATCACAGATTATTACACAAAAATATTTTACTGTTTTCAACTATAATAAGACATTTTCTTGGGCAGCAAATCCGCATATTAGAATGATTTCTGAGGAATCGTGTGACTGCCATTACAGGAAATAATTACATTTTAAAATATATTAAAAGTAGAAAAAATTCTTTTAAATTGTAATAATAATACTTCACAATATTACCGTTTTACTGTATTTTTGGTCACATAAAATAAGAGACTAATTGTATCATAATTTACTCACTCATAATTTACTCACTCTCAAGCCATTCTAATTGTATATGACTTTCTTCTTTCAGCCAAACACACAATTAAAAAAATATCCTGGCTCTTCCATGCTTTATAATGGGAGTGAATGGTACCTTACATTTTGAAGCCCAAAAAGCGCATCCACCCATCATAAAATTAATTCATAGGGCTCCAGGGTGTTAATAAAGACATTCATTATATTATATTCAGCCATGTTTATAACTTTAGAAACTATAATCAGTGGCTTCCGGTAACAGCCGTACGCGAGTCTAATTCCAGCTGAAGAGTGACCTCTGACCCGAAATATGACATAGGATGTAAAAGTAGTGTAAGCTAAAGGTGAGATTAGACGCCTCTACTCTCACCTAGCTCTACTTGGGCTTCAAAAAACAAGGTACCATTCACTCCCATTATAAAGCTTGGAAGAGAGGTGACTCCCATTAAAAAAACTTGAAAGAGCCAGGATATTTTATATAACTCTGATTGTGTGAAGGTGGCTTGAGAGGGCGAGTTGTAAATATGGGTTAATTTTCCTTTTTGGGTGAACTGACCCTTTAACTGATGAGTATCAGACAGTGTACGAGGATAAAAAAAAATAATAAAACAATGTTTCTTGATGAGATTAAGGCAATGAGATACACACTCCATTCATTGTTTATGCAGACCTGGTCAAGTCTTTCGGGCTGAAGAAGTGAGTTACCGCGGTGAACTGATCCCTCTTCATCACTGCCAACATTACACACCGAAGCGACTTTCAAGCTGATTCGCCCTGGAAATAAGCAAAGTACCTTCACCGTGAACAATATATAATGGAGTTATAAATATATTCAATGTAATGGAGTTATCTAAAACCGCTGTCACCACTGTTATAAGTAACGTTAAGGATTCCCATTCCAATCACCCTTAACTTACCTGACGCTTTTTCGTGAACACTAGTTCTGGTCATAGAAGTTGATTCGTTCATCATTTTATGCGCTCTTCGATAAAATGAATCCCGGATTTCTATCGTTTTCAATTTCTTTTTAAGGAGGTTATTCTCATTTTTTGTTTGTGATATTTCAAGATGTAATTCGGCATAGCTGTCCTCAACTAGTTTGCAGATTTCTGCCACAGCGGCGTTTGCTAGAACTTCCATAACTGAAGCGATTTGCGTTTGAAACGTTAATATATTTGCCATTGTGTTGAAATTGTGATGAAGCTAACATTAGTGAGCCAGTTCAAATGAGAGTTAGTGTACTGGTCTGGAGCTGTTCCTCAAAACGCGAAGCTGGGCATGAATCGACAACATCCGCTTGGGATTTTTAAAATAAAAGCTCATATCCTACTGAGAATTTGATGTCCGCATACGTCAGATATATGGACTATATGACCGGAATATTAAACTCAAATTTGTAAAGATTAAACCACATTGAACTATCCCTTTAAAGCAAGAAATTACAAGCAAAACATTATTGTTTTTATGCACTAGTCAATATTAATACATAAGTGTTTATTTTATTGCACTTGTATTATCAAAATATATATATTTTTTCAAATGCACTTATTCCTTTTTTGTTTTGCTGAGGGGGTTGTTTGGTCATTTGCCTGATTTTATTAAAAAAAATCATTCTTTAAAAGCAAGGTGATTTTTGTTGTTGTTATCTGGTTGTTGAAAGTATTTTCTGAGTGATTAAAAAAGATATCCTAAATCTCCTCTGTAAAAACTCTAATGATAACAAAATGAAACAAGAATTTTGAACCTGGCTTTATTCAATGTTCAGATATCTGTTCTGAACTCTTGCTAATTTGATAGTTAAGATGGATAATGCTTTATGCAGATAATGCGTTATTTGCATATGTAAACATAACATTTCAGAAAGCTTGTAATACAAAAGAATGCCTTAAAAGAAAAACATATTATCCACTCATAAAATAGCCTACATAGATTATAAATGCAACAAGAAAAATTATACGTGGATGTTCAAAAACCATTACCAACAGTTGACACAGTCAATCCATGGCAAAGTAGTGTTTGATACAGCCTTATTGTGAAATTTATGTAGTGTCAGTCTATCTCAAGTGGTCCAATAGAAGTCGCTTGACAGTTTTTAATCTTTCTATTTTTCTGGAGTGCTTACCACGTATTGCTAAACAGACCACAGCGGCCTACAGTTGACTGCTATGTTTTTGCACATCTGACATAAAACATGATTTGAGCAATGATGATAACCTCAACAAACCTTAAAACAACGGTTGCTTGGAAGATATTCATTAATTTAGAACTTTTTAGTTAAATAGAGCTTTAATAAGTTGTAAAGGTGGATACATTTATTTCCACCCAATGGAACAGCTGAGAAACACTTTGATATTGTCTACAGTATAAACTACTTTGATGTACAAGACTAAGGCCAATAATAAGCAATGTTTATATTTACAATACAAAGAGGAAAAACAAACGTTTGTATTGATACATCTAGTATTTTTATTAGTTTTTGCAGTGCAAGAAGTCCATGACTTGCAGAATCCACATTTTCTTTGCATTTATAAAGTGCATGGAATATCATAAATTTCCTTTGTCCCTTTAAATTAAATGTGTAATAACACATTTAATGCTGAATATTATAAATAAATATAAATAAATAAAATCAATATATTTTCATTATACACTACATAGATAGAATAAAATAAATCACATTTAGAAACATTTAATGGAGGTCCCATTTGTCTAGCAATACAGGCCTAATAAAATACATTCATTACTACAAAGGAGGCAGTATTGAATATCCAAAATGCAAGGCTTAAATTGATTATAGTTATGTGTTCATTGGTGTTCAGTCCTGTTTTTGCTCTCTAAATATCTCTAGAAGAGGCTGTTTCGAGTGGTGTACTGTACGTTGTACGACTGTCTTCTGTGCCAACGTCTTCTGACTGCTGCACAGCATCCACAGAGTAAACACTAAAGACATAAACAGACAAAATGAGTTAACATCCTGGGAGAGAACACTTTACACTTTAAAACGTTTTTATTCAGCTATACAATTATAAACCTCATTTAAAAGGCAGATCAAAGGAGAAAAAATCCTTGTTATCATGAATCACTTCACTACCAATGCACATTTTTGACTTTCAGTCATCATAAAACTTACGCAAAGGAGAATCCAGCAAGGTATAAGCCCGAGGATAATAGCCACAGGGACAATGATCCCCACAATCCATGCTATGTTTGTGCCGTTGTTTGAGGTTGTTGTGGTGGTTGTGGTGGTTGGAGCAGGTATGGTAAAGTTCAAGAAAAGTTGTGTGACCAAGCGACCAAAAGTTGCAAATCCACCGTCACGTTCTGAGAAAACATAGGTAACATTGGCCACAACCACGGAGGAACTCGGTGAAACACTGTGGGGAGATTAAAACGTACAATGAGAAACAAAAAGGAAATAACTACGGTAAACATTATTTTGCCATTCACCCATGTATCAAAATCATCCCACTGGCAAAAGCAGATTTCTTAAAATCATTTAGACATTTCTGCTCAACAAATTAACTAGTGGATCCGAACTCACGTGAAATTGGCTGGAATAAATATAAAAGCTGCTGAGGGATTCTGTAGGATCTGCATCACCTGAAGAATGCAGCAATAAATATAGAGAATAGGAGTTAATGTGATTATAATAAGGCAATTTTAATATCAGGGTTTTTTTTTTTTTTTTTGAAGGACCGCAATATCCAAGCCTCTCCAACTCACCAAAATATTTGTCTTTGTTTGTATTTCATTATAGACTTGTTCCTTCAGTGAATCATTCACAGATAAACCACTGACTTCAAATTCAAAGTTGAGAGCATAGGCAGTCTGATTAATACCTTAAAGACATATAACAAAAATAATTAGTTGTATGTGTGGGTGGAAAAATGTCATTAGCCATTCTCATTCATAATTATGCATAATTATTGATTATTTTCTTTCTAAAGAAGCCATAAAAGGTTACTACAGGTCTGCCAGATGTACACTATTTGCATTCAAATGTTATATTCACACACACAAAAATAGCACATAAAGAAGAGAGAAAAACTCACTCGAATAGGTGACACCTGTCTTGATCACAGGGTCTTTTGGGATTACTGCTTCTGCTGTTTTGGCGGTTCGTTTAGTTGTGAGATTTGAGGCCAGCAGAGAATTAATTAGCTGCAGAACTTTACTCTCACTTGGTCTTGGGCCCAGTGTGACAAACACAAGACGAATTTTAATAACCACGTCACTGATACTGAAAAAAAAAGAAAAAAAAAGATGATAAATAATTGAAAATGTAAACATAGAAAATGAAAACAACTGGATTGGATGATTGGACTCGTTGGACTTACGGTTTTGGAGGAGTTGCGCCTGTTAAAAGAAAATAACAAGTAAAGGAGGAGAATTAGACTTTCAATTACAGTTTTTGGTGTTTTTGGTGCAAGACATAAAACATGACATCTTAAAAGTTAATGTAACATCTGACTGTCAGTGTGGCCATTTAAATGATTGTTTAAGACTGTAGGGTGTATGGTAATACCTTCGTTAACCTGGAGAAGATACTGGATAAAGGGGCTAGGTTGCGAGATGTTACGGTATGAGAAAACATACGTAACATTGGCCTGAATCGTTGTGGAATTATCCCTGTAGGGAAATTAAAATGTTCAATTAGAAATGAAAGTTAAAAACTGAAAAATTATGTTTAGACACCTACTCGTGTACAAAAACTAACACCAAAGAAGTTTTTTTTTTTTTTTTAAATCAGAACAAATTTGCTCAAAATTCAGAACTTACATGAATTCTGTGAAATCGCCTGGTTGGAAATTAACTACAGGAGCTGAGGCATTAGTTAGGATCTTGTTCAGCTGAAAAGTGCAGCAAAAAAATTTGATCAAATAGTTTCAGATTAATGTGGTTAAAATAATGACTTTTTCTAAAAGACCACTGTATTGAAATGTGTCCAACTCACCAATGAATTTACAGAGTCTTGTACTGACAGGTAGGTGTTCTTCCTGAATTCAGGTTTCTCAGACATGGTCACATTGCTGATTGCAAATCCGAAGTTGAGAGCATAGGCGGTCTTATTAATTTCTTAAAAACATATAAAGAAAATAATTAGTAGTGTGGTAGTATATGTGGATAGTATAAAATTTCACTTATGCATTCTTTAAGGAATTCCAAATTGACTATTTTCCTTCAAAATCAGCTATATTAGCTTACTACAGATCTACATGATGTAAGGCATTAGCATTCAAAAATGACATAATTCACAACAAAAAGAAGCCAAAGGAGGAAAGAAAAACGTACCCGTATAAGTGACATTCACAAAGCTCACAGGATCACTCAGGGCTTCTGTTCTGGTGTTTAGTTTAGTTGCGGGAAGCGAGTTCAGCAGAGTGTTGGCCACCTGAATAATATCGTTTTCATTTGGTAGGGGGCCAGGTACGACGAACACAAGGCGTATATATATAATCACTGTGCCAAGCCTACAAAGATGATAAACAATACACATTAAGATAAAAAATGAAAATGAACATTTTAAAGATCGGACTGGAATTATTGCTCTTACAAAGTCCGTGGAGAAGTTGTGCTTGGTGTCAGGGTGCTGGCTATTGTAACGACTGTAAAATAAAGCAATGATTAGTGGAGGATGCTTGCGATATTTGGTGTCTGTGGAGCAATTCATTGTCTTTTTTGACAAACCTGAACGAAGCGCATTTAGGAAGCTGACTGGTTTAATGACATCTCCTTCCTGGAAGGTGTATTCCATCCTGCCATTAATCTGTTTTGAAGAGCTCCTGTGGGACCAACAGAAGATATCCGTTCAATTCAGATTCAAAAGGTTTGGACTTTTTTTGTGTTTTTAATTTCCCATTGCTTTAATAAATTAAAATGTGACAACAGAAAAAATAAAGATTGTGATGTCAGTTTGCATCTTACACAAAGTTGGATGAATTGGCTCTCAATGTCAGACTGCTAGGTTCATTCAGAAGAGTGTTCAGCTGCAGGTGAAAATCAAATAATTCATTAAACTTCATTAAAAGATTTCTACTGGACTCAAAAACATTTATTCATTTAATTCTGAGTTCTTACTGCATTGTTGATGACATCTTGCACTTGCACGTTAGTGCTGTTTCTGAGCTCAGGGACGTCAGACATGCTGATGTTACTCAGTTTAAACGTAATGACGACGGCATAGGAGGTTTCTGAGATTTCTGTTTGGAAATAAAGGTACGTTTATATTTGTCCAGACCTTGCCAGTCTTGACTGTTTGACTTAGTTATTCTCATTTCAAACGATTTTCAAATTTCAATATGATGAAACTTACTCTGATAGGTGACATTCGCCACCTTCACTGATTCATTGAGCTGTGACTGTCTGGAATTCAGGAGAGTGTTGATGGCACTGAGAACCAGAGATTCACTGGGGACTGGAGATGAGGAGTTGAACAGCAGCTTGCTCGTGACCACTGCTGAACCAGATCTGTAAAAACAACAACTTTTGTTTAATACATTTCACATTTGTACAATGAAATTACTCCATGACTGATTGTGAGCTCTCAAAAAGGAAAGTCAACACTAACATTAGGTTTGGAGGAGCCAGAGAGGACCCAGTTGCTGATTCTGGAGACACTGTTGTAGTGATCACTTGTACAATTAAATGTAAAAACAAACAATTAGTCTTTTGTGATTTACAGAAACATATTTTTTCACCTTTTAGAATTTTGTATAGCCATAGATCACCATAATTGACATACCTTGTGAACGAAGCTCATTTAGGAAGCTGACTGGTTGAATGACATCTCCTTCCTGGAAGGTGTATTCCATCCTGCCATTAATCTGTTTTGAAGAGCTCCTGTGGGACCAACAGAAGATATCCGTTCAATTCAGATTCAAAAGGTTTGGACTTTTGTGTGTGTTTTTAATTTCCCATTGCTTTAATAAATTAAAATGTGACAACAGAAAAAATAAAGATTGTGATGTCAGTTTGCATCTTACACAAAGTTGGATGAATTGGCTCTCAATGTCAGACTGCTAGGTTCATTCAGAAGAGTGTTCAGCTGCAGGTGAAAATCAAATAATTCATTAAACTTCATTAAAAGATTTCTACTGGACTCAAAAACATTTATTCATTTAATTCTGAGATCTTACTGCATTATTGATGACATCTTGCACTTGCACGTTAGTGCTGTTTCTGAGCTCAGGGACGTCAGACATGCTGATGTTACTCAGTTTAAACGTAATGACGACGGCATAGGAGGTTTCTGAGATTTCTGTTTGGAAATAAAGGTACGTTTATATTTGTCCAGACCTTGCCAGTCTTGACTGTTTGACTTATTCTCATTTCAAACGATTTTCAAATTTCAATATGATGAAACTTACTCTGATAGGTGACATTCGCCACCTCCACTGATTCATTGAGCCGTGACTGTCTGGAATTCAGGAGAGTGTAGATGGCTCTGAGGACCAGAGATTCACTGGGGACTGGAGATGAGGAGTTGAACAGCAGCTTGCTCGTGACCACTGCTGAACCAGATCTGTAAAAACAACAACTTTTGTTTAATACATTTCACATTTGTACAATGAAATTACTCCATGACTGATTGTGAGCTCTCAAAAAGGAAAGTCAACACTAACATTAGGTTTGGAGGAGCCAGAGAGGACCAAGTTGCTGATTCTGGAGACACTGTTGTAGTGATCACTTGTACAATTAAATGTAAAAAAACAAACAATTAGTCTTTTGTGATTTACAGAAACATATTTTTTCACCTTTTAGAATTTTGTATAGCCATAGATCATCATAATTGACATACCTTGTGAACGAAGCTCATTTAGGAAGCTGACTGGTTGAATGACATCTCCTTCCTGGAAGGTGTATTCCATCCTGCCATTAATCTGGTTTGAAAAGCTCCTGTGGGACCAACAGAAGATATCCGTTCAATTCAGATTCAAAAGGTTTTGACTTTTTTGTGTGTTTTTAATTTCCCATTGCTTCAATAAATTAAAATGTGACAACAGAAAAAATAAAGATTGTGATGTCAGTTTGCATCTTACACAAAGTTGGATAAATTGGCTCTCAATGTCAGACTGCTAGGTTCATTCAGAAGAGTGTTCAGCTGCAGGTGAAAATCAAATAATTCATTAAACTTCATTAAAAGATTTCTACTGGACTCAAAAACATTTATTCATTTAATTCTGAATTCTTACTGCATTATTGATGACATCTTGCACTTGCACTTTAGTGCTGTTTCTGAGCTCAGGGACGTCAGACATGCCGATGTTACTCAGTTTAAACGTAATGACGACGGCATAGGAGGTTTCTGAGATTTCTGTTTGGAAATAAAGGTACGTTTATATTTGTCCAGACCTTGCCAGTCTTGACTGTTTGACTTAGTTATTCTCATTTCAAACGATTTTCAAATTTCAATATGATGAAACTTACTCTGATAGGTGACATTCGCCACCTCCACTGATTCATTGAGCTGTGACTGTCTGGAATTCAGGAGAGTGTAGATGGCACTGAGAACCAGAGATTCACTGGGGACTGGAGATGAGGAGTTGAACAGCAGCTTGCTCGTGACCACTGCTGAACCAGATCTGTAAAAACACCAACTTTTGTTTAATACATTTCACATTTGTACAATGAAATTACTCCATGACTGATTGTGAGCTCTCAAAAAGGAAAGTCAACACTAACATTAGGTTTGGAGGAGCCAGAGAGGACCAAGTTGCTGATTCTGGAGACACTGTTGTAGTGATCACTTGTACAATTAAATGTAAAAAAACAAACAATTAGTCTTTTGTGATTTACAGAAACATATTTTTTCACCTTTTAGAATTTTGTATAGCCATAGATCATCATAATTGACATACCTTGTGAACGAAGCTCATTTAGGAAGCTGACTGGTTGAATGACATCTCCTTCCTGGAAGGTGTATTCCATCCTGCCATTAATCTGGTTTGAAAAGCTCCTGTGGGACCAACAGAAGATATCCGTTCAATTCAGATTCAAAAGGTTTGGACTTTTGTGTGTGTTTTTAATTTCCCATTGCTTTAATAAATTAAAATGTGACAACAGAAAAAATAAAGATTGTGATGTCAGTTTGCATCTTACACAAAGTTGGATGAATTGGCTCTCAATGTCAGACTGCTAGGTTCATTCAGAAGAGTGTTCAGCTGCAGGTGAAAATCAAATAATTCATTAAACTTCATTAAAAGATTTCTACTGGACTCAAAAACATTTATTCATTTAATTCTGAATTCTTACTGCATTATTGATGACATCTTGCACTTGCACGTTAGTGCTGTTTCTGAGCTCAGGGACGTCAGACATGCTGATGTTACTCAGTTTAAACGTAATGACGACGGCATAGGAGGTTTCTGAGATTTCTGTTTGGAAATAAAGGTACGTTTATATTTGTCCAGGCCTTGCCAGTCTTGACTGTTTGACTTATTCTCATTTCAAACGATTTTCAAATTTCAATATGATGAAACTTACTCTGATAGGTGACATTCGCCACCTTCACTGATTCATTGAGCTGTGACTGTCTGGAATTCAGGAGAGTGTTGATGGCACTGAGAACCAGAGATTCACTGGGGACTGGAGATGAGGAGTTGAACAGCAGCTTGCTCGTGACCACTGCTGAACCAGATCTGTAAAAACAACAACTTTTGTTTAATACATTTCACATTTAATGAAATTGCTCCATGACTGATTGTGAGCTCTGAAAATGGAAAGTCAACACTAACATTAGGTTTGGAGGAGCCAGAGAGGACCAAGTTGCTGATTCTGGAGACACTGTTGTAGTGATCACTTGTACAATTAAATGTAAAAACAAACAATTAGTCTTTTGTGATTTACAGAAACATATTTTTTCACCTTTTAGAATTTTGTATAGCCATAGATCATCATAATTGACATACCTTGTGAACGAAGCTCATTTAGGAAGCTGACTGGTTGAATGACATCTCCTTCCTGGAAGGTGTATTCCATCCTGCCATTAATCTGGTTTGAAAAGCTCCTGTGGGACAAACAGAAGATATCCGTTCAATTCAGATTCGAAAGGTTTGGACTTTTTTGTGTGTTTTTAATTTCCCATTGCTTCAATAAATTAAAATGTGACAACAGAAAAAATAAAGATTGTGATGTCAGTTTGCATCTTACACAAAGTTGGATGAATTGGCTCTCAATGTCAGACTGCTAGGTTCATTCAGAAGAGTGTTCAGCTGCAGGTGAAAATCAAATAATTCATTAAACTTCATTAAAAGATTTCTACTGGACTCAAAAACATTTATTCATTTAATTCTGAGTTCTTACTGCATTATTGATGACATCTTGCACTTGCACGTTAGTGCTGTTTCTGAGCTCAGGGACGTCAGACATGCTGATGTTACTCAGTTTAAACGTAATGACGACGGCATAGGAGGTTTCTGAGATTTCTGTTTGGAAATAAAGGTACGTTTATATTTGTCCAGGCCTTGCCAGTCTTGACTGTTTGACTTATTCTCATTTGAAACGATTTTCAAATTTCAATATGATGAAACTTACTCTGATAGGTGACATTCGCCACCTCCACTGATTCATTGAGCTGTGACTGTCTGGAATTCAGGAGAGTGTTGATGGCACTGAGAACCAGAAATTCACTGGGGACTGGAGATGAGGAGTTGAACAGCAGCTTGCTCGTGACCACTGCTGAACCAGATCTGTAAAAACAACAACTTTTGTTTAATACATTTCACATTTGTACAATGAAATTACTCCATGACTGATTGTGAGCTCTCAAAAAGGAAAGTCAACACTAACATTAGGTTTGGAGGAGCCAGAGAGGACCCAGTTGCTGATTCTGGAGACACTGTTGTAGTGATCACTTGTACAATTAAATGTAAAAACAAACAATTAGTCTTTTGTGATTTACAGAAACATATTTTTTCACCTTTTAGAATTTTGTATAGCCATAGATCACCATAATTGACATACCTTGTGAACGAAGCTCATTTAGGAAGCTGACTGGTTGAATGACATCTCCTTCCTGGAAGGTGTATTCCATCCTGCCATTAATCTGTTTTGAAGAGCTCCTGTGGGACCAACAGAAGATATCCGTTCAATTCAGATTCAAAAGGTTTGGACTTTTGTGTGTGTTTTTAATTTCCCATTGCTTTAATAAATTAAAATGTGACAACAGAAAAAATAAAGATTGTGATGTCAGTTTGCATCTTACACAAAGTTGGATGAATTGGCTCTCAATGTCAGACTGCTAGGTTCATTCAGAAGAGTGTTCAGCTGCAGGTGAAAATCAAATAATTCATTAAACTTCATTAAAAGATTTCTACTGGACTCAAAAACATTTATTCATTTAATTCTGAGATCTTACTGCATTATTGATGACATCTTGCACTTGCACGTTAGTGCTGTTTCTGAGCTCAGGGACGTCAGACATGCTGATGTTACTCAGTTTAAACGTAATGACGACGGCATAGGAGGTTTCTGAGATTTCTGTTTGGAAATAAAGGTACGTTTATATTTGTCCAGGCCTTGCCAGTCTTGACTGTTTGACTTATTCTCATTTCAAACGATTTTCAAATTTCAATATGATGAAACTTACTCTGATAGGTGACATTCGCCACCTTCACTGATTCATTGAGCTGTGACTGTCTGGAATTCAGGAGAGTGTTGATGGCACTGAGAACCAGAGATTCACTGGGGACTGGAGATGAGGAGTTGAACAGCAGCTTGCTCGTGACCACTGCTGAACCAGATCTGTAAAAACAACGACTTTTGTTTAATACATTTCACATTTGTACAATGAAATTACTCCATGACTGATTGTGAGCTCTGAAAATGGAAAGTCAACACTAACATTAGGTTTGGAGGAGCCAGAGAGGACCAAGTTGCTGATTCTGGAGACACTGTTGTAGTGATCACTTGTACAATTAAATGTAAAAACAAACAATTAGTCTTTTGTGATTTACAGAAACATATTTTTTCACCTTTTAGAATTTTGTATAGCCATAGATCATCATAATTGACATACCTTGTGAACGAAGCTCATTTAGGAAGCTGACTGGTTGAATGACATCTCCTTCCTGGAAGGTGTATTCCATCCTGCCATTAATCTGGTTTGAAAAGCTCCTGTGGGACCAACAGAAGATATTCGTTCAATTCAGATTCAAAAGGTTTTGACTTTTTTGTGTGTTTTTAATTTCCCATTGCTTCAATAAATTAAAATGTGACAACAGAAAAAATAAAGATTGTGATGTCAGTTTGCATCTTACACAAAGTTGGATGAATTGGCTCTCAATGTCAGACTGCTAGGTTCATTCAGAAGAGTGTTCAGCTGCAGGTGAAAATCAAATAATTCATTAAACTTCATTAAAAGATTTCTACTGGACTCAAAAACATTTATTCATTTAATTCTGAATTCTTACTGCATTATTGATGACATCTTGCACTTGCACTTTAGTGCTGTTTCTGAGCTCAGGGACGTCAGACATGCTGATGTTACTCAGTTTAAACGTAATGACGACGGCATAGGAGGTTTCTGAGATTTCTGTTTGGAAATAAAGGTACGTTTATATTTGTCCAGACCTTGCCAGTCTTGACTGTTTGACTTAGTTATTCTCATTTCAAACGATTTTCAAATTTCAATATGATGAAACTTACTCTGATAGGTGACATTCGCCACCTTCACTGATTCATTGAGCTGTGACTGTCTGGAATTCAGGAGAGTGTTGATGGCACTGAGGACCAGAAATTCACTGGGGACTGGAGATGAGGAGTTGAACAGCAGCTTGCTCGTGACCACTGCTGAACCAGATCTGTAAAAACAACAACTTTTGTTTAATACATTTCACATTTGTACAATGAAATTACTCCATGACTGATTGTGAGCTCTCAAAAAGGAAAGTCAACACTAACATTAGGTTTGGAGGAGCCAGAGAGGACCAAGTTGCTGATTCTGGAGACACTGTTGTAGTGATCACTTGTACAATTAAATGTAAAAACAAACAATTAGTCTTTTGTGATTTACAGAAACATATTTTTTCACCTTTTAGAATTTTGTATAGCCATAGATCACCATAATTGACATACCTTGTGAACGAAGCTCATTTAGGAAGCTGACTGGTTGAATGACATCTCCTTCCTGGAAGGTGTATTCCATCCTGCCATTAATCTGGTTTGAAAAGCTCCTGTGGGACCAACAGAAGATATCCGTTCAATTCAGATTCAAAAGGTTTGGACTTTTGTGTGTGTTTTTAATTTCCCATTGCTTTAATAAATTAAAATGTGACAACAGAAAAAATAAAGATTGTGATGTCAGTTTGCATCTTACACAAAGTTGGATGAATTGGCTCTCAATGTCAGACTGCTAGGTTCATTCAGAAGAGTGTTCAGCTGCAGGTGAAAATCAAATAATTCATTAAACTTCATTAAAAGATTTCTACTGGACTCAAAAACATTTATTCATTTAATTCTGAGATCTTACTGCATTATTGATGACATCTTGCACTTGCACGTTAGTGCTGTTTCTGAGCTCAGGGACGTCAGACATGCTGATGTTACTCAGTTTAAACGTAATGACGACGGCATAGGAGGTTTCTGAGATTTCTGTTTGGAAATAAAGGTACGTTTATATTTGTCCAGACCTTGCCAGTCTTGACTGTTTGACTTATTCTCATTTCAAACGATTTTCAAATTTCAATATGATGAAACTTACTCTGATAGGTGACATTCGCCACCTCCACTGATTCATTGAGCTGTGACTGTCTGGAATTCAGGAGAGTGTTGATGGCTCTGAGGACCAGAGATTCACTGGGGACTGGAGATGAGGAGTTGAACAGCAGCTTGCTCGTGACCACTGCTGAACCAGATCTGTAAAAACAACAACTTTTGTTTAATACATTTCACATTTGTACAATGAAATTACTCCATGACTGATTGTGAGCTCTCAAAAAGGAAAGTCAACACTAACATTAGGTTTGGAGGAGCCAGAGAGGACCAAGTTGCTGATTCTGGAGACACTGTTGTAGTGATCACTTGTACAATTAAATGTAAAAAAACAAACAATTAGTCTTTTGTGATTTACAGAAACATATTTTTTCACCTTTTAGAATTTTGTATAGCCATAGATCATCATAATTGACATACCTTGTGAACGAAGCTCATTTAGGAAGCTGACTGGTTGAATGACATCTCCTTCCTGGAAGGTGTATTCCATCCTGCCATTAATCTGGTTTGAAAAGCTCCTGTGGGACCAACAGAAGATATCCGTTCAATTCAGATTCAAAAGGTTTGGACTTTTGTGTGTGTTTTTAATTTCCCATTGCTTTAATAAATTAAAATGTGACAACAGAAAAAATAAAGATTGTGATGTCAGTTTGCATCTTACACAAAGTTGGATGAATTGGCTCTCAATGTCAGACTGCTAGGTTCATTCAGAAGAGTGTTCAGCTGCAGGTGAAAATCAAATAATTCATTAAACTTCATTAAAAGATTTCTACTGGACTCAAAAACATTTATTCATTTAATTCTGAGTTCTTACTGCATTATTGATGACATCTTGCACTTGCACGTTAGTGCTGTTTCTGAGCTCAGGGACGTCAGACATGCTGATGTTACTCAGTTTAAACGTAATGACGACGGCATAGGAGGTTTCTGAGATTTCTGTTTGGAAATAAAGGTACGTTTATATTTGTCCAGGCCTTGCCAGTCTTGACTGTTTGACTTATTCTCATTTCAAACGATTTTCAAATTTCAATATGATGAAACTTACTCTGATAGGTGACATTCGCCACCTTCACTGATTCATTGAGCTGTGACTGTCTGGAATTCAGGAGAGTGTTGATGGCACTGAGAACCAGAGATTCACTGGGGACTGGAGATGAGGAGTTGAACAGCAGCTTGCTCGTGACCACTGCTGAACCAGATCTGTAAAAACAACGACTTTTGTTTAATACATTTCACATTTGTACAATGAAATTACTCCATGACTGATTGTGAGCTCTGAAAATGGAAAGTCAACACTAACATTAGGTTTGGAGGAGCCAGAGAGGACCAAGTTGCTGATTCTGGAGACACTGTTGTAGTGATCACTTGTACAATTAAATGTAAAAACAAACAATTAGTCTTTTGTGATTTACAGAAACATATTTTTTCACCTTTTAGAATTTTGTATAGCCATAGATCATCATAATTGACATACCTTGTGAACGAAGCTCATTTAGGAAGCTGACTGGTTGAATGACATCTCCTTCCTGGAAGGTGTATTCCATCCTGCCATTAATCTGGTTTGAAAAGCTCCTGTGGGACAAACAGAAGATATTCGTTCAATTCAGATTCAAAAGGTTTTGACTTTTTTGTGTGTTTTTAATTTCCCATTGCTTCAATAAATTAAAATGTGACAACAGAAAAAATAAAGATTGTGATGTCAGTTTGCATCTTACACAAAGTTGGATGAATTGGCTCTCAATGTCAGACTGCTAGGTTCATTCAGAAGAGTGTTCAGCTGCAGGTGAAAATCAAATAATTCATTAAACTTCATTAAAAGATTTCTACTGGACTCAAAAACATTTATTCATTTAATTCTGAATTCTTACTGCATTATTGATGACATCTTGCACTTGCACTTTAGTGCTGTTTCTGAGCTCAGGGACGTCAGACATGCTGATGTTACTCAGTTTAAACGTAATGACGACGGCATAGGAGGTTTCTGAGATTTCTGTTTGGAAATAAAGGTACGTTTATATTTGTCCAGACCTTGCCAGTCTTGACTGTTTGACTTATTCTCATTTCAAACGATTTTCAAATTTCAATATGATGAAACTTACTCTGATAGGTGACATTCGCCACCTCCACTGATTCATTGAGCTGTGACTGTCTGGAATTCAGGAGAGTGTAGATGGCTCTGAGGACCAGAGATTCACTGGGGACTGGAGATGAGGAGTTGAACAGCAGCTTGCTCGTGACCACTGCTGAACCAGATCTGTAAAAACAACAACTTTTGTTTAATACATTTCACATTTGTACAATGAAATTACTCCATGACTGATTGTGAGCTCTCAAAAAGGAAAGTCAACACCACTAACATTAGGTTTGGAGGAGCCAGAGAGGACCAAGTTGCTGATTCTGGAGACACTGTTGTAGTGATCACTTGTGCAATTAAATGTAAAAAAACAAACAATTAGTCTTTTGTGATTTACAGAAACATATTTTTTCACCTTTTAGAGTTTTGTATAGCCATAGATCATCATAATTGACATACCTTGTGAACGAAGCTCATTTAGGAAGCTGACTGGTTGAATGACATCTCCTTCCTGGAAGGTGTATTCCATCCTGCCATTAATCTGGTTTGAAAAGCTCCTGTGGGACCAACAAAAGATATCCGTTCAATTCAGATTCAAAAGGTTTGGACTTTTGTGTGTGTTTTTAATTTCCCATTGCTTTAATAAATTAAAATGTGACAACAGAAAAAATAAAGATTGTGATGTCAGTTTGCATCTTACACAAAGTTGGATGAATTGGCTCTCAATGTCAGACTGCTAGGTTCATTCAGAAGAGTGTTCAGCTGCAGGTGAAAATCAAATAATTCATTAAACTTCATTAAAAGATTTCTACTGGACTCAAAAACATTTATTCATTTAATTCTGAGTTCTTACTGCATTATTGATGACATCTTGCACTTGCACGTTAGTGCTGTTTCTGAGCTCAGGGACGTCAGACATGCTGATGTTACTCAGTTTAAACGTAATGACGACGGCATAGGAGGTTTCTGAGATTTCTGTTTGGAAATAAAGGTACGTTTATATTTGTCCAGGCCTTGCCAGTCTTGACTGTTTGACTTATTCTCATTTCAAACGATTTTCAAATTTCAATATGATGAAACTTACTCTGATAGGTGACATTCGCCACCTCCACTGATTCATTGAGCTGTGACTGTCTGGAATTCAGGAGAGTGTTGATGGCACTGAGAACCAGAGATTCACTGGGGACTGAAGATGAGGAGTTGAACAGCAGCTTGCTCGTGACCACTGCTGAACCAGATCTGTAAAAACAACGACTTTTGTTTAATACATTTCACATTTGTACAATGAAATTACTCCATGACTGATTGTGAGCTCTGAAAATGGAAAGTCAACACTAACATTAGGTTTGGAGGAGCCAGAGAGGACCCAGTTGCTGATTCTGGAGACACTGTTGTAGTGATCACTTGTACAATTAAATGTAAAAACAAACAATTAGTCTTTTGTGATTTACAGAAACATATTTTTTCACCTTTTAGAATTTTGTATAGCCATAGATCACCATAATTGACATACCTTGTGAACGAAGCTCATTTAGGAAGCTGACTGGTTGAATGACATCTCCTTCCTGGAAGGTGTATTCCATCCTGCCATTAATCTGTTTTGAAGAGCTCCTGTGGGACCAACAGAAGATATCCGTTCAATTCAGATTCAAAAGGTTTGGACTTTTGTGTGTGTTTTTAATTTCCCATTGCTTTAATAAATTAAAATGTGACAACAGAAAAAATAAAGATTGTGATGTCAGTTTGCATCTTACACAAAGTTGGATGAATTGGCTCTCAATGTCAGACTGCTAGGTTCATTCAGAAGAGTGTTCAGCTGCAGGTGAAAATCAAATAATTCATTAAACTTCATTAAAAGATTTCTACTGGACTCAAAAACATTTATTCATTTAATTCTGAGATCTTACTGCATTATTGATGACATCTTGCACTTGCACGTTAGTGCTGTTTCTGAGCTCAGGGACGTCAGACATGCTGATGTTACTCAGTTTAAACGTAATGACGACGGCATAGGAGGTTTCTGAGATTTCTGTTTGGAAATAAAGGTACGTTTATATTTGTCCAGGCCTTGCCAGTCTTGACTGTTTGACTTATTCTCATTTCAAACGATTTTCAAATTTCAATATGATGAAACTTACTCTGATAGGTGACATTCGCCACCTTCACTGATTCATTGAGCTGTGACTGTCTGGAATTCAGGAGAGTGTTGATGGCACTGAGAACCAGAGATTCACTGGGGACTGGAGATGAGGAGTTGAACAGCAGCTTGCTCGTGACCACTGCTGAACCAGATCTGTAAAAACAACGACTTTTGTTTAATACATTTCACATTTGTACAATGAAATTACTCCATGACTGATTGTGAGCTCTGAAAATGGAAAGTCAACACTAACATTAGGTTTGGAGGAGCCAGAGAGGACCAAGTTGCTGATTCTGGAGACACTGTTGTAGTGATCACTTGTACAATTAAATGTAAAAACAAACAATTAGTCTTTTGTGATTTACAGAAACATATTTTTTCACCTTTTAGAATTTTGTATAGCCATAGATCATCATAATTGACATACCTTGTGAACGAAGCTCATTTAGGAAGCTGACTGGTTGAATGACATCTCCTTCCTGGAAGGTGTATTCCATCCTGCCATTAATCTGGTTTGAAAAGCTCCTGTGGGACAAACAGAAGATATTCGTTCAATTCAGATTCAAAAGGTTTTGACTTTTTTGTGTGTTTTTAATTTCCCATTGCTTCAATAAATTAAAATGTGACAACAGAAAAAATAAAGATTGTGATGTCAGTTTGCATCTTACACAAAGTTGGATGAATTGGCTCTCAATGTCAGACTGCTAGGTTCATTCAGAAGAGTGTTCAGCTGCAGGTGAAAATCAAATAATTCATTAAACTTCATTAAAAGATTTCTACTGGACTCAAAAACATTTATTCATTTAATTCTGAATTCTTACTGCATTATTGATGACATCTTGCACTTGCACTTTAGTGCTGTTTCTGAGCTCAGGGACGTCAGACATGCTGATGTTACTCAGTTTAAACGTAATGACGACGGCATAGGAGGTTTCTGAGATTTCTGTTTGGAAATAAAGGTACGTTTATATTTGTCCAGACCTTGCCAGTCTTGACTGTTTGACTTATTCTCATTTCAAACGATTTTCAAATTTCAATATGATGAAACTTACTCTGATAGGTGACATTCGCCACCTCCACTGATTCATTGAGCTGTGACTGTCTGGAATTCAGGAGAGTGTAGATGGCTCTGAGGACCAGAGATTCACTGGGGACTGGAGATGAGGAGTTGAACAGCAGCTTGCTCGTGACCACTGCTGAACCAGATCTGTAAAAACAACAACTTTTGTTTAATACATTTCACATTTGTACAATGAAATTACTCCATGACTGATTGTGAGCTCTCAAAAAGGAAAGTCAACACTAACATTAGGTTTGGAGGAGCCAGAGAGGACCCAGTTGCTGATTCTGGAGACACTGTTGTAGTGATCACTTGTACAATTAAATGTAAAAACAAACAATTAGTCTTTTGTGATTTACAGAAACATATTTTTTCACCTTTTAGAATTTTGTATAGCCATAGATCACCATAATTGACATACCTTGTGAACGAAGCTCATTTAGGAAGCTGACTGGTTGAATGACATCTCCTTCCTGGAAGGTGTATTCCATCCTGCCATTAATCTGTTTTGAAGAGCTCCTGTGGGACCAACAGAAGATATCCGTTCAATTCAGATTCAAAAGGTTTGGACTTTTGTGTGTGTTTTTAATTTCCCATTGCTTTAATAAATTAAAATGTGACAACAGAAAAAATAAAGATTGTGATGTCAGTTTGCATCTTACACAAAGTTGGATGAATTGGCTCTCAATGTCAGACTGCTAGGTTCATTCAGAAGAGTGTTCAGCTGCAGGTGAAAATCAAATAATTCATTAAACTTCATTAAAAGATTTCTACTGGACTCAAAAACATTTATTCATTTAATTCTGAGATCTTACTGCATTATTGATGACATCTTGCACTTGCACGTTAGTGCTGTTTCTGAGCTCAGGGACGTCAGACATGCTGATGTTACTCAGTTTAAACGTAATGACGACGGCATAGGAGGTTTCTGAGATTTCTGTTTGGAAATAAAGGTACGTTTATATTTGTCCAGGCCTTGCCAGTCTTGACTGTTTGACTTATTCTCATTTCAAACGATTTTCAAATTTCAATATGATGAAACTTACTCTGATAGGTGACATTCGCCACCTTCACTGATTCATTGAGCTGTGACTGTCTGGAATTCAGGAGAGTGTTGATGGCACTGAGAACCAGAGATTCACTGGGGACTGGAGATGAGGAGTTGAACAGCAGCTTGCTCGTGACCACTGCTGAACCAGATCTGTAAAAACAACGACTTTTGTTTAATACATTTCACATTTGTACAATGAAATTACTCCATGACTGATTGTGAGCTCTGAAAATGGAAAGTCAACACTAACATTAGGTTTGGAGGAGCCAGAGAGGACCAAGTTGCTGATTCTGGAGACACTGTTGTAGTGATCACTTGTACAATTAAATGTAAAAACAAACAATTAGTCTTTTGTGATTTACAGAAACATATTTTTTCACCTTTTAGAATTTTGTATAGCCATAGATCATCATAATTGACATACCTTGTGAACGAAGCTCATTTAGGAAGCTGACTGGTTGAATGACATCTCCTTCCTGGAAGGTGTATTCCATCCTGCCATTAATCTGGTTTGAAAAGCTCCTGTGGGACAAACAGAAGATATTCGTTCAATTCAGATTCAAAAGGTTTTGACTTTTTTGTGTGTTTTTAATTTCCCATTGCTTCAATAAATTAAAATGTGACAACAGAAAAAATAAAGATTGTGATGTCAGTTTGCATCTTACACAAAGTTGGATGAATTGGCTCTCAATGTCAGACTGCTAGGTTCATTCAGAAGAGTGTTCAGCTGCAGGTGAAAATCAAATAATTCATTAAACTTCATTAAAAGATTTCTACTGGACTCAAAAACATTTATTCATTTAATTCTGAATTCTTACTGCATTATTGATGACATCTTGCACTTGCACTTTAGTGCTGTTTCTGAGCTCAGGGACGTCAGACATGCTGATGTTACTCAGTTTAAACGTAATGACGACGGCATAGGAGGTTTCTGAGATTTCTGTTTGGAAATAAAGGTACGTTTATATTTGTCCAGACCTTGCCAGTCTTGACTGTTTGACTTATTCTCATTTCAAACGATTTTCAAATTTCAATATGATGAAACTTACTCTGATAGGTGACATTCGCCACCTCCACTGATTCATTGAGCTGTGACTGTCTGGAATTCAGGAGAGTGTAGATGGCTCTGAGGACCAGAGATTCACTGGGGACTGGAGATGAGGAGTTGAACAGCAGCTTGCTCGTGACCACTGCTGAACCAGATCTGTAAAAACACCAACTTTTGTTTAATACATTTCACATTTGTACAATGAAATTACTCCATGACTGATTGTGAGCTCTCAAAAAGGAAAGTCAACACTAACATTAGGTTTGGAGGAGCCAGAGAGGACCAAGTTGCTGATTCTGGAGACACTGTTGTAGTGATCACTTGTACAATTAAATGTAAAAAAACAAACAATTAGTCTTTTGTGATTTACAGAAACATATTTTTTCACCTTTTAGAATTTTGTATAGCCATAGATCATCATAATTGACATACCTTGTGAACGAAGCTCATTTAGGAAGCTGACTGGTTGAATGACATCTCCTTCCTGGAAGGTGTATTCCATCCTGCCATTAATCTGGTTTGAAAAGCTCCTGTGGGACCAACAGAAGATATCCGTTCAATTCAGATTCAAAAGGTTTGGACTTTTGTGTGTGTTTTTAATTTCCCATTGCTTTAATAAATTAAAATGTGACAACAGAAAAAATAAAGATTGTGATGTCAGTTTGCATCTTACACAAAGTTGGATGAATTGGCTCTCAATGTCAGACTGCTAGGTTCATTCAGAAGAGTGTTCAGCTGCAGGTGAAAATCAAATAATTCATTAAACTTCATTAAAAGATTTCTACTGGACTCAAAAACATTTATTCATTTAATTCTGAATTCTTACTGCATTATTGATGACATCTTGCACTTGCACGTTAGTGCTGTTTCTGAGCTCAGGGACGTCAGACATGCTGATGTTACTCAGTTTAAACGTAATGACGACGGCATAGGAGGTTTCTGAGATTTCTGTTTGGAAATAAAGGTACGTTTATATTTGTCCAGGCCTTGCCAGTCTTGACTGTTTGACTTATTCTCATTTCAAACGATTTTCAAATTTCAATATGATGAAACTTACTCTGATAGGTGACATTCGCCACCTTCACTGATTCATTGAGCTGTGACTGTCTGGAATTCAGGAGAGTGTTGATGGCACTGAGAACCAGAGATTCACTGGGGACTGGAGATGAGGAGTTGAACAGCAGCTTGCTCGTGACCACTGCTGAACCAGATCTGTAAAAACAACAACTTTTGTTTAATACATTTCACATTTAATGAAATTGCTCCATGACTGATTGTGAGCTCTGAAAATGGAAAGTCAACACTAACATTAGGTTTGGAGGAGCCAGAGAGGACCAAGTTGCTGATTCTGGAGACACTGTTGTAGTGATCACTTGTACAATTAAATGTAAAAACAAACAATTAGTCTTTTGTGATTTACAGAAACATATTTTTTCACCTTTTAGAATTTTGTATAGCCATAGATCATCATAATTGACATACCTTGTGAACGAAGCTCATTTAGGAAGCTGACTGGTTGAATGACATCTCCTTCCTGGAAGGTGTATTCCATCCTGCCATTAATCTGGTTTGAAAAGCTCCTGTGGGACAAACAGAAGATATCCGTTCAATTCAGATTCGAAAGGTTTGGACTTTTTTGTGTGTTTTTAATTTCCCATTGCTTCAATAAATTAAAATGTGACAACAGAAAAAATAAAGATTGTGATGTCAGTTTGCATCTTACACAAAGTTGGATGAATTGGCTCTCAATGTCAGACTGCTAGGTTCATTCAGAAGAGTGTTCAGCTGCAGGTGAAAATCAAATAATTCATTAAACTTCATTAAAAGATTTCTACTGGACTCAAAAACATTTATTCATTTAATTCTGAGTTCTTACTGCATTATTGATGACATCTTGCACTTGCACGTTAGTGCTGTTTCTGAGCTCAGGGACGTCAGACATGCTGATGTTACTCAGTTTAAACGTAATGACGACGGCATAGGAGGTTTCTGAGATTTCTGTTTGGAAATAAAGGTACGTTTATATTTGTCCAGGCCTTGCCAGTCTTGACTGTTTGACTTATTCTCATTTGAAACGATTTTCAAATTTCAATATGATGAAACTTACTCTGATAGGTGACATTCGCCACCTCCACTGATTCATTGAGCTGTGACTGTCTGGAATTCAGGAGAGTGTTGATGGCACTGAGAACCAGAGATTCACTGGGGACTGGAGATGAGGAGTTGAACAGCAGCTTGCTCGTGACCACTGCTGAACCAGATCTGTAAAAACAACAACTTTTGTTTAATACATTTCACATTTGTACAATGAAATTACTCCATGACTGATTGTGAGCTCTCAAAAAGGAAAGTCAACACTAACATTAGGTTTGGAGGAGCCAGAGAGGACCAAGTTGCTGATTCTGGAGACACTGTTGTAGTGATCACTTGTACAATTAAATGTAAAAAAACAAACAATTAGTCTTTTGTGATTTACAGAAACATATTTTTTCACCTTTTAGAATTTTGTATAGCCATAGATCATCATAATTGACATACCTTGTGAACGAAGCTCATTTAGGAAGCTGACTGGTTGAATGACATCTCCTTCCTGGAAGGTGTATTCCATCCTGCCATTAATCTGGTTTGAAAAGCTCCTGTGGGACCAACAGAAGATATCCGTTCAATTCAGATTCAAAAGGTTTGGACTTTTGTGTGTGTTTTTAATTTCCCATTGCTTTAATAAATTAAAATGTGACAACAGAAAAAATAAAGATTGTGATGTCAGTTTGCATCTTACACAAAGTTGGATGAATTGGCTCTCAATGTCAGACTGCTAGGTTCATTCAGAAGAGTGTTCAGCTGCAGGTGAAAATCAAATAATTCATTAAACTTCATTAAAAGATTTCTACTGGACTCAAAAACATTTATTCATTTAATTCTGAATTCTTACTGCATTATTGATGACATCTTGCACTTGCACGTTAGTGCTGTTTCTGAGCTCAGGGACGTCAGACATGCTGATGTTACTCAGTTTAAACGTAATGACGACGGCATAGGAGGTTTCTGAGATTTCTGTTTGGAAATAAAGGTACGTTTATATTTGTCCAGGCCTTGCCAGTCTTGACTGTTTGACTTATTCTCATTTCAAACGATTTTCAAATTTCAATATGATGAAACTTACTCTGATAGGTGACATTCGCCACCTTCACTGATTCATTGAGCTGTGACTGTCTGGAATTCAGGAGAGTGTTGATGGCACTGAGAACCAGAGATTCACTGGGGACTGGAGATGAGGAGTTGAACAGCAGCTTGCTCGTGACCACTGCTGAACCAGATCTGTAAAAACAACGACTTTTGTTTAATACATTTCACATTTGTACAATGAAATTACTCCATGACTGATTGTGAGCTCTGAAAATGGAAAGTCAACACTAACATTAGGTTTGGAGGAGCCAGAGAGGACCAAGTTGCTGATTCTGGAGACACTGTTGTAGTGATCACTTGTACAATTAAATGTAAAAACAAACAATTAGTCTTTTGTGATTTACAGAAACATATTTTTTCACCTTTTAGAATTTTGTATAGCCATAGATCATCATAATTGACATACCTTGTGAACGAAGCTCATTTAGGAAGCTGACTGGTTGAATGACATCTCCTTCCTGGAAGGTGTATTCCATCCTGCCATTAATCTGGTTTGAAAAGCTCCTGTGGGACAAACAGAAGATATCCGTTCAATTCAGATTCGAAAGGTTTGGACTTTTTTGTGTGTTTTTAATTTCCCATTGCTTCAATAAATTAAAATGTGACAACAGAAAAAATAAAGATTGTGATGTCAGTTTGCATCTTACACAAAGTTGGATGAATTGGCTCTCAATGTCAGACTGCTAGGTTCATTCAGAAGAGTGTTCAGCTGCAGGTGAAAATCAAATAATTCATTAAACTTCATTAAAAGATTTCTACTGGACTCAAAAACATTTATTCATTTAATTCTGAGTTCTTACTGCATTATTGATGACATCTTGCACTTGCACGTTAGTGCTGTTTCTGAGCTCAGGGACGTCAGACATGCTGATGTTACTCAGTTTAAACGTAATGACGACGGCATAGGAGGTTTCTGAGATTTCTGTTTGGAAATAAAGGTACGTTTATATTTGTCCAGGCCTTGCCAGTCTTGACTGTTTGACTTATTCTCATTTGAAACGATTTTCAAATTTCAATATGATGAAACTTACTCTGATAGGTGACATTCGCCACCTCCACTGATTCATTGAGCTGTGACTGTCTGGAATTCAGGAGAGTGTAGATGGCTCTGAGAACCAGAAATTCACTGGGGACTGGAGATGAGGAGTTGAACAGCAGCTTGCTCGTGACCACTGCTGAACCAGATCTGTAAAAACAACAACTTTTGTTTAATACATTTCACATTTGTACAATGAAATTACTCCATGACTGATTGTGAGCTCTCAAAAAGGAAAGTCAACACTAACATTAGGTTTGGAGGAGCCAGAGAGGACCCAGTTGCTGATTCTGGAGACACTGTTGTAGTGATCACTTGTACAATTAAATGTAAAAACAAACAATTAGTCTTTTGTGATTTACAGAAACATATTTTTTCACCTTTTAGAATTTTGTATAGCCATAGATCACCATAATTGACATACCTTGTGAACGAAGCTCATTTAGGAAGCTGACTGGTTGAATGACATCTCCTTCCTGGAAGGTGTATTCCATCCTGCCATTAATCTGTTTTGAAGAGCTCCTGTGGGACCAACAGAAGATATCCGTTCAATTCAGATTCAAAAGGTTTGGACTTTTGTGTGTGTTTTTAATTTCCCATTGCTTTAATAAATTAAAATGTGACAACAGAAAAAATAAAGATTGTGATGTCAGTTTGCATCTTACACAAAGTTGGATGAATTGGCTCTCAATGTCAGACTGCTAGGTTCATTCAGAAGAGTGTTCAGCTGCAGGTGAAAATCAAATAATTCATTAAACTTCATTAAAAGATTTCTACTGGACTCAAAAACATTTATTCATTTAATTCTGAGTTCTTACTGCATTATTGATGACATCTTGCACTTGCACGTTAGTGCTGTTTCTGAGCTCAGGGACGTCAGACATGCTGATGTTACTCAGTTTAAACGTAATGACGACGGCATAGGAGGTTTCTGAGATTTCTGTTTGGAAATAAAGGTACGTTTATATTTGTCCAGGCCTTGCCAGTCTTGACTGTTTGACTTATTCTCATTTCAAACGATTTTCAAATTTCAATATGATGAAACTTACTCTGATAGGTGACATTCGCCACCTTCACTGATTCATTGAGCTGTGACTGTCTGGAATTCAGGAGAGTGTTGATGGCACTGAGAACCAGAGATTCACTGGGGACTGGAGATGAGGAGTTGAACAGCAGCTTGCTCGTGACCACTGCTGAACCAGATCTGTAAAAACAACGACTTTTGTTTAATACATTTCACATTTGTACAATGAAATTACTCCATGACTGATTGTGAGCTCTGAAAATGGAAAGTCAACACTAACATTAGGTTTGGAGGAGCCAGAGAGGACCAAGTTGCTGATTCTGGAGACACTGTTGTAGTGATCACTTGTACAATTAAATGTAAAAACAAACAATTAGTCTTTTGTGATTTACAGAAACATATTTTTTCACCTTTTAGAATTTTGTATAGCCATAGATCATCATAATTGACATACCTTGTGAACGAAGCTCATTTAGGAAGCTGACTGGTTGAATGACATCTCCTTCCTGGAAGGTGTATTCCATCCTGCCATTAATCTGGTTTGAAAAGCTCCTGTGGGACAAACAGAAGATATTCGTTCAATTCAGATTCAAAAGGTTTTGACTTTTTTGTGTGTTTTTAATTTCCCATTGCTTCAATAAATTAAAATGTGACAACAGAAAAAATAAAGATTGTGATGTCAGTTTGCATCTTACACAAAGTTGGATGAATTGGCTCTCAATGTCAGACTGCTAGGTTCATTCAGAAGAGTGTTCAGCTGCAGGTGAAAATCAAATAATTCATTAAACTTCATTAAAAGATTTCTACTGGACTCAAAAACATTTATTCATTTAATTCTGAATTCTTACTGCATTATTGATGACATCTTGCACTTGCACTTTAGTGCTGTTTCTGAGCTCAGGGACGTCAGACATGCTGATGTTACTCAGTTTAAACGTAATGACGACGGCATAGGAGGTTTCTGAGATTTCTGTTTGGAAATAAAGGTACGTTTATATTTGTCCAGACCTTGCCAGTCTTGACTGTTTGACTTATTCTCATTTCAAACGATTTTCAAATTTCAATATGATGAAACTTACTCTGATAGGTGACATTCGCCACCTCCACTGATTCATTGAGCTGTGACTGTCTGGAATTCAGGAGAGTGTAGATGGCTCTGAGGACCAGAGATTCACTGGGGACTGGAGATGAGGAGTTGAACAGCAGCTTGCTCGTGACCACTGCTGAACCAGATCTGTAAAAACAACAACTTTTGTTTAATACATTTCACATTTGTACAATGAAATTACTCCATGACTGATTGTGAGCTCTCAAAAAGGAAAGTCAACACCACTAACATTAGGTTTGGAGGAGCCAGAGAGGACCAAGTTGCTGATTCTGGAGACACTGTTGTAGTGATCACTTGTGCAATTAAATGTAAAAAAACAAACAATTAGTCTTTTGTGATTTACAGAAACATATTTTTTCACCTTTTAGAATTTTGTATAGCCATAGATCATCATAATTGACATACCTTGTGAACGAAGCTCATTTAGGAAGCTGACTGGTTGAATGACATCTCCTTCCTGGAAGGTGTATTCCATCCTGCCATTAATCTGGTTTGAAAAGCTCCTGTGGGACCAACAAAAGATATCCGTTCAATTCAGATTCAAAAGGTTTGGACTTTTGTGTGTGTTTTTAATTTCCCATTGCTTTAATAAATTAAAATGTGACAACAGAAAAAATAAAGATTGTGATGTCAGTTTGCATCTTACACAAAGTTGGATGAATTGGCTCTCAATGTCAGACTGCTAGGTTCATTCAGAAGAGTGTTCAGCTGCAGGTGAAAATCAAATAATTCATTAAACTTCATTAAAAGATTTCTACTGGACTCAAAAACATTTATTCATTTAATTCTGAGTTCTTACTGCATTATTGATGACATCTTGCACTTGCACGTTAGTGCTGTTTCTGAGCTCAGGGACGTCAGACATGCTGATGTTACTCAGTTTAAACGTAATGACGACGGCATAGGAGGTTTCTGAGATTTCTGTTTGGAAATAAAGGTACGTTTATATTTGTCCAGGCCTTGCCAGTCTTGACTGTTTGACTTATTCTCATTTCAAACGATTTTCAAATTTCAATATGATGAAACTTACTCTGATAGGTGACATTCGCCACCTCCACTGATTCATTGAGCTGTGACTGTCTGGAATTCAGGAGAGTGTTGATGGCACTGAGAACCAGAGATTCACTGGGGACTGAAGATGAGGAGTTGAACAGCAGCTTGCTCGTGACCACTGCTGAACCAGATCTGTAAAAACAACGACTTTTGTTTAATACATTTCACATTTGTACAATGAAATTACTCCATGACTGATTGTGAGCTCTGAAAATGGAAAGTCAACACTAACATTAGGTTTGGAGGAGCCAGAGAGGACCAAGTTGCTGATTCTGGAGACACTGTTGTAGTGATCACTTGTACAATTAAATGTAAAAACAAACAATTAGTCTTTTGTGATTTACAGAAACATATTTTTTCACCTTTTAGAATTTTGTATAGCCATAGATCATCATAATTGACATACCTTGTGAACGAAGCTCATTTAGGAAGCTGACTGGTTGAATGACATCTCCTTCCTGGAAGGTGTATTCCATCCTGCCATTAATCTGGTTTGAAAAGCTCCTGTGGGACAAACAGAAGATATTCGTTCAATTCAGATTCAAAAGGTTTTGACTTTTTTGTGTGTATTTAATTTCCCATTGCTTCAATAAATTAAAATGTGACAACAGAAAAAATAAAGATTGTGATGTCAGTTTGCATCTTACACAAAGTTGGATGAATTGGCTCTCAATGTCAGACTGCTAGGTTCATTCAGAAGAGTGTTCAGCTGCAGGTGAAAATCAAATAATTCATTAAACTTCATTAAAAGATTTCTACTGGACTCAAAAACATTTATTCATTTAATTCTGAATTCTTACTGCATTATTGATGACATCTTGCACTTGCACTTTAGTGCTGTTTCTGAGCTCAGGGACGTCAGACATGCTGATGTTACTCAGTTTAAACGTAATGACGACGGCATAGGAGGTTTCTGAGATTTCTGTTTGGAAATAAAGGTACGTTTATATTTGTCCAGACCTTGCCAGTCTTGACTGCTTGACTTATTCTCATTTCAAACGATTTTCAAATTTCAATATGATGAAACTTACTCTGATAGGTGACATTCGCCACCTCCACTGATTCATTGAGCTGTGACTGTCTGGAATTCAGGAGAGTGTAGATGGCTCTGAGGACCAGAGATTCACTGGGGACTGGAGATGAGGAGTTGAACAGCAGCTTGCTCGTGACCACTGCTGAACCAGATCTGTAAAAACAACAACTTTTGTTTAATACATTTCACATTTGTACAATGAAATTACTCCATGACTGATTGTGAGCTCTCAAAAAGGAAAGTCAACACTAACATTAGGTTTGGAGGAGCCAGAGAGGACCCAGTTGCTGATTCTGGAGACACTGTTGTAGTGATCACTTGTACAATTAAATGTAAAAAAACAAACAATTAGTCTTTTGTGATTTACAGAAACATATTTTTTCACCTTTTAGAATTTTGTATAGCCATAGATCATCATAATTGACATACCTTGTGAACGAAGCTCATTTAGGAAGCTGACTGGTTGAATGACATCTCCTTCCTGGAAGGTGTATTCCATCCTGCCATTAATCTGGTTTGAAAAGCTCCTGTGGGACCAACAGAAGATATCCGTTCAATTCAGATTCAAAAGGTTTGGACTTTTGTGTGTGTTTTTAATTTCCCATTGCTTCAATAAATTAAAATGTGACAACAGAAAAAATAAAGATTGTGATGTCAGTTTGCATCTTACACAAAGTTGGATGAATTGGCTCTCAATGTCAGACTGCTAGGTTCATTCAGAAGAGTGTTCAGCTGCAGGTGAAAATCAAATAATTCATTAAACTTCATTAAAAGATTTCTACTGGACTCAAAAACATTTATTCATTTAATTCTGAGATCTTACTGCATTATTGATGACATCTTGCACTTGCACGTTAGTGCTGTTTCTGAGCTCAGGGACGTCAGACATGCTGATGTTACTCAGTTTAAACGTAATGACGACGGCATAGGAGGTTTCTGAGATTTCTGTTTGGAAATAAAGGTACGTTTATATTTGTCCAGGCCTTGCCAGTCTTGACTGTTTGACTTATTCTCATTTCAAACGATTTTCAAATTTCAATTTGATGAAACTTACTCTGATAGGTGACATTCGCCACCTCCACTGATTCATTGAGCTGTGACTGTCTGGAATTCAGGAGAGTGTTGATGGCTCTGAGAACCAGAGATTCACTGGGGACTGGAGATGAGGAGTTGAACAGCAGCTTGCTCGTGACCACTGCTGAACCAGATCTGTAAAAACAACGACTTTTGTTTAATACATTTCACATTTGTACAATGAAATTACTCCATGACTGATTGTGAGCTCTGAAAATGGAAAGTCAACACTAACATTAGGTTTGGAGGAGCCAGAGAGGACCAAGTTGCTGATTCTGGAGACACTGTTGTAGTGATCACTTGTACAATTAAATGTAAAAACAAACAATTAGTCTTTTGTGATTTACAGAAACATATTTTTTCACCTTTTAGAATTTTGTATAGCCATAGATCATCATAATTGACATACCTTGTGAACGAAGCTCATTTAGGAAGCTGACTGGTTGAATGACATCTCCTTCTTGGAAGGTGTATTCCATCCTGCCATTAATCTGGTTTGAAAAGCTCCTGTGGGACCAACAGAAGATATTCGTTCAATTCAGATTCAAAAGGTTTTGACTTTTTTGTGTGTTTTTAATTTCCCATTGCTTCAATAAATTAAAATGTGACAACAGAAAAAATAAAGATTGTGATGTCAGTTTGCATCTTACCCAAAGTTGGATAAATTGGCTCTCAATGTCAGACTGCTAGGTTCATTCAGAAGAGTGTTCAGCTGCAGGTGAAAATCAAATAATTCATTAAACTTCATTAAAAGATTTCTACTGGACTCAAAAACATTTATTCATTTAATTCTGAGTTCTTACTGCATTATTGATGACATCTTGCACTTGCACGTTAGTGCTGTTTCTGAGCTCAGGGACGTCAGACATGCTGATGTTACTCAGTTTAAACGTAATGACGACGGCATAGGAGGTTTCTGAGATTTCTGTTTGGAAATAAAGGTACGTTTATATTTGTCCAGACCTTGCCAGTCTTGACTGTTTGACTTAGTTATTCTCATTTCAAACGATTTTCAAATTTCAATATGATGAAACTTACTCTGATAGGTGACATTCGCCACCTTCACTGATTCATTGAGCTGTGACTGTCTGGAATTCAGGAGAGTGTTGATGGCACTGAGGACCAGAGATTCACTGGGGACTGGAGATGAGGAGTTGAACAGCAGCTTGCTCGTGACCACTGCTGAACCAGATCTGTAAAAAGAACAACTTTTGTTTAATACATTTCACATTTGTACAATGAAATTACTCCATGACTGATTGTGAGCTCTCAAAATGGAAAGTCAACACTAACATTAGGTTTGGAGGAGCCAGAGAGGACCAAGTTGCTGATTCTGGAGACACTGTTGTAGTGATCACTTGTACAATTAAATGTAAAAAAACAAACAATTAGTCTTTTGTGATTTACAGAAACATATTTTTTCACCTTTTAGAATTTTGTATAGCCATAGATCACCATAATTGACATACCTTGTGAACGAAGCTCATTTAGGAAGCTGACTGGTTGAATGACATCTCCTTCCTGGAAGGTGTATTCCATCCTGTCATTAATCTGGTTTGAAAAGCTCCTGTGGGACCAACAGAAGATATCCGTTCAATTCAGATTCAAAAGGTTTGGACTTTTGTGTGTGTTTTTAATTTCCCATTGCTTTAATAAATTAAAATGTGACAACAGAAAAAATAAAGATTGTGATGTCAGTTTGCATCTTACACAAAGTTGGATGAATTGGCTCTCAATGTCAGACTGCTAGGTTCATTCAGAAGAGTGTTCAGCTGCAGGTGAAAATCAAATAATTCATTAAACTTCATTAAAAGATTTCTACTGGACTCAAAAACATTTATTCATTTAATTCTGAGTTCTTACTGCATTATTGATGACATCTTGCACTTGCACGTTAGTGCTGTTTCTGAGCTCAGGGACGTCAGACATGCTGATGTTACTCAGTTTAAACGTAATGACGACGGCATAGGAGGTTTCTGAGATTTCTGATTGGAAATAAAGGTACGTTTATATTTGTCCAGACCTTGCCAGTCTTGACTGTTTGACTTAGTTATTCTCATTTCAAACGATTTTCAAATTTCAATATGATGAAACTTACTCTGATAGGTGACATTCGCCACCTTCACTGATTCATTGAGCTGTGACTGTCTGGAATTCAGGAGAGTGTTGATGGCACTGAGGACCAGAGCCTCAGTGGGCATGGATGACAAGGATGAGAATACCAGATTGGTTGTGACTATTGCTGTACCCGTCACATTAGCTAATGATGGAACACTTGAAGAACTTTCAAATGTTGCAGATGCAGCTGGTGTTGTCTTGATTGATGTTTGACCTGGAATTGTAGATGCTGGATTCTGGATTCCTAGACCTGGTACTGTTATTCGACCCAAATTTGGAAATTCTACTGTATTTGTAATAATTCCAGTTGTAGTTGTTGATGCAGTTGTAGTTTCTGAATTTACCCAAGACACAGTTTTGGTTGTTGGGCCTGAAGTTGAAAGAGCCACAGTGGCTGGGGCATGAGTTGTGCTTAACAGACCTGTGCTTGGAAAGGTGGATGTTGTGCTTGGAACTGTAGTTGAGACATCAGCTGTAATTGTATTGGTGGGAAAAGCAGTCATGGTTCTCATGGATGCAGTTGGGGTTCCTGGAGGTTCAGTTGTTTTTGTTGGCGTTGAAGTTGGGGATATAGTTACATGCATTGTGGAGATAGACGTAATTGTTACAGCAATAGTTATGTTTTCTGGAGACACAGTTGTGATTACTGGAGGTGCAGTTGTTTTGGTAAGTGTTGTTTGGCTTAGAGCTGGAGCTGTATTAGTAAAAGCAATAGTTGTGCTTGACAGAGGTGCAGTTGTTATTTGGAATGCAGTTGTTGTTGCTGCTGTAGGTGTGTTTGTGCTTTGAGTTAAAGCTGAGGTTTGAGCTGGAGTTTCAGTTGTGGGATATTTATATAATGTTGTTGCTAATGTTGATGTAGATTCTGATGAGGTTGGAGCTAATGTAGTAGTGGAAGGCACCATCGTGGTTGTGGAAGCTGTAGATGTTGAAGCTGCAGTTGTGGTTTCTGAAGTTGTAGAAATGTTTGTTGAAACAGTTTCTGGACTAATATTTGTGGTTGTGACAGCTTCAGTGGTTACATGTGGCATTGTGGTCTGAGGTGTTGTACTTTGAGCTTCAGAGGACGTTGGAGCTAATGTAGTAGTGGATGTAGTACTTTCTGAAGTTGTAGGGACCACTGTTGAAGTAGGAGGGTTTGTTTCTGTAGTTACTACTGTGGTTGTGGGAGCTTGAGTTGTTGTGAGTCCAAGTGAAGTTGTGGGCTCAGCTGTAGCTGTGGTCGTGGGAGGTGCAGTTGAAGTTTCTGAAGTTGTAGACAATGTGGTTGAAACAACAGTTGAGGTTTCTGGACTAGCATTTGTGGTTGTGACAGCTTCAGTAGTTGTGGTTACAGGCGGCATTGTGGTCGGAACTGTTGTTGTACTTTGTGCTTCAGAGGACGTTGGAGCTAATGTAGTAGTGGAAGGTTCAGTTAGGGTTGTTGATGCTGTAATAGTTGTTTCAGTTCCAGTTGTTGTTTCTGAAGTTGTAGGCATTGTTGTCGAAGCAAGTGTTGTAGTTTCTGGAGTTATAACTGTTGTTGCAGTTGGAGATTCAGATAAAGTTGGAGCTGATGTCGTAGTACTGGGCAATGAAGTTGTGGTTGTTGAAGCTGTAGCTGTAGTTTCTGATGTTGTACTTTCTGAAGTTGTAGGCACCACTGTTGAAGTAAGAGGTCTTGTTTCTGTAGTTACTACTGTGTTTGTGGGAGCTTGAGTTGTTGTGAGTCCAAGTGATGTTGTGGGCTCAGCTGTAGTTGTGGTCGTGGGAGGTGCAGTTGAAGTTTCTGAAGTTGTAGACATTGTGGTTGAAACAACAGTTGAGGTTTCTGGACTAGCATTTGTGGTTGTGACAGCTTCAGTAGTTGTGGTTACAGGTGGCATTGTGGTCGGAGCTGTTGTTGTACTTTGTGCTTCAGAGGACGTTGGAGCTAATGTAGTAGTGGAAGGTTCAGTTAGGGTTGTTGATGCTGTAATAGTTGTTTCAGTTCCAGTTGTTGTTTCTGAAGTTGTAGGCATTGTTGTCGAAGCAAATGTTGTAGTTTCTGAAGTTATAACTGTCGTTTCAGTTGGAGATTCAGATGAAGTTGGAGCTGATGTCGTAGTACTGGGCAATGAAGTTGTCATTGTTGAAGCTGTAGCTGCAGTTTCTGATGTAGTACTTTCTGAAGTTGTAGGGACCACTGTTGAAGCAAGAGGGTTTGTTTCTGTAGTTACTACTGTGGTTGTGGGAGCTTGAGTTGTTGTGAGTCCAAGTGATGTTGTGGGCTCAGCTGTAGTTGTGGTCGTGGGAGGTGCAGTTGAAGTTTCTGAAGTTGTAGACATTGTGGTTGAAACAACAGTTGATGTTTCTGGACTAGCATTTGTGGTTGTGACAGCTTCAGTAGTTGTGGTTACAGGTGGCATTGTGGTCGGAGCTGTTGTTGTATTTTGTGCTTCAGAGGACGTTGGAGCTAATGTAGTTGTGGAAGGTTCAGTTAGGGTTGTTGATGCTGTAATAGTTGTTTCAGTTGCAGTTGTTGTTTCTGAAGTTGTAGGCATTGTTGTCGAAGCAAGTGTTGTAGTTTCGGAAGTTATAACTGTCGTTTCAGTTGGAGATTCAGATGAAGTTGGAGCTGATGTCGTAGTACTGGGCAATGAAGTTGTGGTAGATGAAGCTGTAGCTGCAGTTTCTGATGTAGTACTTTCTGAAGTGGTAGGGACCACTGTTGAAGTAAGAGGGTTTGTTTCTGTAGTTGTGGGAGCTTGAGTTGTTGTGAGTCCAAGTGATGTTGTGGGCTCAGCTGTAGTTGTGGTTGTGGGAGGAGCAGTTGAAGTTTCTGAAGTTGTAGACATTGTGGTTGAAACAACAGTTGAGGTTTCTGGACTAGCATTTGTGGTTGTGACAGCTTCAGTAGTTGTGGTTACAGGTGGCATTGTGGTCGGAGCTGTTGTTGTACTTTGTGCTTCAGAGGACGTTGGAGCTAACGTAGTAGTGGAAGGTTCAGTTAGGCTTGTTGATGCTGTAATAGTTGTTTCAGTTGCAGTTGTTGTTTCTGAAGTTGTAGGCATTGTTGTCGAAGCAAGTGTTGTAGTTTCTGAAGTTATAACTGTCGTTTCAGTTGGAGATTCAGATGAAGTTGGAGCTGTTGTCGTAGTACTGGGCAATGAAGTTGTCGTTGTTGAAGCTGTAGCTGTAGTTTCTGATGTAGCACTTTCTGAAGTTGTAGGCACCACTGTTGAAGTAGGAGGTGTTGTTTCTGTAGTTACTACTGTGGTTGTGGGAGCTGGAGTTGTTGTGAGCCCAAGTGATGTTGTGGGCTCAGCTGTAGTTGTGGTCGTGGGAGGTGCAGTTGAAGTGTCTGAAGTTGTAGACATTGTGGTTGAAACAACAGTTGAGGTTTCTGGACTAGCATTTGTGGTTGTGACAGCTTCAGTAGTTGTGGTTACAGGTGGCATTGTGGTCGGAGCTGTTGTTGTACTTTGTGCTTCAGAGGACGTTGGAGCTAATGTAATAGTGGAAGGTTCAGTTAGGGTTGTTGATGCTGTAATAGTTGTTTCAGTTGCAGTTGTTGTTTCTGAAGTTGTAGGCATTGTTGTCGAAGCAAGTGTTGTAGTTTCTGAAGTTATAACTGTCGTTTCAGTTGGAGATTCAGATGAAGTTGGAGCTGATGTCGTAGTACTGGGCAATGAAGTTGTCGTTGTTGAAGCTGTAGCTGTAGTTTCTGATGTAGCACTTTCTGAAGTTGTAGGCACCACTGTTGAAGTAGGAGGTGTTGTTTCTGTAGTTACTACTGTGGTTGTGGGAGCTTGAGTTGTTGTGAGTCCAAGTGATGTTGTGGGCTCAAGAGTAGCTGTGGTCGTGGGAGGTGCAGTTGAAGTTTCTGTAGTTGTAGACATTGTGGTTGAAACAATAGTTGAGGTTTCTGGACTAACATTTGTGGTTGTGACAGCTTCAGTACTTGTGGTTACAGGTGGCATTGTGGTTGGAGATGTTGTTGTACTTTGTGCTTCAGAGGACGTTGGATCTAATGTAGTAGTGGAAGGTTCAGTTAGGGTTGTTGATGCTTTAATAGTTGTTTCAGTTGCAGTTGTTGTTTCTGAAGTTGTAGGCATAGTTGTCGAAGCAAGTGTTGTAGTTTCTGAAGTTGTAGGCATTGTTGTCGAAGCAAGTGTTGTCGTTTCTGAAGTTATAACTGTTGCTGCAGTTGGAGATTCAGATGAAGTTGAAGCTGATGTCGTAGTACTGGGCAATGAAGTTTTGGTTGTTGAAGCTGTAGCTGTAGTTTCTGATGTTGTACTTTCTGAAGTTGTAGGCACCACTGTTGAAGTAGGAGGTGTTGTTTCTGTAGTTACTACTGTGGTTGTGGGAGCTTGAGTTGTTGTGAGTCCAAGTGATGTTGTTGGCTCAGCTGTAGTTGTGGTCGTGGGAGGTACAGTTGAAGTTTCTGATGTTGTAGACATTGTGGTTGAAACAACAGTTGAGGTTTCTGGACTAACATTTGTGGTTGTGACAGCTTCAGCAGTTGTGGTTACAGGTGGCATTGTGGTTGGAGCTGTTGTTGTACTTTGTGCTTCAGAGGACGTTGGAGCTAATGTAGTAGTGGAAGGTTCAGTTAGGGTTGTTGATGCTGTAATAGTTGTTTCAGTTGCAGTTGTTGTTTCTGAAGTTGTAGGCATTGTTGTCGAAGCAAGTGTTGTAGTTTCTGAAGTTATAACTGTCGTTTCAGTTGGAGATTCAGATGAAGTTGGAGCTGATGTCGTAGTACTGGGCAATGAAGTTGTAGTTGTTGAAGCTGTAGCTGTAGTTTCTGATGTAGTACTTTCTGAAGTTGTAGGCACCACTGTTGAAGTAGGAGGTGTTGTTTTTGTAGTTACTACTGTGGTTGTGGGAGCTTGAGTTGTTGTGAGTCCAAGTGATGTTGTGGGCTCAGCTGTAGCTGTGGTCGTGGGAGGTGCAGTTGAAGTTTCTGAAGTTGTAGACATTGTGGTTGAAACAATAGTTGAGGTTTCTGGACTAACATTTGTGGTTGTGACAGCTTCAGTACTTGTGGTTACAGGTGGCATTGTGGTTGGAGATGTTGTTGTACTTTGTGCTTCAGAGGACGTTGGATCTAATGTAGTAGGGGAAGGTTCAGTTAGGGTTGTTGATGCTGTAATAGTTGTTTCAGTTGCAGTTGTTGTTTCTGAAATTGTAGGCATTGTTGTCGAAGCAAGTGTTGTAGTTTCTGAAGTTGTAGGCATTGTTGTCGAAGCAAGTGTTGTCGTTTCTGAAGTTATAACTGTTGTTGCAGTTGGAGATTCAGATGAAGTTGAAGCTGATGTCGTAGTACTGGGCAATGAAGTTGTGGTTGTTGAAGCTGTAGCTGTAGTTTCTGATGTTGTACTTTCTGAAGTTGTAGGCACCACTGCTGAAGTAGGAGGTGTTGTTTCTGTAGTTACTACTGTGGTTGTGGGAGCTTGAGTTGTTGTGAGTCCAAGTGATGTTCTGGGCTCAGCTGTAGTTGTGGTCGTGGGAGGTACAGTTGAAGTTTCTGATGTTGTAGACATTGTGGTTGAAACAACAGTTGAGGTTTCTGGACTAACATTTGTGGTTGTGACAGCTTCAGTAGGTGTGGTTACAGGTGGCATTGTGGTCGGAGCTGTTGTTGTACTTTGTGCTTCAGAGGACGTTGGAGCTAATGTAGTAGTGGAAGGTTCAGTTAGGGTTGTTGATGCTGTAATAGTTGTTTCAGTTGCAGTTGTTGTTTCTGAAGTTGTAGGCATTGTTGTCGAAGCAAGTGTTGTAGTTTCTGAAGTTGTAACTGTTGTTTCAGTTGGAGATTCAGATGAAGTTGTAGCTGATGTCCTTGTAGTTGGCAATGAAGTTGTGGTTGTTGAAGCTGTAGCTGTAATTTCTGATGTAGTACTTTCTGAAGTTGTAGGGACCACTGTTGAAGTAAGAGGGTTTGTTTCTGTAGTTACTACTGTGGTTGTGGGAGCTTGAGTTGTTGTGAGTCCAAGTGATGTTGTGGGCTCAGCTGTAGTTGTGGTCGTGGGAGGTACAGTTGAAGTTTCTGAAGTTGTAGACATTGTGGTTGAAACAACAGTTGAGGTTTCTGGACTAGCATTTGTGGTTGTGACAGCTTCAGTAGTTGTGGTTACAGGTGGCATTGTGGTCGGAGCTGTTGTTGTACTTTGTGCTTCAGAGGACGTTGGAACTAATGTAGTAGTGGAAGTTTCAGTTAGGGATGTTGATGCTGTAATAGTTGTTTCAGTTGCAGTTGTTGTTTCTGAAGTTGTAGCCATTGTTGTCGAAGCAAGTGTTGTAGATTCTGGAATTATAACTGTTGTTGCAGTTGGAGATTCAGATGAAGTTGTAGCTGATGTCCTTGTAGTTGGCAATGAAGTTGTCGTTGTTGAAGCTGTAGCTGTAGTTTCTGATGTAGTACTTTCTGAAGTTGTAGGCACCACTGTTGAAGTAGGAGGTGTTGTTTCTGTAGTTACTACTGTGGTTGTGGGAGCTTGAGTTGTTGTGAGTCCAAGTGATGTTGTGGGCTCAGCTGTAGCTGTGGTCGTGGGAGGTACAGTTGAAGTTTCTGAAGTTGTAGACATTGTGGTTGAAACAACAGTTGAGGTTTCTGGACTAACATTTGTGGTTGTGACAGCTTCAGTACTTGTGGTTACAGGTGGCATTGTGGTTGGAGATGTTGTTGTACTTTGTGCTTCAGAGGACGTTGGATCTAATGTAGTAGTGGAAGGTTCAGTTAGGGTTGTTGATGCTGTAATAGTTGTTTCAGTTGCAGTTGTTGTTTCTGAAGTTGTAGGCATTGTTGTCGAAGCAAGTGTTATAGTTTCTGAAGTTGTAGGCATTGTTGTCGAAGCAAGTGTTGTCGTTTCTGAAGTTATAACTGTTGTTGTAGTTGGAGATTCAGATGAAGTTGAAGCTGATGTCGTAGTACTGGGCAATGAAGTTGTGGTTGTTGAAGCTGTAGCTGTAGTTTCTGATGTTGTACTTTCTGAAGTTGTAGGCACCACTGCTGAAGTAGGAGGTGTTGTTTCTGTAGTTACTACTGTGGTTGTGGGAGCTTGAGTTGTTGTGAGTCCAAGTGATGTTGTGGGCTCAGCTGTAGTTGTGGTCGTGGGAGGTACAGTTGAAGTTTCTGATGTTGTAGACATTGTGGTTGAAACAACAGTTGAGGTTTCTGGACTAACATTTGTGGTTGTGACAGCTTCAGTAGTTGTGGTTACAGGTGGCATTGTAGTCGGAGCTGTTGTTGTACTTTGTGCTTCGGAGGACGTTGGAGCTAATGTAGTAGTGGAAGGTTCAGTTAGGGTTGTTGATGCTGTAATAGTTGTTTCAGTTGCAGTTGTTGTTTCTGAAGTTGTAGGCATTGTTGTCGAAGCAAGTGTTGTAGTTTCTGAAGTTATAACTGTTGTTTCAGTTGGAGATTCAGATGAAGTTGTAGCTGATGTCCTAGTAGTTGGCAATGAAGTTGTGGTTGTTGAAGCTGTAGCTGTAGTTTCTGATGTAGTACTTTCTGAAGTTGTAGGGACCACTGTTGAAGTAAGAGGGTTTGTTTCTGTAGTTACTACTGTGGTTGTGGGAGCTTGAGTTGTTGTGAGTCCAAGTGATGTTGTGGGCTCAGCTGTAGTTGTGGTCGTGGGAGGTGCAGTTGAAGTTTCTGAAGTTGTAGACATTGTGGTTGAAACAACAGTTGAGGTTTCTGGACTAGCATTTGTGGTTGTGACAGCTTCAGTAGTTGTGGTTACAGGTGGCATTGTGGTTGGAGCTGTTGTTGTACTTTGTGCTTCAGAGGACGTTGGAGCTAATGTAGTAGTGGAAGGTTCAGTTAGGGTTGTTGATGCTGTAATAGTTGTTTCAGTTGCAGTTGTTGTTTCTGAAGTTGTAGGCATTGTTGTCGAAGCAAGTGTTGTAGTTTCTGAAGTTATAACTGTCGTTTCAGTTGGAGATTCAGATGAAGTTGGAGCTGATGTCGTAGTACTGGGCAATGAAGTTGTCGTTGTTGAAGCTGTATCTGTAATTTCTGATGTAGTACTTTCTGAAGTTGTAGGCACCACTGTTGAAGTAGGAGGTGTTGTTTCTGTAGTTACTACTGTGGTTGTGGGAGCTTGAGTTGTTGTGAGTCCAAGTGATGTTGTGGGCTCAGCTGTAGCTGTGGTCGTGGGAGGTGCAGTTGAAGTTTCTGAAGTTGTAGACATTGTGGTTAAAACAACAGTTGAGGTTTCTGGACTAACACTTGTGGTTGTGACAGCTTCAGTACTTGTGGTTACAGGTGGCATTGTGGTTGGAGATGTTGTTGTACTTTGTGCTTCAGAGGACGTTGGATCTAATGTAGTAGTGGAAGGTTCAGTTAGGGTTGTTGATGCTGTAATAGTTGTTTCAGTTGCAGTTGTTGTTTCTGAAGTTGTAGGCATTGTTGTCGAAGCAAGTGTTGTAGTTTCTGAAGTTGTAGGCATTGTTGTCGAAGCAAGTGTTGTCGTTTCTGAAGTTATAACTGTTGTTGCAGTTGGAGATTCAGATGAAGTTGAAGCTGATGTCATAGTACTGGGCAATGAAGTTGTGGTTGTTGAAGCTGTAGCTGTAGTTTCTGATGTTGTACTTTCTGAAGTTGTAGGCACCACTGTTGAAGGAGGAGGTGTTTTTTCTGTAGTTACTACTGTGGTTGTGGGAGCTTGAGTTGTTGTGAGTCCAAGTGATGTTGTGGGCTCAGCTGTAGTTGTGGTCGTGGGAGGTGCAGTTGAAGTTTCTGAAGTTGTAGACATTGTGGTTGAAACAACAGTTGAGGTTTCTTGACTATTATTTGTGGTTGTGACAGCTTCGTTAGTTGTGCTTACAGGTGGCATTGTGGTCGGAGCTGTTGTTGTACTTTGTGCTTCAGAGGACGTTGGAGCTAATGTAGTAGTGGAAGTTTCAGTTAGGGTTGTTGATGCTGTAATAGTTGTTTCAGTTGCAGTTGTTGTTTCTGAAGTTGTAGCCATTGTTGTCGAAGCAAGTGTTGTAGTTTCTGAAGTTATAACCGTTGTTTCAGTTGGAGATTCAGATGAATTTGGAGCTGATGTCGTAGTAGTTGGCAATGAAGTTGTGGTTGTTGAAGCTGTAGCTGAAGTTTCTGATGTAGTACTTTCTGAAGTTGTAGGGACCACTGTTGAAGTAAGAGGGTTTGTTTCTGTAGTTACTACTGTGGTTGTGGGAGCTTGAGTTGTTGTGAGTACAAGTGATGTTGTGGGCTCAGCTGTAGTTGTGGTCGTGGGAGGTGCAGTTGAAGTTTCTAAAGTTGTAGACATTGTGGTTGAAACAACAGTTGAGGTTTCTGGACTAACATTTGTGGTGGTGACAGCTTCAGTAGTTGTGGTTACAGGTGGCATTGTGGTCGGAACTGTTGTTGTACTTTGTGCTTCAGAGGACGTTGGAGCTAATGTAGTTGTGGAAGGTTCAGTTAGGGTTGTTGATGCTGTAATAGTTGTTTCAGTTGCAGTTGTTGTTTCTGAAGTTGTAGGCATTGTTGTCGAAGCAAGTGTTGTAGTTTCTGAAGTTATAACTGTTGTTTCAGTTGGAGATTCAGATGAAGTTGGAGCTGATGTCGTAGTACTGGGCAATGAAGTTGTGGTTGTTGAAGCTGTAGCTGTAGTTTCTGATGTTGTACTTTCTGAAGTTGTAGGCACCACTGTTGAAGTAAGAGGTGTTGTTTCTGTAGTTACTACTGTGGTTGTGGGAGCTTGAGTTGTTGTGAGTCCAAGTGATGTTGTGGGCTCAGCTGTAGTTGTGGTCGTTGGAGGTGCAGTTGAAGTTTCTGAAGTTGTAGACATTGTGGTTGAAACAACAGTTGAGGTTTCTGGACTAGCATTTGTGGTTGTGACAGCTTCAGTAGTTGTGGTTACAGGTGGCATTGTGGTTGGAGCTGTTGTTGTACTTTGTGCTTCAGAGGACGTTGGAGCTAATGTAGTAGTGGAAGGTTCAGTTAGGGTTGTTGATGCTGTAATAGTTGTTTCAGTTGCAGTTGTTGTTTCTGAAGTTGTAGGCATTGTTGTCGAAGCAAGTGTTGTAGTTTCTGAAGTTATAACTGTCGTTTCAGTTGGAGATTCAGATGAAGTTGGAGCTGATGTCGTAGTACTGAGCAATGAAGTTGTCGTTGTTGAAGCTGTAGCTGTAGTTTCTGATGTAGTACTTTCTAAAGTTGTAGGCAGCACTGTTGAAGTAGGAGGTGTTGTTTCTGTAGTTACTACTGTGGTTGTGGGAGCTTGAGTTGTTGTGAGTCCAAGTGATGTTGTGGGCTCAGCTGTAGCTGTGGTCGTGGGAGGTGCAGTTGAAGTTTCTGAAGTTGTAGACATTGTGGTTGAAACAACAGTTGAGGTTTCTGGACTAACACTTGTGGTTGTGACAGCTTCAGTACTTGTGGTTACAGGTGGCATTGTGGTTGGAGATGTTGTTGTACTTTGTGCTTCAGAGGACGTTGGATCTAATGTATTAGTGGAAGGTTCAGTTAGGGTTGTTGATGCTGTAATAGTTGTTTCAGTTGCAGTTGTTGTTTCTGAAGTTGTAGGCATTGTTGTCGAAGCAAGTGTTGTAGTTTCTGAAGTTATAACTGTTGTTTCAGTTGGAGATTCAGATGAAGTTGGAGCTGATGTCGTAGTACTGGGCAATGAAGTTGTGGTTGTTGAAGCTGTAGCTGTAGTTTCTGATGTTGTACTTTCTGAAGTTGTAGGGACCACTGTTGAAGTAAGAGGGTTTGTTTCTGTAATTACTACTGTGGTTGTGGGAGCTTGAGTTGTTGTGAGTCCAAGTGATGTTGTGGGCTCAGCTGTAGTTGTGGTCGTGGGAGGTGCAGTTGAAGTTTCTGAAGTTGTAGACATTGTGGTTGAAACAACAGTTGAGGTTTCTGGACTAGCATTTGTGGTTGTGACAGCTTCAGTAGTTGTGGTTACAGGTGGCATTGTGGTTGGAGCTGTTGTTGTACTTTGTGCTTCAGAGGACGTTGGAGCTAATGTAGTAGTGGAAGGTTCAGTTAGGGTTGTTGATGCTGTAATAGTTGTTTCAGTTGCAGTTGTTGTTTCTGAAGTTGTAGGCATTGTTGTCGAAGCAAGTGTTGTAGTTTCTGAAGTTATAACTGTCGTTTCAGTTGGAGATTCAGATGAAGTTGGAGCTGATGTCGTAGTACTGGGCAATGAAGTTGTCGTTGTTGAAGCTGTATCTGTAATTTCTGATGTAGTACTTTCTGAAGTTGTAGGCACCACTGTTGAAGTAGGAGGTGTTGTTTCTGTAGTTACTACTGTGGTTGTGGGAGCTTGAGTTGTTGTGAGTCCAAGTGATGTTGTGGGCTCAGCTGTAGCTGTGGTCGTGGGAGGTGCAGTTGAAGTTTCTGAAGTTGTAGACATTGTGGTTAAAACAACAGTTGAGGTTTCTGGACTAACACTCGTGGTTGTGACAGCTTCAGTACTTGTGGTTACAGGTGGCATTGTGGTTGGAGATGTTGTTGTACTTTGTGCTTCAGAGGACGTTGGATCTAATGTAGTAGTGGAAGGTTCAGTTAGGGTTGTTGATGCTGTAATAGTTGTTTCAGTTGCAGTTGTTGTTTCTGAAGTTGTAGGCATTGTTGTCGAAGCAAGTGTTGTAGTTTCTGAAGTTGTAGGCATTGTTGTCGAAGCAAGTGTTGTCGTTTCTGAAGTTATAACTGTTGTTGCAGTTGGAGATTCAGATGAAGTTGAAGCTGATGTCATAGTACTGGGCAATGAAGTTGTGGTTGTTGAAGCTGTAGCTGTAGTTTCTGATGTTGTACTTTCTGAAGTTGTAGGCACCACTGTTGAAGGAGGAGGTGTTTTTTCTGTAGTTACTACTGTGGTTGTGGGAGCTTGAGTTGTTGTGAGTCCAAGTGATGTTGTGGGCTCAGCTGTAGTTGTGGTCGTGGGAGGTGCAGTTGAAGTTTCTGAAGTTGTAGACATTGTGGTTGAAACAACAGTTGAGGTTTCTTGACTATTATTTGTGGTTGTGACAGCTTCGGTAGTTGTGCTTACAGGTGGCATTGTGGTCGGAGCTGTTGTTGTACTTTGTGCTTCAGAGGACGTTGGAGCTAATGTAGTAGTGGAAGTTTCAGTTAGGGTTGTTGATGCTGTAATAGTTGTTTCAGTTGCAGTTGTTGTTTCTGAAGTTGTAGCCATTGTTGTCGAAGCAAGTGTTGTAGTTTCTGAAGTTATAACCGTTGTTTCAGTTGGAGATTCAGATGAATTTGGAGCTGATGTCGTAGTAGTTGGCAATGAAGTTGTGGTTGTTGAAGCTGTAGCTGAAGTTTCTGATGTAGTACTTTCTGAAGTTGTAGGGACCACTGTTGAAGTAAGAGGGTTTGTTTCTGTAGTTACTACTGTGGTTGTGGGAGCTTGAGTTGTTGTGAGTACAAGTGATGTTGTGGGCTCAGCTGTAGTTGTGGTCGTGGGAGGTGCAGTTGAAGTTTCTAAAGTTGTAGACATTGTGGTTGAAACAACAGTTGAGGTTTCTGGACTAACATTTGTGGTGGTGACAGCTTCAGTAGTTGTGGTTACAGGTGGCATTGTGGTCGGAACTGTTGTTGTACTTTGTGCTTCAGAGGACGTTGGAGCTAATGTAGTTGTGGAAGGTTCAGTTAGGGTTGTTGATGCTGTAATAGTTGTTTCAGTTGCAGTTGTTGTTTCTGAAGTTGTAGGCATTGTTGTCGAAGCAAGTGTTGTAGTTTCTGAAGTTATAACTGTTGTTTCAGTTGGAGATTCAGATGAAGTTGGAGCTGATGTCGTAGTACTGGGCAATGAAGTTGTGGTTGTTGAAGCTGTAGCTGTAGTTTCTGATGTTGTACTTTCTGAAGTTGTAGGCACCACTGTTGAAGTAAGAGGTGTTGTTTCTGTAGTTACTACTGTGGTTGTGGGAGCTTGAGTTGTTGTGAGTCCAAGTGATGTTGTGGGCTCAGCTGTAGTTGTGGTCGTTGGAGGTGCAGTTGAAGTTTCTGAAGTTGTAGACATTGTGGTTGAAACAACAGTTGAGGTTTCTGGACTAGCATTTGTGGTTGTGACAGCTTCAGTAGTTGTGGTTACAGGTGGCATTGTGGTTGGAGCTGTTGTTGTACTTTGTGCTTCAGAGGACGTTGGAGCTAATGTAGTAGTGGAAGGTTCAGTTAGGGTTGTTGATGCTGTAATAGTTGTTTCAGTTGCAGTTGTTGTTTCTGAAGTTGTAGGCATTGTTGTCGAAGCAAGTGTTGTAGTTTCTGAAGTTATAACTGTCGTTTCAGTTGGAGATTCAGATGAAGTTGGAGCTGATGTCGTAGTACTGAGCAATGAAGTTGTCGTTGTTGAAGCTGTAGCTGTAGTTTCTGATGTAGTACTTTCTAAAGTTGTAGGCAGCACTGTTGAAGTAGGAGGTGTTGTTTCTGTAGTTACTACTGTGGTTGTGGGAGCTTGAGTTGTTGTGAGTCCAAGTGATGTTGTGGGCTCAGCTGTAGCTGTGGTCGTGGGAGGTGCAGTTGAAGTTTCTGAAGTTGTAGACATTGTGGTTGAAACAACAGTTGAGGTTTCTGGACTAACACTTGTGGTTGTGACAGCTTCAGTACTTGTGGTTACAGGTGGCATTGTGGTTGGAGATGTTGTTGTACTTTGTGCTTCAGAGGACGTTGGATCTAATGTATTAGTGGAAGGTTCAGTTAGGGTTGTTGATGCTGTAATAGTTGTTTCAGTTGCAGTTGTTGTTTCTGAAGTTGTAGGCATTGTTGTCGAAGCAAGTGTTGTAGTTTCTGAAGTTATAACTGTTGTTTCAGTTGGAGATTCAGATGAAGTTGGAGCTGATGTCGTAGTACTGGGCAATGAAGTTGTGGTTGTTGAAGCTGTAGCTGTAGTTTCTGATGTTGTACTTTCTGAAGTTGTAGGGACCACTGTTGAAGTAAGAGGTGTTGTTTCTGTAGTTACTACTGTGGTTGTGGGAGCTTGAGTTGTTGTGAGTCCAAGTGATGTTGTGGGCTCAGCTGTAGTTGTGGTCGTTGGAGGTGCAGTTGAAGTTTCTGAAGTTGTAGACATTGTGGTTGAAACAACAGTTGTGGTTTCTGGACTAGCATTTGTGGTTGTGACAGCTTCAGTAGTTGTGGTTACAGGTGGCATTGTGGTTGGAGCTGTTGTTGTACTTTGTGCTTCAGAGGACGTTGGAGCTAATGTAGTAGTGGAAGGTTCAGTTAGGGTTGTTGATGCTGTAATAGTTGTTTCAGTTGCAGTTGTTGTTTCTGAAGTTGTAGGCATTGTTGTCGAAGCAAGTGTTGTAGTTTCTGAAGTTATAACTGTCGTTTCAGTTGGAGATTCAGATGAAGTTGGAGCTGATGTCGTAGTACTGGGCAATGAAGTTGTCGTTGTTGAAGCTGTAGCTGTAGTTTCTGATTTAGTACTTTCTGAAGTTGTAGGCAGCACTGTTGAAGTAGGAGGTGTTGTTTCTGTAGTTACTACTGTGGTTGTGGGAGCTTGAGTTGTTGTGAGTCCAAGTGATGTTGTGGGCTCAGCTGTAGCTGTGGTCGTGGGAGGTGCAGTTGAAGTTTCTGAAGTTGTAGACATTGTGGTTGAAACAACAGTTGAGGTTTCTGGACTAACACTTGTGGTTGTGACAGCTTCAGTACTTGTGGTTACAGGTGGCATTGTGGTTGGAGATGTTGTTGTACTTTGTGCTTCAGAGGACGTTGGATCTAATGTAGTAGTGGAAGGTTCAGTTAGGGTTGTTGATGCTGTAATAGTTGTTTCAGTTCCAGTTGTTGTTTCTGAAGTTGTAGGCATTGTTGTCGAAGCAAGTGTTGTAGTTTCTGAAGTTGTAGGCATTGTTGTCGAAGCAAGTGTTGTCGTTTCTGAAGTTATAACTGTTGTTGCAGTTGGAGATTCAGATGAAGTTGAAGCTGATGTCGTAGTACTGGGCAATGAAGTTGTGGTTGTTGAAGCTGTAGCTGTAGTTTCTGATGTTGTACTTTCTGAAGTTGTAGGCACCACTGTTGAAGGAGGAGGTGTTGTTTCTGTAGTTACTACTGTGGTTGTGGGAGCTTGAGTTGTTGTGAGTCCAAGTGATGTTGTGGGCTCAGTTGTAGCTGTGGTCGTGGGAGGTGCAGTTGAAGTTTCTGAAGTTGTAGACATTGTGGTTGAAACAACAGTTGAGGTTTCTGGACTAACACTTGTGGTTGTGACAGCTTCAGTACTTGTGGTTACAGGTGGCATTGTGGTTGGAGATGTTGTTGTACTTTGTGCTTCAGAGGACGTTGGATCTAATGTAGTAGTGGAAGGTTCAGTTAGGGTTGTTGATGCTGTAATAGTTGTTTCAGTTGCAGTTGTTGTTTCTGAAGTTGTAGGCATTGTTGTCGAAGCAAGTGTTGTAGTTTCTGAAGTTGTAGGCATTGTTGTCGAAGCAAGTGTTGTCGTTTCTGAAGTTATAACTGTTGTTGCAGTTGGAGATTCAGATGAAGTTGAAGCTGATGTCGTAGTACTGGGCAATGAAGTTGTGGTTGTTGAAGCTGTAGCTGTAGTTTCTGATGTTGTACTTTCTGAAGTTGTAGGCACCACTGTTGAAGGAGGAGGTGTTGTTTCTGTAGTTACTACTGTGGTTGTGGGAGCTTGAGTTGTTTTGAGTCCAAGTGATGTTGTGGGCTCAGCTGTAGTTGTGGTCGTGGGAGGTGCAGTTGAAGTTTCTGAAGTTGTAGACATTGTGGTTGAAACAACAGTTGAGGTTTCTGGACTAACATTTGTGGTTGTGACAGCTTCGGTAGTTGTGCTTACAGGTGGCATTGTGGTCGGAGCTGTTGTTGTACTTTGTGCTTCAGAGGACGTTGGAGCTAATGTAGTAGTGGAAGTTTCAGTTAGGGTTGTTGATGCTGTAATAGTTGTTTCAGTTGCAGTTGTTGTTTCTGAAGTTGTAGCCATTGTTGTCGAAGCAAGTGTTGTAGTGTCTGAAGTTATAACCGTTGTTTCAGTTGGAGATTCAGATGAAGTTGGAGCTGATGTCGTAGTAGTTGGCAATGAAGTTGTGGTTGTTGAAGCTGTAGCTGAAGTTTCTGATGTAGTACTTTCTGAAGTTGTAGGGACCACTGTTGAAGTAAGAGGGTTTGTTTCTGTAGTTACTACTGTGGTTGTGGGAGCTTGAGTTGTTGTGAGTTCAAGTGATGTTGTGGGCACAGCTGTAGTTGTGGTCGTGGGAGGTGCAGTTGAAGTTTCTAAAGTTGTAGACATTGTGGTTGAAACAACAGTTGAGGTTTCTGGACTAACATTTGTGGTGGTGACAGCTTCAGTAGTTGTGGTTACAGGTGGCATTGTGGTCGGAACTGTTGTTTTACTTTGTGCTTCAGAGGACGTTGGAGCTAATGTAGTTGTGGAAGGTTCAGTTAGGGTTGTTGATGCTGTAATAGTTGTTTCAGTTGCAGTTGTTGTTTCTGAAGTTGTAGGCATTGTTGTCGAAGCAAGTGATGTAGTTTCTGAAGTTATAACTGTTGTTTCAGTTGGAGATTCAGATGAAGTTGGAGCTGATGTCGTAGTACTGGGCAATGAAGTTGTCGTTGTTGAAGCTGTAGCTGTAGTTTCTGATGTTGTACTTTCTGAAGTTGTAGGCACCACTGTTGAAGTAAGAGGTGTTGTTTCTGTAGTTACTACTGTGGTTGTGGGAGCTTGAGTTGTTGTGAGTCCAAGTGATGTTGTGGGCTCAGCTGTAGTTGTGGTCGTGGGAGGTGCAGTTGAAGTTTCTGAAGTTGTAGACATTGTGGTTGAAACAACAGTTGAGGTTTCTGGACTAACATTTGTGGTTGTGACAGCTTCAGTAGTTGTGGTTACAGATGGCATTGTGGTCGGAACTGTTGTTGTACTTTGTGCTTCAGAGGACGTTGGAGCTAATGTAGTAGTGGAAGGTTCAGTTAGGGTTGTTGATGCTGTAATAGTTGTTTCAGTTGCAGTTTTTGCAGAGTCAAATGAAGTTGGAGGTGATGTTGTAGTAGTGGTTTCTGTAGTTGTTGAAGCCCTGATTTGATAAAAAAAAAATATATATACATTATATTGTATATAAAACAATAATATATCTATTTATTACATGTACAAAATTATATATATGTCTGTGTGTGTGTGTGTGTGGCAAGCAGGACGAGGCCGAGGGTCATGGTATATTATATTAATATGGTCATATTAAAGTCATTTTCTGTGTGCATCTTTCTTTTTTAGATCAAAAACGTCTCAGGTTACGTATGTAACCCTGGTTCCCTGAGAGGGAACGAGACGCTGCGTTTGAGACGCGGTGGGAACGCTCTGCGTGATTGCGTCATGAAGCACGTGTAAAATCAGTCCAATGGAAGTCCGATACGTCATGGGTGACGTCATAGACCAGGAAACTATAAAGCACCCTTGAAAACAGACCGCGACAGCTTCTTAAAAAGTCTGAAGCAAGTCGATCAGGGCATGCAGGATGTATGGCAGGCAAACGCAGCGTCTCGTTCCCTCTCAGGGAACCAGGGTTACATACGTAACCTGAGACGTTCCCTTTCAAGGGAACTTCGAGCTGCGTTTGAGACGCGGTGGGAACCCCATACCCACTACGCCATAGTGACAAATGCCCGTTCTGTGTGAAGTCCTTGCGCACACTAAGAAGCAAGCAACCTCGCCCCAGGAGTGGAGAGGTCAAGGTCATAAAACCTGACAAATGTATGTGGAGAGGACCAACCTGCCGCATTACAAATGTCAAGAAGGGAAACACCCGAAATTAAGGCCGTAGAGGCCGCCATACTCCTTGTAGAATGGGCCCGTACAGCCATAGGTGAAGGCTGACCGGCCGCTTCATAAGCTAGTGAAATAGCCTCGACTATCCACTTGCTCATAACCTGTTTAGATGCAGGGCACCCTCTTCTGAGTGACCCAAAACATACAAATAATTGCTCTGACTTACGCCACAGGGCAGCTCTATGAACGTAGGCATCCAATGCCCGAACTGGACATAACAGGTTCAATTGTTCCTGATCTGGGGTATTAAAAGGTGGAGGATAAAAGGCCTGCAGCACTATTGGGCCCCCAACATTGAATGGGACCTTAGGAATATAACCCGGTCTAGGGTAAGAAATGCTTTCACCGTACCAGGTGCAAATTCCAAACATGACGGAGCAACCGACAGGGCGTGTAAATCTCCAATTCTCTTGATAGATGAAATAGCAAGGAGAAATAAAGCTTTCAAAGTGAGGAATTTTTCTGAAACCTCTTCAATGGGCTCGAACGGAGCCAGAGCCAGACCCTCAAGTACAATGGCTAAATCCCAAGCCGGTGCTCTGGAGTGCAGTGCAGGTCTCAACCTCAATGTACCACGGAGAAAACGAGTAATCAGAGGATCTCTCCCAATAGAAGTACCCCCCAGAGGGGTATGGTAGGCCGATATAGCCGCCACATAAACTTTTAAGGTGGACGGAGATAATCCAGCAGAGAAACGGTCTTGCAGAAAATCGAGAACTGAACCAACAGGGCAGTTAACAGGATCTAACTGACGCTCACCACACCAGGTGGAGAATAATTTCCATTTCAGCGCATACAGTTTTCTCGTGGAAGGGGCTCTGGAATGGAGAATGGTCTCAACGACCTCAGTCGAGAGACCGGATTCTATGAGCCTGGCCCCCTCAGAGGCCAGGCCCACAGTTTCCACAACTCCGGTCGAGGGTGAAATATCGTGCCCTCTACCTGGGACAGCAGGTCCCTCCTGAACGGAATCTCCATGGGAGAGCCGTCCAGAAGAGACAAAGTCCGAGAACCAAACTCGAGTCGGCCAGTATGGGGCTACTAGTAGCAGATGAGCCCCTTCCCGGCGAACCCTCTCCAGAACCTCCGGGAGCATAGATATCGGGGGAAATGCGTACAGGTGCAGCCTCGGCCACACCTGCACCATCGCATCCAGTCCGAGAAGAGCTGGCTGCGTGAGGGGGAACCATATAGAGCAATGCGTTGTACAAACGATGTGAAAGGTTGACTTGACTTTAGTTAGACCAAAGTTCTCCCTAAGAAGCTCCACCACCTCAGGGTGAAGTCTCCAATCCCCTGGGCCTCAGCCCCTGCCTCAACAGGATATCTGCTCTGATATACGAGACCATCAGTGTGTTGTCCGCCATTCGCCGAGCAACCACTCATGATCGCCCCCACTTGTGAGGGAAGCATCCGTCGATAGCAATATGCGTCGACAAGAAGCCCCCAACACTGGGCCTGGGCGAGGAACCAAGGTTCTTCCACATGACCGAAGCACGAAGGCATAGCCGCGTGACCTTGATCATGCGAAAACGTATTTCCCCTCGGAGAAAACCCCTTGGTCCTGAGCCACCACTGCAGGGGTCTCATGAACAGAAGGCCAAAAGTAAAACGTTGGACGCAACTGCCATGAGACCCACCCGTCTGAAACTGTTTCACAGTGAGTGACTGGCCTAGATATACCCCATTACGGCTGTAGAATTGCTACACCTAGAAAAGTGGTCCTCAGAACACACTCTACTTGGCGTTGAGAGGCAACCCCAACATCCTTAATGAGACAGAACGACATCTCGATGCCGAACTGCCATAAACTCAGATTGAGCTAGGAACAACCAATCATTGATGTAGTATAATACGCGAATGCCCTGGAGTCTCAGAAGAGCCAGAGCTGCATCCACGCATACTGTAAAGGTGTGGGGTAATAAACCTAGGCCGAATGGAAGAACCCAATAATGGTATGCTTCGCCCCCGAAAGCAAACCTCGGGAAACACCTCATCCTCTTTCGGAAACAATGAAGTAATGGCTGTCTGCTGGGAGGAGGAACCCCTTCTACAGCTCCTTTTGCAGAAGTGACAGTACTTCCTGCTCCATAACCAAAGCCTGCTCGGGGTCCACCAATGAAAGGAGGACCCCTAGAAATCGGGGCGAACGAGAACCGAACTGAATTCTGAAACCCTTTTCTATAGTGTGCAGGACCCACTGAGAAATATGTGGCAGTAGTTTCCACGCTGCCAGAAATTTACTAGGGGAACCAGTCTCTCAAGACTGGCCTCTGGATTTGTTTGAACAGTCACTACGGCGCCCTGAAGCGGCGAACCGGCAGGGAACAACCGAACTGACCATTCTACGACCCTCCTCGGAGGATCGTATGGGATGCTGACACCTCGGTGCCCTGAACGGCGAACCGGCAGGGAACAACCGAACTGGCAGCGCTGCAACCCTCCTCAGAGAGTTGCACCCCAGAGGAAAAACGATTTCTCAAAAACCGTCCCTTGGTTGAACAGTCACTACGGTGCCCTGAAGCGGCGAACCGGCAGGGAACAACCGAACTGACCGCTCTACGATCCTCCTCAGAGAGTCGCACCCCAGAGGTTGCCGAGGAGAAACGATTTCTCAAAACCGTCCCTGCCCCGGAGGAGCCCTCAGAAGCCTGATAGCCTCGTTTTCTTGCGACAGGACTTCTTGTCTAAGCTTTATTAGAGATGATGACAGTCCTCAGATCTTGCCTACCTCTAACTAGCTTAGTTCCTACGACCCTCCTCGGAGGATCGTTGAAAAAAGCAGGCACTTCGGCGCCCTGAAACGGCGAACCGGCAGGGAAACCGAACTGACTGCTCTTCTTTTTTCTTATTTGAAGGCTCGTTTGGGGACACTGACACCTTGGTGCCCTGAAACGGCGAACCGGCAGGGAAACCGAACTGGCAGTACTGCGACCCTCCTCAGAGAGTCGCACCCCAAAGGGCGCTGAGGAGAAACGATTTCTCAAAACCGTCCCTACCCCAGAGGGGACCACCCTTAGAAGCCTGATCGCCTCGGCGTCAGGGCTTCTTCTTTGTCAAAGCTATTTTAGACATAAAACAGTCCTCAGATCTTGCATGTCTCTAACTGGCTAGACTGCGACCGCCACCCAGGTACCCCTCAATTGCGGAGGAGCCCGAATGGCGACGCTCTGTTTTGCACTTTGTGCTGAGAGGAGCTTAATAGGCCGTCTCAGGAACATTAGATTGGTGAGGAAGAAACCTCTGGAACGCCGCTGAATGGTTTATATCTCAGTTTTTTTTGAAAGCGGAGCGTCCAGAAGAACAGACATAATTATATCTTAATTTTCCTTTATCTTTATATCAGAAAAAACTTATATATATATATATATATATACATACATATATCACTCTGTGGCCACCAGCAGGAAACAACCGAACTGGCAGCGCTGCGACCCTCCTCAGAGAGTCGCCCCTCACATTCATCCATGTCCTTACATACTTTACCCACCAGCGCTGCCTAATAAAAAATGTATTCATTATTTAAGATGGCTGGTGGGTAACGTCGGGGTTAATAACGATGACGCCGACTCGGGAGAGAGAAAGCTCGCAAGCGTCTCTTTAACCCGAGGCAATGTCATACTATAATACTTAATACCCAAACATTACTATAGTCAGACATCTGGGAATTAAACACATAAAATACAAACCGGTTTATTCCACGATCTCGACACCTCAGTGTGGAGATAGGGAAAAACCAGTCCCCGACGAGGAGGCTGAGATACAGAGTTTTCCCTGTTTAAGATACAGTTCATCTTTAACAAACTCTTCTTTATTTTCAATCTCATAATGTTCAGCTGGCCAGTAAATATTTAACTGGCAACAGCACTAGATAAAACCTCCTTTTTTCTTTAAAAAAGCTCCTCTTTATTCAACAGAGTTATGAGCTGGAAAATGTATTCATTGAAAACTCAAACATCTGCCTTTTTATAAAGATTTGTATTTGTTTTGTTCCTTCTTTTAAAACAAAACACTAACGATACCAATTCCTCGGAACTGGAAATCGCAGCACACTAGATCTGGCATGTGAAAGCTGAGAAAGGGCGGAGCCCGTCCCAACCCCCGCTGTCAGATCCGTTTTCGAACCCCGAAATACGAGCCGTCTCCGAGCCTCGGCAACAGAGAGACCCGCTCGGGGAACGCGAACCGAACCGTCCTCCTCGAAGAACGCCCGGCGGGAGCGGAGCGTCCTCACGGACAGCTTCTCGCAATGCACAGTCAGATCCCTCGAGAAATGACTGTTGCATGCTCCACTCCCAAACAGCAACAAAAAGCTGATGTGTGTCCCCACCCGTGATGTAACGAGGGCAGGGAACAACACAACGTCTATAATATTGCTTTGCTAGCCATAATGATAGATAGTGATATATATATTGGGCTTGACAAACAACAATAAATAGACAAGGACAGAATCACAGAGAGCGCTTGCTGAAGACTACAGAAGCTGTCGCGGTCTGTTTTCAAGGGTGCTTTATAGTTTCCTGGTCTATGACGTCACCCATGACGTATCGGGCTTCCATTGGACTGATTTTACACGTGCTTCATGACGCAATCACGCAGAGCGTTCCCACCGCGTCTCAAACGCAGCTCGAAGTTCCCTTGAAAGGGAACTTGAACATTATAACATTGCAACTTTAATTGTAAGGTTTTTGCTTTATAGATCGCACATTTGTTTATTCATAACAAAATAAACCTAGGAATCAATCAATGCATTCACGTTCGAGTCATTTCCTGTGTGCATCTTTGAAACAATTTCTCTGTTAACGGTTTTCTTGTATTTTTACAGTACATTACTGGCAGCACGGTTGCCAGCAAGTTACTGTATTTCGATTTCCAGTAACTGTAGCGTAATTCACTTTACAGTGCACAAGATCAGTACTGTAAACCACAAAATAGTACTTTACTGTATTTTTACTGTATTTCGTAATTTGGTCTGCTTCTGCTGTAATTAATTATACGGCATTGTATGGTAATATCTATATTGATACATTACTGCTAAATATTATTGTAATTTTCAAAATATTTACTAATAAAGATAATATTATATTATAATAATATAATATAGTTATTAGGAAAATATATAGTAGGAAAAAAATACTATGGAAGTCAATGGCTACTGTCAACTGTCTTGTTACCGACATTCTTTAAAATATCTTATTTTGTGTTCAGCAGAATAAAGAAACTCATACAGGTTTGAAACAACATGAGGGTGAGTAAGTGATGATGACAAATATAATTTTTGGGTGAACTATACCTTTAAAGGGATAGTTCACCCAAAAATTAAAATTGGCCCATGATTTACTCACCCTCTAGCCATAGGTGTATATGACATTCTTCTTTCGAATACAATCAGAGTTATATTAAAAACTGTCCTGGCTCTTCCAAGCTTTATAATGGCTGTGAATGGTTCTGTTTTGAAAGTCCATAAAAGTGCATCTATCCATCATAAAAGTGCATCTATCCATAAAAAATATTAATATAAAATAAAATATGAAAAATATTTTCCTCTTCCTCATCACTCCACATAAAGTCAACATCTGAGATATTTTCCTCAGCTATATGTTCAAGCACTTCAAGAACTGTATATTCCGCATACGAAAAAGTTTAAAAAATGTATCGGTACTGTGATATAGATTTTTTTTATATAAGAAATTTCAACCAGCATTACTGAAAATGTGATTTCAGTAACAGGCTTTCGAACCCGCTGTCCATTCTAATGGACAGACACATTTGAAAAAATCGCATATTTTGTGTGTGTGTGTGAGAGAGAGAGAGTGTGTGTGTGTGTGAGAGAGAGAGAGTGTGTGTGTGTGTGTGTGTGTGTTTGTCTTTGTGATTTACGAGGACATTTCATATGAATACACACCACACTATGAGGACATTTTGAATTCTGTTCCACGCATGCGCATATTTTGTGTGTGTGTGTGTTTGTGTGAGAGAGAGAGAGTGTGAGAGTGAGTGTGTGTGTGTGTGTGAGAGAGAGAGAGAGAGAGAGAGAGAGAGTGTGTGTGTGTGTGAGAGAGAGAGAGAGAGAGAGAGAGAGAGAGAGAGAGAGAGAGTGTGTGTGTGTGAGAGAGAGAGAGTGTGTGTGTGTGTGTGTGTGCGTGTGTGTGTGTGTGAGAGAGAGAGAGAGAGAGAGAGAGAGAGAGAGAGAGAGAGAGAGAGAGAGAGAGAGAGAGAGAGAGAGAGAGAGAGTGTGTGTGTGTGTGTGTGAGTTTTTACTCCTAAATAAAGATACTCAGTGTACTTCACTACTGTCCACCGCTGGTCTCATGTCACTTCTGTGTGCACACATGCTTCTTTCAAGTAATTTCCATTGTCAGTTTGAAATACTCTATAACGTTTCCCCAAACTTGTTTGTAGTTCTTTCTTCATGTAAGTGCAGATAGTCTAGGCAGAAATGCATATTATGTCCCTTATTGTAAACAAAATTGAAGGGATTATTTTCCTTATTTAGATTGTATAGATAGGCCTATATATTAGCTTATATAGACGACCCATACTAATACAAAATTACTTTAACTTAAAAGTTAACTAATATTAGCAGCTTTTAATTAAAAAAAAAACGACACAAACCGTCTTTGACAATCCTACCTCAGACCAAAACACGGCAAGTTAAGTAAGTTAAGCCTAATACCATACAGCAAAGGAGAGTATGGAGAAGACAGATCATGTAACAACTCACAACTCCTTTATAATTTTGGATTGGTAACCACGTAAACACATCGTAATGCATAGCGTAAGCGTGCATTACGATCTGTTTTTAAAAGCATAAAAACAGACCCGCTGTGAAATGTTAAACACAATACAACTAACGTTACACAAATATGCCGCAAGTTGTGCCGCCTGGCCGTCAAGTGTTTCATCGCATGCGTGGTACCGATAGTGTAGGAATACCGTGACGTTTTCTACTATGTAATTAGGCGCATGCGTGAAACGGTTCGTGCAGGTGGAACGGATCGTGTACCGACAGTAGCCACTCCGAAGTCCGAACGAAGTCTTTTGCATTTTACAGCGGGTGAATCTGTTGTCACTGGTGATTGTCGTTTGAACCTCTCTGGATCCGCCATCAAATTGATAAGTATAATTATAGCAAGTGCTGTGAGAAAAGGCTATACATCTCCACCTCCAGCATCCTCACACACAATATAGCCTACTAGCCGAGACTCTATGGCGTTATTTCCCTGTCAAATGTCAAGAGCGCATTATTGAAGCGCGAAAGTACATTAATATAATGCGCGAGCGTGAATCTCAATGCTCGCGCACGGAATATAATGCGCGAGCGCGAATCTCTCTGCTCGCGCGCGGGAACTGGGCGCGCGCTCTCAGAAACACGCTGCTCTTGTAAGAATTTTCTCTGGGCTCGCTCAGAGAATATGCCTGCACTTAGAACGTGTTCAGTGCAATTGCGAAGCTCTCCTCTTCGCTTAAAGTAAGCGTGTGTATGTGCTTAGACTGTGTCCCGTGCGAGAAGCCTATAGGCCTATACTCTTCTCTTCGATTTCTTTCTCTTTGCTCTTGGCATAAACGCTGTCCAAAGGCAACAACCAATCAGAAATGGCTATTCCATATGTTATGTGGGGTTTTTCCCCTTTTTTTCTGCTGTTCTGTAAAGCACTTTGGCCAGCCAGTGGCTGTTGTAAAAAAGAGCTATATAAATTAAAAGAACTTTAACTTGTGAATGTCATTGGTAGTTTTTGGTTATAATCATTGTCCTTGTGTTCCCATTGTCTCTTGACTAGCTTTGTTCCCTGTACCATTGTTGGTGATTCTATGTTTAGTCCAAGTTTATGTTCATGTTAATTTCATATTGTCACTTCAACCCAAATCGAATTGGAATAATACAATTCAACTCAACTTCAGTGGACTACATTACACATATTATAGACATGATTCATGGGTCTTTTTTTAAATGATCTTTCTAGATCTTTTTGTCTTAATTTTAAAATCTGAAAGTTCTTGTTTTAGGTTCTTCATATATGCCTATTATATAGGCTACCTTGTTATAATTATTAAAACCTTTCTTAATGTTTTTTTATTTAATGAAACGTTTTTCATTATCTTAGAAAAACATTAAGAGAACGTTTATATAATGGGAGAATTGAACGTTTGTCTTATAACCAAGCAAGAACGTTAATACAACGTTTATATAAAGGGAGAATTGAACGTTCTAACGTTATTATAACCAGGAAATAACGTTAATACAACGTTTATATAACGGGAGAATTGAACGTTCTTATAACCAAGAAATAACGTTAATGCAACGTCTAAAAAACTGGACGTTTTGAAATTCCCTAGAACAATCAGAAATAACATTTTTATAACTTAATGGGAACGTTATGAAAACGTTCTTATAACCTAAAATTGTCAGCTGGGGAAGAGGAGAGATTCGCGATTGCACTGAACACGTTTTAAGTGCAGGCATATTCTCTGAGAGAGCCCAGAGAGAGAGAACTTACAAGAGAAGTGTATCTGAGAGCACGCGCCCAGTTCCCGCGCACGAGCAGAGAGATTCGCGCTCGGCACATCATATTCCACGCGCGAGCAGAGAGATTCACGCTCGGCACATCATATTCCACGCGCGAGCAGAGAGATTTGTGCTCGGCACATCATATTCCGCGCGGGAGTAGAGAGATTCACGCTCGCGCATTATATTAATGTACTTTCGCGCTACAATAATGCGCTCTCGACATTTGACAGGGAAATAACGCCATAAGACTCCTTCTTTATGTGTGTACAGATGTGATGTAATGACGCAAAGACATGCTCGAATCTCCCGCGGAAATCCATCAGTACCACTGGAATTAAAAAAATTATTACAAGCTTACCGCTTCAGTGGCGTGTCCAGGATTTTATATTTGGGGTGGCAAAGGGGGGGCAAGAGCTGAATGAGGGGTGGCAACTAGGCTTCCCATGATATATGTAAAAAAAAATAAAAAATAAAAGTGTTATACTGGTTATGAGGGACATAGGCCTATGCTTATTTTAATGAATTTCCGATGTTCAGAGAGGGCTAACAGTAAATTCTGAACTATCAGCCATTTCAACTGAAAGATGAAGGCTGTAATACTAACGTTGGATAAGAAATCTTTAAAGTACAATCGTTTTCAATCTGTTTCTAAAATGGGAACATTGATCTTGAAGAGAGTGTCGTCGTGTTACTGTCGTAACCGAACGCAACGCGCTGTTTGAATGCTGAATCAATGGAGAATGACTGAGGAGAGATGAGTTTTCATTAACTTTAACTTAACGACTTAAATATAAATTTTTACCTCACATTATGCAATCGAATGACTTGGAATATAGTGCACAAAAACTTTATGGTGCTTTACAATATTTTTATGCATTTAGTGGGGCTTAACAATAACACAATAGTGTGCATAATATCGGACTTTACTGAGAAGCTGCAGCCGTGGCGGGATGATGTTTGGTGTGGCGGACCACCACGGTAGAATAAATGTAGCAGAAACACCGTTTCGGTTTGTCGATGGCTTGCGGCTGGGGCTTCTGCAGCGCGCAGTGCAGAGAGCTCCGGGTCAGCAGCTTGCTTGGAGCAAGGATCACAGCGCATATTTGCACCGTATCGATATATGCGATATGGTCTAATTCCATATCGCATTTAAAAATATATCGATATATTTTGTATATCGATATATCGCCCAGCCCTACATTAAATTATGCTATCAGCTTTTACTTCTGAAAATGTGCATATTTTTTATATTTATCCAATGGCAGTAATTATTTTTATGAAGGCCAATTTTAAAACCTTATTTTATGTATGCATTATCTTTCATGTCAAATGTTTACATTTGATCAATAAATCACGTGTTAATAGTAACACACTATAGCAATATACCAATCAAATTAAATAATGTATACTGTGAAATTACAAATGCAATAAATAATGTTTTAGATTAATGTTTTAATTTAACCTTTGAATATACAAATAAGACATTTTGGAAAAAAATGTATGATACTTTTGAACATCAAACTAAACTGCCAGTAGGTGGTAGCAAGTCAGTCTAATAACTGATTCATTCAAAACGATTCATTCAAAACGATTAATCATTAAGTAAAACACCGTTGAGTGCTGTTTTTCTTTGTTTAGAACTATTTTCGATGGTAAAATAGAACAAAAACAGTTAATAATGTGTCTAAAATGCAAATAACTTGAACTACTTGTTTATTTAATGTAACATTTGCAATCGTAATAATATTCGGCAAAACATAGTCATGTTATTAATAATAAACTCAACATTTTGAATGTATGTTTCTTCTGTGAGTTTCTTGTGTGTGTTTTGTTATGCTCATTTGGTTTGATTTCTCCACTAAAGTCTCTCACTGGTCTCAGCTTTACCAGAAATACACTGTTATCCATTTGTAATCGCTGTCTAAATGTAATAAAATCAGAACCGTTCTCGCTTTTCTCCTAGTTATTTTTCTCACTTAAGTTTTAATCAGGCTACTTGTCCGGTCAGGCAAATGTCTTTTACTTGCCCTTTCAAAAAAATCCACTTGTGTCGCCTTGGACAATCTCGTCGTAGGCCTAATGAGCTAACGATAGCAACTTTGCATTGATTGAAAATATAGCTACATAAGTCATTATAACAACCACCACTCAGGTAACTTTTTTAGATTAACGAGCAAGATAGACACACGATTGACTTTACCTGTGTCTGTGCATTAAAAAGAGAAAAGTCTAAACGGCTTCAGCCTGGTGGTCGCGGGCCTGCCACATGTTGTATTTTTGGTGAAAAGATTAAAGAATGGGGGAGGGGTGAAGAATGAAGATATGCCAGTGACATCACTATATGACGAACACTGTCCCAATAAATATTATTTAGTTTGCACAGACATTTTATTGCTTTGCCATGTTAATATTTGCTTAGGCTATTTTTGCTTTTGATACATTTACATTTTAATAGCAATTTGTAATTAATCCCAAACCAAGTAAAATCATCTTGGAGATATGTTAAATGTTGAATATATGTTTTAATTATGTTTATGTAAAATTAAATAAAAAGCTTTTAATATATTAATTAAAAACATTTATATAGTTAACACATATAATTTCCCCACGTGCTTTTTTTGTCAAGTTTTGTCTCCTGAAATCACTGTGATTTGAATGACAATTTCAATACCATTACACCTGTCAGAATATGCGATTCAAATGAAAAATTTGCTTTCGTATTCGTGGAGATTCTCACAACTATAGGCTACTCGGAGTCCAGTCTGGACAAGACGATCGCATTCTTCCTCCGAGACGAGTCCGCGCGCACTGAAGTTAGGCTACTGCAGCAGCGCTCCGTCACCCGTGGATTTACCGATCTGCCGTTTACACTAGCCTGCTGCAGGGGCAGAAATGCACTTTATCTACATAATAAAGACATCAGACTTAAAACTAAAACTATTGTGAATTATAGATCATATTTGATAAGTACTTTTCGTGACCCAATCGAAGTAGCCTAAGATGGGGGAAGTTAAGCCGACACACTCCCGTATCCGAGCTGTCATCTGGGGTGGCAAATGGGGTGGCAAAGCTATTTTTTAGGGTGGCAGCTGCCACCCCGTGCCACCCTTGTGGCCACGCCCCTGTACCGCTTTGAATCGAGCTACGGCAAGCAGATAGTTTTGAACACTGGCTGGTTATGTATTTTCTCAAATATGTATTTTAGATCATTTTTAACCCCAAAAACGGACTGCAGCTTTAAATGTGTATTAAAAACTTACTATAATAGTTTACTGATGCCTTTGTTGAATTGTTTTCATAAAATGTTGTTCTCGGCAGCTAAATGTTTTGCAGGTCAAAGGGGTATGTGTGTGTGTGCATGTGTATGTGTGTGTGATATTGAGAATACAAACAATTAATTATAATTCCACTTACTCAGCTCCATGAATTGCACACCACAGACACACTGTAAAGAGAAACACAGTGCTATATCATTTTTTCATAAGTGTGTATATCTAGCCAAAAACAGAAAAAATCCAAAACAATCTGTCGAACACATATTATAAAGATATAACATTGTAAGTACTTACATAGGGTGAATAAAATTTTCCTTGTGCCATCTTGCTTGGAAGGAAAAAAAATACTAAAAGAAAAAAAAAATCAGTTATTTTAATTGTTTAAACAACCTTACCCTACTACAGTTAAAGACTGGAATATCTACAAATAAGTTTTTTTTTTTCTGATCAGGACAGAAAAGAGGATGCCGTTAAAGCAGGTAAAGAGCGGACCCCCAACACTGCTCATGAGTCAGTATTAAAATTACGCAGCACATCTCTGGCTTTTAGCCTACCTCAACACATAACCGTCACTAAGCAACAAATAAAGACGCTCTGTTATTTTTTGGTGTGTGTGTGTGTGTGTGCTTTGAAGGAAATAGCGCAGCCCCAAGAATCCCAATAATATGGACAAATTATAACAACCCCAGTGTAAAAAGGACACTACCACCTAGCAGCGATGAAGTTGCGGCAGCTATCAAAATGAGTTGGCTAAATGACATTTCTAAATTAAATTACATTTTGTTTAGTCGTCTAATGTAGCTATTGTTTTCAGAATCGTGGGAGAACCGTGATCTGTAACCGTATAGGCTATATATATATATATATAAATCAAGAGTATCCAGAATTATAAATTGACCTTAAAAGAATATAAAACATATTTGGCATCTAACTTATAATATTCGAACTGTTTCTAATATTAAAATGTAGAATCTTACAGACTATGTAGCCTACATAAATTAGGCTTTGGAACAATTATAATGCATCATAATCCAGGATTCTGAAATATTTTCTTATTTTAAAGACGTGTAAAAAAAAGGGGGGCTTAAAAAAGTTGAAAAGTTTTTAAGTTTCACATCCAGTGTGCAAAGTTCTTGTCAACAAATGTAGGCTACTTTGTAGGTTTTTAAATGTTAATTTTTATTTAGCTAACAATAAGTCACAGTAGGTTGGGTTTGATGGGAAAGAGATCTTAAAACAGATTAAGACTTTTAAGATCAGTCATTAGTGGATTTAGAATTTAGTTTGATAAAGGAGAATCAGTGAAAATAATGGCAATCCTGCGCATCCAGTAGGCTTATGCTGCAGATGTCAATAGTTTTAATTATGACAATAATAAATTGTTTACATTTATTTCAGTCAAAATATTTTCTCTTATGGAGACTTTGGTTTAGTTTACCCCTAAATGTTAATTAATGCATTAACTATCAAAATGAATATATTAACATGTAGGCTATAGGCTAAGGCAGCCGTTATTCATCTAGGCCTACATGAATCCTCCAGCCAAGGATATATTGGTTCATGATTTGTTCATGTCTTCACTAATCACGAGTTCATGTTGAAGTATAGGCTAAGTATTAATTCAGGTATTAGCACATTATTCATTTAGGCCTACATTTATTGTAAAATGTTATCATATTGGGCATAGGCCTATATGCAGGCCTTTTTTTTTTAAAACAGACAACGTTTTCTTTTTTCTTTATCTCTAACGAATATACTAAATTAGAGCACACATGTATATTATAGCATTATTACATATAATGTATATTATAACATTAAATGTAGGCTAATAATCGATAAAGTGGCATATCAGTCTGGGAACAGAGATGAGTTTAAATGTTGTACAAAAAAACCGCTTAATTGAACGCAGATAAAATTCATTGTTTGACATATATGTTTAGCTATTTATCAGTTCTTTTTAAAATGAATAAATTCTTCATTTGTCCAGTGTCCTACCTTCTTCCATTCTTCAAAGTCATAACCATGAAAAAAATCAAACAATAGTCCTGTCGATAGTCCTTGCGATGCTCAATGCGATGCGATTCAGTTCAAAGTTTGAAGACTGACAAGAAAAAATTGGGGCAGAGTATTTCAAAGGTGTGTTGACGTCTAAGGTGTGGTAACAGGTGCAATTAGGTGAGGAATCTGCAGTGCGCAATAGGCTACTACATCACATTTTCGATATAACTCCACAATAAAGGGTGTAGCACGTACGCCTAGCCTACAATTAGCCTGTTAAAAAACAGGCTACATTCTATAGGCTAGAATGAGTAACGCTGTTGTTGTTAGAATGACAAAAAGTTTTAAAAGTTACATTTTAGGGTGAAAATTCTTTAATCTGTAGCCAACCTTAGCGATCTAACAGCGCTCGTTTATGTCAAAATGACCGAGATGCCGAATCAAATCAAAGAAGCCGGGCCTTGTCACTGTTACAACAACGCAGAGAGTTCTTGGAAAAATGTAAGTAGGCTAGATGTAGGCTAATGATGCCTTCACGTGCTATCGAAATCGGATTCGGAATTATCGTAAATAGCTTCCTAGTTAAAAAAAAAAAAAAAAACAGGACATAAACGCCCTCTCAAGTCAAAATTTGAATGCTATGAGCTCGATATCGCAATTTGGGTGTAATCGCGACTTGGACTAATATAGTCCTCTAATACAGTTGTATGAATTATTAGAGATTATTGCAACTACATTTAATCTCTTTCTCATCAAACAACCAGACTAATAAATGGCTCGATACAAACCTGAACAGAGCCTAGACAGAGCTTTCTTCTGTTTACGGGCCAAAAACGCTTTTTGACTTTCTCAGTTTGTGTAAACCCATATGGAAAAGGTTTGCAAAAAACACCTGTGATTCTTATATGTTCCAACAGAATATTGAAAGGGACATATATGCTGCAAAATCCACATATATAAATTGCATAATATTAATGTATTTTTAATCACATATGTCATATACTGTATGTCCTACGTACAAAAGCCATATAGATTTTCTTGATGTAAAAACGTAGGAAAATAATGCTAATTTAATATTCATGTCCAGCATATATCTTAAAGTATTAAAGTATTAGCTCACTTTCAAACTCTCCCTGATGTCATCCAAGATATCCATGTCTCTCTTTCTTACATTTTTTATACACAGAATGGACTTCAATGGCAACCAACTATTCAAATGTTCAAAGAAGTTTCAAAAGTTTCAAATGTATATATATATATATATATTTTTTTAGAAAATGACCGATCGTTTCACTAGATAAGACCCTTATTTCTTGACTGGGATCGTGTCGAGACTTTGAAGCTACATTGAGACGGACGTTTGAACCTTGAACATTTGAATATTTGGTTACCATTGAAGTCCAATCTGTGTAGAAAAATCCTGGAATGTTTTCCTCAAAAACATTAATTTTATTTTCGACTGAAGAAAGAAAGACATGGATATCTTTGATGACATTAGGGTGAGCAAATTATCAGAATTATTAGGGTTTTTTTTTAAAGTGAACTAATAAAACACAGTGCAGTTTACCAATCAGTGTAAGGCTGCAGCAGTTCACTCGTGCTCTTGCTCTTATCTTGTGGAGCCCTAAGAGGAGCCCTATGCCTAGTCAATGGTTAGGCTATACTGTATAATCAACATAGATGAAACACAATATTTAAAACTACACACACACAAGCACACATTTTAATTACAAAAATTATTTATTAGAGTGTATTCTACAAGATACAGTTGAATATTTTACATATCAATAGTTTTTTTTATTTTAAATTCTGCATCACCAGATTTCATTTTCATTTGTGACAATTACTCTAAACTTTATCACAGTACTAAGATAGTATAGCCTACTATTCTTAACCTACAAACATAAAACTTTTCTTAATGTCGAAGTGATTCCTATGCATATCACCACCAGAGTTCATGTCACATATACAAAAATATATTCCAGCCAATTTTCAACATTTTATTCACTGTTCTAGAAACATATTTGACTCAACTTTGTTAATTTGCCGCACCCTCTGATCTAAATAACACTGTGATGAGTTACATCCGGGACATTTACGCGCTGAGCGCGACGAAACGAGCTGAGACTTTTTTCACAGACGCCATTTTCTTTGATTCGCGATGCAAGGCATACGCTGAGGGAAAACGCATGGATTAAGTGTTTTATCGCATTTATATATGCATTTTATAACGTCTTATTGTTTTATAACAATGTGTATGTGCTGTGCACGGCTAAACCGCTCTCAGGGGGGGGGGGGCATTTCCGTTGACGCGCGATGCAGATCAGACCAGGATGGGTTTGCTTTTTAACAGGAAAACGGCGAAAGTAAGTGTTTTGTCTAATTTACAATATGTATTTTATAATATATTGATTTATAGCGATATATAAATGCTTTGCGCGCTTAAACGAGCCGAAACTTTTCTCAAAGGCCACGATCTTCTTTGACTCAATAAGTTACGGAGCTGACGACGAGGAGGTTTGCTTGTAACGTTAACAGGAAAAACACCGAAAGTAAGTGTTTTTAACCTAATTTACAACATGTATTTCATGGCATTATATTGTTTTGTAACGATATGTATGTGATGTGCGCGCCTAAACCTTTCTCACAGACTAGGTCCACAGACGACTAGGCCTGCATCTTCTTTGAGTCGTGACGCAGTGCTGACACGGATTTTGCTTTTAACAGTAAAAACAAATAGTAAGTGTTTTAACTCATTACAATACGTGTTTTATATTGTTTTATGACAATATTTGTGATGTGCAAATATTAAAAGTGTGTATTTATCCTCAAACTATATTTTACTCTCGTTTACCAGCACAGCCAGTAACTTATAAGTTAACTGAAAAACAGAAGAACAACACAGACTGCAGACCAACAATGCATGTGAAATTGTCACTTTATTAACTTTTTTGGAGGACCGATTTTCTTAGAATGGGTAACTAATTCTTTCAGATTATATATTTATGCAAAATGTACTTATCAGAATAACTTTTGATTGATGTTTGGTGGTTATGCTTTCATGTTTAAATGTATTGATTTAGCTATTTGTGTTTGCTAGGAGCATTTCTATGATGCACTGAGTGGCTAAGGCTAAACCAGGCTTGGTGTTTAAAGACTGTACAGACTAGAACCTGGTGATTTAACAGATAACATGAGAGAATCATGGGCACAAACATAAAAAATAATCATAGCTTTGTTGCTATTTGGTATAACTAGATTTTCTGTGTTTCTTATCACTCATTTTGAATTTGTCCAGTCAAATTACTTTACAAAAGTAATTTTTATTTTTTACTTAAAATTAGTTTTCAAACCAATTGTTTTCATGATTTAACAGGTAGATGTTTTCTTGCTGTTTAATTTTAGACTCCACTGATTGGGAAATATCTGCCCATCACCTGTCCAACATCACAGCCACAAAAAGGGAACACAGATTCTTCCGGCGGTTGACTATTAGTGAGATTTCTTAAGGTGTGTGTCTTAATTTATTATTAAAGGGTAACTAAACCCCTGGTCAGAGCCTGACTCAACCCACTGGCAATATTTGAAAAATGCTGGAAAAGTGGGCAGAGCCCAGCAGAGATAGAGGGGATGAGCCGAGGGCGGGGCTGAGCGGGGGGCGTGCACCTGAGACCCGCAGTGACGGATTGATTGACAGCTGCTGTCAGACTCTAAAATGGAGAGTGACTGGAGTGACGCAAGTAGCTTTGCAACAGAGCGGTCATTTGAAGTCGAGGACTTTTCTCCCCCAGCTTCACCTGAAGTGGAGGAGGGTGAATTGTCTGTGGACACTGGGCCATATCAATTGCTGGCTCAAACTGCGGTCTTAACTCCCGCATCGCGATCGGCATCTGATGAGTTTTGTCGAGTTGATGTCAATAGCGCGCGCTCTCTGTAGGCATATTCATATTCTGTCGCTATGTGAAAAAATCCAGCAAAATGCGCCGTTGCGTTTGTCGACCCCAGAGGATTAACTTGAGCCTAACCATAAATTGTGATTAAAACATACATGCTCACTCACATCAAGACGTGACTGCGGTGGTGGAGTCCATGCAGGAGGAGCAGCGTTTGGCACTGCGTTGCTTTTCAGCGCCAGCTGTGTGGAGAAGCCCATTTCCACCTCTACTGCATTAGCATCCTGACCACTGTACTAAATACAGATAAATCTAAGGTTATGCTAACTTTAAGCTATCCTAACTGATGCAATACTATACTACTAACTAACTATGCTTCTAACAATACTACACTAACAACTATGCTAATTAACTACATAGGCTACACGAAATAATCTAAATAACTATATAAATGCTATGCTAAATAGATGCTAAAACACTCTATCCTGATCGTTTTAAATACTCGCAAATCCAACTCCTGACTCACAATGGTTTTGACGAAACAAGATGGTTTTTATACTGCCAAGGGCGTGGTAGCTCGTACCAAGGGCGAGGTGAGCTGGAACCTGCTTAAGTCACCAACAACCGCTTACGTCACGAACCACCGCAAACATCCAATAGGAAAATTCAACTGCAGTAGCCACCGTTCAACCTGAAGAGGGCAGCACTCAGACGATTTTAAACCATATATTGTAGAATTAAAACACTTTATATCCAAATGTCAAAAAAGTTACTCGAATCAATGAGTTCAGCATTTATGAAGCTGCATTCTTACAGATCATTAACTAAAAAAAGTTGGTTTAGTTACCCTTTAAAGGGTTAGTTCACCCAAAATGGAAATTCCGTCATTATTTACTCACCCTCATGTCGTTCCAAACATGTAAGAATTTCTTTCATCTTCACAACACAAATGAAGATATTTTTAATGAAATCTGAGAGCTTCGTGCCCCTCCATTGACAGTCTATGCAACTACCACTTTCAAGCCCCAGAAAGGTATAAAGGTACATCATTATGCTGCGCAGGGCCGGCGCTCCGCACACGCACATCACGCGCTGCGCGTAGGGCACCAAGTGCTTGGGGGGGCACCAAAAAATCTGGCTCGTGAAAAATCATCACAATAGGCTACTAGTATAAATAACAAATAAAATATGTCTAAAGCATGTTAATATACAAAAGCAATACAAAAGTAATATAGGCCTAGACCAAATTAGTCGAGAAAAAGGTGAATCTCCTTTTTCGTCTCCCTCTGGTGCCCCCCCTTCCCCACCTCCCAGTGGTCTGTTCGATTATGCCTCAATCAATGTCAAATTTGGCAGACACCGACCTCAGACATGGCCTCGAAAAGGCACCAAGAGTCGGGGGCGAAAAAAGGAAAAAGAATAGACAGCGGGATGATACTCGCGCGTCGCTTTGCAGGTAAGACAATGTTTTAAATAAAAATGTTAGTTTTGTAGCGCGGGCGCCCTTGCGTCGTGTATGCATGTCCAGGGGGGGCGTCGCTAGTAGTGCAAATGAAATGATCCGGGGCTTTTTTAGCCCTGCATGTTGAATCTTTTATTTTAACGGGGGTCCGGGGCTTTCTCCCCCGGAAAATTTTGAAACTTGGCCTGTTTAAGATGCAGTTAGTTTGTTTGGGGAGAAAAGGAAGACCGCTTAGATACGTTTTTTCGTTGTTGTTTTATGCGGATAATGCGATCATTTTCAAGAGGTTCATAGGCCAAGGCCCAAGGGCGACATCTGTTGGTGAAACTGCAATTAGAAAAAAACAAAAAAAAACACAATCTCAGTGTTTGTATATTTTCATATTCACAGAGTTGTCAAATTATTAGGGCTGGGAAAAGATTAATCGCATCCAAAATAAAAGTTTGTGTCTACATGATATATGTGTGTGTACTGTGTATAATTATTTTGTATATATAAATACACACACATATGCACGTATATATTTAAGAAATATTTGCATGTATATACTGTATATATTTATATATAATTTATATTATATATAAATTTAAATATTTTATATATAAATAACAAATATCTCTTAAATACATAAATGCAAATGTGTATTTATAATATATATATACAAAATAATTATACACAGTACACACACATATATCAATTATGTACAGAATTATTATATTGTGCTTCATCAGACTAAGAAATTCTGAATGGTTGTTATTCCTTGGGTGAGTGGGTGGGTGAGGGGGTGAGTGGGTGGGGGGTGGGGGGTGGGGGGGGGGGGGGGGGGGGGGGGGGGCACCACCAAGCATTTGTGCTTAGGGCACCCAAATGGCTAGCGCCGGCCCTGATGCTGCGTTCACACCAGACGCGAATAGCTCGTCAAATTCGCGCCTACCGCGTCTAGTTATACGCTTGATGATTGATGTTAGATGTTTGAACTTTTTCCAACATAAACTTGCTGTATTTATAAAACACATTGTATTAATTGTAATCGGTCTGGTTTTGTGTTGTTGTCTAGAGAACCAGCACTCCAGGATTTTTCGAGAAAGTTGGATCTGCACAGCCGTTCCTGCTCTATGAAACTCTACTGTTAGCAACTGGACACAACTGATCCACTCGTATCCTGCGACTGATCCACTCGTATCCTGCAACTGTTCTTCATCTGCTGAATGTTGTTGACTCGAGCACTGCTGTACTGTTGCAGAGTCGAAGGTACTGAATCAACTTCACTGACACAGGACTTACATTCACTGACATGTTCAGGATTTGAAGTTTAGTTTAGTTTAGTTTATTAAGATCCCCATTAGCTGCTGCAAAAGCAGTAGCTATTCTTCCTGGGGTCTATAGACTTCGACATCAAAAAAAATATTCGTATAACATAAAACCATACATTATATAGACAAAAATGGAGTGTACACATTCTTACATAACCATACAACAACGTACTAAAAAACAAAACAAAAAAAAAAACAATAAAACAACAAAACGACAGCTCTACAATATGCATTATCACAGTACACAGTTACAGCAATACTACTATAGGGTTAATAATTTTCACAAGGTTTTTTTCCTCTTTTCAACCATTAATATAAAAAAAAGTACCAAATATAAATAATAACAATTATTCAAATGTAAATAAATAAAGTCTTAATCTTTTACGAAAATTCATTGCATTCATTCCCAAAATCAAAAACTGCGGAAGAGAATTCCATGCCACCATTGCTCTATACAGCACCGTCCTTTGTATAAGGTTAGTTCGACACGAAGGTAACACAAAGCGACTCTCTGTTGACTGACGAGTGGAATATTGATGCACAGCACTAAAAAAAGACAGTCTGCTGTATAATATTTCTGGCATTTTTGTAACAATAATTTTCCTTACAAAATTAACAATACAATAATTAATCCTACTTTTTACACTTAACCAAACTAACCTAGTATTCAAGTCTCTAACACTAGTCCTAAAAGGGCAATTTAAAACTACCCGAGCTGCTTTATTTTGAGCAACTTGCAATTTTCTTAAGTTCATTTCATTTGCACTTGACCAAATAATTGAACAATAATCCAAATGTGATAGAACTAAGGATTCTACTAATATTTTCATCACTCGATTTGGAATAAATTTTCTACAATGCTTAACAACTGCCAGACTCCTGCCCATTTTCAATAATATTTGATTTATATGACTATTCCAATTTAACAAGTTATCAACAATCACACCGAGTAGCTTTGCCTCCGTAACCTGTTCTATCACAATACCCCCCACAGTCAGACTCAACACAAGCGGATCTTTTAACAAATACTTGGATCCCAGCACCATACATTTACTTTTCTCTGCATTAATCACCATATTATTGTCCCTAATCCAATTTTCAATTAGTTTCAGTTCAACTTGTAAAACTTTAAGTTCAACAAGGGTTTGCGCGGACGTGTAAATTGTAGAATCATCTGCATATAGGGCCATGGTGGAATTCTCTAAAACAAAAGGAGATCATTCGTAAAGATAGAAAACAAAAGTGGCCCAAGGCAACTCCCTTGTGGCACACCACAATCGAGAGTCTGTATATCAGAATTACTCCCATTAAATGTTACAATAAACTCCCTATTGGCAAGATAACTTTTAATCCATTCAATAGCAGATGTTTCAAAACCATAACAGATTAACTTTTCCAACAAAATTTCATGATCAAGTACATCAAAAGCAGCACTCAGATCTAACAATATTGTTCCAACAATTTTTTTATTTTCAATATCTTTTATCCAATCCTCAGTTATCTGTGCTAAAGCTGTTGTTGTAGAATGTTCCTTCCTGTATGCATGCTGATAAACAGAATTTAAATCATTTATGCTAAAATACATACTTATTTGTTCATAAACAATTCTTTCTGTAATCTTACTCAGAATAGATAAAATACTAATCGGTCTACTATTTTTTCCCGACAGTGGTTCCTTCTTATTCTTTATAAGTGGCATAATTTTAGCGACTTTTCAACTAGTAGGCCAAATGCCTTTCTCTAAACTTAGATTTATTATATAACTTATAGGCCTAGCAATTACATCAGCTACTATTTTTAATAATTTTGCATCAAGGTTATCAGCACCTGATGGTTTCTCTTTAATTACTTTTAATAAACTCTCAACAGTAGTAGTACTTACTCTTTCAAAGTCAAATTTGGATGCTTTATTTCCCATTATTTTATTACATATTGTTCTATTATTTAAATAACTTTTTTGTTTCAGATTCATACCTTGTCTTAAAGTTGAAACTTTATTCTTGAAATAAGAACTTAAATGATTTGCAATATCACTGGGTTTAGTCAAAAAGGATCCTTCAACTTCAATAAAAGATGGCACCATTTTAGCTTTTCTCCCCATTATTGTATTAAGCATACTCCAAATTTTATTACTATCAGATTTTGCCTCTTTAATCTTATTTTCATAATTTCTTTTTTTTGTTCTGTTTAATTTAGTAACAAAATTTCTTAATTTCCTATACTTATTCCACAGGACACTATTACCTGATGCGATTGCTTCAGCCTTTAATTCATTTCTCAGCTTTATGTGTTCCTTAAGTTCTAGATCTACCCAAGGAGCAGCAATGGTTCTTACAGTTATTCGTCTCAATGGTGCATATTTATCCATGATTGGCATTATTGAGCTAGTAAAAGCCTCTAAGGCTCTATTAGGATCATCCTCAAGTAATATCTTTGACCAATCAACATTTCTGACTTCTTCACAATATTCATTAATTCACAATATTCACAATTTCACAATATTCAAGTATTACAGACCATTTGATTCATAGCTTTCATATAATTCTGATGACAGAAATGCCTATAGTGTGCATTCATTGTTTATTTTAAAGGTTAACCTATGATGTAAAGGGGCTTGTTCGTTAATAAAATAAATAGTTTGTTAAAACCACTGTTTGCATTTTGCCTTTATTTTTTACTTTACAATGAACAGAATTCTGCTATAATCCCAGACTAAGGTTACAATTTAACTTTCTGGATTGTTTTGAAATAAAGTTTTGAAAGAGTAATATACAGTGATGTGTTTATTTCAAAGTAAATTTATTTTTTTCAGATTAAATGATTTGTCAGTTTATTTTACAGTTCTTTAAAGTAGGTAATGCAGAACCCTAATAAGAAAAACTGGTAACTCCTTTAGTGTTTTTCTTTGTAAAAAGGTGTTCTATCAACACCAGGATGGTGTAATATTCGACTCCTAAGGCTGAGAAGAATTCCATGATGAATGATTTTCATCTTCTTTTGAAGTGTTAGGTCGACACCAAAACAGTGTAGAATTGTAACTCTGCCAGTGTTTGCCACAAAGCTGCACCCAGCTCTGTAACAGTGTTGTTGTTCTCTGCATTGGTGGTCATATTTTATTCTTAGTGTTCATATTGTAACACTGTGTCAGTGTTGCGAGAGGAAACACTTCTGAAAGTGTTGAGATTTCCAGATTTCAAATTTACTGTTCAAATCCTGTCGGAAAAGGACCTGTCCTCATAAAGGTCAGAGATATTTTGACACTACATCCTCCAACCAGCTTCTGCACTGTACAATTTCCAAATTGGCAAACTTCATATAAGTGATGTTGGTCATCTTAACATGAAATCTGTATGACACACTTTATATAACACGTATAAAAAAATGACACAAAATGTGTATAAATCCTATAGGACTTTAATTTGACTAGCATATGATTCAATATAAGAACTTTAAATGATTTGTATATGAATTTAAGTTATTTTCTACTAATACCATATACGATTGCATACTTTTGTCATGTACAACTCATATAACACTTTTTACAGTATTCATATATGACGCAAAAATCCCCTATAAGTTGTATGTGTGCTATTTAGTATGAAAGGGGCCATAATCGGTCTGATTTTGTATAGGACATGTATTGGTCTTACATGAAACACATAAGGTAATTCTGTCCAATTTAAGTAAGGAAGATATATGGTTGCTGTATATGAACCATGCAGGTTTTTTTCATATGGGAATCTACTTAGGGTTCAGAGTATTTATTTTTTTTCCTCATTAATTGCACACATGTTGTAACGATCGTTACTGTGTATTCATGTCTAGTTTATCACATTATTGTGCAGTGTGCCCTTTAAGAGAGATGGTTACGTCACTCATGATGTGTACTATGCGTGATGACGTAGTTGGAGATGAGATACGAACAGTGGACATTCTAGACGTGCTCTACCCTTTTCCTGTATATTTTATTTGTTAACTGAGTTTTGTGACGCTAAGAGTAGCTCTCATGTATGAGAGGATCGCTTTGCCTGTGCACTTATTGAATGTGCGTGATACAGCCTTTTCAGCCTTCAAGCTCTTTCTTCCCTCGATTTACAATGCGAGGCGTTACAATGTCTAGTGCAATTATGTGGTTTTGTTTCATTAATACAGCTTAGGCCTGCTACTTTTTTCTTGATATAGGCCAGTGGCGATTTCTTTAAGACTGCAAGGGAAGCTCATCTTCCCCTATAATGTCAAAAAATTAATGGTAAAATGTGTACTATTGTGTTAACATTTTATTGACTAAAAATGCGTTAGAACACGTTCATCTCGAAGACGAGTTCGTTCAGAATCAGCTCCATATAGCAGGTCAGCTGACTCGATCTCACATTCCCGTAGCGTCACAGTGCATTTCCCTATGGCATTTCCCCGTTGAAGCTCAGCGTCCATTGACTTCAAAGGAGCTGCTTTGAACAGTTTTTTCATGTGCTTCGAAACTAGACGGTCATTGGATAAATGCTGCGATTATGTCCCGCCCACGGACGCTCAGCGTCTGCGTGCTGATTGGAGGACTGCATCTCCTTGATTGACAGCGATGTCGCACAATAGAGGGAATACATTAACGTCACTTCCCCGCCGGAACACGCCCCCCTCAGCCGGACTGAGTGGCAGAAGAGCTGCTGCGTGACTGGAGTTAATAGGGGAAACTGCGAAAACGCGAGTAAAACAAACTGTTATCAGTTTAAACTAAAAGTTGGACTCGATATATTGTTCCTTGCAACTTATCAAAGATCCAGTCAGTGATCTATGGATATTGACATGCAGCCAGGAATCGTGTTTCCTGACATTTATATGTGCCTGATTTCGACGCCGGGGAAATAAATTAAGAAAATTTGCCTGTAAACGTTTTATATAAATACAATATAGATAGGTCTAAATCCGAGTGATCACTTACATTAATGTTATACTGTATATCATCATATCGTCCAGCCCTAAAACTTGTATAGTTTTTTGTCAGTGTTTATTTAAAAACATCCAATTATGCAGAATATAGTCTGTTCTGTAGCTTTTTGCAGTCTGTAAAAATATACAGTAACTCAGATTTCTGGTCAAATCTAGTTGTACAGTCAATCGCAAAGCTCTTTCCCGTTTTAGATGTGTTTTGTGTGTTTTTCACGGCATTCACGCTGAAAACAAATGCTGCCGCTCAGTCTTTTTGCCACTTGTGGGCGTGACCGCATTCACTCCGGCCGACGGTGACGTCATGCGCATACCCTCTATAAGAAGTCACTGACGCGGAAGCTATTCGAGATTTCGAGCTCAGTCTCATCGCGGATTTTAAAATGTACTCGAAAGATCAACTCCTGTAATATTTTTTGTTATTTGCAATTTTCATCATACATTTCACAGTTTAACCGAATTCCCACATTTCCTCCGTCGATGTCAGGTGCCACTGCCTTGTTACATGTGCGGACGTGGTGTTTGAATCACGGCACATCTGTCTAGTTTGGTTTCGGTTTTGTGTCGGGATTCGGTCATGCATTCTCTGCGTGTTTGTTTTCTGTTGTGAATGCACAGGATGAGCTTTCACTCGTTCTCGTGCATAACGTTCTGTTTTGTCATGTTCGCATGCGGTTTCGTGTTCGCTCTGTTCAGTGTGTTGTTTTTTGTGTCTTGCACGCGGTTCGTGTTTACATCGGTGGTGCTTTCATGTCATGTTTTGTCTTGTGCTTTGTAGCACACAGCTTGTGTTTTACACTAGCTGTGTGCTTTCATGTTGTCATGTTCTGTGTGAACACGTAGCTTATGAGTGTTCTTCTCATTGTTCTTCAAGTCTCATTTTGTGTGAGCACAATTGCTTGTAATTTGTTTTACTGGCCATGTGTTTGTGTTTTTGTCATGTTTGGTGTGAGCACATGGCTTGTCATGTGTTTTCCTTGTGCCATGTGCTCTCCTGTCGACTCCCATCTTGTTTCCTGATTATTAGTTATTTTGCCCCACCTGTCCTCCCTCATTACCTGCCTTTTTGCTCCCTATTTATTCTCCTTGTTCTGTGCTGGTTCGTAGTTTTTGTTTGTATTTTTTATTGTATTATTAAAATAAAGCCCATCAACTCAGTCGCTTAAAAAAAAAAAAAGAGCTTCCCCTCTTTGAAAGACCAGCAGCCGCCACTGATATAGGCCTACCCCGAACAAATGGAAGTGAACTGTGACAACATGCCCTATAATAGGTGGAGTAGCTACATTATAACATGACCATATGACACACTGTAAAACCTGATGAGTTAGTTCAACTCAAACCGTTTGAGGAAACCGATTGCCTTAAATCATTTAAGTTTATTAACTCAAACAATTTAAGCATAAAAAAATATTTGATTTGTGTCCAAGTAACTCAATAACTTATTGTTAAGATAACTTGGGTAAATAAAGTTAAAGGGTTAGTTCACCCAAAAATGAAAATTAAGTCATTAATTACTCACCCCCATGCTGTACCAACCCCGTAAGACCTTCGTTCGTCTTCGGAACACAAATTAAGATATTTTTGATTAAATCTGAGAGCTGGATCACTGCTACATAGGCTGCCTAAGGGACTGACACTTGACGGTCCAGAAAGTCATTAAAGAAAATGTTTAAATATTCCATGTGCCTACAGTGGCTCAATTATAAGTTTATCAAGCGACGAGACTACTTTTTGTGCGGAAAAACAAACAAAAATAACGACTTTATTCGACTATTCCTTTTCTTCCTTGTGGCCTGAGACGAGACTTCAAGAGATTTCCACGACGCATGCGCGAGAACTGAGATGAGGACGTTCTTCTTTGACTCCTTCTTGTTACCGGCTGCTCACCGCTTAGAAGTATTACCGCCACCTACCGTATAAGATGACGTGTTGGAAGCGCAAAACTTTCTGTTTACAAGCAGAGGAAGACGCGCGCTGTACATGCTTTTCAATTCGACACTTAATGTGCTGTAGGTCTCGCTATATTATATACAATGGTTAAAAAGTCGAAATCAGTAGACATATTTACGAATTGAAACGCGTATGTACAGCGTTAAACTTCCTCTCCTTGTAAACAGAAAGTTTTGCGCTTCCAACACGTCATCTTATACGGTAGGTGGCGGTAATACTTCTAAGCGGTGAGCAGCCGGTAACAAGGAGTCAAAGAAGAACGTCCTCATCTCAGTTCTCGCGCATGCGTCGTGGAAATCGCTTGAAGTCTCGTCTCAGGCCCACAAGGAAGAAAAGGAATAGTCGAATAAAGTCGTTATTTTTGTTTGTTTTTCCGCACAAAAAGTAGTCTCGTCGCTTGATGAACTTATAATTGAGCCACTGTAGGCACATGGAATATTTAAACATTTTCTTTAATGACTTTCTGGACCGTCAAGTGTCAGTCCCTTAGGCAGCCTATGTAGCAGTGATCCAGCTCTCAGATTTAATCAAAAATATCTTCATTTGTGTTCCGAAGATGAACGAAGGTCTTACGGGGTTGATACAGCATGGGGGTGAGTAATTAATGACTTAATTTTCATTTTTGGGTGAACTAACCCTTTAATAGTACTAATTCCATTCAGTTAATATAACTTAAATCTATGAAGTACACTGTAAACCCAAATAAGTTAGCAGAATTCAAAACACTTTTATTAGTATAAACTTAGTTAGCTTTAAAAAGCTAATCTGCTAACATAGTAAATGCTAACATATTAGCAATAGTATGTTATACAGAAACACTTGTTGTATGAGCGCAGCAATATAAAGGAATTATTTGCTCTCAAATCAAGCTGCATGCACCATTGTCACCATGATGGTAACTATCCTAAAGCCTACATTAACAGAAATTCTTCTAAATTAGCATAACAAAACATTAATCACTACTAAATCTCACACATAACATTAATCTTACTCAAAAAAACACATTATATTACACTTAATTTTAGCATTTACTCTCCCTTTCGGGTGCCATCGGCAAAGCATGCTGGGAAATAGACATCCCAGCTGTTTCAGTTAAACTTAAGTTCGTCTAAATTAAAATAAATAATTTCATAAAACTTAAAACAATGAAACAGTTCAGTTTACTTAAAATATATCAGTTCTGTGAACTTGAAAGAAAAAGAAAGTGCTAAATACTCATAAAAGTTAATTTGACTGAACTAATTTGTTTAATTTAAGTTTGTCCTACTAAAACCAATTAATTATTTTGAGCGTTAGGGTTTACAGCTTAAAATTTAAACAAAGGCAAACTAAAATATTTTCTCTATAAAATACAATTAATGTACAACATTCAAGACATAATAATAATTAATCATCTCTGAACATTGACTCTCAGTCGTTATTCAACTTTTTCTCATGATTTATCAATAGAATTCATAAAAGTATAGCATATCATATATAATAGGGGCGCATTGTAACGCAGTGTGACAACATGCCCCGCCTGAGCAACTTTTAAACCCTGCTAGTTAGATCAGCATTAAAGAAATATCTCAACTGTTAAATAACATATTGGAGATTAAAGTCGGCGTGAAACGGAAGTTGAGATTGTCCATTTTCCTTGTCGTGACGTATATCCAAGTGAAACGGCTTCTGATATTAGAAAAAAAATGTAGGGCAGAGCTTGATTTCATCCTTCGGGAATTGATCGGATCGTTGGAGGTTGAGGAGCGTTGCAAACAATTTGAATGCGATTCTCTGAGAGAGGGTGCACCGATAGCCGCACCCTCATCGGATCTGGCCACACCCTTTTGCCATTCCACGTGACCAAAAGAGAGAGAGGTCGTTTCGATGGGGGAGGGAATGGTAATGTATTTGATTAAAGATTTCAAGGGTACATGAATTTTAAAAAAATAATGAAGTGCACGGATAAATCATTTATAATAAACACTACAATATTACATATAAAAAGAAGATTTGTCAAATTTGATTTCATGTCGGCTTTAAAATAATATCTGATTGGTCTAATTTAAAATAAACACCAAAAATATAGGCTAGATAAAAAATTATCATACCCTAAGTAAGAAATTTACTTTTGCTATGGTTAAATAAATGTTCAGTCATATATCTTCCAAAGATTTCTGAGTTTTGGCGCATTTTTTCTCTATATAGTGTTGATATGGCAACTAGTAAATACACTAAGTTTAGTCATGCTAGCATATGTGGAAGTATTTAAAACAAGGGTGTTAAGACTAACTAACCCCTTGTGCCCCGCTCTCCCTATAGCTCATTCACGTGCCGTGATCAAGCCGTGCTGTCTTCAGTTCTTTCTCAGTTCCGTGCAACAGAATAATAGGCTAGTCGTCTGCTACAGTTACAGATTCTTAACTCGTCCACTGCAAGGACATTTAATCTATTTCTCATCAAACAACCAGACTAATGAATGTCTAGAAACACACCCCGACGCAGAGTCTAGACAGAGCTTTCTTCTATACACATAAATTCGCGTGCCGTGAAATTAGTTTATTATATTTTAATTTACGTCGCATCTGCTGTCACAACTTCCCATAGCTTACCTATTTGGCGAACCGCCTGTTTTATTTCGCTGACCAAATTGATATATGTATGTGTGCCAAAACTACACGACGCACTGGACAGAGCGGATAATGTAGCCTATTTACATAGTGAAGTGCAGAGCAGCCCTGCTGTTGTTTTGAGCAATAGCCCAGACACATAGACACATAGTTCTTACTCCATCGACTGGAGAGGAGAGGACGCTGGCGCGTTTATTTGGCTGCCGCTTCTCCCTCCGGGAAATCAAAACAAACCTTCTTATTGAATTAAAACTACCTCAGCACTTACCTGGACCTTTTTCGCCTGCACGTCTCTGCTACCGAAGGACCCGACCCAGTTTGGTTCGGCTGCGTTTTGGGACTACGGATTGTATAGTTGGCAACGCCGCTGGATCGATCGGGTTAAACACCCGCGCTTTCGGGCGGCTACGCAAACTTCTCCTGCCCAAGACGACTCAATCTTTCCTCCCGGACGATGCAGTTCTTGGTCCTAGTTCTGTTTCTGCTCCTCATCCTGCCTTCTTGGTTGCAAAAATCCACTAACAACTTCATGGTTTTCCGGTACTCGACCAAACAGCTACTCCAGCTAAACTGTTATCCATCGGCTACCCCGGAGCTCACCGCTGAAATAAAAGCCTTTGGATTACTTCAACGCCACCGTTACATCCACAGAGGCTCCCGTAGAAACTTAATACACATATCCACCGGGAATGACAGCTTCGGAGCAACACTTCCTCATTGCTTCTCCTCTGCGTCCCGGCATCAAAACAGCAACGCACAACGTCATCAGAGCCAACGTCACGTGAACCATTTCAACCTCCGGTCAGTTCCCATTTCCGCATCATCCCTTTCAAAACAAAAGTCTCTCAAGCTTGGACTATTGAACATAAGATCCCTTAACAATAAAAGCATCATTCTCAACGAATTCATCCTGGACACACAACTCGATTTAATCTGTTTAACTGAAACCTGGCAAATACCTCATGACTATTTCTCCCTCAACCAAGCCACCCCCACTGGATTTTCATACATGGACCAACCTCGTCCTGAAGGCAGGGGTGGTGGTATTGCTGTCATCCATAGACAGTCTCTCAAGCTTCGTCCTCTCCCCATCCCATCTGTTCCCTCTTTTGAACACCTCTCATTTAAACTCTTAGGCCCCACTCCTCTGACTATTTCAACAATTTATCGCCCTCCCAAACCCAATCCTTCCTTCCTGTCAGATTTCTCTGAATTTATAACTCAACTCTGTACAACTTCATTAACCATATTACTCGTAGGTGACTTCAATTTCCATATCGACTCTTCCACCTCCAAACCCACCATGGATTTCCTGGACATTATACACAGTTTTAACTTCACACAACATGTCAATTTCCCAACCCACACCCGTGGACACACTTTGGACTTGGTCTGCTCTACTGGACTTAATATTGACACTCTCACACACACAGACCTGGCCATATCTGATCATCTCGCTATAACATTTCACATCAACCTCCCCAGACCTCACTTCAAGCAGACACGCACCATATCTTACCGAAATCTAAAGTCCCTCTGTCTCACCGCTTTTTCCTCCCATATCACAAACACAACTTCCATACCCAGCATCCCTGAAAACTCAACCACCGCCGACCTAGTAGCTCACTATAATTGCACACTCACATTCAGCCTCAATACTCTCGCACCAGTGAAAACTGCAACAGTTACTTTTTCCCGTTCTGCTCCCTGGTTCACTCCTGAACTGCACAAACTCAAAAAGGAACGCAGACAACTGGAACGCCTACATAAGAAAACTGGACTCACTGTACACCTACAAGCCTACAAGGATCACAGCCATCATTATAGATCAGCGCTCACATCAGCCCGCACAGCATTTTACTCTGAGATCATTCACTCTGGATCCTCCAACCCTCGGACTCTGTTTGCCACAGTTAATAAATTACTCAAACCCATTGACAATATCACTCACTTATTCACCATGGACAAATGCAATAATTTCATCGACTTCTTTAAATACAAAATCGACAGCATTCACAAAGAACTCTCTGTGAACATTTCTCCCAGCACAGACCCTCAATCTGACTCATCCATTCCATCTCATATCATTTTTCCCTCCCTATCAGTCATTACAGAAACCGATCTCACTAACCACTTCAAAGAAATTCACCTAACAACCTGTCCCCTGGACCCCATTCCATCTGCACTGGTCAAGCACTGCCTCCCCTGCCTCAGCCCACTCATCATGGCTATCATCAACTCCTCTCTCACCTCTGGAACAGTTCCTTCTTCCTTCAAAGTCGCAGCCATCACACCAATACTTAAAAAACCTGGCCTGGATCCTGACAACCCCAACAACTTCCGCCCCATCTCTAATCTACCTTTCCTGTCTAAAATCCTAGAACGCTCGGTCGCCTCTCAACTAAACACCACCTCCTATCAAATCAGCTCTACGAAACCTTTCAGTCTGGATTCCGTACTCATCACTCTACTGAAACTACACTACTCAAAGTAACAAATGACCTCCTGCTCGCCTCTGACTCTGGTTCCCTTTCCATTCTCATCCTACTTGACCTCTCTGCCGCCTTCGACACCATTGACCACTCCATCCTTTTACAACGCCTACAACATCTTGGCATCTCTGGCTCAGCTCTATCCTGGTTCACCTCCTACCTCACCAACAGATCTCAATTCATATCCATCAACAACTGTACGTCCCACACCATACCGGTCAATCACGGAGTCCCTCAAGGCTCGGTGCTAGGTCCCCTTCTGTTTATCCTGTACATGCTTCCACTTGGACTTATCATTCATAAGCATGGATTAAAATTCCATAGTTACGCAGACGACACACAATTATACCTCAGCACCAGATCCATCACTCCTGCCACAGTATTAACCATCACAACCTGCCTCTCTGCAATAAAATCCTGGATGAATGCCAACTTCCTTAAACTAAATTGCAATAAATCGGAAATCATCGTCATCGGTCCCAAATCACTTCTCCCCTCCTTCCAAGATTTCACTCTCTCCGTCGATGACCATATAGTTACCACCTCTCCCCAGATCCGAAATCTTGGTTTCATTTTTGACCCCTCACTCACATTCAAGCCCCATATCCGTCATATCACCAAAACTGCCTTTTTCCACTTACGTATTATTGCTCGTCTACGTCCTACCCTCTCCACATCTGCTGCGGAAACTCTCATTCATGCTTTCATTACATCAAGACTCGACTACTGCAACAGTCTCCTATATGGTCTCCCATCCTCTGATATAAAAAACTGCAATACGTTCAAAACTCTGCTGCCCGCCTCCTCACCCACACCCGCTCCAGAGACCACATCACCCCCGTCCTCCAACAGCTTCACTGGCTCCCTGTACAACAGCGCATCCATTACAAAGTTCTGCTCATCACTTACAAAGCCCTCAATAACTTGGCACCTCCATATCTCACAGACCTCTTGCAGCATCACTGCCCCTCCCGACGCCTCCGCTCTGCCGACTTGGGCCTTCTCAAACCCATCACCAAATCAACACACCGAACTTTGGGGGACCGAGCATTCGCCATCGCTGCCCCCACCCTTTGGAACTCACTCCCCATCCACATCAGAAATTCGGACTCACTGACCACCTACAAAAAACTGCTCAAAACCCACCTGTTTCACCTTGCCTACAATTTATAATAGCACTCTCATCATTGACTGTTTGTTTGTTTGTTTCATTTGTAAAGCGTCTTTGAGTTCCTTGGAAAGCGCTATATAAGACTTATGTATTATTATTATTATTTCATTCTGTATAACACTCTGTATTATCACTCAAAACAATGTTTTATTTTTTTTCTGCCAGCTAAACATCATTTGTGCAACTCGCAGCATAGGCGCACAGAGTATGCTAGTGGTTAATTCCTGAATGAATCCGAGTCTTTGAACAAATCAGTTGAGTAAGTGATTCAACAGCCATACAGCCTTGAATGAATCAGCGTTTCGAGCGAACCGATTGAATAAAATGACTCATTCAGTAACAGTGACTTGCTGCCACCTAGTCTACTGGCGATATTTCATAATCGTTTTATCTTGTAGTTTGTTTCATATTTCTGTATTCAAAACGTTTAAAAAATAAAATTAATCTCATTGCATTGTGCATTTGCTGTCTAAATGCATTTACTAATCTCTCTGAGCAGCATTGAATTGGGTAAATACATCTAAAAGCAACTTGAGATGCTGGTTCTATGCCACTACTGCAGCGCAAGATGCCTTTGGTTGAAACAGCATATAGTGTCAAACTCTGAATTTAAATTCTTAAATTTAGTCAATAAAATTAAAGATGGCTTAGGCTATGCCTGTCAGCATCATGCCTCCTGTCGTTTGTCTCCGGGCCTCTAGAGGTCACCTGTGTTCCCATCTGCCTTAGTTCTTCCTCGTGTGTCCAGGCTTTGGTTATGGAGCAGGAAGTACTGTCACTTCTGCAAAAGGAGCTGTAGAAGGGGTTCCTCCTCCCAGCAGACAGCCATTACTTCATTGTTTCCGAAAGAGGATGAGGTGTTTTCCGAGGTTTGCTTTCGGGGGCGAAGCATACCATTATTGGGTTCTTCCATTCGGCCTAGGTTTATTACCCCACACCTTTACAGTATGCGTGGATGCAGCTCTGGCTCTTCTGAGACTCCAGGGCATTCGCGTATTATACTACATCAATGATTGGTTGTTCCTAGCTCAATCTGAGTTTATGGCAGTTCGGCATCGAGATGTCGTTCTGTCTCATTAAGGATGTTGGGGTTGCCTCTCAACGCCAAGTAGAGTGTACTCTGAGGACCACTTTTCTAGGTGTAGCAATTCTTCAGCCGTAATGGGGTATATCTAGGCCAGTCACTCACTGTGAAACAGTTTCAGACGGGTGGGTCTCATGGCAGTTGCGTCCAACGTTTTACTTTTGGCCTTCTGTTCATGAGACCCCTGCAGTGGTGGCTCAGGACCAAGGGGTTTTCTCCGAGGGGAAATACGTTTTCGCATGATCAAGGTCACGCGGCTATGCCTTCGTGCTTCGGTCATGTGGAAGAACCTTGGTTCCTCGCCCAGGCCCAGTGTTGGGGGCTTCTTGTCGACGCATATTGCTATCGACGGATGCTTCCCTCACAAGTGGGGGCGATCATGAGTGGTTGCTCGGCGAATGGCGGACAACACACTGATGGTCTCGTATATCAGAGCAGATATCCTGTTGAGGCAGGGGCTGAGGCCCAGGGGATTGGAGACTTCACCCCGAGGTGGTGGAGCTTCTTAGGGAGAACTTTGGTCTAAGTAAAGTCAAGTCAACCTTTCACATCGTTTGTACAACGCATTGCTCTATATGGTTCCCCCTCACGCAGCCAGCTCTTCTCGGACTGGATGCGATGGTGCAGGTGTGGCCGAGGCTGCACCTGTACGCATTTCCCCCGATATCTATGCTCCCGGAGGTTCTGGAGAGGGTTCGCCGGGAAGGGGCTCATCTGCTACTAGTAGCCCCATACTGGCCGACTCGAGTTTGGTTCTCGGACTCTGTCTCTTCTGGACGGCTCTCCCATGGAGATTCCATTCAGGAGGGACCTGCTGTCCCAGGTAGAGGGCACGATATTTCACCCTCGACCGGAGTTGTGGAACTGTGGGCCTGGCCTCTGAGGGGGCCAGGCTCATAGAATCCGGTCTCTCGACTGAGGTCGTTGAGACCATTCTCCATTCCAGAGCCCCTTCCACGAGAAAACTGTATGCGCTGAAATGGAAATTATTCTCCACCTGGTGTGGTGAGCGTCAGTTAGATCCTGTTAACTGCCCTGTTGGTTCAGTTCTCGATTTTCTGCAAGACCGTTTCTCTGCTGGATTATCTCCTACCCCTCTGGGGGGTACTTCTATTGGGAGAGATCCTCTGATTACTCGTTTTCTCCGTGGTACATTGAGGTTGAGACCTGCACTGCACTCCAGAGCACCGGCTTGGGATTTAGTCATTGTACTTGAGGGTCTGGCTCTGGCTCCGTTCGAGCCCATTGAAGAGGTTTCAGAAAAATTCCTCACTTTGAAAGCTTTATTTCTCCTTGCTATTTCATCTATCAAGAGAATTGGAGATTTACACGCCCTGTCGGTTGCTCCGTCATGTTTGGAATTTGCACCTGGTATGGTGAAAGCATTTCTATACCCTAGACCGGGTTATATTCCTAAGGTCCCATTCAATGTTGGGGGCCCAATAGTGCTGCAGGCCTTTTATCCTCCACCTTTTAATACCCCAGATCAGGAACAATTGAACCTGTTATGTCCAGTTCGGGCATTGGATGCCTACGTTCACAGAGCTGCCCTGTGGCGTAAGTCAGAGCAATTATTTGTATGTTTTGGGTCACTCAGAAGAGGGTGCCCTGCATCTAAACAGGTTATGAGCAAGTGGATAGTTGAGGCTATTTCACTAGCTTATGAAGCGGCCGGTCAGCCTTCACCTATGGCTGTACGGGCCCATTCTACAAGGAGTATGGCGGCCTCTACGGCCTTAATTTCGGGTGTTTCCCTTCTTGACATTTGTAATGCGGCAGGTTGGTCTTCTCCACATACATTTGTCAGGTTTTATGACCTTGACCTCTCCACTCCTGGGGCGAGGTTGCTTGCTTCTTAGTGTGCGCAAGGACTTCACACAGAACGGGCATTTGTCACTATGGCGTAGTGGGTATGGGGTTCCCACCGCGTCTCAAACGCAGCTCGAAGTTCCCTTGAAAGGGAACGTCTCAGGTTACGTATGTAACCCTGGTTCCCTGAGAGGGAACGAGACGCTGCGTTTGCCTGCCATACTTCCTGCATGCCCTGATCGACTTGCTTCAGACTTTTTCAGAAGCTGTCGCGGTCTGTTTACAAGGGTGCTTTATAGTTTCCTGGTCTATGACGTCACCCATGACGTATTGGGCTTCCATTGGACTGATTTTACACGTGCTTCATGACGCAATCACGCAGAGCGTTCCCACCGCGTCTCAAACGCAGCGTCTCGTTCCCTCTCAGGGAACCAGGGTTACATACGTAACCTGAGACGTTTTTGTATTTTATATATCATATGTTGTTATCATACAATATTACATCAGCAAGAGGGCTGTTTTCCCGTGCATAATAGCAAATATGATATTTATTTTATATAACAGTTAAATTAACATTGTTACATTTTATAAACAATATTGTTTGCTTTCCCTTTATTTCGCTGACGAGAATTTCAAAATGAAACCGTAGCAGAGTCTCAATGCAAAAGACAGCGATGATTTCTTGACTGAAATCCGCGTTTTGAACGAATCATTTTAGCGATTCAATGAACAATCACTTGCAGTTCCTGAATGAATCAGCTGTTTGAACAAATCGGTTGAATGAATGACTCCCTGAGACAGTGACTTGCCGCCACCTACTGGCAGTTTTAGTTTCACATTTAAACCCTGTAATTAAAATGTTACAATTAGAAATCAGTTCATATTTAAATATTGAATTAAGAATTGAAAGAATTGAATATATCATAGCTTTATTCATGCAATTGTAAATGGAGTATAAATATATTAATGCCAGTTCTGATGCTGCTTCTGTGTCTCCTCTGCACTGCAAAGGTGGATTTTGATTTAATGATTTAATTTAACTGGTAACAGTGGTATTGTGTTATTATTCTAATATAATTTAATTTGAATGTTAGAATTTGACATAAAAGGTGATGCATACCTCTAAGTAAAAAAAAAAAAAGTCCATATATGGGTGAAAATGCCCCTGAAACTCAATTTAAGGTTGCAAATATTGCCCTTTAATAAAAAATGTTAATTTCTTTTACTGCTGTGAACTGACCACTGCATAGAATATGAAAAATATGAATATCTTCGTGAGTCAGCTGTCAACAACAGGCCTAAACCAGCCATGGTACCAGTACACAAACACAATCAGTAAAATATCATCTAATTATCATCAACAAAACTTTGAAAATATTGAGACATATTTTTGTCAATATTGCGCACCCCTAATGTAAGGTATTAATTTTGATTTCTTCAGGTCTTAAAAAGGTCTTAAAAAGCCTTAAATTTGACTTTAAAAAGTGTGCAGATACCCTGTTCTTTCAGATAAGGGGCTCTCCTGGGCCTCTGCAGTGTGGCAATCCGAGGAAGCTTGTTGTGACTCCTACGTGGCATTTGTGGAAGAGTTCAAGCGGGTGTTTGATCATCCTGTCAGTGGTCGAGAAGCTTCCAAGTGCCTACTTTCCCTCTGTCAGGGTTCCCGCAGCACTTCGGATTTTGCCATTGAATTTCGGACCATAGCAGCAAGGAGCGGATGGAATGATGAAGCGCTGGGGGTCTGTTTTCAGGCAGGGTTGTCTGAGCCCCTTCAAGATGAGTTTGCCACCCGAGAACCAGCTGGGGATCTCGAGTCCCTCATAGCATTGGCCATCCGCCTGGACAATCGTCTGAGAGAGTGGAGAACGGCTCGCCGCCAGATGTTTCAGCCCTAAGTTCCTCTTAACAACTCTGTTTCTCCAGTTACTGTTCCTTCGTTCAGAGCTTCCCCGGCCCCTGAACAGCTCCTGGATTCCCCGGAGGACATGCAGTTAGGCCGTTCCAGGCTTTCTCCCAACGAAAGAACGTCACATGAGGGAGCGTCGTTGTCTCTACTGCGGGGTTGCCGGCCACTTCCGCTCCACTTGCCCCGAGCTTTTGGGAAACGCCTGTCCCCGCCCAGCTACAGGAGGACTGTGATGGGGAAAATTAGAGCTCCTCCTACTAACGCTGTCCTTGCTATTCCAGAACACTCTGTCCTGGGAGGGCCACCAGCATTGGGTCCAGGCTATGATCGATTCCGGTGCCGCAGGTGACTTCCTGAATCTAACCTTGGCTAAGGAACTTAAGATCCCTACCCAACTACTTCCTCAACCCCAGGCAGTTACAGCTTTGGATGGCAGACCTCTGGAACCAGGCAAAGTAACAGAGGCGAATCAGTCCCTACGACTTACCGTCTTTCAACACCAGCAGGAGGAGATCTTTTATCTCATTGACTCCCCCGAGTATCCTATTATCCTGGGTCACCCATGGCTGTGCAGACATAATCCCCAGATCGACTGGCCTACTGGCACCATTCTAAGCTGGGGATCCACTTGCCAACTCACCTACATGCTTCAGAGTCCCTCAGCCCCTAGTTCCGAGTTTCAAGAGTCTGTCGACCTCTCCCGTGTCCCCAGTGTTTGCCATCAGTTCAAGGCAGTGTTCAGCAAGTCCCGGGCTACTTCCTTACCACCTCACTGAGCTTATGACTGTGCCACTGAGCTACTCCCTGGTTCCTGCCCTCCCAGGGGTCGTGTCTTCTCCTTATCCTCCCCTGAGCCTTCAGCTATGGATACCTACATTAAGGAGTCCTTGTCAGCCGGCATCATCTGTGCCTCTACTTCCCAGGCTGGGGCGGGGGGTTTTTTGTAGAGAAGAAAGACGGGGGTCTTAGGCCTTGTATTGATTACCGAGGCCTCAACAAGATCACGGTTCGGAATCGATACCCCCTTCCTCTCATGGCCACTGCTTTTGAGCTGCTTCAAGGGGCTACCATTTTTACTAAACTGGATCTCCACAATGCTTACCATCTCGTATGGATCCGGCAAGGAGATGAATTGAAGACGTCTTTCAACACCCCCACGGGTCACTATGAATATCTGGTGATGCCGTTCGGGCTCACCAACGCCCCCGCAGTATTCCAAGCCCTGATTAATGATGTTCTCCGGTACATGCTTAATCTGTTTGTCTTCATATACCTGGACGATATCCTCATCTTCTCGAGGTCACTGAAGGAGCATGAGGGGCATGTTATCCAGGTTCTCCAGAAACTACTTGACGATCATCTCTATGTAAAACCAGAGAAGTGTGAATTTCATGTTTCCCAGACTCAGTTGCTCGGGTTTTTTGTCATTCCTGGCCACCTGGAGATGGACCCCAAGAAGGTCAAGGCGGTCCACAACTGGCGCACACCTGCCACAGTCAAGGAGGTTCAACGTTTCATTGGCTTTGCGAACTTCTATAGGAAGTTCATTAAGAATTTCAGCTCTGTGGTAGCCCCATTGACAGCACTTACTAAGGGAGGAGGCACCAAGATTCACTGGGGTCCGAAGGCTGCGGGGGCCTTCGAGGATCTCAAGTGCCGCTTCACTTCCGCTCCGATTCTTGTGATCCCTGACCCAGAAAGACCTTTTGTGGTGGAGGTGGACACCTCAGAGGTGGGGGTAGGGGCCATCCTGTCACAGAGGGGTGAGGATGGACAATTACACACTTGAGCCTTCATGTCTCACCGCCTGTCTGAGGCCGAGCGTAACTACCTCGTGGGGGATCGAGAGTTGCATGCGGTAAAACTGGCCTTGGAGGAGTGGCGCCATTGGCTTGAGGGGGCTCAGCATCCTTTCCAAGTTCTCACAGACCACAAGAACTTGGAATATCTCCAGCAGGCTAAGCGGTTGAACCCTCGGCAAGCGCGATAGTTCCTGTTTTTTTATCGATTCCAGTTTCTCCTATCTTACAGACCTGGCACCAAGAATGTCAAGCCAGATGCCCTCTCTCGAGTCTACTCTCTCGAAATACAGGAGAAGCCCTTGGCATCGATTATTCCGGGGTCTAGGATAGTTGTATCTCTTCAATGGGAACTAGAAAGAGGGGTACAAGAGGCCCTTGTCCATGAGCCCGATCCAGGCGGTGGTCCCGCCGGATGCCTGTACGTTCCTCTATCTGTTCAGGCCCGGGTCTTGCAGTGGGGTCATGAGTCGCCCTTGACATGCCATCCAGGAAGTGTTCGCACACTGGAATTCCTCCAGCAGAGATTTTGGTGGCTGTCCATCAAGAAGGACGTTCAGGTCAATGTGGAGGACTGCCCTGTGTGCCATCAGGGAAAGTCTACACGTCAGCAACCCCAGGGCCTGCTCTGACCCTTACCTTTTCCCCAAAGGCCATGGTCACACCTTTATCTGGACTTGGTTACAGGACTTCCTCCATCCCAGGGCAACACTGTTATCCTGGTGGTTGTAGACCGGTTCTCTAATGTTCCCCGGTTTATTCCCCTGCCTAAGATGCCTTCAGCCAAGGAGACTGCTGAGCTCATAATGAACCATGTTTTCCGGATATTTGGAATTCCCCTGGATATTCTCGTCCCGGTTTTGGGGGGCCTTCTGCAGGCTTATCGGGGCCACAGCCAGCCTATCGTCTGGGTTCCATCCTGAGTCTAATGGGCAGACGGAACGGATTAATCAGGATCTGGAGACCACCTTGCGCTGTATGGCAGCCAGTAATCCCACGTCTTGGGCCACCTATATCATTTGGTCTGAATATGCCCACAACACCCTACAGTTCTCGGCCACCGGATTGTCCCCTTTCTAATGCCAATTCGGATACACCCCTCCACTATTTGCTGAGGAAGAGGCGCAAGTTGGTGTTCTCTCTGCACAGCGCTTTGGCCTACGCTGTAGGCGGACCTGGAAGAAGGCTAGGCGTACGCTCCTTCGGACCTCCCAGAGATACCAAAGCCAGGCTAATTGCCGCCGCCGGACGGCCCCTAATTTCCGAGCTGGTCAAAGAGTCTGGTAGCTACTAAGAACCTGCCCCTCCGGGTCGAATCTAAGAAGCTTTCCCAGAAATACATCGGCCCTTTTCGCATAGCAAGGAAAGTAAACCCTGTTTCTTATCGTTTGTTTCTCCCTCGTTCCCTTAGAATTAATCCCACTTTTCATGTTTCATTACTAAAGCCTGTTGTCTTCTCCCTTTGCCCCCCCCCCCCCCCCCCCCCCCTGCAGACCTCCTCCACCTCCCAGGATCATTGACGGCCAGCCAGCCTACACAGTACGCCGGATACTGGACTCCCGGAGGGTCCAGAACTCTCTGCAGTATCTGGTGGACCGGGAGGGCTACAGGCCGGAGGACCGCCCCTAGGTTCCAGCCAAGGACATCCTGGACGCAAGTTTGATCCAAGAGTTTCGCACCCTGAGGCCAGGGTTTTATGGAAGGAACGTCAGGGGCTGTTCCTAGTGGAGGGGGTCCTGTCAGCATCCTGCCTCCTGTTGTTTGTCTTCGGGCCTCTAGAGGTCACCTGTGTTCCCCTCTGCCTTAGTTCACGTGTGTCCTTGTTAGCGTTATCCAGGTCACATGTGCCTTGTTTCCCCGAGAGAATTTTAGCTGTGTTTTTTCCCCTTGTTCCTCACTCGTTTTTTTTAAAGTCTTGGCTATGTGTATCCTGCTGTGTCCCACCGAGTCCTTCCAAGTTACCCAAGCTATCCCAAGTAAGCTATTCTTAGTTATTTGATTTTGTTTATTCTCCCCTCGTGGAGTTATTTAATTTTTGTTATTGTTTGCATTATAACTACTGCATTATAACTACTGCATTGCATTATAACTACTGTGAGAAAGGCAAGGGCTTCATCATCTCCAGGGCCTAATGGAGTTCCGTACAGAGTGTACAAGAGTGCTTCAGGAGTTCTGCGAATTCTGTGGAAATTTATAAAAGTGGCATGGGAAAAACAGGTTGTACCTAGAGCATGGCGCAGAGCAGGTGGAGTCTTTATACCTAAAGAAAAAGATGCTACACGCATCAGTCAGTTTCGTCCTATTTTACTATTAAACTTTGAAGGTAAGATTTTCTTCAGCGTTATTGCCCAGAGATTGTCCACCTACCTATTAAAGAATGGCTTCATTGACACTTCAGTTCAAAAAGCGGGCATTCCAGGGTTCCCAGGATGCTTAGAACACAACAATGTTATCTGGCAACGAATTCAGTCAGCTAAAAAGGAGGGGAAGGAGCTCCATGTGACATTCCTGGATTTGGCTAATGCATATGGTTCAGTGCCACATGCCCTTCTTTGGGCAGCATTTGATTTTTTTCAGAGTACCAATGTCAATAACAAATTTAGTGAAAGCCTATTTTGGAGATTTGCAATTTAGTTTCTCAACTCCAAAATTCAGCACCGCATGGCAATGCTTAGAGGTTGGAATAATGGCAGGATGCACCATTTCTCCACTGGCTTTTACCATGGCAATGGAAGTAATCATTGGGGGATCAAGATGGGTAGTAGGAGGAGAGCGCTTGGCTTCTGGGATGCGACTACCACCAATCAGAGCATACATGGATGACATGACAACCATGACTACAACAGTAGCCTGCACTAATCGGTTATTGGGGAAGTTAACAGATAATATTGAATGGGCGCGAATGCAATTTAAGCCCGCTAAATCATGGAGCATCTAGATAGTTAAAGGAAAGGTAGTAGATAAAACATTCTTCATTAATGGTGAGGCAATACCAACAGTTTCTGAGAAGCCAGTGAAGAGTCTTGGGAGATGGTACGATGGGGATCTAAAGGACACAGTTCGAGTGGGAGAAGTTAGACGACAAGCAGTGGAAGGGTTGAAGAGCATAAACAGCTGTGCTCTACCAGGCAAACTAAAACTCTGGTGCTTTCAGTTTGGTCTACTGCCAAGGTTGCTGTGGTCACTGGCTGTGTACGAGGTTTCTTTGACAACAGTGGATAAGCTGGAAGCGTTAATAAGTTCATACACCAGGAAATGGTTGGGAGTTCCACGCTGCCTCAGCAGAGTGGGGCTTTATAGCAAAGGAATATTGCAGCTGCCAGTCTCTGCTTTAACCGAGGAGTTTAAGTGTGCCAAGGTCAGACTGGAAATGACCTTAGTAGAGTCACGCGACAAATGTGTAAGGGAGGCAGCCCCTGTGTTATAAACTGGTAGAAAGTGGTCAGCAAAGAAATCTGTAGTAGAGGCAAAGGCTGACCTTCAAATTGGGGATATCGTGGGACAGGTACAGCATGGAAGAGGGGGTTTTGGGCTTAGTTTAGCTCATCCTAAATGGCACAAGGCAGGCCCAGCTCAAAGAGAGTGGGAGAGTGTGGAACAACGCAAAATGGGCTGGCAAGACCTTTGGTCAATGGAAGAGAGTAGGATCAGTTTCCTTATTAGGTCAACATATGATGTTCTCCAATCACCGCAGAACCTAAACTTCTGGGTAGGAGAGGATCCCTTTTGTCCTTTGTGTTCATCACCTGCCACATTAAAGCACATTTTGACAGGATGTAAGGTGGCTCTTAGCCAAGGTCAGTTTACTTGGCGCCATGACCATGTATTGCGATGTTTGGCTTTAGCATTGGAAGGCAAGCGTAATATGACCAATAAGTTGCCGCCTGTTCTAGCTAAACATTACACGCAGAAGACAATATTCCTCCGCCCAGGTGAGCAACCACCAAGAAAAGTTGCTGACACCTTTGCTAGGGACAAAGGAAGCTGCTAGGGACTGGAAGATGCTGGCTGATCTTGATCAACGGGTTATTTTTCCACCTGAGATTGCCACCACTAACCTATGACCAGATATTGTTTTGTGGTCTGGATCAGCACGCATTGTTCAACTGATAGAGGTAACAGTGCCATGGGAGGATGCTGTAGATGAGGCATATGAGAGGAAGAAACTGCGGTATGCTCATATGGCCGCTGAAGCAGAACAGCGAGGATGGAGAGTCCAGGTTTATCCAGTGGAAGTGGGTTGTCGAGGTTTTTTGGCACACTGAAAAGACTCCTGCCCTTCTATTCCCTTTCAACTCCATTTCGCTCTTTCAATGATACTTTGCCACCTGTCACCTGGCCACACCCACCTCACCTGTTGCTTATAAATTGATTGTGAACCTTTTGGCTCATTCTTTACACTCTCTCCTGGCACTCTGATGCATAACTGTGTGCGTCTTCATGAATTACGTGAGTCCATCTATTAATTTGATTGTGTTTTTCTCTCTTTATGCCTTTTTTTATGATTTACTGTCGCTCTGTCAACATGTGCACTGCTGATTGATTAATTTGTTTGCTAGACATGTGCCTTGAGCCATGTGGAAAGATTGTTTGTTTGAATTATGTTTTACAGTTTGTTTTATTGTGATTAGTACACTCACATCTTTGTTGTTCATTTATATAATTGTTCAATTTGTGTTGATTGATCACTGTCACCAATTGTATCATTTCTTTGTTGTCCCTTATGCAGCACACAGACAATGCATTGACCCAAAGTCAACCTGCATGATGCAATAAAAAAAACTACTGGTGTTGAAAAAAGCCCTTGCCTTCTCTTTGCCTCATTCATCGTTCCATATCAGTTGATGTCTTCTGACCGAGACTCTGTTTGCTCACCAAACCTCACTTTACCTGAACCATTTCCATAACCCTACAGTTCCTACAATGGTCCTTCGAGCCGGAGACTGAGTGAGGGTTACCATGGCAGGCATTGGTATGGATGAAAAAGATGAAAGAGAGTTGGAGTTGGAGAGGGCTCTCCCAGTCACAACCCGTAGCACCTTATCCAGGCGGGAGAGGCACCAACCTGACCGCTATGGCTTCCCGGCTCCGGTTGGAAAAGCCTCTAGTAAGCCCAAGAGCCTCCATCATCACAGACAAGCAACTAAACCATCGAACACGACAGCCGTCGAGGATGGAGACGTGGAGGAGGAAGAGGAGACCGAAGCCGATGAGGTAGTAGTGGAGGAAGAAGAAATCACCCACGATTATGTCCAGCCCAAATCGCCAGAGGAGCATTCAGTTTCACAACTAGCCACACAACCAGCTCCACCCTCACCGGGAGAGGGGAGACCTAAAAGATCTAGAGGCAAGAGGGATAAGCAGGAGTCATTACCCAGGTCGAAGAAAGCCACCTCTTATACTTACACTTATGGCAGTGGAAGTTCCCGAAGCTCATGTAAGAGGAACCAGGTGGAACTCACCCCTCTACAGGCAGCCATGATTGAGGAGAGGAGGAAACGTGGAGAAGTGCAAGAGATCCAAATTCAAATCCAGGAGGAACAAGCCCTAGATGGCCGGACTCTAGAACTGGACAGGCAAGCACAAGCAGCTTTGACGGAGAGAGAGAGAGGATGTCCCGATCTCTGACTCTACAGCGACGGCTGCGGAGAGTTCAACGAGAATTGGAAGAGGCTCGGCTGATAACCTCATTCACCGGAGAAGTGACCATAGAACATCCAACTACTCTGTCACCACCTCAAGAGTTGGCTCCTTTTTCAATGAGCTCCAGAGTTTTGGATTCAAGTGAACTTGTCGACCTGGTTTTGGAGCAGCAAGCTCCCTGTGTTAGTCCTCAAATATCTGTCTCCAATTCCGTTCCAGTGAATCACCCAACCACTTCGTTCCAATCTTTACCTCAGCACGTGAATCCGGTGAGTCAGGCTGAGACTCTCCCGGCTGTTCAAGGGATCCACCCCGCAGTTCCGACGTCTAGTCCAGGGCAGACAACTCCTTCACCTCCTTCGTTCCTCCATTTAGTGCGGACCGTACCTCGTCCTGCCCAGATTCAAAGACCCTCAGATCCAGTTCCTAAATTGCCTGCACCTCCTTCCTTGCTTAAGCCCAATGAAAGGACCTCAGAGGGAGCTAGTATCATGGAGCTGTTAGTAGCCACTGCTTTTGGCATTCCCAAGCCTAAACTGCCTTATTTTGAGAGTGGAAGAGAAAGTGACTTTGTTTTGCTTAAAATGGCATTGGAGAATCTGTTAGATATTCATGCTCACCTCTCTGAACAATATAAGTTCCAGGTTCTAATGGACCACTTGAGACTGCCTACTGCGTACAAGCTAGCAAAGTCTTACATGCACGCCTCAACTCCCTATACATCTGCTCTTGCTGCCCTTAAGGCAAAGTATGGCCAGCCACGGCAGTTGGTCCAAAGTGAACTAGCCGACATCCTTCATTCACCACCTGTCAGATTCGGAGATAGCCATACATTCCAAGATTTTGCTCTGTCTGTACAATCATTGATCGGCATGCTGCGGTCAGTGGACGGTGCAGGTGGAAGTGAGTTGCGGTGTGGCTCTCATGTTGACAGGCTACTAACCAAGCTTCCTCTTCATTACCGGGACAGTTTCGTTGAGCACTGTTTGAATCGTGGCATCCTGAAAGATGGCGCAGAACAAACATATACCTTAGAAGACTTCTCTGCCTGGCTCCAGGTGAAAGCCAGGGCCAAGAGTATTGCCCAACAAGTTTCAGTCCCTGCTTCAATGGAGAAACGAGAGCCAGTCCAGAAGAGTCAAGGGAGAAGGGTGACGCCTACCACTATGTACCTAAGCAACACAGCCACTGTGGAAAGTCAGCCAAGTGTTCGAGGAGGCCGTGGGATGACCATCCTTGGTAAACCCAAGTTCCAACCTTTCTGTCCATACTGTAACAACAACGACCACTTCCTGGGAACCTGTCCAAGAGTGAAAGAGTTTAGCCCATTGGAACTGAGAACTTGGATAGAGAAGAATGATCGTTGCTACAGATGTACCCGCTGCCATAAGCCGGATAAATGCACTCTAAAAAAGCCTTGCAACACCTGCAGAGGACTGCATCTCACCATCCTGCATGGCATTGCACATCAACTGGCCACACACCCACAACGCCCAGAGACCTCGGCTACAGCAGACATTCTCAATGTGCTCGCCCGGGAACCCTGTGTTGAGGACACACTGTACATTGATCAGCCAAACCGATCTCCTCGGGTGATGTTAAAGGTAGTTCCGGTCTTACTGATCAATGGCCGGCAGAGGCTGCATACGTATGCCATACTTGATGATGGTTCAGAACGAACAATCATTCTAACCTCGGCAGCGTCCCAGCTACAACTTAAAGGGCCAAAAGAGAGCCTTAATCTCAGAACCGTGCGGCACGAAGTAATTCCCATGAGTGGTGAGACCATCTCCTGTCATATCTCCCCAGTAAGCCAGAGGAAGAAGATTAGGTTTCCTATAACCAATGCCTTTACTGCCCCAGTCCTCAACCTGGCTGAGCATTCTTGTTGTGCCTCTGACCTGCAGAGGGAATATTCCCACCTGCAAGGCTTACCCTTACCGGACTTTGTCCATGCTCAGCCATTAATCTTAATAGGCTCAGATCATTCCCACTTGTTGGTGCCCAATGAGTCTGTCCGTATTGGACCTTATGGAGGACCCATCGCTGTTCATACTGCCCTGGGATGGGCTGTTCAAGGCCCATCCAATGCCGTACCTCAATCTCCTCCTTCGACTGCACAAGCCTTGTTCACTCTTTGTGATCGTGTATCCTGCCCAGCTACTGTGGAGTTGATGGAGAATGTGGAGAGACTGTGGAGACTGGATTCCTTCCCACACCATAGAGAGAAGGAAGTAACCCGATCCAAACAAGATAATTTTTGCCTGGAACTGCTTGAGACTAAGACTGCCATCAAAGAAGTAGGCGAGGTATTGCGGTATGCTACCCCACTGCTCAGAGCACTCAACAGTCCGAAGTTATTCTCCACAGTTCATACCTTGTTGCCATGGCTCCGGGGAACCGAGCGTAGACTGAAGAAGGACCAAGAGTTAATTGAGATCTACAAGCAGGAGATCCAGAAGCTTATTGATATGGAGTATGTGAAAGAGGTGGATCCCAAAGACGACCAGTCAGGGTCGGAATCTTGGCTAGTACCACATCATGTTATCAAACAAGCCAGTGGGAAACATCGACTGGTGTTCAACTGCTCTTTCCAGCTTCATGGTCTCAGCCTGAATTGTAGCCTTCTTCCTGGTCCAACTCTCGGTCCCTCTCTTCTTGGCATGCTCCTCCGTTTCCGTGAACATAGTGTCGCTATCAGTGGCGACATAAAATCTATGTTCCACCAAGTTCACCTACTCCCAGCTGACAGGCCATTACTCCGGTTTCTTTGGCGGACTATGGCTCCAGCAACTCACCCAAAGACCTACGAGTGGCAAGTGTTACCTTTTGGCACAACTTGTAGTCCTTGTTGTGCCATTTATGCCTTGCAGCGTCATGTAAAGGAGCACCCTGATAGTGATCATGAAGTGTTGAACTCAGTGCTCAGAGCTTTCTATGTCGACAATTGCCTGCAGAGCTTTAACACATCAGCTACCGCCAAAGCCCTGTTGGACAAACTTCGTGCCACACTGTCCCAAGGAGGATTCGAGATCCGTCAGTGGGCGAGTAATGACTCCAGTGTGGTAGAACACCTCCCCTCTGAGGCAAGATCTGTGAGCACTGACTTGTGGCTCTCTCAAGCGGGTGTTGATCCTGAAGAATCCACCTTGGGCTTACGTTGGAGCTGCCTTCCTGATAGTCTGGGATACAAACACCGAGTGACTCCCCTTAGGATTCCCACACTCCGCCTCATATACCGTACTCTTGCCAGTCAATATGACCCATTAGGGTACCTCTTACCTTATACCACCCGGGCCAAAGTGCTGGTGCAGGACTTGTGGAAAACCAAACAAGGCTGGGATGACCCCATCACTCCGTCTGAACTGGCAGATCAGTGGCTGATGTGGGAACATGAACTGTCTGAGCTCCCCAGCATCAGACTGCCCCGCTGTTATGTGCCCCCTTGTGCGGACCAGTCAGGTATACACAGAGAGCTCCATGTCTTCTGTGATGCCGCGGAACAGGCCTATGGTGCTGTGGCTTATTTGCATGTCCATGACAATTACAATCACATGCATGTGGCCTTCATCATGGCCCGTTCCAGAGTGTCACCAAAGAGACAGTTGTCAATACCCCGACTCGAACTGAGTGCTGCCTTATTAGGGGCGCAGTTAGCCACCACCTTGAGGTCTGAACTTACCTTGTCATTGGCTCAAACTATCCTTTGGAGTGACTCCACAACGGTGTTGACCTGGTTGAAATCTGTGTCGTGCCACTACAAGGTCTTTGTTGGCAACCGGATCGCAGAAATCCAGGAACTCATAGACAGTGATGACTGGAGATATGTAGACAGTTTAAATAACCCAGCGGATGTCCTGACCCGAGGCAAGAAACTATGTGATTTGGCTCGACCCAACTGCTGGACGACCGGGCCTCTCTTCCTGCAGAAGCCTGAAAATTGCTGGCCTGTTGCTCCTGATGTTGCCCATCCATCACCATTCGCAGACTGCAATGAAGTGAAGAAAGCTGCTTTGTGTCTAAATGTTTCTGCTGCTACCAGTACATTGCCAGACGTCTCTCAGTATCAAAACTGGAGTGACTTCATCATCGCCACTGAGCAGGCACGAACTCAGGCCGACAAAGTCTCCACAGGGGCAGCAGCCGAAACTCTCATTTTACAGCAAGCCCAGGCGTCATGTTTCCCAGAAGAACTCGATGCTCTCCAGAAAGGGAAACCTCTCCATAGGCAAAGTCGTCTCCTCTCATTGTCTCCTGAACTGGATCAAGATGTGGGGTTGATGAGAGTGGGAGGAAGACTACGTCGATCCCAGGACCTGGACCCCGACATCATTCACCCAATTATTCTGGACCCGAAGCATCCTATTATGCAGCTCATCATTAAGGACTATGATGAGTCCCTGCTGCATCCAGGCCCAGAGAGGGTCTTTGGAGAATTGAGACGCAAGTATTGGATCGTAGGAGGAAGACCAGCCATCCGTAAACATCAGCACAGTTGCAGGGAGTGTCAGAGATGGAAATCCTCTCCTGAAGTGCCGAAGATGGCTGATCTGCCCCCGGCGAGGCTGCGTCTTTTCAAACCACCATTCTGGTCCACCGGGGTGGATTGTTTTGGACCCTTTGTTATCTACCAGGGCCGTAGAACAGAAAAGCGCTGGGGAATCATCTTTAAGTGTTTAACTACTCGTTGCTTACATCTTGACTTGCTAGGAAGTTTGGATGTTGACGCCTTTCTCTTAGCTCTCCGTCGCTTCATATCACGCCGTGGCAAGCCCATGGAGATCTGGGCAGACAGAGGAACAAACTTCCGGGCTGGGGACAGAGAACTGAGTAAATGCTTCCAGGCGATGGAACCCCAGCTCCAAGAACACTTGGCCAATCAGCAGATTTCATTTAACTTCAATCCACCAGGAGCTCCACACTTCGGTGGAGCCTGGGAGCGTGAAATCAGATCAGTTAAGAATGCCCTGCGAGTGATTCTGGGAAAGCAGACCACCTCTGAAGTTGTCCTTCAAACTGTCCTGATAGAGGTAGAAGGCATCATGAATTCAAAGCCTCTAGGTTATCTTTCCTCAAACGCAGCGGATCCTGATCCGATCACTCCCAATTTGCTCCTGATGGGGCGGCGGGATGCCTCTCTGCCACAAGCCATGTTTGTCAGTAGTAAGCTCCTTGGGCGAAGGAAGTGGCGTCATAGCCAGATTTTGGCTGACCACTTCTGGACCCGGTTCATTCGTGACTATTTGCCTAACCTACAACCCAGAGGAAAGTGGCTGAGGGAAGTCCAGAATCTCGAAGTAGGGAAGACTGTTCTGATCTTTGACCCGCAACTGCCTGGGGCCTCTTGGCCAACAGGGCGTGTCACCACCGTCACGACCGGGAGGGATGGGCGTGCCCGGTCAGTGGACGTCCAGGTTGGCAGTCGGATTTACTCAAGACCAGTGTCACGTTTGATGGTACTTCCGGAGCTGGCAGAGGAATGAGTCTTTTTCCCAGGAGGAATTGATCCCAATTCCGGGGCGGCTATGAAAAGACTCCTGCCCTTCTATTCCCTTTCAACTCCATTTCACTCTTTCAATGATACTTTGCCACCTGTCACCTGGCCACACCCACCTCACCTGTTGCTTATAAATTGATTGTGAACCTTTTGGCTCATTCTTTGCACTCTCTCCTGGCACTCTGATGCATAACTGTGTGCGTCTTCATGAATTACGTGAGTCCATCTATTAATTTGATTGTGTTTTTCTCTCTTTATGCCTTTTTTATGATTTACTGTCGCTCTGTCAACATGTGCACTGCTGATTGATTAATTTGTTTGCTAGACATGTGCCTTGAGCCATGTGGAAAGATTGTTTGTTTGAATTATGTTTTACAGTTTGTTTTATTGTGATTAGTACACTCACATCTTTGTTGTTCATTTATATAATTGTTCAATTTGTGTTGATTGATCACTGTCACCAATTGTATCATTTCTTTGTTGTCCCTTATGCAGCACACAGACAATGCATTGACCCAAAGTCAACCTGCATGATGCAATAAAAAAAACTACTGGTGTTGAAAAAAGCCCTTGCCTTCTCTCTGCCTCATTCATCGTTCCATATCAGTTGATATCTTCTGACCGAGACTCTGTTTGCTCACCAAACCTCACTTTACCTGAACCATTTCCATAACTCTACAGTTCCTACACACACTCTACAACCCGATTCCTCAGAGACGTCGGATTCAGTGGCCAAGAGTTGCGTCGCACAGTAAAGAACTTATCTGAAGCAGCAGAAAGGAGCAGCAACTGGCTGTGGTTGAGACGGAAAGATTCTAGCTGGCTGTGTACAGGCCGCCACGCTACGGTTTCGTAGAATTCTTGAAAACTTGAAGAGTCTGTTGGTTTATTTGTATAGGTTGTATAGTATTTACAGTCATTACGTTCCTGTGTATATTGCGTGAATGACGGGTGGTTGGGCAGATATTGTGTTTTTGCAGTAGGTGGTAAGCCATACGGAACCGTTGCCACTGAAACTGCATATTAATGCACCAGTGGGGCTCGACAGCCTTAGTCAAACGGGTTGGCGCGTATGGTTGGGTTGCGGAGAGATTGTGGTTAGGTCTCAGCAGCAGGAGGGATGTAGAGGTCAGTAAGCTGGGCTGAGTTGAGTGGGGGACGGAGGGGGGTGACTCTGGGACGCCAGAGTCACTGTCGAGCCCTCTTGAGGTGTCGTGGGCTAGTCGACGAAACACTGAGGACGGAAGGTGCCCACTTGAATACCCTAGAGATGTCTCCTACTTGGCTCAATTCAGACGGTTGTCGTGCTGGTCCACTAGGGAGACCACACTGTAGTTGCAGCACTGCATTACACTGCAGTCGTTAATGCCGGACAGAAGGGGAGTCACACCACCATATGGAAAGAAGCGTAAATGGGTGAAGCATAGTTTACTGTAAAGCTACGTCTTAGTGTTGCTTATCTTGGCGAAAGCCGAGTACAAATCAGCATGAAGTTTTAACATCTACTGTCGTGTAATGGAAATCTACTGCTAGTTAGTCCAAAACGTTGGTTCGTGGACAAAACCCCATATTAATAAGCTGCCATTGGATGGATCATAGGATGATCTGGGATGCCCACTCTCCCATATACTTGTTGAAGAGTGGGCCTTTTTTAAATACCCTCGATTTTGCGGATCACCACTTAATTGTGGATAGGGGTTATTCGGACACCTCTAGTTGGCGCCAGGGAGCGATTGCCCCATTACCCCCCCCCCCCCATCCCACGAACCCTCTATTTGTCCAATAACCCACTATATTGGGCAAATGTCCTGTACACCCCCCCCCCCCCCCCCCCCCCCCCCCAAACAAAAGTAATTGAAATAGCTCAACACAACAAATGTCTCAAGTAGTTTCCTAAAATTCAACTGAAAATTACTTCTGCAGTCTCAAAATTATTTAACCACCTGAATAGAATCCCTTGCACCAGATTTGTTTGAGCTAGAACACATGACATATCTGAACTGGCTAGGTTTGTTGAGTGTCATGTTTGACTGCATGTTAGAAAAATGGCTAAGTCAAAAGAATATTCCAACAAATTAAGAGAAGATATCATCACCCTTCAAACAAGCAAGGAACAGGATGCAAAAGATAGCGAATGCGTGAAATGTTCCTAGGGAGACCGTTGGAATCATAGTTTGCCAGATAAAAGTTAAAGAAACAGTGATTACGCAACCTGGACGGGGCAGAAAAAGAAAGCAATCAACGGCTGCAACCAGATTTCTGAGAAGGCAGGTTCAGAAAAACGTTTGAGTGACAGCAATAGACCTGCAGCAAGACTTGGTGGCAACAGGTACTGAGGTTTCAGCATACACAGTAAGGCACATACTAAACACATACCAGAACTCCAAGGCATACACCACTACTGATCCAAAAGCACATGAAAAGTCTCTTCCAATTTGCTCAAAATCATATAAAGAAGCCACAGAAGTTTTGGGATTCTGTCCAGCCCTATGGATCAGTGGTATGTCTCGAAGAAGAATGAAGCTAAAAAGAGCACTCTGCCTACAGTTGAGCTCGGTGATGCTCTGGGGCTGCTTTGCATCCTCTGGCACTGGAAACCTACAGGAAGGCAAGATGGATTCATTGAAGGATCAGGAAATTCTAGAAGAAAACGTCCCGTCAGAGAGGAAGCTGAAGCTGAAGCTTGGACCTTCCGACAGGACAATGATCCTAAGCATACCTCAAATTCTACCAAGGCTTGGTTGCAGAAGAAGTCCTGAAAGATTCTACAGAGGCCATCACAGTCACCTTACTTGAACCCCAATCTCTGGTGGGATTTGAAGAGGGCGGTTGCAGCACGCAAATCCAAGAAAATGTTACCAATAAACCGAATAATTTTGATTACAACTGTTTTACAGGATTCACAATGAATGTGACAAAGAAAGATCTGCATTTAGGTTTAAGTTAAATAAAGTAGTGACACATTCATAAATGATAAGCCAAGTCAGGGCTGCATCCCAGTCCCACTAACAGACTTAAAGCAACTCTATTTTAGCCAAGAACTGAAAATCTGAAATGAGTCACTGCTTAAATATTACTACCGTATTTTGAATGATGCATCTATATTATCTGTTAATATAATTTGATTCCTACAATGTTATGTCATGGGGTGGGATAAACATTATTGTCTGTTCTAAAAAAAATCCTAAATATTGTGAAAAATTACAAATAGAAAAAAAAATGGAGGAAGTACATTGGGGAAATTAAGGAGGAGAAGGACATTCTGAATGTTGTAGTCATTCTGAATGGCACAATAGTCGTGTCACAGATGGCACACCTAAACCTAAATATTTTTAAAAAGTAAAAAAAGGAACAATTATACAATTAAGGTATAACATAGATGACACATAATATTTGATCTGTTCAAAAGTTGTTCACTTATTCCAAAGACTTGTTCAACCATAAGTCATGGATCATATGACTAAATTTCTCGTGGCTGAAATACAGGATGTCACAAATAATGTCACCCATCACACAATCATGAGACCTATTGTTTCTTTAAAAATGCAATTTGGTGTGCAGATTCCCCTTCATTCTTACTCTACGTATTGTGGGTCAGCGTATACTCAACAATAATTCTTATTTATTACAATTAAAACAACATAAATAATTATACATTTCTTCTCTCTATAAATTTATTTTGGATTAAAAAGTCTTTCTTTTTCTCTTTCATTCTTTTTCATTCGTTTGTTTTAGGGTGTGAGCAGATTTAGAAGTTGTGCTCACGCACACAAATAAGCAGTATATCAAACGCACAAACTGTTCGTCTTTCACAATCATATTGTATCTAATTGTTTTCCTCTTGGGTGTGGAACGTTAAAAACACGCACAAACAGGCACAAATTCTTATCAAAACAACATCTCTGTCGCATTGCCAAACAGACGTACACACAGACACACCTTCATCTTTATCTATCAAACAATACACAGGTACATCATGATGAACTCATGAACCTAAAAAAAAACATGAACCCTGATACTCTACCATGATAGATGTGATCTGTTTTGTAAATACAAGCTAAACTAAAACATAAGTGAAATTGATACACATTTTGAATGTCAGCAAAGCAAGATAAAATAATATTATTATATAATTATAAATAGGCTATACAATACCAAAAAACAATACCTCAGGAACTTCATGTGCCTTAGGGAAATTAAGATGTCCACAATTATGTTATTTATTGGTGCAAGATGGCAAACATTGACTTAAAATGTGATGTCATACATTAATAAAAACTCACAGAATACTGAAACTAAATGAACCTTTGCAACAGCCAATAATTAGACTGTCAAACCACATCTATTCAACTGGCTGTTTTGATGAAACCAGACCTTTAAGCTTTTTTGTTGGAAATCTACTCTAGCTCCACCCTTTACTTTTTGTAATTTCCGATGACTTAGACATTAAAACCTGATGCCACCATTGTTTTTTAAAATCGCATCAGTGCTCTGGAATGTTATATGCTGTTATTATTCCCCTGCTGAGTAATTTATGTGGCCTGTTTTAGCCTTATACAGTGTAAAACAGATTAGCTGATGTGAAGAGACAAAATTCTGCTGTGTTCTTTGGTAAAATATGTTTTCTCTCCTGTCAGAGGCTATGTTCTTGACCTATGTTCAGACTATTAATAATCACTAGTGTTTAGAGTTATAGTAGAGGCAGTTCTCTTACAAGAGTATCTCTCGTACTGCGCAATATCTTACGCTATGGGGAAAACCTCTTTTCCACGAGATATTGAAGCCAAAAATTATCCTTAATTTTGATTTAATGTAAAGCGCTGTGCGGCAGCATGCAGACATAGGCAAGACGGCTCGCGCGCACCTATTGGCTGCCCTGCGGCAACAGTAGCAGTCTATCGAGAGAGGCCCTGCGGGACGTGATACCCAATGGGGGCGCTTCGCGCCCATTTCGTCACGTCCCGCCAGAATAGGCGTGGCCTTGGCCTATAAATACACTCGACAGGCTGATAAAAACTGATTTTCATCTCAAGCATTCAGCGGGATGAGCCTTCGAGTCTGAAACCGCTGGCCTTCACCTCGCCGCCTTCAGCCGCCGTACCTGCTACGCTTTCCGGCGTTGATATCCTTTTACTCTGCTGAGAGTGTGTGTTCGCCGTCGCGACTCACACTCTCTCTCTCTTTACCTAAAAGAGCATCGTCTTTTTAAAGATGCTTCATTCCTGTGGCTCGTGCCGAGCCGCACTCAGTGACGGGGACCACCAATTCATCTGCGTTTCCTGGCTGGGTAAGGATCATGCAGCTCTCGCGCTCGCTGAGCGAGCTATTGCCATGGTGACTCTAAGGACTCGCCTGGCATTTTTTCTCATCTCGACCACCTCCTCCCTTGCGGCCTCCACGGGTTCCGCGAAACCTGGCCAGACGGGTTCCCTCAAAAGAACCTCCATTGGCAAAGGCTGGGAGATTTTGGCTCTCCTCGGCCAGGACGACAATTCTGACCCTATCGCCCATTTTAGGGTGGTCGATCGTTCTGTCACGGGTGTGGTGCAGGTAGATGAAGAGGCTGAAGTCAAAGATCCAATTTCAATAAACTTTACTCGCAATATAACAAATACTCGCACGGATACAGGCAGGCAGAAGGACAAACACAACACTCTAACTATGACTATACATAGACGACGACCGACAAAGACTCAATGAACAGAAGCAAACTAAATACAAGCATGAATCAAACATAACAAGGTGAAAACAGGTGACACTGATGATGATAACGAGGGACAGGCTGGTAAATGAGGGAATACAGGTGTGGAAACAAGGAGGATTCTGGGAAGTGTAGTGCAGACACAAAGATAGACTGGTGCAGACGAGGACTGTGACACAAAGCCTTTGCACGGGAGACCTGTGTTTCGATCCCAGCTCTCGCAGCAGATAAAATTTAGTGTCGCCGAGGCCAGACTTACACCGAAACTTTTCGCTCGTTCAGTTCCAAGAAAATGCGACTGTTCGCCTGGCATTTTTTCTCCAAATCTGTACCCCCGCACGCTGTAGTGCCGCGCCGTAAAGCGCCGTACTCAGCGGGTCCCCGAGCCTTCTCCAGCCAGTGAAAGCTCGCCGGTTCGCCCGGCAGCTTCACCAGCTTCAATCGAGTCGCTCACTGACGGACAACGGCCGCCGCGCGCCGCCGCCTCCGCCGCCTCCGCCATCATGACGACGAGATAGCTGCATCTGTAGAGAAGGCCAGTTGCTCTATCCTGGCGTCGGACAGTCAGGATTGGGCGAGCTCTGTGGACCTCCCCCCTTCTGCCCGCGAGTCGTCAGGGAAACAGGCCAGCATCAAAACCGCGGCTAGCTTTCTTTACGTTATAAGAAAGGTGCCCCGCCCCCCGTGGGCGTGCGTCACCGGCGAAATGAGAATAGAGAGTGTTTTTAGTCCCGCCGAGGCCGGACCAATCTCCATTTCTCAAACATTTCTCAGCTCCTCTTAGTTTGAGCGGCTAAAAAATGTCAATATTGCAGCCTGTTGTATAACACGCACGCCTGCAAACAAACGCCGACACACAAAACTGTGATGACGCTCTTTATGCGCTTGGGCTATTTTAAGCTTTTGTCGTTTCCCCCTGTGGCGAAGCCCAAAGTGTCACGTGGCCATGGGTGGCCATGGTGGTGATCATTTTTCTGGTGACCGTGGACCCTTGGGCGGCCACGGCGAGGACCTATGAAAACCTATTCAGTTCCAAGAAAATGCGACTGTTCCAGAGTATTTTGCAGTAAACAAGCCGGTACCATGGCCCGCTTTCCTGCACACAAATGCCGTTTCCACGACGACCCAGAAAAATCATATAAGCAGTGTATTTTCTGGTATTCCGGCCACAGCCGATGGTGTTATGAGTGTAATAAAAATGCCTACAGCCCAGTGTTCATTTCTACACACAAACACAGCCCGCCACAGTGCAGGGCTCGCACAAATGAGATCGACTCATGTCAATTGTGCATTAAATGTAGTGAATGTGCCCACAACTCAGTGCCCACAAACACTACACACTGCATGTGCCACGTTTCTGTAAAACGAAAGGCCCACGGTGTTTAAGTCTCGCCGCGGCCAGACTCCACCGAAACTTCTCGCTCGTTCAGTTCCAAACAATGTGACTGTTCCAATGTATTTCGCAGTAAACAAGCCGGTACCACAGTCCGCTTGCCTGCACGCAAACGCCATTTTTACGGCGACCCAGATAAATCACAAAAAGAGTGTATTTTCTGGTAGTCCGGCCACGGCCGATGGTGTTATGAGTGTTGTAAGAATGCCCACGTCTCAGTGCCCATTCCCACACACAGACACAGCCCCCCACAGTTCAGGGCTAGCAGAAATGAAATCGCTTCATGTTGATTGTGAAAAAAAAAAAAAATGTGTAGTGAATGTGCCCACGACACAGTGCCCACAAACACTACTCGATGCGTGTCCCACGGTTTCTGAACAAACGAAACCAACACACATTCAGTCAGCGCAAGCCGACAGGTGTTCTCAGTGCAGTGAGTGTGCCCGCTGTCCCGCGCCCACATTCCCTCACAGACACGCTCAACCCCACGGGGTTTTGTCCCGCTCGCTCTCTCTCCACAATCTGTCATTAAGAAATTGAGCGCGACCAGGCTGCCCGCCGTGATCGGTGCGCCTCCCGCCTCGCACACTGTAAACAGTGTTTATGTCTCAGCACACCGAAGCTCTGCGGCCGCCGCTACGCCGCGGCCAGAGCCCGGTTTTTATTCTGCCGCTAGCTATTCACGCAGATACGTGGGCAAAGCTTCCCGGGGTATCAGAATGGGTGTTGAACACTATAAAAAGAGGCTATTCGCTACAGTTCGCTCGACGTCCCCGCCGTTACACAGCGCGAGTCGAAAATAGGGTAAACAACGAAGTATCTCATCTACTTCGAGCCGAAATAGCGAAACTACTGAGCAAAGGGGCCATAGAACCTTTATCTCAGGCTCAGAGCGAAGGGGGGCTATACAGCAGATATTTTCTGGTACCGAAAAAAGATGGGGGTCTCAGACCCATTCTAGATCTATGGCGCTTGTGAAGCGCCAGTTCAGAATGCTGACAACCAGGAAAATCCTCGCGCAAGTTCGCCAGGGAGACTGGTTTATGTCAATAGATCTGAAAGACGCCTATTTCCAAATACAAATAGCGTCACGTCACAGGCAATTCTTGAGATTCGCCTTCGAGATCCAGGCATATCAATACACAGTCCTGCTGTTTTGCCTGTCCCTAGCACCCCGTACATTTACGAAGTGCATAAACGCGGCTCTCGCACCCCTGAGACTTCAGGGCATGCAAGTCTTGAACTACTTGGACGATTGGCTGATTCTAGCTCGATCACACTCAGAGCTCATAGAACACAGAACCACATTACTCGAGCATCTCGAGAATCTGGGTCTCACAGTCAATTGGGCGAAGAGTTCGCTGTTTCCCAGCCAGAAAATGTCTTTTCTGGGAACAGTGCTGGACTCGCTGTCTATGACAGCACGCCCGTCGCCGGAGCACGGACTGGACATTCAGCGCGCCGCGAAATCCTTCTGCCGCGGCTCTATAGTCCCGCTCAAAAGGTTTCAGAAAATGCTGGGTCTCATGGCCTCAGCATCTTCGGTACTTCAGCTGGGCCTGCTTCGCATGCGCCCACTGCAGTTATGGCTGAAAGCGCGAGTTCCGCCCCGGGCGTGGACCCCTGGTCTGTTTCGCCTCAGGGTCGATATTAAATGCGTTTCGGCTCTGGAACCGTGGAAAATAGCCGACTGGTATCAGTCAGGCATGAGTCTGGGGACTCCCTCGAGTGTGACGGTGCTGTCTACGGACGCCTCCACCTCGGGATGGGGAGCGTTGCTCGAGGGCAGACCGTTCTTTGGCCAGTGGTCGGAACGGGAAAAGCTTCTACACATAAACTGTCTGGAAATGCAGGCAGTCGACAACGCGCTACGGCGTTTTTGTCCCCAGATAAAAGGCCACCACGTCCTAGTCCGGTCGGACAACATGTCAGTGGTGGCATACATAAATTGCCAGGGCGGCGTCAGGTCCTGAAACCTTTACAGGCTTATGGAGCACCTCCTGGTCTGGGCTCAGCACAACCTGTTTTCACTGAAAGCAGCGCATGTGCCTGGTCACCTGAATCTGGGACCAGACAGACTGTCCAGAGACAATGTCCCAGCAGGGGAATGGTCGCTGCACCCGTAGACGATCCAACTGCTGTGGGAGACATTCGGCAGAGCGCAGGTGGATCTGTTCGCGTCCCAGGAAAACGCTCACTGTCCGAACTTTTTCTCCAAGAGCAGGGATGTGCTGGCCCACGTATGGCCCCGCTGCCCCCTCTATGCTTTTCCTCCCGTCTCGCTCCTGCCTCAAGTACTGGAACGAATCAGGGAAAACGGATGCCCAGTGCTGCTCGTGGCTCCGCTCTGGACGAACCAGATTTGGTTCCCAGTCCTGATGCGGCTGACCAGCACTGCCCCGTGGCCGATACCGGTGAGGATAGACCTCCTATCTCAGGCAAAGGGCTCGATTTGGCATCCTCGCCCGGATTTATGGTCCCTACACGCATGGGCCATCAACGGGTACCCGCTAACCTCCCGGAGGGAGTGCTAAACACGATCACGCAGGCTAGGGCCCCGTCTGCTAGACGTCTCTACTCCTCGAAATGGTCAGTGTTCTCTACCTGATGTCAAGCTCAGGAATTTTCACCCGTAGACTGCGGGGTTACGGAAGTGCTCTCCTTCCTTCAGGAGCTGCTGGATAAGGGTAGAACCCCATCCATGCTCAAAGTATACGTGGCGGCCATAGCAGCGTTTGCAAAACCAACGTCTGGCCAGTCACTGAGGAAAACGACCTGGTCGTACGATTCCTCAGGGGAGCTCGGATGCTGAATCTTCCCAGACCCCCCCTCAGTCCCTGTGTGGGACCTTTCTACGGTTCTGGAAGCCACGAAAGGTGCCCCATTCGAGCCAATCCATTTGTCAGACATGAAACACCTGTCTTTCAAAACGGTATTTCTTGTGGCTCTTGCTTCAATGAAGCGCATAGGGGACTTACAAGCGCTTTCAGTAAGCGCGTCATGTATGGAGTTTGGGCCTAATGACTCTAAAGTCATACTCAAACCAAGGCATGGGTACGTGCCCAAATCCCTCAACACACCGTTCAGGGCCCAGGTTATTTCCCTGTGCAATAATGAGGAGGCGGATGCTAATCTCCTTTGCCCCGTCAGGGCGCTGAGAGCTTATGCGTCCCGCTCGTCTGTCTTCAGACAGACCGAGCAGCACTTTGTTTTGTTTGGCGGACGCTCCAAGGGACTGGCCGCATCAAAACAGAGCCTATCCAGATGGATAGTCGATGCCATAGCGCTGGCTTACACTTCTAAGGGCCTGCAGTGTCCTTTGGGTGTCAGAGCACACTCCACGAGAGGCGTGGTCTCGTCGTAGGCGTGGTCTAACGGGATTTCCTTGCAAGATATCTGTATGGCGGCAGGCTGGGCATCGCCGTCTACATTTATAAGGTTTTATAACCTAAAAGGTTCCCGCCTTACAGGCCAAGCTGCTGTCGGTCTAGAATTCAGTACTATCTGCCCCTCTGCGCCGGCGCAGAATGCTGAGTTTTGCTTGGGCATCGCTCACTGATCGATAGAACAGTTCCATGGGTGTTGAATAACCCGTACTTATACCCAGTTCAGGCTGAACACGTTCACCCTGTCTGCGTAAAACACTGTTAACATAACTAGCTCCTGTGGGATGCTATTTCATGGGGAATGATGCTTGTAGCCTCTCTTCTCCGACTCTCTGTGAGTCTACGGTGATTATGCACTATATGAACCCCGGGCTACTGCCTTTGGGACTTTGGTGTCGGATCCCAGTACGCATGGCGTGTTGCATTGTGTTCCCCATAGCGTAAGATATTACGCACTACGAGAGATACTCTCGTAAGAGAACGTACTCGGTTACTAACGTAACCTCGGTTCTCTCTAGAGAGGGAACGAGTACTGCGTATCTTGCCGTGCATACAACAGCGCTGGTTTGCTTCAGCGATGAAAACCAGTTTGTATCAGCCTGTCGAGTGTATTTATGGGCCAAGGCCCACGCCTATTCTGGCGGGACGTGACGAAATGGGCGCGAAGCGCCCCCATTGGGTATCACGTCCTGCAGGGCCTCTCTCGATAGGCTGCTGCTGTTGCCGCAGGGCAGCCAATAGGCGCGCGCGAGCCGTCTTGCCTATCTCTGCATGCTGCCGCACAGCGTTTTACATTAAATCAAAATTAAGGATAGTTTTTGGCTTTAATATCTCGTGGATAAGAGGTTTTCCCCAAAGCGTAAGATATTACGCAGTACTCGTTCCCTCTCTAGAGAGAACCGAGGTTACGTTAGTAACCGAGTACGTTTTTGCAAATCAAAAATGTCACTGCAAACAATACACTTTAAAAAGCTATGATTATTAAAGAAAGAATACGTTTAGGGGCAAGGCGGGGATCCTTTTCGAATAGCATAGTTTACAATGCATGCCATTTATTTATTTGCGTATGTGCAGTTTTTGAGTTCAAATATGCTTCCAGGCAAGAATGCCACATACTGTATGTATAACATTCTATTAATGTTGTTTTTGTTATAAGCTTAGGAATAAGGTTTATACAGATAATACATTAAAGGGTTAGTTCACCCAAAAATGACAATTTTATCATCCCTCCCTCCTCTTGTCAACCTGTATGATTTTCTGTCTTCCGTGGAACACAAAAGAAGCTAAATTACCCAAACTTTTGAGTTACCAACATTCTATATCATGGCGTTTTGTTTTTAAAATGTAGTATATCTGCTTATTTGTTCATTAAATGTTGTTCATTTTCTAGTTTAACTGAATCCATTATTTTGATATATGACATTAGTCCCTTTACATAAGATAGTGTCTATTTTATTTCTTCCATACTGATCATCTTATCACAAATCCGCCATATATTTTTCAGTGGAGCCACACATGAATCAGACTATATTCAGTGCTATATGTCAGAGAGTACATTTAGCAACATAACTTTAAAATGTATTTTTAGATTGTTGTTACATTTTTTTTAAAGGACAATGGGTTGGTCTCCTTCATACATCTTTTTTACTATAAGGAAGTAAGTAATTGGGGCAGACACCAGTTATTACGCACTACATGCCAAATGAACAACGCATTCCGATATGAAATAAATTGGCAAATTAACAGATGAGGGAGAAAAAATACACAGGATGATAAATAATTAAGAACACAAAGCTATTTTTTTTTTCACTTAAATGTGTTACATGGAAGATGAATCTAATATAAAGAAACAAGATCCAAATCAGAATTTGCTTTATGGGCTTTAGGTCAAGAAAGGCCAAGAGGGTGTTGGCTTCACAAAGATATGATTTTAACAACAGCTTAATTTGTAAAGAATGAGGTGGAACAGGACTCCTGTCATAAAGACAGAGCAGAGCGCTATTTGAAAGTGATGCAACATAACGTAGGCCTACTATTATAATTCCAGGTTGGGCTGCTTTCTGATAAAAAAAAATCAAATAAAAAAAAAGATCTCCTACCCACCAGAAAGTCTAATTATACTGTATAATTATATACAAATAAAGCCATTTGATATATTTACAACTGAGTTATAATTAGCTGGTTCATATACCCATTTTATTTTAATCCTATGACAAATCCTTTCAAGAAATTTCGAACCGTTCTAGAACAATAAGACACTTTTTGTGGATTATTGCACTTAAAATATCAAATACACACAAAATAATGTCAAAATGCCAGGCTTGGCGAGTTTTCACATAAACATAGTTGGCTATGTCTAATTAGATGTGTCAATATTTTGGATTCTTGCATTAGAATTTAGTCACAGCAGCAGGCTAAAATACACTCTTAAAAGTGCTGGATTTAAAAAGTAACCATTGCTGTATTATTTGGCAACTGTCAGGATTATGTTCTGTTCAGTGTGTTTATTCCTGTTATCCTAAAATAATCTAGTTTCCAAGTCCATGTCAGTTTAATTAAGTTCACCTGGATTTCATTAATTAGCTCATTAGTTCCCTCATTTAGTCTGGTATATATTCTTTGTTCAGTTCTTTGTCCTGTCTCGTCAATGTCAAGTGGTGGTGTTTTCCCGTTCTCCTGCGATTCTGCTGCCTTGATATAACAAAGACTGTTTTTGACATTCTCCTATGTCATGTGTTTACGTGACTGAAGACAGGACTGATTAACAAGATGGACCAACGCTATCTCATGACCAATTCGTACGAATTTGTAAGAGTGAGTAAAAGGTGGCTAGTTCTTACGAATTCATACGACCTCACTCGTTCAAATTTGTACGATTTTTCTTTAGCCCAGTGATAGGTAGGTTTAGGGGCGGGGTGAGGGGTTGGTCATTCGTAAAAATTCAGACGAATTGGGTAACTCGTAAAATATGTACGATTTAGTAAAAATCTTACGAAGTGAGGTCATACGAATTAGCCACCTCGTAAAATTTGTATGATTTGCCGTGAGATCGAGTTGGACGGACTTACTCTTGAGGCACTCACCTGGAGAATACAACAACTGGCGTGCCTCACAAACTTCCCAGACAGATTGCTGTGCACGTTTTAGTTAACCAGCCTAAACGCGGAGACGATGGCATGCCTGCCTGGTGTGGGTCCTCGGGGGAATTTAGCCGGAGTGGGTGCTGGAAAATAATAAAGCGGCCAACACCATTTTCCCAGTGGAGGATTCAAGCCCCACTCCCACAGATCCAGAGCCCAACATGCCATCATCCCTCCGCACGGATATGATGCCAGAGCCCCTCCGTAGAAAGAGAGATTGAGCCCACCGCGATGCACGAGCCAGCACCAGGAAAATGGAACATCGCGCTGGAGCGCGAGTCTCCAGAAAAGTCTGACCAGGGGTGTGAGCCGGCAACACTGTGTGATGTCTTGGGAGTATTTTAGTGGAGTTCAAGGGAATGGAGGAAGACCCCACCACTGAGGGTGAGATGCTGTTGACCTCTGCAAATTATTGTTGTGATGAGCCAGAAGTGGAGATTTACCTTGATCTTCCGACCCCGCTAGTCATATTTAGTTGAAAATCTCCTGTATTTAAGCTGGTTCCACCCAGTTCAGAGTATCCTGTGCCCCCTGCTGGTTCTGCCCAGCACACACTTTCCTGTGTCTCCAGAGTTCCCAGTCAGCCGCCCTCACCTGCCTCCTTTTCCAATACCAGCCAGGTCCTCAGCCCTGCTTCTACTGGTTCCCTTCACCCCCTTGCCCTTTCCTCTTTCTAAATCAGCCAGTCTATCAGCCTCATCTCCACTGTCTCCTGTTAGCCCCTCGGTTTCTCATCGACCTCCCCTCTGCGTTGTGGATCCACCATGGGCCTTTCGTCATCCAGCTTCTACCAGGCGAGTGGATCTCCTGGCTCCCTCCAGCAGCTATTCCCATCACTCAACCTCGGCCCGTCACTCTGACTCCACCGTTTTGGCTCCTTCATCCCTCGTATCCACCTGGAACCATCGAACTTCACGTCCAGCTCCACTTCAGCCCTCTGGTACCCCAATTCCTCCTCGGACGGTTAATTAGCTCATTAGTTCCCTTATTTAGTCTGGTATATATTCTCCCAGTTTTGTTCAGTTCTTTGTCCTGTCTCATCAATATTGAGTGGTTGTTTTTCCCTGTTCTCCTGTGATTTATCCTGCCTGGATTTAATAAATGTTTGTATTTTTGATATTCCTTTTTACAGGCTATGGCAGCAATGCTGCATCGTGTCTCAGACCTGGTCCTGCTATTCATTTGGCGGGAAGTGAAACTTCCATGTTGGTGCTGGCGCGTTTTTCCCTTTGAGTGAAGATCCGGCCTATGCTGTTCCAAGTAAATGGGAAAAAAAAGTCAAATGAAACCTTTCATTCAGGAAGTTTCCCTCAGGAATTTTTATCTTCGAAAAGAACACAATATGAGCGCTGACAAATGTATCCCGTTTTAACTGGTTTGGCACAGACCACCAAACATTGGGTTACATTGACCCAGCACTGGTTAGGTGTGTGAGGGGTTTCGTCATTTGTATGGACAGTAAAAATGACCCATCAGCTGAGTTACAGAAAAACTACCCAGTATCTGGGTAAAAATAATAGAAAATAACCCAATAAAATGACCCAAAATACCCACATTTGGGTTAAAAATAACACTACATTTTTTTAGTGAATACCTGCTGTTAAGAATCAGTGTACAGTGTTTGTATAAAAAAAGAGTTTTGACTGATTTGAGTTAATCAACATAGACAACAGCAGACATAATGTACTAATATATGTATATGTGTGTTCAGTAAAAGTGGATCTCATCTCATTATTCTCTTCCACCCTGTTGCCTGGTTTTTCTGCACACATCTCTTACACTATCTCTTCTTCCTCTTTCAGTGGCAAACACACTGGTACTATCCTGTTTCTTTCCCTTTATCTCTTTCACCATGATCCAAACAATACCCAGCTGCAGTGACAGGTACGCAATTAGAACAAATAAAGGAGATTATCTTCAAATAAATACACGTAATGGTCCATGTGGTTTGTGAGAATATTTCAGGGATTATAGAGACAAAGAGATAAAAGAAGATAGCTCCTCTAATGGCAGACCATAGTGCTGTGTAGCCAAAACATAGAAATAGATATAGCCAATATCACTATCATTAGTGATAAATATGATGAACAAGCTGTCACATAAGCACAGGATGAAATTTTGACTGTCAGTGAATAGAATTGTAAATGTAAACAGAAATACGGTATTGAGTTTTTGTGATGATGAAAATCAGTTTATCGGTAAACAGTCACATTTTTGATCTATCTGTTTTGTGTTTTGAAGTTTCACAGATCTGTTGCTGTACCGTCACAGACTGCAGAACGAGTATGGCCGGTTGGACCATGGCCCAACCTACTTCAAATACCTCAAATGTGAGTCATTGTGGGGAAAAAAACAAATATCAATAATATTTTATTATATATTTATTTTAGGCCTTGCTGAGAGATTTTATATTTTACAAATAAAAACAAGACACGCATTTGTGTTAATAAAGAAAAATAAATGAAGAAAAATCCACAACTTTTAAGTCAACTGCAATTTTAGTTTGCAAGATCAGATAGTTTTTCAACAGTTAAAATAAAATTAATCTTGCTGGTAACAAGAAGACAAGAAACATGATACCTGGTGAAACTTGGAATGGCGAGTGCAGTGTTCTTTTCTGTTTCTGATTTTGTAACATATTCAGCGCTTTGCCTTGTATATTGAAACTCTCAGCTGTTGTTTACTGTAGTCATGCTAACTTTTATTCACAAAAAAAGGAATATGGAAGTTTGGAAGTTTTCCTCTCTGTCCTGCAGTTGCCATGCCCATTTTTCTTTGCCACTCAGTTCCCCGTGCAGTTCACCACACCTTCAACTAATTAGCCTCAATCAGCCACAGACTTCATTACACAGCACCTGTACACACAGCCTTTTCCTTTTGTTCATGCCACATGGAGGAATCCTTGTGTGTGGCTGCTGGAAATGTTGTGTCTCCTTCCTTGTGTGTGTTATTGAACTATGTAAGTTACACATGTTTCTCCTTTGATGGTATGTTAAGTTAATTATGAGAAAGTGACCATGAATCTTGCATTCCTTTCAGTCTATCTGTTTCAATGTTATGTTAGATTGAACAATTTAACTTGGCTTTTATTGCTCATGTGACTCACTGTGGTAGTTATAAGAATGTGCATTTGAGTATTTAAAGCCATTATTAAAGTACGGGGCAGAGAGAATTTATGTATTGACTTAGAATGCAGGAAATTAGCAAAGTAACCTACAAACCAAGTTCTTGTACATGTATTTGACTGTCATTCAAATATATTGTGGCATTATGTAGCTAATTGTATCCCATATCCTTTCCCTCCTAGAAACCACACACATACACGCAGACACAAATGCCTAATAAAAAAGACATTGTGAAACTAAAGTGACTGGACAAGACTGTTCTTACCGACACCTCCACTGGTCTCAAACCAGCCACCTACACATCCCTCTCAAACCTCCTTTTCACTTTGTTTCAAAAGGACTTTAGTTCAGCAGCAAAAGGGGCCACTGCTGCCTCCATCTGAATGGATCACTTAAGCCATAATGTAAATAAAAGCCTAAATTTAATACATAAAGCGAGTGAGTCTCTTCAGAATAATTGGACTAAACCGCTCTATTCATATGGATTTGTTTTACGATCTTTTTATGAACTTTTTATGACTTCTGATGACTTCTGGTGAATATTGTATGCTATAATACATGAACGTTATAGCATATTATAATACAACTTATTAGGCCTATAGAATAGTAAAGTAGTCCTAATCAATAATATACAAGACTGAACCATATAGATAAAGGCTATCATTTTGCCAACAATGAACCATGGATTTGTTTAGTTTATAATACATTTTATTTTTAACTTAAACAAATATAACATAGCCTATAACATTCAAAACTCATCGGCTTAGACTGCATTTGAAGAAAAATAAACACAACAGTTTTCTGTAGCCTTGTGCGAACTTATTCAATAGAATTAGACTTCTAGAATGTTCTTTCCAGTGCAAAAAATAATATTTTTAATATTCCTACCTTTAATACCTCGCGCATTCCAGCCACGGGTAGTCATTTTCCCATTCAACTCTATATTTTTGTGCTCTTTTCTTTTTCGCCGGCTGCTCGGAGGTAGTCATTTTTACATTTCCCGCTGTTGTCACTTGTCGTCATCGTTGCTACGATACGTGACTCACTATGACTAACGACCAATTAAAAGAGCATTCTCTGATGATGTTCCAAGATGTTAAAAACGCTACGCGGCTGATCATAGACAAACAGGGGGAGAAATTAGTATCTACCGCACCGTGGCGCACCGTCGGGTTTTTTTTTTTCTTATCATAGAAAAACATATATTAGAAGCTATGTACCTGTCATGAATTTGCACTGAATTGATTCTCAAAAATACGGAACAAAGTGCGTTCCGTATCAGTTCAATACGGAACAAGACTTTTATGTGTCAAATACGGGACGATTCCGTATTATACGGAATATGGAGTTACGATCCTGTCAAATGTCGAGAGCGCATTATTGAAGCGCGAAAGTACATTAATATAATGCGCGAGCGCGAATCTCTGCTCGCGCGCGGAATATGATGTGCCGAGCGCGAATCTCTCTGCTCGCGCGCGGGAACTGGGCGCGCGCTCTCAGATACACGCTGCTCTTGTAAGAATTGTCTCTGGGCTCGCTCAGAGAATATGCCTGCACTTAAAACGTGTTCAGTGCAATCGCGAATCTCTCCTCTTCGCTTAAAGTAAGCGTGTATGTGCTTAGACTGTGTCCCGTGCGTTCGCGCATCGCATGCCTAATTACTCTTCTCTTCGATTTCTTTCTCTTTGCTAAACGCTGTCAAAACGGCAACAACCAATCAGAAATTGCTATTCCATATGTTATGTAGGTTTTTTCCCCCCCTTTTTTTCTGCTGTTCTGTAAAGCACTTTGGCCAGCCAGTGGCTGTTGTAAAAATGAGCTATATAAATTAAATAAACTTTAACTTGTGAATGTCATTGGTTGTTTTTGGTCATACTCCTTGTCCTTGTGTTCCCATTGTCTCTTGTCTAGCTTTGTTCCCTGTACCATTGTTGGTGATTCTATGTTTAGTCCAAGTTTATGTTCATGTCAATTTCATTTTGTCACTTCAACCCAAATCGGTTTATTGGAATAAACTATACTTGGGTTCAATTCAACTCGACTTCAGTGGACTACATTACACATATATTATAGACATGATTCATTTTTTTTTGTCTTAATTTTAAAATCTGAAAGTTCTTGTTTTAGGTTCTTCATATAGGCATATTATATAGGCTACCTTGTTATATAAAAAACATTAAGAAAGGTTTTAATAATTATTAAAACCTTTCTTAATGTTTTTTTTAATTGAATGAAACGTTTTTCATTATCTTAGAAAAACATTAAGAGAACGTTTATATAATGGGCGAATTGAACGTTTGAATAACGTTCTTATAACCAATCAAGAACGTTAATACAACATTTATATAAAGGGAGAATTGAACGTTCTAACGTTATTATAACCAGGAAATAACGTTAACACAGCCAACGTTTATATAACGGGAGAATTGGACGTTCTTATAACAAAGAAATAACATTAATACAACGTCTAAAAAAACTGGACGTTTTGAAATTCCATAGAAAACTCAGAAATATCGTTTTTAGAACTTAATGGGAACGTTATGAAAACGTTCTTATAACCTAAAATTGTTAGCTGGGGAAGAGGAGAGATTCGTGATTTCACTGAACACGTTTTAAGTGCAGGCATATTCTCTGAGCGAGCCCACTCAGCCCAGAGAGAGAATTCTTACAAGAGAAGTGTATCTGAGAGCAGCAGAGAGATTCGCGCTCGGCACATTATATTCCGCGCGTGCGCAGAGAGATTCGCGCTCGGCACATCATATTCCGCGCGCGAGCAGAGAGATTCGCGCTCGACACATCATATTCCGCGCGCGAGCAGAGAGATTCGCGCTCGCGCATTATATTAATGTACTTTCGCGCTACAATAATGCGTTCTCGACATTTGACAGGATAATAACTCCATAGGTTTCTTCACTGTGCTGTGCATTGGGGGAAAAATGGGCATTGCAAAGTGTTGTACTGTCTTCCCTTTTGATGTAACATTAGATAAAGTCCACTTACTGCACATGCTTCAGCCACCGCTTGGGAACACATAAAAGTGTTGGTGTATTGTTTAATAGCCTACTGCACAAAAGAGCAAAACACAATGTCATTACAATGAAGTACACTGGGGGGAAATGTGATCAATAACTCATGGCAACATATTTTTTTTTTACATTAACTATGTAGTTTCACAGTCACACATGTAGACTTTCACAAGTCAAAGCAATTCATTACTACTCAAGGTTTAACAGCTGATATGACTGGACAGCCATTTGGAGTATAGGCCTACTTAATTTAATGCAGCAACAAATTATTTTACAGTGTACTAGGATCATTAAAAGTTCATTTACCAGCAGTGAAGGTGTTGCTGCTCCTGACTGTGGGTCTGAGGAAGAGCTGAACCCAGGGATGCCCTCCACAAGGTTCACATTTAACCCAAGGGCCAGCTCTTCTGCCTGGGTATAATGTGGGGGTGCAGGACCACCACCTGTTTGTTTTTCTTTTCTTTTTATTTCTCAGCCTTTTTTTTGGTTGCTTTTATAAACAGGCAAACATTTATTAACAGTGCCTTTTTAAAAGAGATTAGTTAGTACAAATTACTATTATGTAGAATATTCTAGTACTTCACTTTTACTTGTTCCTATGTTCTAGTAGTGGATGGTGACTCTGACATTACAATGAACAAAGTTATTAATTATTTAGAAATTATTCAAATATAAAATACTGTAATAAGTGATAAAAACATCTAACTACAAACTTAATTTGTCTGCTACTTTTTGCCAGCCCTCTCTTCTGGCTTTTGCACACTTTGAGGTGTTCCCTGGCGTTTAAATTAAGTTTTCAAATTCAGCATATCCTTTAAGCAATAACTCTTGCTCTTCTGTGGAGAAAAAAACTGAGCGCGCTTTTTGGCCACGGTGAGCAGCCAATAGCAGCGTTGCTGATCAATGTTTCTACTATCGATACATATCCCCTTTTAAACCAGCGCATGAACGCGCAATTATCTCAGATAACTCAATACAGCTATACTAATCATAACCGGCAGGTGTGTTCGAAGAACCTAGCCGGATCATGATGAGCACGATGATATTATCTTGGATGTCTCGTTTGATCTCGGATGTTTTAAGCAACGTACGAAGAACGGGCCCCTGCTCTCTTTTGGCTCCTCCCACTCTTTCACTCTGGCAGGTAGCTGATTGCGTCCCCTGAACCTGCTTATCAACCAGGAGGGAAGCAGCATAAAAGGAAGCAGAACTATCAATCGTGGAGAAGTTGGAAAACAAATATATAGGAATTAATGTTCCAATAGGTAAGAGTGAAGCCAAATCCATAATCAAATCAGTAATTGTTAAAAAAATGGCAAAGGGAATCAGGGAGGCAGAATTTAATGCAAGACAATACCATAAATCTCATGAAATTCTGGAAGAAAAGGGCATGACAAGGGAGAGACTTAACGCTTTATTTATTTATCTTAATAACACTGGTTTAATGTAAATAGTATAATTGGTCTTGTTTTTTAAATTAATTATTAGAATCCTAGACTCTAAGACGTTCATGGTATTACACACTCATGTACAGTTGGTATACTACAAAATAGTCATCTGCCAAGAAACCGAAGAAGAAGAAGAATCGTGTAGAACCATTCTCCAGAGCATGATCTGTGTCCTGTCTGGCCCAGGTGTTGGGAGCTGTTGTACTCCTTTTTGTGGCTCTGTGCAACTCTTTGCATTTTGTTTTGGCTTAGAGAACTGTTGCTTTATTGCCACTTATTGTTAAATGCTGTAGCCCAAGGCACCGTTGCTTCTTTGTGAGACGTCCCATAACTTTTGCTTTACCATTTAAAGTCCCTGTAAAGTCAAAATTAAGTATGTGTTCTGATTTTGTCATTGTAGTGTTCCTTTATCTTTGTCGTGTGGGGCCTTTAATAAACTACCGACACATAAAGATATATATCCGAACTCGTTGTTTATTACTGAGCACTATCAGCGTGTGCTGCTCACCAGCATGTGAAAGTAACACTCACTCGCTGCTTCACGGTAACCCCCATTATAAGAAACAAGGTGGCCCTCTAGTGGAGTAAATATGGAATTATACCACAGATGCATTTAGCACTGCACTACATCCCCTTTTTTCTCAGGGAAACAAAACTAGCTATAAATAGGATACAAAACACTAAATATAGCTCTTAAAGTCCACATAACAGGAACATTGACTTTCTCATTTGTAGGAAACATTTTGTCAGATAAGCAATTCAACGCCTAACATGTCTAAGCTTAATTACAAGGCAAACTTATAGTCCGTTCATACAGTAGTCCTGAAACCTCACAGGAACTTTCACAACTCGACCACTCCTGGTGATTGTGGTACTGGTTTTACGTAAGGAATGATCTGGTACACCCTGTGCAGACCGATCTCCCACTTCATGTGCCACTGAAATGGTAGAGTGTGCACCGTCATTAGGCTTATCTGCAGGATCAAATGTTTCTGTGTGCTTGTGAATTGTTTTCCTTAGGTGGCGCCTGTTGCGACGAAACTGTCGTCCAGCTGCATTAACAACATTGTATGACCTTGGCTCATCTCGTTTGGAAACAATGAGACCCGGCTGCCACCCTTTGTCTGTTTCAATGTGTACGGTATTACCTGCATGCAGTTCTGGCAGGGCTTTTGCGCCCACATTGTAGTGACATGCTTGCTTCTTTTGCAGGGTTTGGAGCGCCTGATGAACACCTTTGGGAGTGGTTGGTCGCAGGACTTCACTGGATGCTGGTAAGGTGCTCCTCAGTACTCTTCCCATCAAAACTTGCGCTGGTGAATAAGGCGTGCCAGTGACAGGAGTAGTATTCCTTATTGACAGCAAAGCAAGGTGATGATCCCTCCCTGATTGTTCCCCTTTTTGCAGGACGTTTTTGACAGTTTTGATAGTTCCCACCCATTTGACTGAGGGTAGGCCGGACTTGAGTGTGTCAGTTTGATGCCCCACTCAGCTGCGAATTTCTTCATTTCGTAGCTTGCAAATGGTACATGGTCACACTCTAGCTCTTTAGGGATGCCGTGCCTGGCATACACTGCTTTCATCTTTGCAATGACTGTGGATGCGGTTTTGTCTTTGATATTCATCGCCTCAGGAAACTTTGACATATAATCAACAATTAGAAGAAACGATTGACCTCTGATTTCGAAGATGTCAGCTGCAACTTTTGCCCAGGGGAGCTCTGGTACTTCATGAGAGATGAATGGCTCTTTCTGGTTCCTGGGCTGAAACTGTTGACACGTTGGACATGTTTCGACCATCTGTTCAATATGTCTGGTCATACCAGGCCAATACATGAACTTTCTGGCATATGCTTTCGTGCGCTGCATACCTTGATGTGCGATATGTAGGTTCTTAAGCATCTCGCGTTGTCTCAGGAATCAGGATCCTGTCAGATACCATTAATATACCATCTTGAACAGCCACAGTGTGTCTAACAGGCCAGTACTGTTGAATTGAGAGATCAAGTTGTTTTCTATGCGTTGGCCATCCTGTCTTTTGCATCTTCATAAGAAGCTGGAGAGTACTGTCTTTTGCAGTAGCGTCTGTAAGCTGCTTTAGCATGTCGTCACTGAGAGCCCGTGTTGCTTCAAGTGCAAACACAACTCTTTGTAAGGTATCTGGGGTAGTTTTGGGGAATATGTATTCAATAATTAATAATTCATAATTAATAATTATTCACACGGGTTTAAACCAGATACTTATACATGTTAAATCGCCCAATGAGGGGGATGATCTGTTACCTGCATCTGCATTCATATCTATACATCAGATTTTAACCACAAGGGATTATGGTCCACCACTGAGGTACAGATATTTTACAGACAGGTTAAAATTAGCTCAATTGTCAGAATGATATTTGTGGTTGATCCACAATATCATCCTACTTTATAGGATTTCAGGAAACGCAATTCTGTGGCCACAAGAATGTGGTTTCCTGCCCTATAAGCAAATACTCTGTAAAGTGTCTTTAATTTGTGAGCCTGTAGCTATAAGACCTTTGACACTTAAAGGGACTGGAAAATGAGCATACAATCAGAATCAATGAATGAATATAGTGAATTTAATAAGGAAAACTACGTATACGGTTGCTAAGCGTTACAAGGAATACATGTATTTACAAACACAATACAACGACAATGAACAAAACACTAAAAGGATCTGAGAGTGAAAGAAACAGGGAGAGAGAGATGGAGAGAGACTGGAGGTATCAGTGGCAAATTACAGACTTTAAGACCATTGAGAGACACCCGGAAAAACACAATCTTACTGCTCTGAAGACTCGTAAACGAATACTTGCATTTGGTTCTTATGTGGTGGAACACGGCTGCGTGAATGAGCTGCGTGTCTTGTGTGTTCCGTTGGGGCGTCACGTGTTTGCGGGCGGCTCGTCCGAGGAGCGCGCACGTGTGGCGTTGGAGCGTCACGTGGTGTGCGGGTGTGTCCGGAGAGCGCGCAATTTTAAAGCTTAAAAGGTCTTTGACGTAAAGTTACCAAAAGAATAATTCAGACTAAGTTCATTTCCCTTCGTGGAAGTAAACAGAGTCGAACACAGAAAACAAACTCAACGAAACAAAACAAAACAAAGAACAGAAAAGATCCCCGGGGCGGGCAAGAGAGGATTACATGGTGAATCACGGAGGTGAGGTACGAGAGAGAGAGAGAGAGAGTGTGTGGCGCGCCAATATTGATCACCTCGGAGAAATCCAGCCTCTTCCTTTCGGCTTGGCCAATCGGAGGGTTGGAAGTCACAGGCGGGAATTTAGTTTTTATTACTCTGTCTGAGAGCAATAAACTTAGATGTGTGTGTGTGTGTGGGGAGGGGTTACAGTCTAAAGACATTTCAATCTTCAATGATAGTAAAACTTATCAAAAATACACTTTCTTTTTATGCATATTCGCGTTGTTCACACCACGAGTGTTCTACTGAACGCTATGTAAAAGTTAAAGGAATATACAGTTATATTTAAAATGCATAATGAAGGCATTTACAATTCACTTTAGGCTACGACAAAATCATAGCCATTCCAATGTGACATGGACAAACAGACACAAAAACACATCAAATACATCTGGTTACATGTCCTTCAGTGATGACATTGGAGAAAGGTTCTTGTGTGTTTTAAGAGAAAGAACCTTCAAGATTTCTTAACACCCCTTTGTCACATGGTTATATATATATATGGAATATATATATATGGGGGGGGGGGGGGGGGGGGGGGCTAATAACTCAGTCTTGTAACAGAACACCCCATTCTGTGTGTGTGTTTGAGAGAGTGTGTGTGTTGGAATGTCTTCCGGGGTGAACCTGCATGTTTGGGACACACAAAGTTGTATTCAGACTATGCGGTGCTAGGCCATATTTATGGACCAGAGTTAGAGAGGTTAGGAGCATTTTGACATCAACAATTTAATGGGTCATCCGGACAACGCCGATACCCTACACTTTCATTGCTGAGGTCGTCTGTACTTAAGTGCTGACCTTCAGCAACGGCACGTGACAATGCATCAGCAATTAACATGTCCTTCCCTGGCGTGTACTGGACAATGAGGTCATATCTCTGTAGCTGCAAGAGCATACGTTGGAGTCTTGCTGGTGCTTTGCTCAGTGGCTTCTTGAAGATAGCCTCCAATGGTTTATGGTCCGACTGGACATTCACACTGCGTCCATATACATACTGATGGAACTTTTTGGTCGAGAAAACGATCGCCAGTAGCTCCTTCTCGATCTGGGCATAGTTCCTTTCTGTATCAGTTAAAGCCCTAGATGCATACGCTATTGGTTGCCCCTCCTGCAGCAGACATGATCCTAAGCCACCTTTGGATGCGTCTGTTTGTATGGTGAGTGCTGTGTTGGGGTCATAGTACCTGAGAGCTGGTGTGTTGGTCAATGCAGTTTTGAGTGCAGACAATGCCGTGTCATGTTCAGGTTGCCACTGGAATGCAATGTCTTTTCTCAGCAGCTGCCTGAGAGGCGCTGTAAGTGATGCCGCACCTGGGATGAATGGGGCGAGATATCTGATCATGCCCAAAAGACGCTGTAGCGATTGTCTGTCTGTGGGTGTTGGCATGTTCACTATTGGCTGTATCTTGCCATCATCTGCTCTCACACCCTGTGGAGTTATCACATGTCCCATAAAATTAACTTTGTTCACCTTATACTGAATCTTGTCAGGGTTGAATTTCACATTGTGTGTTTTCGCTCTCTCCAAAATTTTAGTAACTATGACATCATGTTCTAGTTCTGTAGCAGCGGCGACAATCATGTCATCAGCTACGATGTGTACACCTTTTATGTCAGCAAACACTTCGTTATTGTATTGCTGGAAGACTTCACTAGCAGATTTGACACCAAATGGCAGACGTTTGAATCTGTATCTACCCCACGGTGTGTTGAATGTGCATAGCAGGGAGGAGTCTCTGTCAAGTTTGACTTGCCAGTAGCCATCCTTTTCATCAAAGATGGAGACAATTTTCTTTCCAGCAAGCCTGCATAGTACATCTTCGGTTGTTGGGATAGAGAAGTGTTGGCGAAGAACGGCTTTATTAAGGTCACAAGGATCCAGGCATACTCGTAATGACCCATTCTTTTTTTCAGTGATGACGAGACTGTTAACCCATGGAGTGGGCTGGGTGACTGGCGCTATAACATCTGCTTGTAACAGCTGATCCAGTGTATCCTTCAGTTTGCCCAGCACTGCTAAGGGAATTTTTCTACAGCCATGTATGACCGGGACTGCTTTCGGATCGACATGTATATGATGTTCACCCGGAAACTGACCAAGGCCTTCAAAAACTGCTGAATGTTGTGCTATCAGCTCCTCTTTGGAGGTAGGATGTGTAGTGATAATCAGATAGGTAGTCGAGCCAGCTCTGGTATGTGGAGTAAATTAACTAGATTTAATTTACTAAAGTTCCCCTCCCTTTCTTCCATTCGGTGAAAGAAAGGGAATAGTGTTTTGAATTGATTAAATCATTGACTCTGATTCGCACATGCAGCGTTTTTCTCTAATGAATAAAGAAATGCTTTGTTTGTGACATGTGACCCAAAAGGACATGTGACTCGAGACGAAGATTACGGAAGAGAACAGGCCCTTAGGGTCTCCCCTGATTTGATCACCTCACAAACAGAGCACTGTGTAATGAGTCAATTCACAATGCAGCCTGCACTCTGAAGAACAATCACATACACACACACACATGCTTACGTACACTCATACACGAACTTTGAATATTAAAACTTAGCATATAAGCATGTCATATTTCATGTGTGTTTCCCAGTTTATAGTCACTTTGTGTATGACGTGTGTTTGAAGGAATGGACTTGCATTGAAGGAACTAAATGCTTATAATACGCATATCTCTGTATTCCGATAATCTTCATGTGACGTGTTTGATATGTCTGTAATTCCCTCAATCTAACGGAGCCGAATTCCGATAGCATAATGAAGTAAGGTGCATTATTTTACACATTTCATATTTCAGGAGCCGAACGGCTCAAATGTAATCTCCTTATGACTCAGTGGGCAATTCCCCACAGGACAAAGAGAACTGTGTCCGCTTCAGATCCGCGGACGGTCATGTGTGGTTCACGCAAACAGGGGCGTGAACCCCCCCTCTCCATAAGAGACACAGAAGAGCGCTTACGTGGCTAGAGAGCTTTTTCCCTGTGAGAGGTTTCCGGTTCCATGGCTCCTTAGGGAGCTTTCTCCGTTTCTTTAATCGTTCTTTATTTTTGTCTTTGGACCTTTTCTTACGTTTAGTTTCAGTGAAATGAACGTAATCGGCAACTTCAACTTTAAAGAGACTCTTTGAACCTTCAGCGACCACGCTCGCCTGGAAGAGCTGACAAAGCACGCACCCGCTCTTAAGGACACACACGCAAGACGCGGTTCTCCTCGGCAACACAAAGAGAACCATTGTGCAACTCTCACTCTCCTATCCCTGCATCGGTCCCTGTTCATTTCTTCTCGCGAGGAAAATGAACCCAGCCCGACCTCAGCTGGCAAGCTTCATCTCCAAGGACATTCAAACATGCCGCGCTCACGCGCGCTGGACGAACCCGAACGCTCGGCATCCACATGACCGAGAGAGACACACGCCTGCTTCGCATCACCCATCCAAAAGAGCTTTACCGGTGCAAGTACTCGTTTTACTATGCTTTCAAGGGTTAAGATGTGTTGTCTCAAAAGTTCTGTGTCTGTGATGAATTTTGCCACAAAGAGATCTCTCCAGATCTCCTTACTCTCAATCTCTCTCTGTCTATCTCACATGATCTTTCGATCAGACCACTCTCTCTCTCCCTCAATCTCTCTCTCTCTCTCTCTCTCTCTCTCTCTCTCTCTCTCTCTCTCTCTCGTTGTTATTTGTTTATTTCGTTAGTTTTACTGTTAATGTACATATATGTATCCCGGGGTTTTTAATGTAGAATTCTGTATCCGTAGTTTCAATTATTAAAACCATATTCTTGATTGCTTTCTGTCTAAGAGCTTATATTACAAGTCAATCAAATGCTGATCTTATAGCTACAAAGCTTTACAAGTTGTTACGATTTCAGTAACGTAAATTTTATAAGCACAAGAAAATTAATGTTCACGGCCGGAACATTGAGATTTCTTGGAGTTTATAAAAAGGGATAACTTTGTTGAGAAGTTGGTAAGTTAATCTTACGGCTGTTTGCTGGACAAACCGAGTGTTTGATAACTAAATTAATTCCCTTAAAGTTTTCTCATATAATCGATCTGTAATGAGACCATTGATGTATGAATGAGGAATTATAATTCGTTATGGTGTATCATTCATATATTCGATCGCTCTATTTTCAATTTCGATAATTTAACTGCAACATGCAAGATAATAATCATATCCATGATTAATTATGAAAATTCCCTATGAATAATTTGAGCTAATTAAGGCAAAAGTCATTGTTGTTACAGTTATATGGTGGAGAACGCTTGGCACATTTCAAACGTTGTTTTATGAGCAAATTCAGTTTCAATCTGTTTATATGGTTAATAATAATTTTGTAACGCGAACTCACTCCTAACTGACTGAGGCAAAAACCCGACGTCAGACATTACATTTTAACAGCTGCTAAAATATGCATAGACATGTTTCTTTTGTCACTGTTAAATGCTGAGTAGCCTACACTGCAGTATTAATATTACAAATGTCCTGTTAAGAGATGAAGAAAACTCTCTGCAGGTGATACATTTTAATATTTTTAAAAACCGCCTATTAAGACGAAGAAATCTCTTTTTAGCGCGAGACCTAAATCTGATCAGAGCGAGATTCCTTTGATTCAGTAGTAAAAAGGCCTGATATATAATCGTTAGATTAACGATAACTCCTGGTAAAAATTGGCTTAGCTAACCAATTGTAAACCTAACACATTTGAATCATAAGTGCTATATTGATTGTGTGTACGGGAGTCGAACAGCAGACGTACATTCCTGTTGTCCACAATTTACGTAGCTATAGTGCAGCGAAGAAATCCTGCCACACACTTTTGTAAAATATAGCACCAAAGATCCCCCGAGATCTGTTTGTTTATTTGTGATTTATTGCAGGAAATCAGCGCACGACGCGAGCTGAAAGCTCTTAGTTTGAATCACATTAAAGTCGGTTGTAATTCCGCTTGCTAAACACCAGAGGGCGTCCTTTAGGTATTTAGAAGTCTCAAATTACGCCCCGCCTTCTGACTTCAGCATGCATGAGCACAATTACGCCATCTCGTGGCCATTTCAGATAATGCTCTCTACTGCTGAATTCATTTCCCTGTGAATTAGCCTGTCTAAATTCTCAATAATTATTTGCATTTATAGCTTTGCTTGTGCGAATATTATTTTGTGGTAGACAACATTTTTCTGCTTTTGACTGGTACATTTACTTTGAGTTTGGTTCAAAACAAGATTTGAATTAAAACTTAAACTAAATCCCAGCACAGCCAGAGAGAGCCCACTTAGAAGTCCCCCACCTAGTGGCCGCCGCCTTCTAAGTCCGCTCACTCAACTCTCCTTGTCTCTCTTTTCAATTCTGTTTTGAATTGCCTATTTCTACTTTTCTCTTTTGACTTTTATAGTTATTAATGATACTTCACTGTTATCGTTAATTATTATAAAATTTTATCCTGATTTCTCAATCCCCCTTCACGCTTATTAGGGCCCAAGCCTTGAAAAGGCGAAGGCCCTATTGTTTTCCTAAGGATTATTATTTATTATTATTATTATTATTATTATTATTATTATTATTATTATTATTTTACTACCTTTTGGGCACTTTTGGGGGCCTTAACGTGCTCGAAAACTCTTGAAACTTTGCACACATCTCAGAACCCGCGGCCATCAGGGCCGGGCTGAAGCTGGTACCCGGGCGTGGCAGGGGGGCTCGACAGCGCCCCCTGGAACGGGGTTTGAACACTTGGTCCATAAATCAAACACGCTTGCATGTAATAATATGAAACTCAGTACACATATAGATCTCATCGGTTCATATATACTTCATGCTCTTACTTTTTACCCCAGCCCAACAGGAAGTCGGCTATTAAGGGTTGTTTGGAAAACACATGCAATGGAATGTGAAATACTCCTCCTAGAGAATTCAAACACACGGCACGAAACTCGGTCAGCATGAAGTCAAGACACTGAGGATGAAAAATTGCCAGGGGATTTTTGATATCTCGAACGGTTTGGCCGTGGCGAGTAAACGAAATTATGGCGAGAAACGTGAAACAGGAAGTGTGTTATAACTACTGCATACATTAACTAATCTTGATGAAACTTCAGCAGTGTGTTCGTTGTAAGAGCCCGATCACATGGATGTGACTATTGTGAGTCAAAGTTATAGCGCCACCAACTGGAAGCAGGAAGTGTGTCACTTTCAAAATGCTTTTAAATCACCCTCTTATTTTTACCCGATTTGCTTCAAACTTCATGTGCATAATGTAGACACACGCCAGATGTAGACCTGTGAAAGGATTATTGATATCTTAGATACTGTTGCCATGGCAATGCATCAAACATTAATATTCCTTTTTTTAAGCTTTTTCATGCTTTTTTATGCTTTCGGGCACTTTTGGGGTTCTTAACGTGCTCGAAAACTCTTGAAACTTTGCACACGGGACAAAACCCGCGGCCATCAGGGCCAGGCTGAAGCTGGTACCCGGGCGTGGCAGGGGGGCTCGACAGCGCCCCCTTGAACGGGTCAGACAATTTGGTCCATATATCCAACACGCTTTACCCTATTTGCTTCAAACTTGATGTGTATAATGTAGACACAAGCCAGATGTAGACCTGTGAAAGGATTGTTGATATCTTAGATGCTGTTGCCGTGACAACGCATCAAACTTTAATATTCTTTTTGGATACTTTTGAGATTCTTAGCGCACTTTTGGGGCCCTTAACGTGCTCAAAAACTCTTGAAACTTTGCACACGGGTCAGAAACCGCGGCCATCAGGGCCGGGCTGAAGCTGGTACCCGGGCGTGGCAGGGGGGCTCGACAGCGCCCCCTGGAATGGGGTCCGAAAACTTGGTCCATAAATCAAACAGGCTTTACCCGATTTGCTTCAAACTTGATGTGTATAATGTAGACACACGCCAGATTTAGACTTGTGAAAGGATTGTTGATATCTTAGATGCTGTTGCCGTGACAACGCATCAAACTTTAATATTCTTTTTGGATACTTTTGAGACTCTCAGCGCACTTTGGGGGCCCTTAACGTGCTCAAAAACTCTTGAAACTTTGCACACGGGTCAGAACCCGTGGCCATCAGGGCCGGGCTGAAGCTGGTACCCGGGCGTGGCAGGGGGGCTCGACAGTGCCCCCTGGAACGGGGTCCGAAAACTTGGTCCATAAATCAAACACGCTTGAATGTAATAATATGAAACTCGGTACACATATAGATCTCATCGATTCATATATCCTTTGTACTTTTACTTTTTACCCCAGCCCAACAGGAAGTCGGCTATTATGGTTTGTTTGAAAGCGTATGCCCCTGGAATTCGATATACTCCTCCTAGAGAATTCAACCAATCGCAACGAAACTCGGTCAGCATGATGTCAAGACATTGAGGATGAAAAATTGCCAGGGGATTTCTGATATCTCGAACGGTTTGGCCGTGACGAGGAAACGAATTTATGGCGAATAATGGAAACAGGAAGTGTGTTATAACTTCTGCATACATTAACTGATCTTGATGAAACTTCAACAGTGTGTTCGCTGTAAGAGGCCGATCACATGGATGTGACTATTGTGAGTCAAAGTTATAGCGCCACCAACTGGCAGCAGGAAGTGTGTCACTTTCAAAATACTTTGAAATCACCCTCTTATTTTTACCCGATTTGCTTCAAACTTGATGTGTATAATGTAAATACACGGCAGATGTAGACCTGTGAAAGGATTATTGATATCTTAGATACTGTTGCCATGGCAACGCATCAAACTTTAATATTCTTTTTGGATGCTTTTGAGACTCTTAGCATGCCTGAAATTGCTTAAAATTGCATGAAACTTGACAGACAGATCACATTTATTAGCCAGTAGACATGTGCAAAGTTTCAGAAACGGGCGTAGTGCAGGGGCTCAGTAGCGCCACCTTTTGTGACAAAAGTGTGTGTGTGTGTGTGGGGGGGGGGGGGTTAGTTTCATCTACAGTTACAAAACTTTTTCAACTTGATGAAAATACATTAAAGATGCTAAATTGTGAACGGATATTGAATATCTCAAACGTTTTTTCTATGGCGAGGGATTATGTCAAAAAAAGAATCAGGAAATGTCTCATATCTTTCTAAAATGTAATTATACACCATTTATTTTTCTATAAAATTATACTAATATTAGAACTAAACCCATTGTATTCCTTTTTTTCAATTTAAGATTTATGTTTAAGTTTAAAAACAGCCAGAATGGTTGTTTAGCCAAAAAAATAAAAAAATACAAATCATTCATAGTGCTTTACTGCCCTCTTGTGTTCAAAATCAGGTAGGCCAATTGATGCTACTATGGGAATATTTTCCCACCGTGACTCCGCTGGGGGCTTTAAAATCGCTAACTTGAAAGCGAAAGTAACGGACGTCTCCACAAGACGTGCAGCTGTAAGCATTTTCGTTTCATTTTAAAAGAAGCCCCATTTCGGGGGCGGATTTCTTGAATGTATTTTACAAAATCACAATGTTGTGTTTGATTGCGAGTATCCAAAAATAAGTAAACACTTTGCAGTTTGAATGATCTTCTTGAATAAAATGACGGAGTAGCCAATGTTTCCACTGTTCGATCGCGGACGTCCACACGGACATTGATAATGGTGGCGCGTGCAGAGCGCTCGAGGGAATTCCTATATGGAAGTAGGAATGAACTAAAAAACGTTCACTCTGTTCTGCTCGCTCATCGTCGTGGACGCGCAGCGTTATGAATGCCCGTGTGATGCAGCATAACACAGCAGAGAGAGACGCTCACTCTCGACTCGTGATTAATGAAATTCGAATGAATTTCTATGGAAGTAGAAATGAAAAAACGTTCGCTCTGTTTTGCTTGCTCGTCGCCATGGACGCGCACCATTATGAATGTCAGTGCAGCCGCATACTTTTTAGTGTCACTTTAAAATTAGCGCCATATCGGGGGCGATTGCTTCCGGTTTTCAGGGAAAACACAACAACAAAAGAGTAAATGACAGATTCGCTTAAATAGGCACTTTTACACAAAATATTCCGTCATCATTTTTTTCAGTCAGCTCTTCACTCTCGTGATTAATGAATTTTGACTCCTGTTGCTGATCTTTGCTGCAACTTTCGTTTTGCTCACAATTTAGTAAGCAAACACGTTCAAGTTATAATTGAAGTGACTAAATGATTTTATTATACACACACACATCAAATTGACGGTGGTATATTTAAATCTGCATATTGTAATGCAAGGCACCCCTAGTCTAGTCTTATTAAATGTATGCTTCATCTTTCATTTTCAATTTGTAAATTTGATCAATATATTCAATTATTTAGAATAATAAGACACTATATAGCTGTCCAGAGTGCGCCCCCCACTGAATCTCAAGATGGAAAGCACTGCGTTCGTACTTCGTACTTTTCGTGAACGTATGAGGAGATGACACCTTCGAACACGAATACAGGCTACTATAAACCAGTCCCCAGGCCGAATGTGCGCGAGCACCTGTTTTATCGTGATCATTTTGAACGCGCGTTTATCAAGTCTTATGCCACTCGGTACCAATTGAAGATACTCTGTTTACCGCTATGAAGGTATTTTGTCATATCTAATGTACTATTAATAATTCCACCAGAATGCAACCAAAGCAGTAATTGTAAATCATATTTTTTTTTTCATCCACATGCAGGCGCCCCTGCATGTGGATATTGTTTTTCTCTATATAAACATGAAACAATATAAACACGATAATCATATGCTGACTCGAGTGTGTGTACGTTCTGTACGATATCTGGCGCAACCGCTTTATTAGGCGTTTTTTTCCCGTTCGCGCTGCTTGAGCATTCTTTTATTAATGCTTTTATTTTTTATATTTTTTGTTTACACATAGGCCTAATGTTTAATGTTTTCAACTAAAAGAAATGGTGACAAAAACGTAAAAAAAAAAAAAACTTAAAAAATAACATCTTTTTCGTTAAATGTCATTTAAATAAACGAATATTTGATTTTTATGAGCCCGAATATTCAAATGCAATATTTTTGAAAAATGCCCATCCCTAATTAACATACAGACTTCCAGTGTTGGGAAGGATACTTTCAAAACATATTTCGTTGCAGAATACATGACTGGCAAAACCAGCAAAAGTAATGATTATGAATATGTAAAATATAGCAAGGAGATATTTTAATTGTTTATTAATAAATAAGTGTTTTCTTTGTCATTGTCGGCTAAGATGAAGTTGACGATGCTGACTCGCGATCTTCAGTAGCCTAGTGAACGCGCCAGAGAGAAATGCACATTTCATAAGGATTACATAAGCAGAGAGCAGTCTGTAGTCTGTTTTCTTTCGTTTTGAATTGTTCAGTTTAAAAGTAGACATGTGAGGCAAGTAGGCTACTTTATATGCTGAGTTTCGGTTCATTTATGAGACGAGCTCCAGTTCACGCGCCGGCGTGATTATCTCATTATTAATGTTTCGTGATTATCTCTATATTGTCTGCTATATTTACTTCTTATTGATTAAATACAGGCAATTGGTTGATGAAACATTGATTAAAATTAAGATACAATTAATACAAAACGAAATTCACTTCAAAGAAAGGTTTTGTGCTTTGTTTTGTGCTTTCTGTTTGATGTCTTTGTGAAAGTTTTAAAGCATCTTTTAGTGCCGCTTTCAGAGCGCTCACGTCCGTAACGGAGAACACGTCTGTAACATTGTTTTTCCTCATAAATGCGAACACGAAAAATAAAATAAAATGAATATTTTATGTTATGTGGAGACAGAGACAACCCTTCATCCGGTGGGTAGTATTAATTTTGGTTTGCGCAGTGTAATTCACAGAATTACTAAAACATATTTGCCACCTAAGTTAAAGATTGTTTTGTGTCACGCATGTTTATTTCGGCGTGTGTTTCATCCAAATTGCGATCGCATCGCGGGGGCCGGATTGAAGCGCTATGCGGGCCGGATCCGGCCCCGGCCCCCGGGCCGTATATTGCCCATGTATGTCCTATGACATTAAAAATGATTCTAAATTTAAATGATCTCATATATGTGGCTATTGTGATTCACGATCATAGTCCCTGTCCAAAATGGTACAGTTCATATCAATTTTCGGTCTTGTGTACTTATTTCATGTGTCCGTTAAATCCATGGGACCGTAGGGCGACAGTGAAAGCGGGGTTACGTTTTTGCACGTCGTGCACAGTAACCCTTAAGGCACCGGGGTGGCAGTGCCACCGGCTTGTTTATATATATATATATATATATATATATAAATATAGCTGCGAGCAGCGATGAAGGGCCAAAGCCGGCGGAACCGCCACTCCGGCACCGGGGTTGCGGTGCCACCGGCTTGGGCCCGCAATCGCTGCTCGCAGCTATATTTTTAATTTGGTTTTGAACCAGTGTAAATTTATGTCGTGTTGGCCTGTCAGCCACTGATATCCATGTGGAGGAAACAGCGCCACCCTGTGGCCTTCCTCACTAAGTCGGTATCGCGCTTTTCCTCCTTTCACTCTGTTTTGAATTGGGCATCTATCTCATCCTCCCCTTTTGATTATTTTATAGGCATTAATGATACTTTACGGTGTTATTAGCTATTATAGGATATCATTCTAATTTCCCTTTTAATTCTTTCCTGCTTGTTTTAAATTTTAAATTCAAACAAGATTTGAGTTTTGAATTTGAATCAAGTGTTCTGTTTACCCAGGAAGAGCACGAAGAAGGAGTACGCCCCCTTGTGGTGAAAACCCACTACTGCGGCCTGCTTCTCCTACCGTGTTTCAATCCTGTCTCTTCATATTTAGATTTTTATTATTTTCCCTCTCTTTTGGGTTAGGTTATTTTGATAATTACCAAACATTATCATAATTCCCTTTTTTTATTATTATTTAGTAAAACCTTTGACTTTTATTTGCTACATAAATAATCAATCCATTTGGTTTAAACAAGCAAGCATTAAATCCACTTTAGGTTTCAATTGTTTAACCTTTGTGTATTTAAAGGTGGCATTCACCAGAACACTGTGGTGAGGTGCGGCATTCTCTGATTGGTATCCCGCAAGCGAGGTTACCCGACCGGCGGTACTGAAGCTGGCCGTGTGTGAGTTTCGGGCACTTCCGAATCCCGTACCATCGTTGCGGCACGCAACACGACTCAGCAATTTGGCACGCGAAAGGGAAGTCAACCACGCTAGCTGACACACAAGGCAATTTTGGAACAAGTACCTGCACCGGGGCCTGAGAAGGGGCCACTCCTTCGGGAGGGTTCTGGGGAAAATCCACTTTGCTGTGCCGTCTGGTTGACACCCTGGTATTGCCGGTTGTGTTTAAAGTCAGTTGTTTGAGAGGGCGCAGCAAGGTACAGGGAGACAACGAAGTTGCCCGAAAACACTGCGGTCAGGTGTTGGGAACCGTCGGAGGGGTTGACTGAGCCACGGGCTCCAATCAGAGATGACCTCAATTCACCCAGGCAAACTAAATAAGGTAAACTCCATCCACTTAGTATAGGCCACAGAATATTAGATATTCCCCCAGTCATTTAAGTGTTGAGCCCATCTTCTCTTCTCTAAGCCACACCCCTTTTTCCTAGGTTTTCCGCCGGTAAACCCACTAGCCCGTGGGCCCGGCTATAAAATCCAGCTGGATAGCAGGCTCAGGCCTCCTTATCCCCTGTAACACTCTCTGTGTTAGTATATCTCCTATTTTATTACAGACCTATTAATTTGTTTTGTTTCATTTCACTGCAATCTTTTCTATCTCGCTATTTTTTTTTTCGTTCTGTTGTGATTTGTTTCTTTCCGTTCACCTAGAGACAGAACCTATGACACAAAGGACAGCTAAATAACAGATCGACCACTGAGCAGCTAGCGTCACCACGTGACCCACTAGGCTGCCGCCCTGTCAAAATCTTTATTTAGGCTCTGCGTTGACCTACGCAAATTGGCTAACTGTCTGCATCAGTTAGCCAAAATTGTCATAGACGGCCTAGGCCGTATTAGCATAATTCATTAGCTCGTAAACGAACTTGCATTGGTTTTGTTCCTTTGTATGTGTGCTGTGCTCTTCTCGCCCGCAGAGAGCCAACCTGTTCCGGTCTTCCAGTCCCGCAGCCCGCTGGGACAACCTGGAGACATGGCTGAGATCCACAACACCTCCATTCCTGCCCAAGGTCGCCAGTGACTCAGAGCCCCCGAGCCAAGAGCAGCTGGATGCCGACTTGGACGAGCTGATGGCTCACGGATCGAGCCAAAGCCACAACGACAAAGACTGGGTCCGACACGTCGGAAACCTCGCTCACAAGCTCATCGCACCAGCACGGCTCCACGAAAGGAGCCGCATCGCCCTGGTGCACAAAGTAGCAACGCTAAATATGCAAGCGGAGGAAGCCCAGATCCACAGTCGTCTAGATCAACTGCTCCTTGAAACCGAGGAAGAGGTTGACACCGACCACGAGCTACAGGAGAAAGTGGAAAGACTTCAAACTGCCCTGTCTGATCTTCGTCTACACACAGACCGAAAAGAGCAGTCAGAGAAAGAAACCAGAGAGGAACTCAACGAGAAACTCCGACAAAGCCCCTTGCAAAGAGCAGAGACTGAACTTAAAGAGACTCGAAAGCCAAGGCCTGCGAAAAACACTTGCAAGCGGCCCAAGCTAAAATTCACGAACTTGTTCAGCAGAGACACTATCTCGAATGCGGACTTGACATTGTTCGCACAGAGCTGAAACACTCGTATAGACTGCAGAGTGACCGGGAAGGGAAAACACACACCACAAAGTTTCCCTTGACCAGCCGGTGCGCACCTTTCAGCCAACAACCCAGAGCTGACAAGAAGGGCGAAAGCCTGCTGTTCAAAACACCACCAGCCAGCCCACAAGAACCCCCGCCAGCAGCGAGGGGGGGGAGAGCCTTTCCAAAGAACCCCTGCCACTAACCACGGCATGGCTCCCAAAGTACTTAACAAGCTGGCCAGAAACATCCCGGCGTTCACTCCTACCCGCAGGACATTGACTTTCACTTACAAACTGTTACCAACGTCATCGCGTGGGACAGATTGTACCTGCTCAGAACCACGTCCCGTCGTGATGTGCGTAGATTCCTCGACCGCCAACCAGAGACAGTCAAGTCGGACCACCAGCCGCTGCGGCAGGCCTTCAGTAAAGAATTCTCTGACCCAGAATCAGACCAACGACTACTCAACAGCTAAGAGAAGCTTACACCAAGTAAAAGACTGTGTACGAAAAGACTTTGAAAAACCCCACAATCTACTCTGTCTCTGAACACTACTCAGAGCTGCCTCTAGAGGGCGCCCAACAACACCCAGCCACGTCAGAGACGGCAGAGATCCTGAAGGTGCTGAAAGAGCTTCTTCACGGGAGATCTCACAAGAGAAACAAGAGGTACGAGCCCGACATCCTGTGTCTAAGCGTAAGACCAAGCACCCTAAACACTGCTCGTCGGCCACAGAGCCAGCTGTCACACCACAAAGTGACAGCATCACCCAGCCACCACAGCTGACCGCTGCACAGCCTGAGCATGACAGCACAGTGTCACACAACTGGGGCCAAAGTCCCGAAAGACCAAGAAATGCTGTTTTGGCTACATGCCTCCGCAGCGACCCACACAAGACCGGCCCTAACCGCCCATCGATCAACACACCAGCCCCGACGCCAAGACTTCTGGGAAACCTGATCCAAAGGGGGGGGGGGGGGGGGGGAGGGGGGGGGGGGGTGGTTTCACTTTCACTTTCAAATTGAAACCCAGATACTTTTGTTTTCATTTTCATTTTTATTTTATTTTATTTTATCTTGACTTAAGGCACCCCTATTTTATTTGTGTGTGTTTACACCTGTTGAGCCTGAATATTCCCATTCAGTTCAGTTGAATTAAATTAAATTCGGGATTTAATTAAATCATTTTGCTTAGTCGATATTCCATTCTAGTCACTAGAGCTATGAGAACACTCGATGTTTACCCTTTGATTTTGATTTTATTTCAATTTATTTACTATAAGGTTTCCGCCTGAATCCTTATTCAGCTAAATAAAGCTTAACTAGATTTGAAATTTAATTACATTGCCTGATACGCTTTCCCTTTAGTCTCCTAGAGCTATAAGGACGTTCTAACTTTACCTTTACTTTATTTTTAGATCACTAGTCACTATGCTCATCTTCTCTCTCTCTATAGGATTACAATATCTAGCGACTGTTGTTTCCTTAGCGAGTTACGCAGGTCAGTAATATTCTACTTCCTGTCTGTGTTTCACCCCTCCTCACTCCTTAGCACCAAGCTAAGTACATGAAGTATGGCTAACACAAATGCACAGTAGGCCCCAGACAGAACTGCAAACACTTCCCGTTGTTTCTTCTTCTGTTGACCTTGATGTTTAATGTGTCCCTGCCAGTTTAGTCTAAACAGCAGCTTACCCATAAGGAACACCAGGGTACTTATGTCTCCTAGCTAAACTTAAAGAGGTAAAACACTCCTTTCTTACTCTTCATTTCTGGTTTCATCCTATCTCTTATTTTTGGTTTTACTCTATTTGTTACTATCGAAGTATAACATCTGAAAAGAACCAACAGCATTTTTGAGTAATAGGTTATGACATGTAAGCGCCCAGTCATCAGTCGACACTGCTTAATGCATCAACTAAGATACTCAAAACCTTTTGTTGTGTGTGTGTTCACCAACACCCAAATTTTAGCTGCATCTAAAAGCAGAGAGCTACCTAGCGATCAAAACTGTTCACTCGCTGAAAAGTCTGCATTTATGCATAAGAGGGACGTAACCATATAGGCTTAGACAAGCTTTGTCTTACAGCAAATCTATTTCCTTACTCTGTAAACAAATAGAATAAGTTGTGTAAAGAGAAGAGTTCCATGAGTAAAATGAACAAATGCCAAAACACATTTGCATTTTACTGAATGTAACACCAAGTTTTTGAAAGACTTAAAGTATAGGCGTCCCCTTTTAACCCGTTTAAACATGCATAACTCATTAAAATGTGCAGACATTCTTCAGGTACTGTTGAATTGTTCCGACATGCTCTGGTTCCCATGACAACAACTGGTCACAGGAAGTGCTAACTTGTGATGTCACTTTGTAAACAAACCAGCCTAGGTGGCTAAGCTAACCTAGCATCCATCCAGCTTAGGCTAAGCTAACCTAACCTAGCATTAATCCAGCTTAGGCTAAGCTAAATAATAACTTCTACAGTTAGCAGTTAGCATCATTCACTTGAAGCCTTAATTGCAGCTTTTGTTTACACAGTTCAAAGTATTTTACAATACTTTCTTTTACCCCAGTTAGGGTTTCTGATTCTTCACTTTCCGTACTTTCAATTCTTCTCAGCTAACTTTCACCTTCAATAGTTAGCCATAGTCCTGGCTGAGCGCTGTAGGCTAAATTTGCAGATGCCCTGTCAATTAAACTTAAGTTTAACTACATGTAAACTGTGTAGCTAGAGAAGAATTCGTATAGTAATGAGAATTTCCATCAGCATGTTGACTAAACGTTTGGAGGCACACACAGTGTGGTCTTGAAGACGCAACCGCTGTAACCCACTGTGGAGTGTTGGTCCAGGCAAATCCAAAGTTTAGTCACTAGTGCTACGGATTATTCTCACATTCAGATCATTACCGCTGTTTTGATTACTTACTTTATGTTTATTTACTTTATTTATTTATTTATTTTAATTGTATTTTATTTAAATTTTGTCACTTTGATAATAATAGCAGTCAGCTATTCCCTTGTCTATTCGGCCATCTATATGATTTAATTCAATTTCCTCTCTTGTTCGAATGAGGTTCCATTTCCCATTGGGCCCAGAAAGGAAACAGAGACACCTTTATTTGTGATTGTGTTTACTTTCAACAAGTGCACTCATTTTTGTGACCCTGCAACACAAGTAATTTCAACAATTTACTAGGGCACAACTATAGTCCAAAGGATTGATAATAAGCATAATTTGAATAGGAAAGCTGTCCTTTTCTCCCAATCACTCACTTCGTCAAGCCGTAGTGAACCACTAGTTAAGTCCAGAGAAATAATTTAGTCATAAGAACCGTCTTAAGTAATTTATTTCATCTCGGCTATGCCCTTTCCAGGAAATACTCTCGGAACCACACAAGTCTTAGCCTCCTAACATCCACAGCTAAGATGATAAAGATACAAGAGACACATCACTAGCTAGATATACATGTAACACCTAACTTTATGCTACATATCTAGCGAACCCATTACACAGTGGTTCTGAACTTTTAGGGTCAGGCATTAGTCTCTCACCACAAGTGTGCCAACATGTCACAGAGCCCCTGCTTCACCTGACCTTAACCTTCCAGCTTACCAATTAGTAAAGCTAATAGAACTAGATGTTTCAATCCCTTAAGTAGGAAACTCTTGACAATAGCAGTCGGTGTGGAGTGGTGAAAAGGAGGGTAAGGTATGTCATTGGGGTCATCAGGTGGGCACCCTGCTTCATCGACGTTTCGTTGATTGAAGCCCACAACGTCTCCAGAAGGCTCAACGGTGTACCCAGCGTCCCAGGTACACCCCCCTCCATCCCATACCCTCCATATTCCTGATGGACTCTGCATGGCAGGGGCGTCCTTCTCCCTGAGTTGGGCTTAAGCCTGACCGCATACCATCTGTCTCTACCTTGCTGCCCAGTTGGGGTCCTTGCGCTTGATCCAAAGCCAGTTACTGCTTTTTTCGGCAGCACCTGACATGGACTTGATGGCCTGTTGGAGAGAGCGACCCTTCACCCCTATTTTTTTCAGCAACCTGGTGGTAGATGTGGCAACAAATCCCCTGCATCCCACCTCTACTGGGAAGATACTGGTCTTCCAGCCGTTCTGGGATGCTTCAGCTGCCAGGTCGGAATATTTGTTTTGTTTTCTCTCATAAGCCTCTTCAACCCCATCTTCCCATGGTACTGTTAATTCCACAACATATACCAGCTTTGTTGATGGAGACCACAGGACCATGTCTGGCCGGAGTGTTGTAGCCACTATTTCTGGGGGAAACACAAGCTTCTTATCAAGGTCCACTTCCAATTTCCAATCCCGCGCTGACTGCAGGATGCTTGCATCCTTAGGTGTTATACTATGCTCTTGATATTGGCCAGCTGGTACGAAATTTGTGAAGTTGACCTGTCTTGCCGATGTTTGTGGGAGATTGTTTGTGGTGGTTCGCTTTTGTTCCAGTATTGATGCCAGCTCTCTGAGTACTTGGTTATGCCGCCAAGTATAGCGCCCTTGGGTGAGACTTGTAGTGCACCCTGATAGAATGTGCCTTAGGGATGCAGGTACTTGACACAGGGAACAGGCGGGATCTTCTCCATACCACTCTTTCAGATTTTGGGGGGAGGGTAGCAGGTCGTATGTGGCTCTGATGACAAAACTCAGCCGCGCTCCCTCCATCTGCCAGATGTCACGCCAGCTGAGCTTTTTCTTCTCCAGACCCTCCCAATTGGTCCATCTCCCTTGCTTGGCCATTGAGACGGCTTTTGCATGTCGCTCTCCCTCCTCTTGTCTCCTGACTTCTTCTACCACTAGCTGTCTCTTCTGCACTGATGTTGCTTTATGCCACAGAACAGTTTTTGGGATAAGTCCGAACCCTGCCCTCCCATGCTGTACTTGTCCAACCACATCTCTGAACTGAAGCGCAGACTTTGCACTCTGAACAGCTTCTGATGGAGTCCACTTCCTTCCAGCTACCACCCGGGGGGCCGCTGTTCGAATGACTGCATCCTCAGATTCAGTTAGGGTCATGACGAGCCTTGCTTTGGTGCATTTGAACTCTTCCACGAGCCCTGTGATTGGTAATTCCAACTTGCCATGTCCATAAAGTCCGACGGAACTTAAACAACGTGGAATTCCAAGCCACTGCTTTAGCTGTGTGCTTATCAGCCGTTCCAACTTTTCAACCTTAGAGATGGGGATCTCATACACAGTTAACGGCCACAAGAGTCTTGGGAGTATGCCAAACTGAAAGCACCATAACTTGAGTTTCCCTGGCAACAAGGTCTTGTTGATGCGCTCCATATACATGCTGGTATCATTTTTTAGTTGTTCAAACTGCTCGGTGTCTTTGAGCTTCGCATCATACCATCTCCCCAAGCTCTTTACTGGCATTTCTGAGACAGTTGGGACAGGTGTTCCGCCGACGTGAAATCTCTGGTCTGTAACTTGGCCTTTCACTATGGAGATGCTTCTGCACTTATTGGGCTTTAACTTTATCCTCGCCCATGTTATATTTTGATGAAGTTTTTCCAGCAATCTCTTGGTGCAGGGGACAGTTGTTGTGAGTGTTGTTAGATCGTCCATATAGGCTCGAATTGGTGGTAACCTCTGATTAAATTGTAGTCGTTCTCCTCCCACGACCCATTTCGAGGCTCTAATAATGATCTCCATTGCCATCGTGAATGGGGAGATGGTACACCCCGTCATGATGCCTACTTCCAGTGGTTGCCAACTTGTGGTGAAGCCTGACGTTGTAATGCAAAACTGTAGATCCTGGAAGTAGTGTTTCACTAAATTTGTGATTATAGTCGGCACCTGGAAGAACTCAAAGGCAGCCCACAGAATTGAATGAGGGACTGACCCATAGGCATTGGCCAGATCAAGGAACAAGACATGAAGATCTTTCCCTTCTTTCTTTGCAGTCTGAATTTGATGCCATATGATGCTGTTATGTTCCAGGCATCCCGAAAAGCCTGAAATGCCAGCCTTTTGAATTGATGTGTCAATAAAGTGGTTTTGTTTTAAATACTGTGTCAGTCGCTGTGCCAACACACTGAAAAAGATCTTGCCTTCAATGTTCAGAAGGTTTATCTGGCGGAACTGTTCAATGGTCGTTGAGTTCTTTTCTTTTGGGATGAACACCCCTCCCGCTCTTCGCCAGGCTTTCGGGATAATTTGCTTTTCCCACGCCACTTTCATGTTTTTCCACAGGATTTTCAAAACATCTGGAGCGTTCTTGTAGACACTATACGGTACGCCGTTAGGGCCTGGTGCAGATGCCGATCTTGCCTTTTTCACTGCCTGCTTCACCTCACTCAGCTTGGGAGGGCTGATATCAAACTGATGTTGTGGTGGTGATATTGGAGGGATGTCAGTGGGGACAACGATAGGTTCATCTTTTTTCTCATCAGTATAGATGATTCTCAGATGCTCTTCAACCTGGTCTTTTGACGTTTTCAGGGATCCACTCTTCTCCTTTATGAATATGCCTTTCACAAATTTAAAAGGGTCTTTGTAGAAATCGGTTCTGGCTTTTTCCTTCTTGTTCCGGCGCATCCGTAGGCTTTCTGCTCGACGGAGTTTTGAGAGTCTGTGCTTTAGGTCCTCTTGAAGGAAATTTATGCCTTCCCTTTCTTCTACTGTCGCCTTTCTCCACAATTTTCTTAGCCGTCGCTTCTCTTTCACCAGTTGTTGGATTTCTTTCAGCCGACGGGACTTGGGGGCGGGAAGCACGTCTTTCTTTCTGACTTGCTCCTTCACTCCACAATTTTCCTCTCCATAGCTGTAGATAAGGTCGCCCATCTTCTCCAGCTTCTTCTCGGCTGATCCTCTGATGTTACTTAGGATAAGGCTTAAGTCTGTGTTGATGGTTTCCCACTCCTTGCTGTTAGACTTCGGCCATTTGACCAACGGCTTACGTCCTTGCATGTTTTCTTTTTTGTGGTGGGCTGGTTGTGGTCTTGGACTGGTGGTTCTGCCTGAAGCTTCCTGCTCATTCCCTGGGGTGCTGATTCTCTGCGGACTGTGTTTTTTTTCCTGCCGCTGATTCTCATCCGACTGATTTAACCTTCTTCTTGACAGCATCCGGTCAATGCGGGGCCCTGGGTTGGTGGTTTTCAGGCATTTCTTCCGTCCTTGATGTACCTTGAGACCATGGGTTGATGTTACTTTCGCCCATCCACACACGCAAGTCTGAAGAACATGTCCAGCTGCTAGTTTCTCAAGAGTCTTGCTACTTCCTTTATTCAATGTCATGTCCATTCCAAGGGTCATTACCGGGGGGTCAGTCTGTGAGTCTTCTTGCGCCCCTGCTCTCGCAGACTCTAGGGGTATTCTTCTTTTTGAACTTTTCGTAGCCAGAAAAGGTGGCTCTTGTGCCCTAATAGGGTGACGGAGCCTGCTGCTATGGGTAGCTAGCCCATAACAGCCCCGTTGGGGTCTATTTCCTCCTGTCAGCTGTCTCTCCATGCTGTCACACGGTCTTTCCCTTGTCGTCAGCTGCACTTTCACAACAGTCACTGGATTTTCTTCCAGAAGATCAGTAAAGCTAATAGAAGCCAAAGACGATGACAAAAACAATGGACACTATGAGAAACCACCTCTCATACCCCTCCAACCACCCACGAACGCCGTCTGCACACAGCGACAATCGGTGCCCCAGACAACCTACGTCAACAAGCACATGCTGCGTGCACAGGACAACATTCAGCGTTCTGCACCTGATGCCATCACTGCGCCACAGCTTGTGGTGCCACAGTGCAAAATGCCAATGTACGCCCTGGACGCACCATGTGCTGCACACCGCAGCACCAGAGACACTTGCAAGACACCGAAGCGAGTGGCATACCGGCGTCCTCAAAGCGAAAAGACTGTCCTAGCCAACCGAGGACGACACTCGCTGAAATTTTTCCTCCCTTTCTCTTTCTCTCTCCCTTTCACTTTTACCAGGATGCTGCTGTGGTTCGCGATGCCTGTGCCTCCAGCCAACCAGAGGACAGCCGCAATCGGACATCTCACCAGGTCCGACAGCAGGCATCGTCCGGAGAGGACAACAACCCCTGATCACCAACTGCAGGACCCACACCCAGAAAGTGTGTGTTCGACCCAACCCCCGCAACATCTACAGAGCACCTCACCCCAGCACAGTAGCCCAATACAGCTGGACCCGTGCCCGATGGACAGAGGACTCCCTCGCTCACGCCAAGGCCAATGCCGAGCACATGCTCAACCAACTTGATAAAATGACTGTCACACAAGTGGATTTAAGTGGACACAACCACCGTCTCAAACGGTTCCTGGGAGCTTTGCTCGGAGCCGCCTCTGCTGTCGGAACTCTGTTTAGCATTGGTATGCCCAGTGCCAACGCAGTGAATCATGTGACTGAAATTCGGACTGAGGTCCCACAGCTAAGACTGCAACTCACAACACAGAGTGCATCCCTGCAGACCATCGAAAAGACATTTATGGGAACCGTGGTAATTCTCAACATCCACAGTGCTCTGCTGAACCAGACAGTGAACTCCATGAAACAGCCGTTTACTGTCTACCAGAAGACTTTGCTCAAACTCCGCTGGTCACAGCCCCGGACGGGGTGGCCTACCACATGACCAGCGACACACACTGCACCTGGCCCCACATGTGCAGCCCACGACCAAAGATATTCACTATCCTAGCAAACCCTTCCTCAGAGACAACACTGACGGAACCTGCGGGTTGCAACCCATGATCAGCGACACACGCTGCCTTGCAGAAGCCAAGCCTCGCACTCAAGTCACCGAGATACAAGCAGAGACTGTAGGTGACAGATGGCTCGTCAACACTCCCGTGCGAACAGCTACTCGCACTTACAACCAACATGACACAACCACCCGTGTCACCTCAACCAGAGCATGTGGATTCGAGTACAGAAAGGTGCCATCCTTCACTTGGATGACCCGACATTGTTCCATCTTCCAAGCAAAGAGTACAAATTAGAACTGGAAATCCCACCCTTCTTCAGGAACCACACTGTCACCCTAACTCCCGAACGGGAATTGTGGTTTGCAAAGGGGGGTCCCAGTGAATTGACATTGCTCCACTCGACACAGCCCTCCGAGCTTCGTCTCGACTGCCAAGTCAGAGACCACGCCGAACCTCATCGAGCTGAGCCCTCAGTCCTAACAACCACCTGCTATCCTACCATCATGATCCACCTGCTATCCTACCATCATGATCCACCTGCTATCCTACCATCAGGTTCCACCTGCCATCCTACCTTCATGACTGACCTACCATCTGACCAATGTGACGGTTTAACGAGGCCGCCCACACGGGTCCTGCCAAACCACCAAAGGGGGGAATGTAGTGATAATCAGATAGGTAGTCGAGCCAGCTCTGGTATGTGGAGTAAATTAACTAGATTTAATTTACTAAAGTTCCCCTCCCTTTCTTCCATTCGGGGAAAGAAAGGGAATAGTGTTTTGAATTGATTAAATCATTGACTCTGATTCGCACATGCAGCGTTTTTCTCTAATGAATAAAGAAATGCTTTGTTTGTGACATGTGACCCAAAAGGACATGTGACTCGAGACGAAGATTACGGAAGAGAACAGGCCCTTAGGGTCTCCCCTGATTTGATCACCTCACAAACAGAGCACTGTGTAATGAGTCAATTCACAATGCAGCCTGAACTCTGAAGAACAATCACATACACACACACACATGCTTTAACGTACACTCATACACGAACTTTGAATATTAAAACTTAGCATATAAGCATGTCATATTTCATGTGTGTTTCCCAGTTTATAGTCACTTTGTGTATGACGTGTGTTTGAAGGAATGGACTTGCATTGAAGGAACTAAATGCTTATAATATGCATATCTCTGTACTCCGATAATCTTCATGTGACGTGTTTGATATGTCTGTAATTCCCTCAATCTAACGGAGCCGAATTCCGATAGCATAATGAAGTAAGGTGCATTATTTTACACATTTCATATTTCAGGAGCCGAACGGCTCAAATGTAATCTCCTCATCACTCAGTGGGCAATTCCCCACAGGACAAAGAGAACTGTGTCCGCTTCAGATCCGCGGACGGTCATGTGTGGTTCGCACAAACAGGGGCGTGAACCCCCCCTCTCCATAAGAGACACAGAAGAGCGCTTACGTGGCTAGAGAGCTTTTTCCCTGTGAGAGGTTTCCGGTTCCATGGCTCCTTAGGGAGCTTTCTCCGTTTCTTTAATCGTTCTTTATTTTTGTTTTCGGACCTTTTCTTACGTTTAGTTTCAGTGAAATGAACGTAATCGGCAACTTCAACTTTAAAGAGACTCTTTGAACCTTCAGCGACCACGCTCGCCTGGAAGAGCTGACAAAGCACGCACCCGCTCTTAAGGACACACACGCAAGACGCGGTTCTCCTCGGCAACACAAAGAGAACCATTGTGCAACTCTCACTCTCCTATCCCTGCATCGGTCCCTGTTCATTTCTTCTCGCGAGGAAAATGAACCCAGCCCGACCTCAGCTGGCAAGCTTCACCTCCAAGGACATTCAAACATGCCGCGCTCACGCGCGCTGGACGAACCCGAACGCTCGGCATCCACATGACCGAGAGAGACACACGCCTGCTTCGCATCACCCATCCAAAAGAGCTTTACCGGTGCAAGTACCCGTTTTACTATGCTTTCAAGGGTTAAGATCTGTTGATTCGTGTTGTCTCAAAGGTTCTGTGTCTGTGATGAATTTTGCCACAAAGAGATCTCTCCAGATCTCCTTACTCTCAATCTCTCTCTGTCTATCTCACATGATCTTTCGATCAGACCACTCAATCTCTCTCTCTCTCTCTCTCTCTCTCTCTCTCTCTCGTTGTTATTTGTTTGTTTCGTTAGTTTTACTGTTAATGTACATATATGTATCCCGGGGTTTTTAATGTAGAATTCTGTATCCGTAGTTTCAATTATTAAAACCATATTCTTGATTGCTTTCTGTCTAAGAGCTTATATTACAAGTCAATGAAATGCTGATCTTATAGCTACAAAGCTTTACAAGTTGTTACGATTTCAGTAACGTAAATTTTATAAGCACAAGAAAATTAATGTTCACGGCCGGAACATTGAGATTTCTTGGAGTTTATAAAAAGGGTTAACTTTGTTGAGAAGTTGGTAAGTTAATCTTACGGCTGTTTGCTGGACAAACCGAGTGTTTGATAACTAAATTAATTCCCTTAAAGTTATCTCATATAATCGATCTGTAATGAGACCATTGATGTATGAATGAGGAATTATAATTCGTTATGATGTATCATTCATATATTCGATCGCTCTATTTTCAATTTCGATAATTTAACTGCAACATGCAAGATAATAATCATATCCATGATTAATTATGAAAATTCCCTATGAATAATTTGAGCTAATTAAGGCAAAAGTCATTGTTGTTACAGATGGGTTTTTACAACAGTGTCCACTCTTTTCAGCAGTTGCATCCGTTCACATGCGTCCTTACCAAGTATAGGAATAGATGAGTGTCTGGTGATGTAAAAGGGTAAGCAAACTTGCACTTTGGGAGTGACGCACTGCAGCTTGGCCAGACCTTCTGGCCTTAATTTTGTTCCACATATGTTCCAGCATAGTCGAAGTCGGTTGCAACAACGCTGTTTCTTGCAGAGATTGATAAATGTCGAGAGGTATAATATTGGCTTCAGCCCCTGAGTCCAATTTAAACTTCACTGTCACATTTCCAATGTCCACGTCTGTGTACCATGCTTTCTGTGCAGAGGTGGGAGTCTCTTTTAATTCCACTGTCCCAATGAATAATGAATCAACAGTGACATTTCTATTGTGTTTAGGCTGAGTGTCTTTTTTTCAGACATGCACACTGAGGCAAAGTGATTATGTTTTCCACAGGAATGACATGTAGCTCTGAAGGCTGGAGACTGTCATGGAAGGTGGGATTTTCCACACTTTTTGCAGATGAAAGAGTTCACATTAACTTTTTGCAGCTGAGATGTGTCTCTTTCATATCTCTTGTTCGGTTTTGCATCTTTGTCTTCTTTCTAATGGCGTGGACAGTTTTATTCTGCTCTCCCATTGCTTGAATCTGTGTTTTTGCTGCCTCTGCTGCTCTGCAGATGTCCACAGTTTTTTCAAGGGTCAGGTTTATTTCTCTTAAGAGCCTCTCTTTTAAACGCTGATCATCGATGCTAAACACGATCTTGTCTCTTAACATGTCAGATTCTGTTGAGCCAAACTCACAGTCTTTACTCTTTTGTTTTAGTTCTGTGACATACTTGTCGATGGTTATTGAAGCCCAAAACTGGTGCCTTTCGAATACAACATTCTTTCTCGGCAAGCAATACTTCTCAAGTGCAGTTACAATATCTTGCATTGTTTCCTCATCCTCTTCAGGCTCGAATTGTACACTTCTAAGGCCTCCTATCCTAATGCATGTAGTAGAATGGCTATTTTTACCTTCTCACTTTTTGAGTCTGATCCTGTAGCAGTCATGTAAATGTTGAACCGCTGTATCCATCTCCTCCAATTTTCGCCTGTATTTCCAGACAGTACTAATGGGGGTGGCAATCTGAACTGATCCATGATTAATTTTCACTCGGCAGACTCACTTTCTGTCACGATGCGCCGGCTTTCTCCGTTGCGTCTCAGTGCTGTCTAATGCAGGTTCATGAGTTCATGAAACGACTCTCTTCTGACACCACGTATTGTTCCTTTATCCTTGTCGTGTGGTGCCTTTAACGGTCTAACTCCACACTTCAGTACTTCACAGTTCACAGTCTTTGTAATATGTTTTAGCAATACATTTCTAACATTTATAATGTGTTTCGAAATTTTTTAGAATTGCCTTTACTTGGACTTTAAGCTGTTGTTCTCATGATTGTTTGTTTTTATTTTATTTGTATTGCTTGGGAACTGTAGGGAGGTGGGTGCAATTTTTAGTTTGCTATCCCCTGTTTTCTCCTGGTTTGTGGTCAGGTAGGGAGTGAGTGTACATTTCTGTTATTTATTTGTTAAATTCTTTGAGAGGGTTAGTAAGAATTTGACCCCCCAGGTAGACTAAACTTTTGTTTGTTGGCATTGCCCCCTTCTGAAGTCTTTGTTTCCTCCCTAGTGGTGGGCAGATCGAGGCTTCGTGAAACACTGAAACAGTTGAAGCAAATGTGCCGTATTGTGTCGAGGCTTCGAAACAATCCGACACCTTTCTCCATGGTGACCCCTAGTGGTCAGACCAGTGTAAATGCAACAAAAACCCGGCCAAACATGCATAAAAACGTATCGGTTACCTAACGTAACCTCGGTTCTCTCTAGAAGAGGGAACAAGTATTGCGTAAGTTAGCTTACGCTACGGGAAAGATTAATCTTTTCGAGATATTGAAGCCAAAAAATGATCCTTAATTTTTGTATTCATAGTCAACGCAGTGGAGCAGCAAGCAGACCTAGAGCAGGCTGTCTAGCATGCTCATTGGCTGCCCTGCGGCAACTGCAGCAGCCTACCACTGAGCTCGGGGTGACGTCACGTCTAATGAAGGGCGCTCGCGCCCTCATCGTGTCTTAGCCTGCCAGAATGGGCGTGGCTTAGCGTATATAAGCGGGGCTCGGAGGCTGTCTCCCTGGTTTTCATCGACTGAAGCGAAAGTCGCTCGTGGCGCGAGCACGGTAGGTTACGCAATACTCGTTCCCTCTTCTAGAGAGAACCGAGGTTACGTTAGGTAACCAATACGTTCTCTTACGAGAGGTTCTCTCGTATTGCATAAGTTAGCTTACGCTACGGGAACCCTTTGTCAACGCCGTGCGCACCAAGCATCCACTTCATGAGTCCCAGGGAATCCCGGGGATTCCAGATAAGCGGGGAATAAGGCGGCCAGCAACGCGGGCCGGCACAAGTACATAAGCACTTATAGGGAATACAGAGCGGCGTCGCCGGTCCGTATAAGCATATAGAATATTAACCCAATATAGTGCAGCTCAACCAGGAGAGCTAAGTCACGTGAGAGTAGCCTGCGCACGATCAGATTTGGACAGAACATACATATCTCTTATACTGACAGAAGTTTAGCCTGCAGGGCGGGAACTTCCAGGTTATAGAACCTAACAAAGGTGGACGGGGAGGCCCAGCCTGCCGCCACCCATATGTCATGAATTGAAATTCCGTTGGACCATGCCCACGACGAGGCCATGCCTCTAGTGGAATGAGCCCGGATACCCAAGGGGCATTGCAGCCCTTTTGACGCATAAGCAGCTGCGATAGCGTCCACTAACCATCTGGACAGGCTTTGTTTCGAGGCGGTGAGACCTTTGGTGCGCCCATCAAACGAAACGAAAAGCTGCTCCGAGCGCCTGAAAGGGGCGGAGCGCATAATGTAAGCCCTCAGCGCCCTGACCGGGCAAGAGGAGATTAACATCACTCTCGCTATTGGATGCTGGCAGAGCCGATAGAGAAATGACCTGCGCTCTGAACGGATTGCCAATCACTTTAGGGACATAGCCATGTCTAGGTTTGATGATGACTTTAGAGTCATTCGGTCCGAACTCAAGACACGCAGCACTGACAGACAGCGCGTGTAAGTCCCCCACACGTTTGACTGATGATAGAGCAGTCAGAAAAACGGTTTGAGTGATAGATACTTTAGATCCACGGAATCTAACGGTTCAAAGGGAAATGCTTTCAGGGCCTTGAGGACCAAAGAAAGATCCCACATAGGAACCGACGGGGGGCGCGGGGGATTCATCCTCCTGGCTCCTCTAAGGAAGTGGATGACAAGCTCGTTCCTTCCTAGTGATCGGCCGCGTGTCGACTCTGCGAACACTGCAACGGCCGCCACATAGACTTTAACCCTCTGGGGTCTAAGGTGTTTTTGGGGTCCTTGATGTTTTGACATGCCCTGACATTTGTGCTTTTTTCAGTTGCTTATAAACATATTAATGGCACAGGTGTAATTACACTCTATTTAGCACAAACAGGGCTACCATAATATGTGAGCAACATGTATGTACATATTTGTATTTTTGAGAGAATATTGTTTATGCATGGTTATTGAAAAAACTAAAAATTAAAGTTTCTGAAATAAGGCCACAAAACACATTGATTATTTCTTCACAAGACTTTTGAAAATTGTATCACATAACCTAGAATATTTGCTCCAAAACTATGTGAGAATCATCCTGACTACTCATTCAGATAAGACAATAAAGTATTTTTTAGGGCTGTCAGTTAAACGCGTTATTAACGACGTTAACGCAAACCCATTTTAACGGCGTCAATTTTTTTATCGCGCAATTAACTGTCTTTTTGGCCTAGCAAACTTTGTAGTTTTTTCACATGCTGTTACAACAGGACGCGGCATGCGCTGCGCTATGAAACCCATTCATTTCAATGGCTTGCGCCGCGTGAGGATGTTTTGTTGCTTCGTCGACCAAAGCGCAAGCAGATCTAGCTAGACCGGAAACAAAATGGTAAATGGTAAATTTACCAACTAGTTGGTTAACGTTACGCTTTGAGTGGATGGCGAGCGCGAGACGCCGAAATGGATGCCAATAAGATTCTGAATGGAAAGTTTACTTTTAAAAAGTTGCCAAATGGTTCCATTGACAAGACCAAAGTGATCTGTGTGTTTTGTCGTTGTGAACCTAGCTATCATCATCGCAGCGCGTCCAGTCTGAAATACCACTTGATGGCCAAGCACACACACACACAGCTGATGCGAATTCTCCGCCCCCTCATCAATATCAGGACCTCGTCAGTATTTCTTTCACCCTTTCATTAATGGACAGTGTTACATTGAGAGATTATTTGCTCCAAGTGAGAATGTTAGTGTGAAATTAAACACAGTATATGTCAATGTTGTTTTCAATAAAAAAACATTTGCACAAAGCAAGCCGATCCACTTTTCCATGTTGATAAGAGCATTAAAATGAGAAAAAATAATGGGCCAAAACGAAAATCAAGAGACATTTAGAATAGATAAAAAATAATTGCGATTAATCGCGAGTTAACTATGACATTAATGCGATTAATCTCGATTAAATATTTTAATCGTTTGACAGCCCTAGTATTTTTACATTTTTAATGACGTGTTTTGTGTCAGAAAGCTTTATGCTAGGTAGCTAGTGCTTTTAATAGTTTTTTTCAAAGATTCTGTTAATGATTTGGTTGTTGTTTTTGGTAACAGAACAAGGGGAATGAAATATGTAGATTCAACTAAACCAGTGTTTCACTTAAGTGAGGTCTCGGAGCAAGAAGTCCTTAAAATTTTACAAGGACTTAAAATTTCAAAGTCACAGGATTGTTATGGTTTAGATTCGTGTATGGTTAGAAGGAATGCTGTCACTCTATGTCGACCTACTACTCAGCTAATCAATCGATCCATCAGAGAAGCGGTCTTCCCCGACTGTCTAAAAAAGGCAGTGGTTACACCTTTGCATAAGGGAGGAGATAAAGCTGAGCTGGCCAACTATAGACCAGTGAGTATCCTACCTATAATATCTAAGGTTGTCGAGAAAGTAGTGGCCATGCAACTGATGGATCATTTGAATTATGGAGAGCACCCCCTGAATCCTTTTCAGTTCGGTTTTAGAAAACACCATTCAACTGAAACAGCACTTTGTTATTTTGTTGAAAAACTCAAAGCCATGTTGGATAAAGGGGGTGTGGTGGGTGCCATATTTTTAGATCTGAAAAGAGCATTCGACACGATAAACCATAACATCCTGTTATCTAAATTGTCCACTCAATTTAGATAACAATTTAGATTTCTGACGAGACATTACGATGGTTTAAATCTTATTTAGAGAATAGGGTGCACTGCACTAGAATTAAGAGCACTATGTCTTCGTTTTTAGATTGCTCAGTTGGGGTGCCACAAGGCTCCATTTTGGGCCCTCTTTTATTCAGTGTTTATATAAATGATCTTCCAGCTATTTGTCCTGAAGTTCACGTACAAATGTACGCTGATGACGCCGTGATATATGTCCATGCAAAACTAAGACAGAAAGCAGCAGCTGTGCTCCAGGGAGCGATGGAAAAAATTTCAGATTGGATGGTGCAATCATGCTGGACACTAAATTTTAGCAAAACTGTCAGCACGTTTTTTTCAAAAAGGAATGCTTCTCACTCTGCACCGGAAATTATTGTAAAAGGAACAAGGATTCACGAAGCAGAGTCTATCAAGTATTTAGGCGTAGTGTTCGACAGGACACTGTCATTTAAAAAGCATGTTTCAAAACTGATAAAAACTGTAAAATTTAATTTATTGCAAATATATTCAAATATATTCGCCCGCAAATGAGCACATTTTACATATTGTATCACAAATTGGTCTTTATCAACCAACTCTGCGTTACAGCCGCTTCAAAGCTTGTACAAACAGGCACTCAAAGTCTTAGATAAAAAAAACTGTTTCATACCATTACTGTAACATTGTGAAGAAATATAGATTATTAACGTTTGAAAATTTTGTTTTGTTTTCGAATGTTATTTTAGTATATAAAATTGTTCATGATTTGGCACCACAGCCCCTGAGTATGTTTGTGAAATCATGTGAAGAGGTAGGACTTAGAACAACGCGAGCCTCCTCCAGAGGAGACTGTTATGTCAACTTTAGGTCCTCTGCTTTTGGACAGAATTGCTTCTCTGTGAAAGCTGCAGGGATGTGGAACTCGTTGCCTTTAACTATGCGAGAGAGTAGTACCTTACAACAGTTTAAACTTAACCTGAAGAAATGGTTGAAAGACGGTCAGATTTGTGATCATTAGCACAAAACTGGTTAATTGGGGTTTGGTTAAAAATGTAAGAAGGTAAATTTAAAAGGGGACTGTAATTAGTTGTAAATATTACTGGTAGTGTAATTGCATGTTTTGTTGAGATGATCCTTTTGCAGGTGTTTTATCTGTATTTTGTATTGTGAAAGGACTCATCATTGGGAATGCTCATTGTCCACTGTATTAACCTGCTGTCACATTGCCTCTGTCCAGGGACTACAGATGAAAATTAGCTTCTAGCTATTTCTGGTCTGTGCAACACATTTGTTGTGCAATGTCCCTGTTAAATAAATAAATAAATAAAATGCGAGGAGGCGTGATCTCTCATTAATATATATGCATTTCACACCTGAGGAAGACAAAGACCCCCCCATAATGGCTCTATTAGGTGCTATCAGGCCATATCATTATAAGGAGCCTTGCACAAAGAATGAGGAGATTTAAAAAAGAATGGCTTTTAGATTGTTTGGATTTATTTACAACACAACATAATCCAAAGATACACAACAAAGGACAAAAAAGCACATTAGTAAACACACTGATCTAAAGACAGAGGCTTTAACATTCACACAACTTTGTGCCATTGAAACACATACCTGTCATTTCCAATGTGTTTGATTTTTCATTTTACCATGTTCATGTACAGAGACTGTTGAATGTTGAAGTCAGCAGGACTCATCAGTGGCATCTCTCCCTGTAAAAAATAAAATAAAAAACACCTTTGAACAGTCTGATATCAAGAGAAACTATATGGCTGCACGACTTTGGGCATGCATTGTAGATTTTTCTGGTTAAAATTGCGATTTAATTATATACACACACACACACACACACAGTAGGGGTGTGCAAAAAAATCGATTCACGTTTGAATCGCGATTCAATCTTTACCGATTCAGAATCGATTCATAGAATTCCAAAAATCGATTCTTTTTTGTTTTTAATGGCGTGCACGGGCGGAGTCGGAGTGGCAATCGGGTGAGTCAGGACTCGGGACTTTTCCCGGTGGTCCGGTAGTGTTTCGAGGCCGCGAGGGCCGGTTTGATAATAGTTACATGATCGCTGGTCAAACTGTGCAGCCTCTCTGCTCAACCTGTAAATAAATGCATCGATCCGCAGATTATGTTTTAGTTCTTAAATGGTCTGTAGATCTTTTGCCAAGCGTGTCAGAGGTTACGGGTTCTTAACCGCACTCGTATAGTTTTTCTCTCTCTCTCATCAAAACCGAATATGTTCATCAGTGGTTACAGTAGATAAGCAGGGACACGTTTGTGTGCATTTTATTTTGTGAGTTCACCGGAGTCTCGGCGATAGATTGAAGCGCGCGTCCGAGTGAAGACTGCGCGAGCCACAGAGAACACTATCCACGACACTGATAGCAGCGAGCGGACACGAGCGCTCAGCTTGATTTCAAAAACAACAGATCTCTTATTTAATAGCGAACTAAATGAATGCTCTGCTAGTTAACTGGAGATACCCGCAAATTACGCCTATAAACGACTTCACTGGATCTAAACAAATCACTCTAACCATCTATGTTACCAGTAGCGGTGGCTTTTTAAATATATTTAAAATAATTTTGCAAGGGTTCTATGACATTAGTATATTTTTAGGAATTTTAAGAAGTGAGTCGAGTTCACATTTCAACAGTCAACCTGGTAGCTGAAGTACTCCTTAAACCACATTTAGCATAATTGTTTGTTTGATTTGACTATACAGCACTTTAAAGCTAAATGTAAAAGCTTTTTATTTAAGTTTTATTTTAAACTTGAATTAAATGTATTTGAAAGCTGACCAAAGCTTGGCACTTTGCACTTTTTAGTTGCAAAAGTTTTTATATAAAGTAATATCAAATACATTTAATTTGTTGTGTTTCTTTTCTTTTAAACTGTGTCTACTGCAATCAATCACATAGGAAAAAGTTAACTACATTTATATACTGCGAATCGTTTTTTGAATTGAGAATCGTTTTTGAATCGAAAATCGATTTTGAATCGAATCTTGAGCCTAAAAATCGGTATCGAATCGTGACATTTTCTGAATCGTGAACCCCTAACACACAGTGCTTAGAATAAGTGAACACACCCATGCTAAAGTTGACTACCCAATATAGACATGGTATTATTTTAGTTAGCCTAACTGAACATTTATACATAAATAATGTATTGTATTTAGACAGTATCACATATTTTACCGGAGGCTGAAATATATTTCACTAAATCATTATAACCTAAGCAGTTATTCCCAAACAAAATAAATTACGCATAAGGCAGTATTTTAGCATGATAATCAGTGTCATTAACTAATCTCAAAACTGAGTGAAATATATGTAGTAGGCTAATGTCACATTTAAAAAGTTTACACAAGCGTATAGGCCTACGTATAGGGATATTGTGACTGTGAGGTAATCTTTCCTGTCAAAAGCTAGCCAAAACTAGGCAAAATATAGTCTGAAAATTCATTTGAGCTCTATGATCAGAAAAGGAATTATATAACACTAAACAACTTACTCGGGGTCAATTCGTTCTTCAAAATGCAGCCGTTGGTCATCTGAGTTTTAAATTCCTCTGAGGAAAAGGTGAATCCTTCCTCGCTGTCCAGAATCATCTGAAGGAGTAGCGTGCCATTCTCTAAACGCGATGAACTATCAGTGAATCTGGTGAAGAAACGTGTTTTTATGCCATTTATGCCATTGATCATTGACCATTGAGCGTGTGCTATGCATAACGTTAGATCACCTATTTGCCATGTGAATAAGCTCTGGGGGCGCGGCGGCCTCGGCTCATTAAAGATAATGAACTGAGAATGAAAAAACTGTACCTCTCCTTGGTTTTAAACGGATTACATAAACTGGAATATATTTCTTTTTTAAATAAATTACTTCATTTAAAAGAAGAGAATACAAGCTTTAAAAAGACACATGTCTCGTATTTCTGTGACAAGTATTGACTTAGTTACAGTTAATTTTTCGGACGCGTTTCAGAATCGACCTCACTGACAGAGAGATCGCAGAACGCGCATCATGTTTATTTTTCTTTATTTGGCGAAAAGCACAAGACTTTGTTTTTATTGAGAGGTTCCACAAAAAAAAAAAAAACTTGACAGGATCGAGTGATGTATAACACTTATATGTAAGATCAAAATCTACAGAGTAATTTGAGTCTCTTTTGTACTGATAAGGAAAAAAGTGAGCTGGTATCGCCGGCGCGACCGCCGACCCCAGAGGGATAAGCGTGGAGGGGGACCTCCCCTTATCCAACAGCTCTTGAAGGAAACTAAGCAACCGCGAGACACACGTCCGTGGGTCCAGATTTTTGTCGGTGCACCATTTAGAGAACACAGACCATTTAGACGCGTAAAGCTTTCTAGTAGAGGGAGCTCTAGACTGCGTAATCGTGTTCATCACTCCTGGGTGTCCAATGGGTATCCATTGATAAACCATGCATGCAGAGACCAGCGCTCTGGATGGGGATGCCAGATCGAGCCGCGAGCTTGAGAGAGGAGATCTGTCCTCGCCAGAATCGGCCACGGGGCTGTTTGTGACAGCCGCATCAGCTCCGGGAACCAAGTTTGGTTCTCCCATTGCGGGGCTATAAAGAGCACCGAGTGGCGCGTTTCCCTGATTCTCTTGATTACCTGTGGCAACAGTGAGACTGGAGGGAAAGCATACAGCGGGCGGCTGGGCCAAATTTGGGCCAGCGCGTCCTCATTCTTCGAAAAGAACATTGGACAGTGAGCGTTGTCTTTTGACACAAAAAGATCGACTTCCGCTTTGCCGAAAAGGCGCCATATCGACTGGACTGTTTGGGGATGCAGGGAGCATTCCCCCGGGGGAATATTGTCCCTGGACAGCTTGTCTGGGTCGTCGTTCAGGTGGCCTGGCACATGCGCAGCTCTCAGCGAGCGCAGATGGTGCTGAGACCAAACGAGGAGGCGTTCTGTTAGATCGCAGAGGTTCCTGGATCTGACACCGCCTTGATGGTTCACGTAGGACACCACAGACATGTTGTCCGAACGGACTAAAACATGGTGGTCCTGTATGAAAGGGAGGAAGCGCTTCAGCGCGTTCTCGACTGCTATCATTTCCAGACAGTTTATGTGAAGGAGCTTCTCTTGGTCTGACCACAGGCCAAATACCGGTCTGCCCTCGAAGAGAGCGGCCCAACCTGAGTTGGACGCTCTGTCGAGATGACCTTCCGATACGAGACAGCTCCCATCGTCACTCCACGCTGATACCAGTCGGTCGCTAACCAGGGCTGCAGAGCCGTAATGCAGCTCTATATCACTCTGATTCGTTCACAGCCGGAGGCCCAAGCTCGGCGAGACGCTCGAGCGTTCAGCCAGCGTTGTAGTGGGAGCATGCACATTAAGCCCAGCTGGAGCACTGCAGCAGCTGAGGCCATACAACCTAGCATCCTGTCTTCAGAGGAGCGATGCTGCTCTTCTAGAAAGATGCAGCCAGGCGTCGAACAAGGCACGCGCTGTGTCGATAAACGAGCCGTCATAGCCACAGAGTTCAGTTCTATTCCTAGAAAGGAAATTGACTGGCTGGACAGTAATGAGCTCTTGGTCCAGTTGACTGTGTGACCCAGGCTTTCCAGATGACTGAGGAGCACTGCTCTGTGAGATAAAAGTTCTATCTCTGACTGTGCCAGAATCAGCCAATCGTCCAGATAGTTCATAATTCGCAAGCCCTGATTTCTCAAGGGGGCGAGAGCCACGTCCATGCACTTCGTGAACCTGACCATCGAAGGCGAATCTCAAGAATGGCCTGTGACGGGGTATTATCTGAATCCTAAAATAGGCATCTTTCAGATCGAGAGAGATAAACCAGTCCCTCGGGCGTACGTGTGCGAGGATTTTTCTGGTCGTAAGCATTTTGAACGGTCTTTTCACAAGAACTGTGTTCAAATGTCTCAGATCTAAAATAGGTCTGAGTGCCCCGTCCTTCTTGGGTACGAGAAAATAACGGCTGTAAAAGTCTGACTCGCTCAGAGAAGGCGGTACCAGTTCTATGGCCCCTTTGCACAGCAGCTTCGTTATTTCTGCGCGGAGTAGATGTGCTACTTCCACAATCACTGTCGTCGCGGTCCGTGCTCGAAAGCGCGGGGGACGGTGATCGAACTGTAGCGAATAGCCCTGCCTTATTGTGCTTAGCACCCATTCTGATACCCCTGGGATCGCTTCCCACGCTTTTATACGTGTAGCTAGGGGCAGAATGGCCTCCGGGTTCTGATCGCTCTAGAAACTGAACCGGAGGTATGGGCGTGGCGCGCGCACCCTCGGCGCTTGATTACGCTGGCTCGCTGACAGCGGTGGCAGGCTGTTTCATATGTGACGTCCCGATTGCTATGAATGGGGAGCGTTTTGTGATCACTTTGTGATGCGCGAGCAGCGCCTTGGGCGAAGTGTTTATTTGTAAGCGTGAACGCTCGTGAGCGGACACGGGACTTACATTCACATGTGATGCCCCGATCGCTTCGGATGGGGAACGTTTTGTAACAATTCTGACGCGTGAGTGGCGCCCGAGGCTAGGTGTTTGTCATTAAGCGTGAGCGAGCATGCGATTTACATTCATATGTGACAACCCGATCGCTTTGGATGGGGAACGTTTTGTGATAACTCTGACGCGTGAATGGCGTGTGTTAGTAAGCGTGAGCTGGGCACGGGACTTACATTCATAACCTGACCGATATGAGGCTGTTTTGGCCGTGTGACAGAGCGGGTAGAAAGTAGGCGTGGGCACGGACTCGGGGCCACATTTCCTACATTTAACACTCCAGCGGCATTTGCCAGCTTTAAGAGAGTGGGCTATGTGAGTGACACGGGATTGTTGTGCTTGTGTGTAGGGGTGAACACTGAGATCTGGGCACTTTTTCTACACTTAAAAGACCATCGGCGTGAGCCGGATAACTAGACTGATGCGCGAGCGGCGCCTGGGGCGAATTGTTAATTAGTTAGCGTGAGCGCTCGTGAGCGGGCACGTAACTTACATTCATGGCCAGGGGCAGAATAGCCTCTGGGTTCTGATCGCCGCACTTCGTGGGCTCGAAAAAACTGAACCGGAGGTATGTGCGTGGCATGCGCGAACTCGAACTCGCTGACAGAGATGGCTGGCTGTTTCACATGTGTCGTCCCGATTGCTTTGAATGGGGAACGTTTTGTGATAACTTTGTGATGCGCGAGCAGCGCCGGGGGTTTATTAGTAAGCGTGAGGGCTCGTGAGTGGGCACGTGACTTACATTCAAAACCTGACCGATATGAGGCTGTTATGGCCGTGTGACAGAGCGGGCAGAGAGTAGGCATGAGCACAGAATTGTGGGCACATTTCCTACATCTAACACTCGAGCGCAATTTGCCAGCTTTATGAGAGTGGGCTCTGTGAGTGTGAGAGACACGGGGGGTATCATGCTTGTGTGTAGGGGTGAACACTGAGATGTTGGCACATTCTCTACACTTAGGACACCAACGGCGTGAGCCGGATAACCAGACGTTATACCCTTGAGAAACGGCGGTTGTGTGCAGGCGAGCGGGTAGCATTACCGGCTCGCTGGCTGCCGAATACACCACTGCAGTAACCTATTTCTAAGGGGACTGACAGGGCGAGATATTTCGACGGCGGTCCGGCCGCTGCGGGACTCAACCGTCTTTACCTTCTTGCTGCCGCTGGAAGAACTTCACGTGCTCGCATTGCTGCGAGGATGGAGGCTGAGCTGGACACTGGGTAGCGCTTTGCGCAGGAGGCTGATCACGTGAGCGGCGTGCAGCTGAGCTGGAGCGTCGCTCCTTAAATCCGTGGCAGCTGGATCCGGGCCTTTCTCCTCCCCTTCTCGGCGGTGCCGTCCACTTGGGAGAACGTCGAGGAGACACGTGAGTGGAGTCTCACGGAGAATGGTGCATTCCACGACTTAGGAAAAACTCCAGCAGAAAGGCCAGGATAGAGCAGCTGTCACCTCGGCATCCTATGCCTCGCATCAGGCGGTCTCCGTGAATGGCGCTTCTTGTTGCGCGGTCCAGCAGAGGGCAGAGTGACAGCTTCGGCGTTGAACACATTGAGTTGAGCCCGCAGCGTCGACATCAGGAGTTCTTCGCAGTGGACGCAGCCTCCCGACGAAGAGCGAGGGCTGCGTGGTCTGGGCCCAGGCAGAGAGCGCAGATCACATGGCGGTCTCCGGTGCTGGGCGGGGCTTGGCACGAGCCACAGGAAGTGCGAGACATTTTTAGAAAAACCTCTCGTGCTCTTTTAGAAAGGGTGGTGTCGCAGCGGCGAACAGGATACGTCGCCAGATAGCGCAGCTCGTACGGATGGCTGAAGGCGGCGCAGATGGCTGGGTTCTTCAGGCGCTGTCCTAAGGTGGCTGTTCGCTCCTCAGACGGCGGTGGCTTCTCTCAGAATCCAGTGATGCGAAGAGCTTCGCTGAAGAGATGAAAATCAGGGAGACAGCATCCGAGCCCCGCTTATATACACTAAGCCACGCCCATTCTGGCAGGCTAAGATGTGATGAGGGCGCGATCGCCCTTCATTGGACGTGACGTCACGCCGGGCTCAGTGGTAGGCTGCTGCAGCTGCCGCAGGGCAGCCAATGAGCACGCTAGACAGCCTGCTCTAGGTCTGCTAGCTGCTGCACTGCGTTGACAATGAATACAAAAATTAAGGATAATTTGCAGGCTAATGCAATATCTCGAAAAGATGAATCTTTCCGTTGTGTAAGCTAACTTATGCAATGCGAGAGAATCTCTCGTAAAAGAACCCCTTTGTGGCGAGGGGGGCGTGGTTCAGCGGAGTCTGTAGCGGGAGAGCGAGGGCGGAGCCGAGCGGTGAGTAAGTGGGTCAAGTTCAAATGACGAACACCTGTTTGTGATTTCAGTAATTGGCGTGAGGAGACCGCATATAAGCGGGCTGTGCTGATAACGGAAGAGAGAGAGACTGGAAGCTCGTGCACGCTGACGATCGGGACGAAATGTTTATGAAGCTGTGAACAGTGGAAAGAGTGCTGCCTCGTTGGATGTTTATGAAGCTGTGAACAGTGGAAAGAGTGCTGCCTCGTTGGTGATCTGAGAAGCTGTAGTCAGCGGGAAGAGTATTGCCTTACATGTGAAAATTGAATGTTTTTGTTTTGAGTTAATTTTGAGAGCGCAAGAAAGCGCTGTTTAAAGAGGATCTTTAATAAAGTGCACGAGCTCCACTACTTGCCGACCCCGAGTCTCCTTCCATCACCCACACACGAACCCTGAGCTACATCACACTGGTGCCGAAACCCGGGATGGAAGGAGAGGCCGCCGCCAGAGCCACTCTGTCATCGCCATTTGCGGACATCATCAACGCGCTCGCGGGACTCCACCAACCACACCAGGAGGCTCTGCTGAAGATGGAGGATCAGCAACAGCGCCGTTTCGAGGCACTCCTCCAGACCCAGCATGAGGACCGCGAGCAGTTCCGGAGCTGGCTAGACCGGGAGGCTCGGGCGTCTACTTCATCGGCCCCGGCCCCGGCCCTTCCCCTCCACAAGATGGGTCCCCAGGACGACCCGGAGGCGTTCCTGGACCTCTTTGAGAAGTCGGCCGAGGCCGGGTGCTGGCCGCCCGCGGACTGGCCCATGCGTCTGATTCCGCTGCTCTCGGGCGAAGCGCAGATCGCCGCCCAGCAGCTGCCAGTCCGCAACCTCCTGGTCTATGAAGACCTGAAACGCGCCATTCTTCAGCGGGTCGGCCGGTCCCCAGAGCAGAGTCGTCAGCAGTTCCGCTCCATGGAGTTCGGGGAATCCGGCCGGCCCTTTATCTTTGCGCAACAGCTCCGGGACGCGTGCCGCAGATGGCTGATGGCCGAGGCCCGCGACGTCGATGGAGTCATCGAGGTGGTGGTACTGGAACAGTTCATCGCCCGTCTGCCAAAGAAGACCGCACAGTGGGTCCAGTGCCACCGCCCGACGTCGCTGGACCAGGCCATCCAATTGGCAGAGGACCAGCTGGTGGCGTGCCCAGGGGTCGGCGAACCCCTATCGACATCTCTCTCTCTCTCTCTTCCTTCTCCCTCTCTCTCTCGCCCTGTCCCTGCTCCCAGGTCCCGAGGTGGCTTTCCACCACGCCCGGCACCCCGCTGGAGGACCAGCCCTGCAGCTGATCCGGCCCCTGCACCACGTGCACCGCCCCGGGGAACCCCATCGATGGTTGGCGGTCCGCCAACCCCGGCCCCTGCGGTCTCCTCACGTCAATCACCTGACCCACTTCCCGCCACTGGGATGGCGGGGAGGCCTGGGCCGGCCTGCTGGCGTTGCGGGGACCCTGGGCACTTCGTGGATAGGTGCCCGGTGATGGAGGTCGGAACGCTGGTCAGGGTCCCCGACGCGCCACAGGTTGCCCCCGATCAAGCTGGGTTGTACCAGATACCAGTAAGTGTAAAGGGGGGTACCTATCAAGCTTTGGTGGATTCAGGTTGTAACCAGACCTCCATCCATCAAAGTTTGATTCATCCAGTGGCATTGGATAGGAGCCGCGTGGTTAAGGTGCGGTGTGTGCACGGTGAGGTGGTGGGTTACCCCTTAGTGCCAGTCACTATCCAATTTCGGGGGAAAAAGCATAGTGTAGAGGTGGCAGTTAACCAGCACCTCCAGCACCCGTTGATTTTGGGAACCAATTGGCTGGGGTTTAAAACATTATTGGCTTATTTATGTACGGGTGCTTCTGGGATTAAAAGAAGGCAGGAGAAGAGAGCGGTGGTTCAGGTTGGAGAGGCTGTGCCGGGACCCTCGGGGTCTGTCTCAGAGGAACGGAGCGCTTCAGAAAGGGAAATCCTTTTTGAACGCGATGATTTTCCTCTGGAACAGTCCCGAGATGATACGCTTAAAAATGCGTTTGATCAGGTCCGCGTGATCGACGGACAGCCTGTCCACCCAGACCAACCGCTCTCGTATCCTTATTTTGCCGTGATAAAAGATAAGTTGTATCGGGTGACCCAGGATACCCAGACAAAACAAGATACAACTCAGTTGTTAGTTCCAAAGAGCCGCCGGGAAATGCTTTTTCAGACGGCTCACTGTAATCCGATGGCTGGGCATTTAGGGCAAGCAGCTACACTGAATCGTCTAATGACCCGATTTTTCTGGCCAGGCATTCACGAGAATGTGCGCAGGTGGTGCGCGTCTTGTCGTGAATGTCAGTTGGTGAATCCACCGGCCAACCGAAAAGCACCTTTGTGCCCCCTTCCATTAATAGAGGTTCCCTTTGAGAGAATTGCCATGGACCTCATCGGGCCGTTAGAACGATCCGCACGGGGGCATCGCTTTGCATTAGTTCTGGTGGATTATGCAACGCGATACCCCGAAGCAGTGCCGCTTCGCAACATTTCTGCTAAAAGTGTTGCGAGTGCACTGTTTCAATTAATCTCCCGGGTGGGAATTCCGAAAGAGATTCTCACCGATCAGGGCACGGCGTTTATGTCACGCACAATTCGCGAACTGTACGAATTATTGGGTATTAAATCGATTCGTACCAGCGTCTATCACCCACAAACGGACGGCTTGGTAGAACGATTTAATCGCACGTTGAAGTCCATGATTCGTAAGTTCGTACAGGAAGACGCCAAAAATTGGGATAAGTGGTTAGAACCCCTCTTGTTCGCTGTACGCGAGGTCCCCCAAGCCTCCACGGGGTTTTCCCCTTTCGAGCTGCTCTTTGGTCGCCAGCCCCGCGGGGTGCTGGATGTACTTAGGGAAGCTTGGGAGGACGGACCTTCGGATAGCAAAAACGAAATTCAATACGTCCTGGACCTGAGAACAAAACTCCACACGTTGGGGCGGCTCTCTATGGAGAATTTGTTACAGGCCCAGGACAAACAAAGTCGGCTGTACAACAGGGGGGCTAAACTACGTAAATTTGCACCGGGAGATAAAGTGCTTGTATTGCTTCCCACATCCAGCTCTAAATTACTCGCCAAGTGGCAAGGACCGTTTGTGGTCACACGGCGAGTCGGGGATCTCAACTATGAGGTCCTTCGATCAGATAGGGACGGAGCACATCAGATTTACCACCTCAACCTGTTAAAAAAGTGGAATGAGGCGGAGTCAGCGATGCTGGCGACGGTAGTGAGTGGGGAGGAGGATCTCGGGCCAGAGGCGAATTTAAAGTCTCAATCCTCCGCTCTGGCCATTTGCGGAGATCACCTCTCACCGTCCCAGATCGCTGACATTCGAAACTTACAAACAGAGTTTGCTGATGTGTTCTCGCCCCTCCCTGGTCGAACAAACCTCATACAGCACCATGTTGAGACCGAACCGGGTGTGGTGGTACGCAGCCGGCCATATAGATTGCCTGAGCATAAAAAGAAAGTAGTTCAGGCTGAATTAGAGGCTATGCTGGATATGGGAGTAATAGAAGAATCCAACAGTGACTGGGCGAGCCCGATAGTTTTAGTGCCTAAAACTGACGGCTCAGTGCGGTTCTGTGTGGATTATCGTAAGGTGAATGCTGTATCGAAGTTCGATGCATATCCAATGCCACGGGTGGACGAATTGCTTGATCGGCTCGGCACGGCTCGATTTTACTCGACACTGGATTTAACAAAGGGTTATTGGCAGATCCCCTTGTCTCCAATGACTAAAGAAAAAACCGCTTTCACGACGCCGTTTGGATTACACCAATTTGTCACCCTTCCTTTCGGCTTGTTCGGGGCACCTGCCACCTTTCAGCGCCTGATGGATAGAATCCTCCGGCCGCATGCTGCATATGCCGCGGCGTACTTGGATGATATCATCATCTATAGTAATGACTGGCAGCGGCATATGCAGCACTTGCGAGCTGTCCTCAGGACGCTGCGAGGGGCGGGGCTCACGGCCAACCCAAAGAAGTGTGCGATTGGGCGCGTGGAAGTCAGGTATCTGGGCTTTCACTTGGGTCATGGGCAGGTGCGTCCCCAAATTGATAAGACGGCAGCAGTTGCGACCTGTCCAAGACCTAAGACCAAAAAGGAGGTTAGACAGTTCCTGGGGCTAGCAGGATATTACAGAAGGTTTGTACCTAATTATTCGGACCTTGCTAGCCCGCTGACTGATCTAACTAAAAAGGAGGCACCAGATACCGTCCAGTGGACGGAGCAGTGTCAGCAGGCTTTCACCCAGATAAAGGCTGCCCTGTGTGGTGGGCCGCTATTACAGGCTCCTAACTTTTCTCTCCCTTTTTCCCTGCAGACTGACGCGTCGGACAGGGGGCTGGGCGCCGTCTTGTCCCAGGAGATGGAGGGTGAGGAACGGCCGGTGCTGTACATCAGTCGTAAGCTCTCAAAGAGAGAGACTATGTACAGCACCATTGAGAAAGAAGCCCTTGCCATCAAATGGGCCGTCCTCACTCTCCGCTATTATCTCCTGGGGCGAGAGTTCACCCTCTGTTCGGACCACGCTCCTCTGCAGTGGCTCCACCGCATGAAAGATACCAACGCGCGGATCACCCGTTGGTATCTAGCTTTACAGCCTTTTAAATTCAAGGTGATCCACAGGCCGGGTGCACAGATGGCTGTGGCCGACTTCCTCTCCCGGAGGGGGGGGGGGGGGGGGGGAGGCTGCAGGCCGGACGGCTCCCCGGCCTGAGACGGGCGGTGGGGGTATGTGGCGAGGGGGGCGTGGTTCAGCGGAGTCTGTAGCGGGAGAGCGAGGGCGGAGCCGAGCGGTGAGTAAGTGGGTCAAGTTCAAATGACGAACACCTGTTTGTGATTTCAGTAATTGGCGTGAGGAGACCGCATATAAGCGGGCTGTGCTGATAACGGAAGAGAGAGAGACTGGAAGCTCGTGCACGCTGACGATCGGGACGAAATGTTTATGAAGCTGTGAACAGTGGAAAGAGTGCTGCCTCGTTGGATGTTTATGAAGCTGTGAACAGTGGAAAGAGTGCTGCCTCGTTGGTGATCTGAGAAGCTGTAGTCAGCGGGAAGAGTATTGCCTTACATGTGAAAATTGAATGTTTTTGTTTTGAGTTAATTTTGAGAGCGCAAGAAAGCGCTGTTTAAAGAGGATCTTTAATAAAGTGCACGAGCTCCACTACTTGCCGACCCCGAGTCTCCTTCCATCACCCACACACGAACCCTGAGCTACATCACACCCTTTTACAAATCTATTGCAAATGTTTTATTGAAAGTAAAATCTTTCAAATGTAATTATCTAATCATCTAACAAGATTATCAAGTTTATGTTCTTTTATCAATTTTCAGGCTTTGTTTTGTTAGTTCTATGAATGGCTCAGCTAAACAGGCCAATAAGTCTACCATTATTAATTTTAATTATACCAATATCTAATTAAATATAATCTACAAATGTATAAAACTGATCAGAGATCAGGTAAAACCCACATACACTTGTTCAATGCATGGTTCTCAGTGAATCCTCATGATTCATGGGTTGACAGCTTTTACAGTCTATGGTTGACAGAGATCATCGCCCCCAGCGGTGAACCATTGAAATTCCGAAGTGTTCCGAAACGTAATGAAGCCTCGTTTCCTGAAATCATGTGACTAGCAGTTTGATACACGCTCCGAACCATTGATTCGGAACAAGACTTCGAAGCTGCATGAAGCAGTGATTTGAAATTGCCATCACTACCTTTTACTAGCCAAGTTAAAATCACTTATTTCCTTTGTTACTTTCATTAACTTAGTTAAGTAGAGTTTGCTTAATTCCATATGTGAAATTTACTTAAAAAATATTCGTGCAATAACTTGCCAAAGAAAAATTGAGTAAAATGTACTTATTGTTTTTTTCAGTGCAGATGTGTCTGTTAAAACAAAGTCAGACTGCACTACAAAATGGCTGACACCCCATTTAGGAAATGGAGTGTGATGAGTATCAGTGATGAAAATGCTTTATAATCATCATAACCTTTCTGTCTTTAAATATTGCCTGTAAAGCTCTGCATTGTATATTCCAGTGATGGATACAACAACATTCTTATAATGAACAATTGCTTTTATTTATTTTTAACTAGACAGTGAATCATTCAAAATTTAAAACATTCACAGTGAATTTGTGGAAACTTTTCAGTAGGGAGAAATATATTGTATTAGATGAAGATAAAGTACATGGAGTACATAAAAACAAGATCAACACATTCTACATTTGTCCCTTAACATTAAATGTACGAGAAAATAAATTGTTTATTTGGAAAACAAGATCATCATCACTTTATATGACAGAATTTTCAAATAAATAAAATTTCTTAAATCAAAGTTTTAAAAACACAGTTGCAAAGGTCCTGTTTGCCCAGCAATACAGGAAAAATAATGTATATTTTAAGCGTCAATGTTTTGATCTTGAATATCTCTAGAAGAGGCTGTTTCGAGTGGTGTACTGTACGTTGTACGACTGTCTTCTGTGCCAACGTCTTCTGACTGCTGCACAGCATCCACAGAGTAAACACTAAAGACATAAACAGACAAAATGAGAGTTAACATCCTGAGAGTTAACACTTTACACTTTAAAACATTTTTATTCAGCTATACAATTATAAACCTCATTTAAAAGGCAGATCTATGAATAACACATCCCTGCTGTCATGAATCACTTCACTATGCACATATTTGACATTCAATCATCATAAAACTTACGCAAAGGAGAATCCAGCAAGGTATAAGCACGAGGACAATAGCCACAGGGACAATGATCGCCACAATCCATGCTACGTTGGTGCCATTGTTTGAGGTTGTAGTGTTTATAACTGTAGGGCGAACTGTGGTTGGAGAAGGTGTGGCGAGAAAAAGGGAGACCAAGCCAAAACTGTTGATATCACCGTCCGAAAAAACATACACAACATTGGCCTCAATCACGCTGGAATTACCCCTGTAGAGAGATAAAAATGTACAATGAGAAATGAAATAAAATAAATCAACTGAATTTACAGTACATCTCCCCTCACCCATGTACCAAAAGCTACCCACTGATATAAGCAGATCTCTTCAGAATTCCTGCTCGAAATAAAGGAAAAAATTACTGAGCCAGAACTTACTTGAAATTGACATTATTAAAATTAAACTGAGTAGCTGTTGTTTTATTTAGGATCTTGGAGACCTGAAGAGAGCAGAAATAAACAGATTAATTTGTTTATTACTATGGTGTGGTTAATGCCATTAAAATAAAGCAATTTTAATTTCAGGGCAAGTTTTTATGAAGTGTCTCTAACTCACAAATGTGTTTATATAGGTCTCGATCACTAAGTAGGTTTCATTCCTGAAATCAACTTTCTCAGACATGGATACATTGCTGATTTCAAATCCAAAGTTCAGAGAGAAGGAGGTTTTGTTGATTTCTTTTGGGAAAAACAAAACAAACAAAAAAACAATAATTAGTTGTGTGGTTATATGTGGATGATAAAATTTCACTTCTTCATTAATTATTAGAGGCCATTGCAGGTTTAAACGTTTTCATTCATTCATTCAAATAAAGCTATAAAAGCATACTACATAATGCACACCCTTTGGATTCAAATGTTATATTCACAACAACAACAACAATAACAACAACAAAGGAACAAACTCACCATTATAGGTGACATTCACAGAGCTCACAAGGTCATTCAGATTTCTGTCTGTGAGGGCTCGATTACTTTTTAGTTTCATTCCAATTATCAGAGAGTTAGTCAATTGTAGAACCATACTCTGACTTGGTAAAGTGCCCCGTGTTTTAAACACAAGGCTAACATGTATAATCACCTTCCCAAGCCTGCAAAATATAGTACATTCATTTATTTAGATAATTTATTTCATGTCACCATCTAAAGTAGTTTTTTTATGGCAACAAAAAGGTAAAATCAGTTCAATACAATATGTTTAACAGTAAGTGTTACAGGAGTGGCAAGATGAAAGTTTTTAAAAGATAAAGATAAATGTAACTGGATTGCAAAATTGGACTGCAATTATTGCTCTTACAAGTTCGGTGGAGAGGTTGTGCTTGTCGTTAGAGTGCTGGCGGTCGTTAAGTCTGTAAAATAAAGGACTAATTAGTGGAGGAAAATCATGCTTTAAATTACAGTATTTGGTGTTTGTGGATAAATGTATTTAAAACATGACAGCAGGTGTGGATGTGGTAATACCTCCATTCATTTTGAGAAGTTCCTTGACAAACGTGCTGTTTGTGTTCATGTTACTTTGTGAGAAAACATATGAAACATTGGCCTGAATCACGGTGTTAGCATCCCTGTGGGGAGAATAAAACATGCAATGAATATCAAAAGCAAACAACTTTTTCTCACAAGTCATCTACTCACATACTAAAAACTACTCTCTGACAAATACAGATCGAGACATTTTTGCTCAAAATAAAGTAAAAAAAAAAAAAAAAACAATAACAAAGAAAACATTTAGAACTTACTTGAAATCAACTTGTTTGATATTAAACTGAGGAGCTGAGGGGTCATTTAGGATCTCAGTCAGCTGAAGAGTGGAGTAATAAATATAGAAATTAATGCATTTATTAAGGATAGAATAAGGCATATTCATTTTCAGGTCAAGTTTTTGTGAAAAAAAAAAACACTGTATCAAAGTGTCTCCAACTCACCAACTTGTTTATAGAGGTTTGGATTGAAATGTATGTATCATTCCTGAGTTGAATTTCCTCCGACATGGATACATTGCTGATTTCAAATCCAAATTGGAGAGCATAGGAGGTTTCATTAATTCCTTAAAATATATATATAAAAAAAAATAGTTGTGTGGTTATATGTGAGTGGTAAAACTGCATTACACATTCATTTTCAGAAGGGTATAATTGACTGAAACATTTAATATTTTTCCTGAAAGAAAGCTATTGTTACAGGTCTACACTATTTACACTATTTGCAATAAAATGTCAAATTTAGAACAAAAATGAGCCTACAGTGGAAAGAAATACTCACTTATAAAGGTGACATTATTAAAGCTCACATCCGAAGTTTGTGTTGAGCCACCTTTAGTTCTTAAACGTGGGTTGATCAAAGAGTTGACCAGTTGTAGAACATTAGCCTCACTCGGTATTGGGCCCAGTGTTTTAAACACGAGGACAATATTTATATAAACCTTCCCCATCCTACCAAAGATGATAAAATAACAGGAATGTAAAAACATTCAGACAACAACTGGCTTTTAGAAAATTAAACTGTAATAATTGCTCTTACAAAGTACGCGGAATAGTTGTGCTTGTCGTTAGAGTGCTGGCGGTCGTTAAGTCTGTAAAATAAAGGACCAATTAGTGGAGGAAATTATGCTTTAAATTACAGTATTTGGTGTTTGAGGATAAATGTTATTTAAAACATGACAGCAGGTGTGGATGTGGTAATACCTCCATTCATTTTGAGAAGTTCCTTGACAAACGTGCTGTTTGTGTTCATGATACTTTGTGAGAAAACATATGAAACATTGGCCTGAATCACGGTGTTAGCATCCCTGTGGGGAAAATGAAATATGCAATGAATATCAAAAGCAAACAACTTTTTCTCACAAGTCATCTACTCACATAATAAAAAAACTACTCTCTGACAAATACAGATCGAGACATTTTTGCTTAAAATAAAGTAAAAAAAATCAATAAAACAATAACAAAGAAAACATTCAGAACTTACTTGAAATCAACTTGTTTGATATTAAACTGAGGAGCTGAGGGGTCATTTAGGATCTCAGTCAGCTGAAGAGTGGAGTAATAAATATAGAAATTAATGCATTTATTAAGGATAGAATAAGGCATATTCATTTTCAGGTCAAGTTTTTGTGAAAAAAAAAACACTGTATCAAAATGTCTCCAACTCACCAACTTGTTTATAGAGGTTTGGATTGAAATGTATGTATCATTCCTGAGTTGAATTTCCTCCGACATGGATACATTGCTGATTTCAAATCCAAATTGGAGAGCATAGGAGGTTTCATTAATTCCTTAAAATATATTTAAAAAAAATTAGTTGTGTGGTTATATGTAAGTGGTAAAACTGCATTACACATTCATTTTCAGAAGGGTATAATTGACTGAAACATTTATTATTTTTCCTGAAAGAAAGCATTTTTTACAGGTCTACACTATTTACACTATTTGCAATAAAATGTCAAATTTAGAACAAAAATAAGCCTACAGTGGAAAGAAATACTCACTTATAAAGGTGACATTATTAAAGCTCACATCCGAAGTTTGTGTTGAGCCACCTTTAGTTCTTAAACGTGGGTTGAACAAAGAGTTGACCAGTTGTAGAACATTAGCCTCACTCGGTATTGGGCCCAGTGTTTTAAACACGAGGACAATATTTATATAAACCTTCCCCATCCTACCAAAGATGATAAAAAAACAGGAATGTAAAAAACATTCAGACAACAACTGGCTTTTAGAAAATTAAACTGTAATAATTGCTCTTACAAAGTACGTGGAATAGTCGTTAAGTCTGTAAAATAAAGTAATGATTAGTTGAGGATGCTTGCGGTTACACTATTTGGAGTAAGTGGAGCAATTCATTGTCAGTTTTGACATACCCATCTGTGAACGAAGCTCATTTAGGAAGCTGACTGGTTGAATGACATCTCCTTCCTGGAAGGTGTATTCCATCCTGCCATTAATCTGGTTTGAAGAGCTCCTGTGGGACAAACAGAAGATATCCGTTCAATTCAGATTCAAAAGGTTTTGACTTTTTTGTGTGTTTTTAATTTCCCATTGCTTTAATAAATTAAAATGTGACAACAGAAAAAATAAAGATTGTGATGTCAGTTTGCATCTTACACAAAGTTGGATAAATTGGCTCTCAATGTCAGACTGCTAGGTTCATTCAGAAGAGTGTTCAGCTGCAGGTGAAAATCAAATAATTCATTAAACTTCATTAAAAGATTTCTACTGGACTCAAAAACATTTATTCATTTAATTCTGAATTCTTACTGCATTATTGATGACATCTTGCACTTGCACGTTAGTGCTGTTTCTGAGCTCAGGGACTTCAGACATGCTGATGTTACTCAGTTTAAACGTAATGACGACGGCATAGGAGGTTTCTGAGATTTCTGTTTGGAAATAAAGGTACGTTTATATTTGTCCAGACCTTGCCAGTCTTGACTGTTTGACTTATTCTCATTTCAAACGATTTTCAAATTTCAATTTGATGAAACTTACTCTGATAGGTGACATTCGCCACCTCCACTGATTCATTGAGCTGTGACTGTCTGGAATTCAGGAGAGTGTAGATGGCTCTGAGGACCAGAGATTCACTGGGGACTGGAGATGAGGAGTTGAACAGCAGCTTGCTGGTGACCACTGCTGAACCAGATCTGTAAAAACAACAACTTTTGTTTAATACATTTCACATTTAATGAAATTACTCCATGACTGATTGTGAACTCTCAAAATGGAAAGTCAACACTAACATTAGGTTTGGAGGAGCCAGAGAGGACCCAGTTGCTGATTCTGGAGACACTGTTGTAGTGATCACTTGTACAATTAAATGTAAAAACAAACAATTAGTCTTTTGTGATTTACAGAAACATATTTTTTCACCTTTTAGAATTTTGTATAGCCCTAGACCATCATAACTGACATACCTTGTGATCGAAGCTCATTTAGGAAGCTGACTGGTTGAATGACATCTCCTTCCTGGAAGGTGTATTCCATCCTGCCATTAATCTGTTTTGAAGAGCTCCTGTGGGACCAACAGAAGATATCCGTTCAATTCAGATTCAAAAGGTTTTGACTTTTTTGTGTGTTTTTAATTTCCCATTGCTTTAATAAATTAAAATGTGACAACAGAAAAAATAAAGATTGTGATGTCAGTTTGCATCTTACCCAAAGTTGGATAAATTGGCTCTCAATGTCAGACTGCTAGGTTCATTCAGAAGAGTGTTCAGCTGCAGGTGAAAATCAAATAATTCATTAAACTTCATTAAAAGATTTCTACTGGACTCAAAAACATTTATTCATTTAATTCTGAGTTCTTACTGCATTATTGATGACATCTTGCACTTGCACGTTAGTGCTGTTTCTGAGCTCAGGGACGTCAGACATGCTGATGTTACTCAGTTTAAACGTAATGACGACGGCATAGGAGGTTTCTGAGATTTCTGTTTGGAAATAAAGGTACGTTTATATTTGTCCAGACCTTTCCAGTCTTGACTGTTTGACTTAGTTATTCTCATTTCAAACGATTTTCAAATTTCAATTTGATGAAACTTACTCTGATAGGTGACATTCGCCACCTCCACTGATTCATTGAGCTGTGACTGTCTGGAATTCAGGAGAGTGTAGATGGCTCTGAGGACCAGAGATTCACTGGGGACTGGAGATGAGGAGTTGAACAGCAGCTTGCTGGTGACCACTGCTGAACCAGATCTGTAAAAACAACAACTTTTGTTTAATACATTTCACATTTAATGAAATTGCTCCATGACTGATTGTGAGCTCTCAAAATGGAAAGTCAACACTAACATTAGGTTTGGAGGAGCCAGAGAGGACCCAGTTGCTGATTCTGGAGACACTGTTGTAGTGATCACTTGTACAATTAAATGTAAAAACAAACAATTAGTCTTTTGTGATTTACAGAAACATATTTTTTCACCTTTTAGAATTTTGTATAGCCCTAGACCATCATAATTGACATACCTTGTGATCGAAGCTCATTTAGGAAGCTGACTGGTTGAATGACATCTCCTTCCTGGAAGGTGTATTCCATCCTGCCATTAATCTGTTTTGAAGAGCTCCTGTGGGACCAACAGAAGATATCCGTTCAATTCAGATTCAAAAGGTTTTGACTTTTTTGTGTGTTTTTAATTTCCCATTGCTTTAATAAATTAAAATGTGACAACAGAAAAAATAAAGATTGTGATGTCAGTTTGCATCTTACCCAAAGTTGGATAAATTGGCTCTCAATGTCAGACTGCTAGGTTCATTCAGAAGAGTGTTCAGCTGCAGGTGAAAATCAAATAATTCATTAAACTTCATTAAAAGATTTCTACTGGACTCAAAAACATGTATTCATTTAATTCTGAGTTCTTACTGCATTATTGATGACATCTTGCACTTGCACGTTAGTGCTGTTTCTGAGCTCAGGGACGTCAGACATGCTGATGTTACTCAGTTTAAACGTAATGACGACGGCATAGGAGGTTTCTGAGATTTCTGTTTGGAAATAAAGGTACGTTTATATTTGTCCAGACCTTGCCAGTCTTGACTGTTTGACTTAGTTATTCTCATTTCAAACGATTTTCAAATTTCAATTTGATGAAACTTACTCTGATAGGTGACATTCGCCACCTCGACTGATTCATTGAGCTGTGACTGTCTGGAATTCAGGAGAGTGTAGATGGCTCTGAGGACCAGAGATTCACTGGGGACTGGAGATGAGGAGTTGAACAGCAGCTTGCTGGTGACCACTGCTGAACCAGATCTGTAAAAACAACAACTTTTGTTTAATACATTTCACATTTAATGAAATTGCTCCATGACTGATTGTGAGCTCTCAAAATGGAAAGTCAACACTAACATTAGGTTTGGAGGAGCCAGAGAGGACCCAGTTGCTGATTCTGGAGACACTGTTGTAGTGATCACTTGTACAATTAAATGTAAAAACAAACAATTAGTCTTTTGTGATTTACAGAAACATATTTTTTCACCTTTTAGAATTTTGTATAGCCCTAGACCATCATAATTGACATACCTTGTGATCGAAGCTCATTTAGGAAGCTGACTGGTTGAATGACATCTCCTTCCTGGAAGGTGTATTCCATCCTGCCATTAATCTGTTTTGAAGAGCTCCTGTGGGACCAACAGAAGATATCCGTTCAATTCAGATTCAAAAGGTTTTGACTTTTTGTGTGTTTTTAATTTCCCATTGCTTTAATAAATTAAAATGTGACAACAGAAAAAATAAAGATTGTGATGTCAGTTTGCATCTTACCCAAAGTTGGATAAATTGGCTCTCAATGTCAGACTGCTAGGTTCATTCAGAAGAGTGTTCAGCTGCAGGTGAAAATCAAATAATTCATTAAACTTCATTAAAAGATTTCTACTGGACTCAAAAACATGTATTCATTTAATTCTGAGTTCTTACTGCATTATTGATGACATCTTGCACTTGCACGTTAGTGCTGTTTCTGAGCTCAGGGACGTCAGACATGCTGATGTTACTCAGTTTAAACGTAATGACGACGGCATAGGAGGTTTCTGAGATTTCTGTTTGGAAATAAAGGTACGTTTATATTTGTCCAGACCTTGCCAGTCTTGACTGTTTGACTTAGTTATTCTAATTTCAAACGATTTTCAAATTTCAATTTGATGAAACTTACTCTGATAGGTGACATTCGCCACCTCGACTGATTCATTGAGCTGTGACTGTCTGGAATTCAGGAGAGTGTAGATGGCTCTGAGGACCAGAGATTCACTGGGGACTGGAGATGAGGAGTTGAACAGCAGCTTGCTGGTGACCACTGCTGAACCAGATCTGTAAAAACAACAACTTTTGTTTAATACATTTCACATTTAATGAAATTGCTCCATGACTGATTGTGAGCTCTCAAAATGGAAAGTCAACACTAACATTAGGTTTGGAGGAGCCAGAGAGGACCCAGTTGCTGATTCTGGAGACACTGTTGTAGTGATCACTTGTACAATTAAATGTAAAAACAAACAATTAGTCTTTTGTGATTTACAGAAACATATTTTTTCACCTTTTAGAATTTTGTATAGCCCTAGATCATCATAATTGACATACATTGTGAACGAAGCTCATTTAGGAAGCTGACTGGTTGAATGACATCTCCTTCCTGGAAGGTGTATTCCATCCTGCCATTAATCTGTTTTGAAGAGCTCCTGTGGGACCAACAGAAGATATCCGTTCAATTCAGATTCAAAAGGTTTTGATTTTTTTGTGTGTTTTTAATTTCCCATTGCTTTAATAAATTAAAATGTGACAACAGAAAAAATAAAGATTGTGATGTCAGTTTGCATCTTACCCAAAGTTGGATAAATTGGCTCTCAATGTCAGACTGCTAGGTTCATTCAGAAGAGTGTTCAGCTGCAGGTGAAAATCAAATAATTCATTAAACTTCATTAAAAGATTTCTACTGGACTCAAAAACATTTATTCATTTAATTCTGAGTTCTTACTGCATTATTGATGACATCTTGCACTTGCACGTTAGTGCTGTTTCTGAGCTCAGGGACTTCAGACATGCTGATGTTACTCAGTTTAAACGTAATGACGACGGCATAGGAGGTTTCTGAGATTTCTGTTTGGAAATAAAGGTACGTTTATATTTGTCCAGACCTTGCCAGTCTTGACTGTTTGACTTATTCTCATTTCAAACGATTTTCAAATTTCAATTTGATGAAACTTACTCTGATAGGTGACATTCGCCACCTCCACTGATTCATTGAGCTGTGACTGTCTGGAATTCAGGAGAGTGTAGATGGCTCTGAGGACCAGAGATTCACTGGGGACTGGAGATGAGGAGTTGAACAGCAGCTTGCTGGTGACCACTGCTGAACCAGATCTGTAAAAACAACAACTTTTGTTTAATACATTTCACATTTAATGAAATTACTCCATGACTGATTGTGAACTCTCAAAATGGAAAGTCAACACTAACATTAGGTTTGGAGGAGCCAGAGAGGACCCAGTTGCTGATTCTGGAGACACTGTTGTAGTGATCACTTGTACAATTAAATGTAAAAACAAACAATTAGTCTTTTGTGATTTACAGAAACATATTTTTTCACCTTTTAGAATTTTGTATAGCCCTAGACCATCATAACTGACATACCTTGTGATCGAAGCTCATTTAGGAAGCTGACTGGTTGAATGACATCTCCTTCCTGGAAGGTGTATTCCATCCTGCCATTAATCTGTTTTGAAGAGCTCCTGTGGGACCAACAGAAGATATCCGTTCAATTCAGATTCAAAAGGTTTTGACTTTTTTGTGTGTTTTTAATTTCCCATTGCTTTAATAAATTAAAATGTGACAACAGAAAAAATAAAGATTGTGATGTCAGTTTGCATCTTACCCAAAGTTGGATAAATTGGCTCTCAATGTCAGACTGCTAGGTTCATTCAGAAGAGTGTTCAGCTGCAGGTGAAAATCAAATAATTCATTAAACTTCATTAAAAGATTTCTACTGGACTCAAAAACATTTATTCATTTAATTCTGAGTTCTTACTGCATTATTGATGACATCTTGCACTTGCACGTTAGTGCTGTTTCTGAGCTCAGGGACGTCAGACATGCTGATGTTACTCAGTTTAAACGTAATGACGACGGCATAGGAGGTTTCTGAGATTTCTGTTTGGAAATAAAGGTACGTTTATATTTGTCCAGACCTTTCCAGTCTTGACTGTTTGACTTAGTTATTCTCATTTCAAACGATTTTCAAATTTCAATTTGATGAAACTTACTCTGATAGGTGACATTCGCCACCTCCACTGATTCATTGAGCTGTGACTGTCTGGAATTCAGGAGAGTGTAGATGGCTCTGAGGACCAGAGATTCACTGGGGACTGGAGATGAGGAGTTGAACAGCAGCTTGCTGGTGACCACTGCTGAACCAGATCTGTAAAAACAACAACTTTTGTTTAATACATTTCACATTTAATGAAATTGCTCCATGACTGATTGTGAGCTCTCAAAATGGAAAGTCAACACTAACATTAGGTTTGGAGGAGCCAGAGAGGACCCAGTTGCTGATTCTGGAGACACTGTTGTAGTGATCACTTGTACAATTAAATGTAAAAACAAACAATTAGTCTTTTGTGATTTACAGAAACATATTTTTTCACCTTTTAGAATTTTGTATAGCCCTAGACCATCATAATTGACATACCTTGTGATCGAAGCTCATTTAGGAAGCTGACTGGTTGAATGACATCTCCTTCCTGGAAGGTGTATTCCATCCTGCCATTAATCTGTTTTGAAGAGCTCCTGTGGGACCAACAGAAGATATCCGTTCAATTCAGATTCAAAAGGTTTTGACTTTTTTGTGTGTTTTTAATTTCCCATTGCTTTAATAAATTAAAATGTGACAACAGAAAAAATAAAGATTGTGATGTCAGTTTGCATCTTACCCAAAGTTGGATAAATTGGCTCTCAATGTCAGACTGCTAGGTTCATTCAGAAGAGTGTTCAGCTGCAGGTGAAAATCAAATAATTCATTAAACTTCATTAAAAGATTTCTACTGGACTCAAAAACATGTATTCATTTAATTCTGAGTTCTTACTGCATTATTGATGACATCTTGCACTTGCACGTTAGTGCTGTTTCTGAGCTCAGGGACGTCAGACATGCTGATGTTACTCAGTTTAAACGTAATGACGACGGCATAGGAGGTTTCTGAGATTTCTGTTTGGAAATAAAGGTACGTTTATATTTGTCCAGACCTTGCCAGTCTTGACTGTTTGACTTAGTTATTCTCATTTCAAACGATTTTCAAATTTCAATTTGATGAAACTTACTCTGATAGGTGACATTCGCCACCTCGACTGATTCATTGAGCTGTGACTGTCTGGAATTCAGGAGAGTGTAGATGGCTCTGAGGACCAGAGATTCACTGGGGACTGGAGATGAGGAGTTGAACAGCAGCTTGCTGGTGACCACTGCTGAACCAGATCTGTAAAAACAACAACTTTTGTTTAATACATTTCACATTTAATGAAATTGCTCCATGACTGATTGTGAGCTCTCAAAATGGAAAGTCAACACTAACATTAGGTTTGGAGGAGCCAGAGAGGACCCAGTTGCTGATTCTGGAGACACTGTTGTAGTGATCACTTGTACAATTAAATGTAAAAACAAACAATTAGTCTTTTGTGATTTACAGAAACATATTTTTTCACCTTTTAGAATTTTGTATAGCCCTAGACCATCATAATTGACATACCTTGTGATCGAAGCTCATTTAGGAAGCTGACTGGTTGAATGACATCTCCTTCCTGGAAGGTGTATTCCATCCTGCCATTAATCTGTTTTGAAGAGCTCCTGTGGGACCAACAGAAGATATCCGTTCAATTCAGATTCAAAAGGTTTTGACTTTTTGTGTGTTTTTAATTTCCCATTGCTTTAATAAATTAAAATGTGACAACAGAAAAAATAAAGATTGTGATGTCAGTTTGCATCTTACCCAAAGTTGGATAAATTGGCTCTCAATGTCAGACTGCTAGGTTCATTCAGAAGAGTGTTCAGCTGCAGGTGAAAATCAAATAATTCATTAAACTTCATTAAAAGATTTCTACTGGACTCAAAAACATGTATTCATTTAATTCTGAGTTCTTACTGCATTATTGATGACATCTTGCACTTGCACGTTAGTGCTGTTTCTGAGCTCAGGGACGTCAGACATGCTGATGTTACTCAGTTTAAACGTAATGACGACGGCATAGGAGGTTTCTGAGATTTCTGTTTGGAAATAAAGGTACGTTTATATTTGTCCAGACCTTGCCAGTCTTGACTGTTTGACTTAGTTATTCTAATTTCAAACGATTTTCAAATTTCAATTTGATGAAACTTACTCTGATAGGTGACATTCGCCACCTCGACTGATTCATTGAGCTGTGACTGTCTGGAATTCAGGAGAGTGTAGATGGCTCTGAGGACCAGAGATTCACTGGGGACTGGAGATGAGGAGTTGAACAGCAGCTTGCTGGTGACCACTGCTGAACCAGATCTGTAAAAACAACAACTTTTGTTTAATACATTTCACATTTAATGAAATTGCTCCATGACTGATTGTGAGCTCTCAAAATGGAAAGTCAACACTAACATTAGGTTTGGAGGAGCCAGAGAGGACCCAGTTGCTGATTCTGGAGACACTGTTGTAGTGATCACTTGTACAATTAAATGTAAAAACAAACAATTAGTCTTTTGTGATTTACAGAAACATATTTTTTCACCTTTTAGAATTTTGTATAGCCCTAGATCATCATAATTGACATACATTGTGAACGAAGCTCATTTAGGAAGCTGACTGGTTGAATGACATCTCCTTCCTGGAAGGTGTATTCCATCCTGCCATTAATCTGTTTTGAAGAGCTCCTGTGGGACCAACAGAAGATATCCGTTCAATTCAGATTCAAAAGGTTTTGATTTTTTTGTGTGTTTTTAATTTCCCATTGCTTTAATAAATTAAAATGTGACAACAGAAAAAATAAAGATTGTGATGTCAGTTTGCATCTTACCCAAAGTTGGATAAATTGGCTCTCAATGTCAGACTGCTAGGTTCATTCAGAAGAGTGTTCAGCTGCAGGTGAAAATCAAATAATTCATTAAACTTCATTAAAAGATTTCTACTGGACTCAAAAACATGTATTCATTTAATTCTGAGTTCTTACTGCATTATTGATGACATCTTGCACTTGCACGTTAGTGCTGTTTCTGAGCCCAGGGACGTCAGACATGCTGATGTTACTCAGTTTAAACGTAATGACGACGGCATAGGAGGTTTCTGAGATTTCTGTTTGGAAATAAAGGTACGTTTATATTTGTCCAGACCTTGCCAGTCTTGACTGTTTGACTTAGTTATTCTCATTTCAAACGATTTTCAAATTTCAATTTGATGAAACTTACTCTGATAGGTGACATTCGCCACCTCCACTGATTCATTGAGCTGTGACTGTCTGGAATTCAGGAGAGTGTAGATGGCTCTGAGAACCAGAGATTCACTGGGGACTGGAGATGAGGAGTTGAACAGCAGCTTGCTGGTGACCACTGCTGAACCAGATCTGTAAAAACAACAACTTTTGTTTAATACATTTCACATTTAATGAAATTACTCCATGACTGATTGTGAACTCTCAAAATGGAAAGTCAACACTAACATTAGGTTTGGAGGAGCCAGAGAGGACCCAGTTGCTGATTCTGGAGACACTGTTGTAGTGATCACTTGTACAATTAAATGTAAAAACAAACAATTAGTCTTTTGTGATTTACAGAAACATATTTTTTCACCTTTTAGAATTTTGTATAGCCCTAGACCATCATAATTGACATACCTTGTGATCGAAGCTCATTTAGGAAGCTGACTGGTTGAATGACATCTCCTTCCTGGAAGGTGTATTCCATCCTGCCATTAATCTGTTTTGAAGAGCTCCTGTGGGACCAACAGAAGATATCCGTTCAATTCAGATTCAAAAGGTTTTGACTTTTTTGTGTGTTTTTAATTTCCCATTGCTTTAATAAATTAAAATGTGACAACAGAAAAAATAAAGATTGTGATGTCAGTTTGCATCTTACCCAAAGTTGGATAAATTGGCTCTCAATGTCAGACTGCTAGGTTCATTCAGAAGAGTGTTCAGCTGCAGGTGAAAATCAAATAATTCATTAAACTTCATTAAAAGATTTCTACTGGACTCAAAAACATTTATTCATTTAATTCTGAGTTCTTACTGCATTATTGATGACATCTTGCACTTGCACGTTAGTGCTGTTTCTGAGCTCAGGGACGTCAGACATGCTGATGTTACTCAGTTTAAACGTAATGACGACGGCATAGGAGGTTTCTGAGATTTCTGTTTGGAAATAAAGGTACGTTTATATTTGTCCAGACCTTTCCAGTCTTGACTGTTTGACTTAGTTATTCTCATTTCAAACGATTTTCAAATTTCAATTTGATGAAACTTACTCTGATAGGTGACATTCGCCACCTCCACTGATTCATTGAGCTGTGACTGTCTGGAATTCAGGAGAGTGTAGATGGCTCTGAGGACCAGAGATTCACTGGGGACTGGAGATGAGGAGTTGAACAGCAGCTTGCTGGTGACCACTGCTGAACCAGATCTGTAAAAACAACAACTTTTGTTTAATACATTTCACATTTAATGAAATTGCTCCATGACTGATTGTGAGCTCTCAAAATGGAAAGTCAACACTAACATTAGGTTTGGAGGAGCCAGAGAGGACCCAGTTGCTGATTCTGGAGACACTGTTGTAGTGATCACTTGTACAATTAAATGTAAAAACAAACAATTAGTCTTTTGTGATTTACAGAAACATATTTTTTCACCTTTTAGAATTTTGTATAGCCCTAGATCATCATAATTGACATACATTGTGAACGAAGCTCATTTAGGAAGCTGACTGGTTGAATGACATCTCCTTCCTGGAAGGTGTATTCCATCCTGCCATTAATCTGTTTTGAAGAGCTCCTGTGGGACCAACAGAAGATATCCGTTCAATTCAGATTCAAAAGGTTTTGACTTTTTTGTGTGTTTTTAATTTCCCATTGCTTTAATAAATTAAAATGTGACAACAGAAAAAATAAAGATTGTGATGTCAGTTTGCATCTTACCCAAAGTTGGATAAATTGGCTCTCAATGTCAGACTGCTAGGTTCATTCAGAAGAGTGTTCAGCTGCAGGTGAAAATCAAATAATTCATTAAACTTCATTAAAAGATTTCTACTGGACTCAAAAACATTTATTCATTTAATTCTGAGTTCTTACTGCATTATTGATGACATCTTGCACTTGCACGTTAGTGCTGTTTCTGAGCTCAGGGACTTCAGACATGCTGATGTTACTCAGTTTAAACGTAATGACGACGGCATAGGAGGTTTCTGAGATTTCTGTTTGGAAATAAAGGTACGTTTATATTTGTCCAGACCTTGCCAGTCTTGACTGTTTGACTTAGTTATTCTCATTTCAAACGATTTTCAAATTTCAATTTGATGAAACTTACTCTGATAGGTGACATTCGCCACCTCCACTGATTCATTGAGCTGTGACTGTCTGGAATTCAGGAGAGTGTAGATGGCTCTGAGGACCAGAGATTCACTGGGGACTGGAGATGAGGAGTTGAACAGCAGCTTGCTGGTGACCACTGCTGAACCAGATCTGTAAAAACAACAACTTGTGTTTAATACATTTCACATTTAATGAAATTGCTCCATGACTGATTGTGAGCTCTCAAAATGGAAAGTCAACACTAACATTAGGTTTGGAGGAGCCAGAGAGGACCCAGTTGCTGATTCTGGAGACACTGTTGTAGTGATCACTTGTACAACTAAATGTAAAAACAAACAATTAGTCTTTTGTGATTTACAGAAACATATTTTTTCACCTTTTAGAATTTTGTATAGCCCTAGACCATCATAATTGACATACCTTGTGATCGAAGCTCATTTAGGAAGCTGACTGGTTGAATGACATCTCCTTCCTGGAAGGTGTATTCCATCCTGCCATTAATCTGTTTTGAAGAGCTCCTGTGGGACCAACAGAAGATATCCGTTCAATTCAGATTCAAAAGGTTTTGACTTTTTTGTGTGTTTTTAATTTCCCATTGCTTTAATAAATTAAAATGTGACAACAGAAAAAATAAAGATTGTGATGTCAGTTTGCATCTTACCCAAAGTTGGATAAATTGGCTCTCAATGTCAGACTGCTAGGTTCATTCAGAAGAGTGTTCAGCTGCAGGTGAAAATCAAATAATTCATTAAACTTCATTAAAAGATTTCTACTGGACTCAAAAACATGTATTCATTTAATTCTGAGTTCTTACTGCATTATTGATGACATCTTGCACTTGCACGTTAGTGCTGTTTCTGAGCTCAGGGACGTCAGACATGCTGATGTTACTCAGTTTAAACGTAATGACGACGGCATAGGAGGTTTCTGAGATTTCTGTTTGGAAATAAAGGTACGTTTATATTTGTCCAGACCTTGCCAGTCTTGACTGTTTGACTTAGTTATTCTCATTTCAAACGATTTTCAAATTTCAATTTGATGAAACTTACTCTGATAGGTGACATTCGCCACCTCGACTGATTCATTGAGCTGTGACTGTCTGGAATTCAGGAGAGTGTAGATGGCTCTGAGGACCAGAGATTCACTGGGGACTGGAGATGAGGAGTTGAACAGCAGCTTGCTGGTGACCACTGCTGAACCAGATCTGTAAAAACAACAACTTTTGTTTAATACATTTCACATTTAATGAAATTGCTCCATGACTGATTGTGAGCTCTCAAAATGGAAAGTCAACACTAACATTAGGTTTGGAGGAGCCAGAGAGGACCCAGTTGCTGATTCTGGAGACACTGTTGTAGTGATCACTTGTACAATTAAATGTAAAAACAAACAATTAGTCTTTTGTGATTTACAGAAACATATTTTTTCACCTTTTAGAATTTTGTATAGCCCTAGACCATCATAATTGACATACCTTGTGATCGAAGCTCTTTTAGGAAGCTGACTGGTTGAATGACATCTCCTTCCTGGAAGGTGTATTCCATCCTGCCATTAATCTGTTTTGAAGAGCTCCTGTGGGACCAACAGAAGATATCCGTTCAATTCAGATTCAAAAGGTTTTGACTTTTTGTGTGTTTTTAATTTCCCATTGCTTTAATAAATTAAAATGTGACAACAGAAAAAATAAAGATTGTGATGTCAGTTTGCATCTTACCCAAAGTTGGATAAATTGGCTCTCAATGTCAGACTGCTAGGTTCATTCAGAAGAGTGTTCAGCTGCAGGTGAAAATCAAATAATTCATTAAACTTCATTAAAAGATTTCTACTGGACTCAAAAACATGTATTCATTTAATTCTGAGTTCTTACTGCATTATTGATGACATCTTGCACTTGCACGTTAGTGCTGTTTCTGAGCTCAGGGACGTCAGACATGCTGATGTTACTCAGTTTAAACGTAATGACGACGGCATAGGAGGTTTCTGAGATTTCTGTTTGGAAATAAAGGTACGTTTATATTTGTCCAGACCTTGCCAGTCTTGACTGTTTGACTTAGTTATTCTAATTTCAAACGATTTTCAAATTTCAATTTGATGAAACTTACTCTGATAGGTGACATTCGCCACCTCGACTGATTCATTGAGCTGTGACTGTCTGGAATTCAGGAGAGTGTAGATGGCTCTGAGGACCAGAGATTCACTGGGGACTGGAGATGAGGAGTTGAACAGCAGCTTGCTGGTGACCACTGCTGAACCAGATCTGTAAAAACAACAACTTTTGTTTAATACATTTCACATTTAATGAAATTGCTCCATGACTGATTGTGAGCTCTCAAAATGGAAAGTCAACACTAACATTAGGTTTGGAGGAGCCAGAGAGGACCCAGTTGCTGATTCTGGAGACACTGTTGTAGTGATCACTTGTACAATTAAATGTAAAAACAAACAATTAGTCTTTTGTGATTTACAGAAACATATTTTTTCACCTTTTAGAATTTTGTATAGCCCTAGATCATCATAATTGACATACATTGTGAACGAAGCTCATTTAGGAAGCTGACTGGTTGAATGACATCTCCTTCCTGGAAGGTGTATTCCATCCTGCCATTAATCTGTTTTGAAGAGCTCCTGTGGGACCAACAGAAGATATCCGTTCAATTCAGATTCAAAAGGTTTTGACTTTTTTGTGTGTTTTTAATTTCCCATTGCTTTAATAAATTAAAATGTGACAACAGAAAAAATAAAGATTGTGATGTCAGTTTGCATCTTACCCAAAGTTGGATAAATTGGCTCTCAATGTCAGACTGCTAGGTTCATTCAGAAGAGTGTTCAGCTGCAGGTGAAAATCAAATAATTCATTAAACTTCATTAAAAGATTTCTACTGGACTCAAAAACATTTATTCATTTAATTCTGAGTTCTTACTGCATTATTGATGACATCTTGCACTTGCACGTTAGTGCTGTTTCTGAGCTCAGGGACTTCAGACATGCTGATGTTACTCAGTTTAAACGTAATGACGACGGCATAGGAGGTTTCTGAGATTTCTGTTTGGAAATAAAGGTACGTTTATATTTGTCCAGACCTTGCCAGTCTTGACTGTTTGACTTAGTTATTCTCATTTCAAACGATTTTCAAATTTCAATTTGATGAAACTTACTCTGATAGGTGACATTCGCCACCTCCACTGATTCATTGAGCTGTGACTGTCTGGAATTCAGGAGAGTGTAGATGGCTCTGAGGACCAGAGATTCACTGGGGACTGGAGATGAGGAGTTGAACAGCAGCTTGCTGGTGACCACTGCTGAACCAGATCTGTAAAAACAACAACTTGTGTTTAATACATTTCACATTTAATGAAATTGCTCCATGACTGATTGTGAGCTCTCAAAATGGAAAGTCAACACTAACATTAGGTTTGGAGGAGCCAGAGAGGACCCAGTTGCTGATTCTGGAGACACTGTTGTAGTGATCACTTGTACAACTAAATGTAAAAACAAACAATTAGTCTTTTGTGATTTACAGAAACATATTTTTTCACCTTTTAGAATTTTGTATAGCCCTAGACCATCATAATTGACATACCTTGTGATCGAAGCTCATTTAGGAAGCTGACTGGTTGAATGACATCTCCTTCCTGGAAGGTGTATTCCATCCTGCCATTAATCTGTTTTGAAGAGCTCCTGTGGGACCAACAGAAGATATCCGTTCAATTCAGATTCAAAAGGTTTTGACTTTTTTGTGTGTTTTTAATTTCCCATTGCTTTAATAAATTAAAATGTGACAACAGAAAAAATAAAGATTGTGATGTCAGTTTGCATCTTACCCAAAGTTGGATAAATTGGCTCTCAATGTCAGACTGCTAGGTTCATTCAGAAGAGTGTTCAGCTGCAGGTGAAAATCAAATAATTCATTAAACTTCATTAAAAGATTTCTACTGGACTCAAAAACATGTATTCATTTAATTCTGAGTTCTTACTGCATTATTGATGACATCTTGCACTTGCACGTTAGTGCTGTTTCTGAGCTCAGGGACGTCAGACATGCTGATGTTACTCAGTTTAAACGTAATGACGACGGCATAGGAGGTTTCTGAGATTTCTGTTTGGAAATAAAGGTACGTTTATATTTGTCCAGACCTTGCCAGTCTTGACTGTTTGACTTAGTTATTCTAATTTCAAACGATTTTCAAATTTCAATTTGATGAAACTTACTCTGATAGGTGACATTCGCCACCTCGACTGATTCATTGAGCTGTGACTGTCTGGAATTCAGGAGAGTGTAGATGGCTCTGAGGACCAGAGATTCACTGGGGACTGGAGATGAGGAGTTGAACAGCAGCTTGCTGGTGACCACTGCTGAACCAGATCTGTAAAAACAACAACTTTTGTTTAATACATTTCACATTTAATGAAATTGCTCCATGACTGATTGTGAGCTCTCAAAATGGAAAGTCAACACTAACATTAGGTTTGGAGGAGCCAGAGAGGACCCAGTTGCTGATTCTGGAGACACTGTTGTAGTGATCACTTGTACAATTAAATGTAAAAACAAACAATTAGTCTTTTGTGATTTACAGAAACATATTTTTTCACCTTTTAGAATTTTGTATAGCCCTAGATCATCATAATTGACATACATTGTGAACGAAGCTCATTTAGGAAGCTGACTGGTTGAATGACATCTCCTTCCTGGAAGGTGTATTCCATCCTGCCATTAATCTGTTTTGAAGAGCTCCTGTGGGACCAACAGAAGATATCCGTTCAATTCAGATTCAAAAGGTTTTGATTTTTTTGTGTGTTTTTAATTTCCCATTGCTTTAATAAATTAAAATGTGACAACAGAAAAAATAAAGATTGTGATGTCAGTTTGCATCTTACCCAAAGTTGGATAAATTGGCTCTCAATGTCAGACTGCTAGGTTCATTCAGAAGAGTGTTCAGCTGCAGGTGAAAATCAAATAATTCATTAAACTTCATTAAAAGATTTCTACTGGACTCAAAAACATGTATTCATTTAATTCTGAGTTCTTACTGCATTATTGATGACATCTTGCACTTGCACGTTAGTGCTGTTTCTGAGCCCAGGGACGTCAGACATGCTGATGTTACTCAGTTTAAACGTAATGACGACGGCATAGGAGGTTTCTGAGATTTCTGTTTGGAAATAAAGGTACGTTTATATTTGTCCAGACCTTGCCAGTCTTGACTGTTTGACTTAGTTATTCTCATTTCAAACGATTTTCAAATTTCAATTTGATGAAACTTACTCTGATAGGTGACATTCGCCACCTCCACTGATTCATTGAGCTGTGACTGTCTGGAATTCAGGAGAGTGTAGATGGCTCTGAGAACCAGAGATTCACTGGGGACTGGAGATGAGGAGTTGAACAGCAGCTTGCTGGTGACCACTGCTGAACCAGATCTGTAAAAACAACAACTTTTGTTTAATACATTTCACATTTAATGAAATTACTCCATGACTGATTGTGAACTCTCAAAATGGAAAGTCAACACTAACATTAGGTTTGGAGGAGCCAGAGAGGACCCAGTTGCTGATTCTGGAGACACTGTTGTAGTGATCACTTGTACAATTAAATGTAAAAACAAACAATTAGTCTTTTGTGATTTACAGAAACATATTTTTTCACCTTTTAGAATTTTGTATAGCCCTAGACCATCATAATTGACATACCTTGTGATCGAAGCTCATTTAGGAAGCTGACTGGTTGAATGACATCTCCTTCCTGGAAGGTGTATTCCATCCTGCCATTAATCTGTTTTGAAGAGCTCCTGTGGGACCAACAGAAGATATCCGTTCAATTCAGATTCAAAAGGTTTTGACTTTTTTGTGTGTTTTTAATTTCCCATTGCTTTAATAAATTAAAATGTGACAACAGAAAAAATAAAGATTGTGATGTCAGTTTGCATCTTACCCAAAGTTGGATAAATTGGCTCTCAATGTCAGACTGCTAGGTTCATTCAGAAGAGTGTTCAGCTGCAGGTGAAAATCAAATAATTCATTAAACTTCATTAAAAGATTTCTACTGGACTCAAAAACATTTATTCATTTAATTCTGAGTTCTTACTGCATTATTGATGACATCTTGCACTTGCACGTTAGTGCTGTTTCTGAGCTCAGGGACGTCAGACATGCTGATGTTACTCAGTTTAAACGTAATGACGACGGCATAGGAGGTTTCTGAGATTTCTGTTTGGAAATAAAGGTACGTTTATATTTGTCCAGACCTTTCCAGTCTTGACTGTTTGACTTAGTTATTCTCATTTCAAACGATTTTCAAATTTCAATTTGATGAAACTTACTCTGATAGGTGACATTCGCCACCTCCACTGATTCATTGAGCTGTGACTGTCTGGAATTCAGGAGAGTGTAGATGGCTCTGAGGACCAGAGATTCACTGGGGACTGGAGATGAGGAGTTGAACAGCAGCTTGCTGGTGACCACTGCTGAACCAGATCTGTAAAAACAACAACTTTTGTTTAATACATTTCACATTTAATGAAATTGCTCCATGACTGATTGTGAGCTCTCAAAATGGAAAGTCAACACTAACATTAGGTTTGGAGGAGCCAGAGAGGACCCAGTTGCTGATTCTGGAGACACTGTTGTAGTGATCACTTGTACAATTAAATGTAAAAACAAACAATTAGTCTTTTGTGATTTACAGAAACATATTTTTTCACCTTTTAGAATTTTGTATAGCCCTAGATCATCATAATTGACATACATTGTGAACGAAGCTCATTTAGGAAGCTGACTGGTTGAATGACATCTCCTTCCTGGAAGGTGTATTCCATCCTGCCATTAATCTGTTTTGAAGAGCTCCTGTGGGACCAACAGAAGATATCCGTTCAATTCAGATTCAAAAGGTTTTGACTTTTTTGTGTGTTTTTAATTTCCCATTGCTTTAATAAATTAAAATGTGACAACAGAAAAAATAAAGATTGTGATGTCAGTTTGCATCTTACCCAAAGTTGGATAAATTGGCTCTCAATGTCAGACTGCTAGGTTCATTCAGAAGAGTGTTCAGCTGCAGGTGAAAATCAAATAATTCATTAAACTTCATTAAAAGATTTCTACTGGACTCAAAAACATTTATTCATTTAATTCTGAGTTCTTACTGCATTATTGATGACATCTTGCACTTGCACGTTAGTGCTGTTTCTGAGCTCAGGGACTTCAGACATGCTGATGTTACTCAGTTTAAACGTAATGACGACGGCATAGGAGGTTTCTGAGATTTCTGTTTGGAAATAAAGGTACGTTTATATTTGTCCAGACCTTGCCAGTCTTGACTGTTTGACTTAGTTATTCTCATTTCAAACGATTTTCAAATTTCAATTTGATGAAACTTACTCTGATAGGTGACATTCGCCACCTCCACTGATTCATTGAGCTGTGACTGTCTGGAATTCAGGAGAGTGTAGATGGCTCTGAGGACCAGAGATTCACTGGGGACTGGAGATGAGGAGTTGAACAGCAGCTTGCTGGTGACCACTGCTGAACCAGATCTGTAAAAACAACAACTTGTGTTTAATACATTTCACATTTAATGAAATTGCTCCATGACTGATTGTGAGCTCTCAAAATGGAAAGTCAACACTAACATTAGGTTTGGAGGAGCCAGAGAGGACCCAGTTGCTGATTCTGGAGACACTGTTGTAGTGATCACTTGTACAACTAAATGTAAAAACAAACAATTAGTCTTTTGTGATTTACAGAAACATATTTTTTCACCTTTTAGAATTTTGTATAGCCCTAGACCATCATAATTGACATACCTTGTGATCGAAGCTCATTTAGGAAGCTGACTGGTTGAATGACATCTCCTTCCTGGAAGGTGTATTCCATCCTGCCATTAATCTGTTTTGAAGAGCTCCTGTGGGACCAACAGAAGATATCCGTTCAATTCAGATTCAAAAGGTTTTGACTTTTTTGTGTGTTTTTAATTTCCCATTGCTTTAATAAATTAAAATGTGACAACAGAAAAAATAAAGATTGTGATGTCAGTTTGCATCTTACCCAAAGTTGGATAAATTGGCTCTCAATGTCAGACTGCTAGGTTCATTCAGAAGAGTGTTCAGCTGCAGGTGAAAATCAAATAATTCATTAAACTTCATTAAAAGATTTCTACTGGACTCAAAAACATGTATTCATTTAATTCTGAGTTCTTACTGCATTATTGATGACATCTTGCACTTGCACGTTAGTGCTGTTTCTGAGCTCAGGGACGTCAGACATGCTGATGTTACTCAGTTTAAACGTAATGACGACGGCATAGGAGGTTTCTGAGATTTCTGTTTGGAAATAAAGGTACGTTTATATTTGTCCAGACCTTGCCAGTCTTGACTGTTTGACTTAGTTATTCTCATTTCAAACGATTTTCAAATTTCAATTTGATGAAACTTACTCTGATAGGTGACATTCGCCACCTCGACTGATTCATTGAGCTGTGACTGTCTGGAATTCAGGAGAGTGTAGATGGCTCTGAGGACCAGAGATTCACTGGGGACTGGAGATGAGGAGTTGAACAGCAGCTTGCTGGTGACCACTGCTGAACCAGATCTGTAAAAACAACAACTTTTGTTTAATACATTTCACATTTAATGAAATTGCTCCATGACTGATTGTGAGCTCTCAAAATGGAAAGTCAACACTAACATTAGGTTTGGAGGAGCCAGAGAGGACCCAGTTGCTGATTCTGGAGACACTGTTGTAGTGATCACTTGTACAATTAAATGTAAAAACAAACAATTAGTCTTTTGTGATTTACAGAAACATATTTTTTCACCTTTTAGAATTTTGTATAGCCCTAGATCATCATAATTGACATACATTGTGAACGAAGCTCATTTAGGAAGCTGACTGGTTGAATGACATCTCCTTCCTGGAAGGTGTATTCCATCCTGCCATTAATCTGTTTTGAAGAGCTCCTGTGGGACCAACAGAAGATATCCGTTCAATTCAGATTCAAAAGGTTTTGACTTTTTTGTGTGTTTTTAATTTCCCATTGCTTTAATAAATTAAAATGTGACAACAGAAAAAATAAAGATTGTGATGTCAGTTTGCATCTTACCCAAAGTTGGATAAATTGGCTCTCAATGTCAGACTGCTAGGTTCATTCAGAAGAGTGTTCAGCTGCAGGTGAAAATCAAATAATTCATTAAACTTCATTAAAAGATTTCTACTGGACTCAAAAACATTTATTCATTTAATTCTGAGTTCTTACTGCATTATTGATGACATCTTGCACTTGCACGTTAGTGCTGTTTCTGAGCTCAGGGACTTCAGACATGCTGATGTTACTCAGTTTAAACGTAATGACGACGGCATAGGAGGTTTCTGAGATTTCTGTTTGGAAATAAAGGTACGTTTATATTTGTCCAGACCTTGCCAGTCTTGACTGTTTGACTTAGTTATTCTCATTTCAAACGATTTTCAAATTTCAATTTGATGAAACTTACTCTGATAGGTGACATTCGCCACCTCCACTGATTCATTGAGCTGTGACTGTCTGGAATTCAGGAGAGTGTAGATGGCTCTGAGGACCAGAGATTCACTGGGGACTGGAGATGAGGAGTTGAACAGCAGCTTGCTGGTGACCACTGCTGAACCAGATCTGTAAAAACAACAACTTTTGTTTAATACATTTCACATTTAATGAAATTGCTCCATGACTGATTGTGAGCTCTCAAAATGGAAAGTCAACACTAACATTAGGTTTGGAGGAGCCAGAGAGGACCCAGTTGCTGATTCTGGAGACACTGTTGTAGTGATCACTTGTACAATTAAATGTAAAAACAAACAATTAGTCTTTTGTGATTTACAGAAACATATTTTTTCACCTTTTAGAATTTTGTATAGCCCTAGATCATCATAATTGACATACATTGTGAACGAAGCTCATTTAGGAAGCTGACTGGTTGAATGACATCTCCTTCCTGGAAGGTGTATTCCATCCTGCCATTAATCTGTTTTGAAGAGCTCCTGTGGGACCAACAGAAGATATCCGTTCAATTCAGATTCAAAAGGTTTTGATTTTTTTGTGTGTTTTTAATTTCCCATTGCTTTAATAAATTAAAATGTGACAACAGAAAAAATAAAGATTGTGATGTCAGTTTGCATCTTACCCAAAGTTGGATAAATTGGCTCTCAATGTCAGACTGCTAGGTTCATTCAGAAGAGTGTTCAGCTGCAGGTGAAAATCAAATAATTCATTAAACTTCATTAAAAGATTTCTACTGGACTCAAAAACATGTATTCATTTAATTCTGAGTTCTTACTGCATTATTGATGACATCTTGCACTTGCACGTTAGTGCTGTTTCTGAGCCCAGGGACGTCAGACATGCTGATGTTACTCAGTTTAAACGTAATGACGACGGCATAGGAGGTTTCTGAGATTTCTGTTTGGAAATAAAGGTACGTTTATATTTGTCCAGACCTTGCCAGTCTTGACTGTTTGACTTAGTTATTCTCATTTCAAACGATTTTCAAATTTCAATTTGATGAAACTTACTCTGATAGGTGACATTCGCCACCTCCACTGATTCATTGAGCTGTGACTGTCTGGAATTCAGGAGAGTGTAGATGGCTCTGAGGACCAGAGATTCACTGGGGACTGGAGATGAGGAGTTGAACAGCAGCTTGCTGGTGACCACTGCTGAACCAGATCTGTAAAAACAACAACTTTTGTTTAATACATTTCACATTTAATGAAATTACTCCATGACTGATTGTGAACTCTCAAAATGGAAAGTCAACACTAACATTAGGTTTGGAGGAGCCAGAGAGGACCCAGTTGCTGATTCTGGAGACACTGTTGTAGTGATCACTTGTACAATTAAATGTAAAAACAAACAATTAGTCTTTTGTGATTTACAGAAACATATTTTTTCACCTTTTAGAATTTTGTATAGCCCTAGACCATCATAATTGACATACCTTGTGATCGAAGCTCATTTAGGAAGCTGACTGGTTGAATGACATCTCCTTCCTGGAAGGTGTATTCCATCCTGCCATTAATCTGTTTTGAAGAGCTCCTGTGGGACCAACAGAAGATATCCGTTCAATTCAGATTCAAAAGGTTTTGACTTTTTTGTGTGTTTTTAATTTCCCATTGCTTTAATAAATTAAAATGTGACAACAGAAAAAATAAAGATTGTGATGTCAGTTTGCATCTTACCCAAAGTTGGATAAATTGGCTCTCAATGTCAGACTGCTAGGTTCATTCAGAAGAGTGTTCAGCTGCAGGTGAAAATCAAATAATTCATTAAACTTCATTAAAAGATTTCTACTGGACTCAAAAACATTTATTCATTTAATTCTGAGTTCTTACTGCATTATTGATGACATCTTGCACTTGCACGTTAGTGCTGTTTCTGAGCTCAGGGACGTCAGACATGCTGATGTTACTCAGTTTAAACGTAATGACGACGGCATAGGAGGTTTCTGAGATTTCTGTTTGGAAATAAAGGTACGTTTATATTTGTCCAGACCTTTCCAGTCTTGACTGTTTGACTTAGTTATTCTCATTTCAAACGATTTTCAAATTTCAATTTGATGAAACTTACTCTGATAGGTGACATTCGCCACCTCCACTGATTCATTGAGCTGTGACTGTCTGGAATTCAGGAGAGTGTAGATGGCTCTGAGGACCAGAGATTCACTGGGGACTGGAGATGAGGAGTTGAACAGCAGCTTGCTGGTGACCACTGCTGAACCAGATCTGTAAAAACAACAACTTTTGTTTAATACATTTCACATTTAATGAAATTGCTCCATGACTGATTGTGAGCTCTCAAAATGGAAAGTCAACACTAACATTAGGTTTGGAGGAGCCAGAGAGGACCCAGTTGCTGATTCTGGAGACACTGTTGTAGTGATCACTTGTACAATTAAATGTAAAAACAAACAATTAGTCTTTTGTGATTTACAGAAACATATTTTTTCACCTTTTAGAATTTTGTATAGCCCTAGATCATCATAATTGACATACATTGTGAACGAAGCTCATTTAGGAAGCTGACTGGTTGAATGACATCTCCTTCCTGGAAGGTGTATTCCATCCTGCCATTAATCTGTTTTGAAGAGCTCCTGTGGGACCAACAGAAGATATCCGTTCAATTCAGATTCAAAAGGTTTTGACTTTTTTGTGTGTTTTTAATTTCCCATTGCTTTAATAAATTAAAATGTGACAACAGAAAAAATAAAGATTGTGATGTCAGTTTGCATCTTACCCAAAGTTGGATAAATTGGCTCTCAATGTCAGACTGCTAGGTTCATTCAGAAGAGTGTTCAGCTGCAGGTGAAAATCAAATAATTCATTAAACTTCATTAAAAGATTTCTACTGGACTCAAAAACATTTATTCATTTAATTCTGAGTTCTTACTGCATTATTGATGACATCTTGCACTTGCACGTTAGTGCTGTTTCTGAGCTCAGGGACTTCAGACATGCTGATGTTACTCAGTTTAAACGTAATGACGACGGCATAGGAGGTTTCTGAGATTTCTGTTTGGAAATAAAGGTACGTTTATATTTGTCCAGACCTTGCCAGTCTTGACTGTTTGACTTAGTTATTCTCATTTCAAACGATTTTCAAATTTCAATTTGATGAAACTTACTCTGATAGGTGACATTCGCCACCTCCACTGATTCATTGAGCTGTGACTGTCTGGAATTCAGGAGAGTGTAGATGGCTCTGAGGACCAGAGATTCACTGGGGACTGGAGATGAGGAGTTGAACAGCAGCTTGCTGGTGACCACTGCTGAACCAGATCTGTAAAAACAACAACTTGTGTTTAATACATTTCACATTTAATGAAATTGCTCCATGACTGATTGTGAGCTCTCAAAATGGAAAGTCAACACTAACATTAGGTTTGGAGGAGCCAGAGAGGACCCAGTTGCTGATTCTGGAGACACTGTTGTAGTGATCACTTGTACAACTAAATGTAAAAACAAACAATTAGTCTTTTGTGATTTACAGAAACATATTTTTTCACCTTTTAGAATTTTGTATAGCCCTAGACCATCATAATTGACATACCTTGTGATCGAAGCTCATTTAGGAAGCTGACTGGTTGAATGACATCTCCTTCCTGGAAGGTGTATTCCATCCTGCCATTAATCTGTTTTGAAGAGCTCCTGTGGGACCAACAGAAGATATCCGTTCAATTCAGATTCAAAAGGTTTTGACTTTTTTGTGTGTTTTTAATTTCCCATTGCTTTAATAAATTAAAATGTGACAACAGAAAAAATAAAGATTGTGATGTCAGTTTGCATCTTACCCAAAGTTGGATAAATTGGCTCTCAATGTCAGACTGCTAGGTTCATTCAGAAGAGTGTTCAGCTGCAGGTGAAAATCAAATAATTCATTAAACTTCATTAAAAGATTTCTACTGGACTCAAAAACATGTATTCATTTAATTCTGAGTTCTTACTTCATTATTGATGACATCTTGCACTTGCACGTTAGTGCTGTTTCTGAGCTCAGGGACGTCAGACATGCTGATGTTACTCAGTTTAAACGTAATGACGACGGCATAGGAGGTTTCTGAGATTTCTGTTTGGAAATAAAGGTACGTTTATATTTGTCCAGACCTTGCCAGTCTTGACTGTTTGACTTAGTTACTCTCATTTCAAACGATTTTCAAATATCAATTTGATGAAACTTACTCTGATAGGTGACATTCGCCACCTCCACTGATTCATTGAGCTGTGACTGTCTGGAATTCAGGAGAGTGTAGGTGGCTCTGAGGACCAGAGATTCACTGGGGACTGGAGATGAGGAGTTGAACAGCAGCTTGCTGGTGACCACTGCTGAACCAGATCTGTAAAAACAACAACTTTTGTTTAATACATTTCACATTTAATGAAATTACTCCATGACTGATTGTGAACTCTCAAAATGGAAAGTCAACACTAACATTAGGTTTGGAGGAGCCAGAGAGGACCCAGTTGCTGATTCTGGAGACACTGTTGTAGTGATCACTTGTACAATTAAATGTAAAAACAAACAATTAGTCTTTTGTGATTTACAGAAACATATTTTTTCACCTTTTAGAATTTTGTATAGCCCTAGATCATCATAATTTACATACATTGTGAACGAAGCTCATTTAGGAAGCTGACTGGTTGAATGACATCTCCTTCCTGGAAGGTGTATTCCATCCTGCCATTAATCTGTTTTGAAGAGCTCCTGTGGGACCAACAGAAGTTATCCGTTCAATTCAGATTCAAAAGGTTTTGACTTTTTTGTGTGTTTTTAATTTCCCATTGCTTTAATAAATTAAAATGTGACAACAGAAAAAATAAAGATTGTGATGTCAGTTTGCATCTTACCCAAAGTTGGATAAATTGGCTCTCAATGTCAGACTGCTAGGTTCATTCAGAAGAGTGTTCAGCTGCAGGTGAAAATCAAATAATTCATTAAACTTCATTAAAAGATTTCTACTGGACTCAAAAACATTTATTCATTTAATTCTGAGTTCTTACTGCATTATTGATGACATCTTGCACTTGCACGTTAGTGCTGTTTCTGAGCTCAGGGACTTCAGACATGCTGATGTTACTCAGTTTAAACGCAATGACGACGGCATAGGAGGTTTTTGAGATTTCTGTTTGGAAATAAAGGTACGTTTATATTTGTCCAGACCTTGCCAGTCTTGACTGTTTGACTTAGTTATTCTCATTTCAAACGATTTTCAAATTTCAATATGATGAAACTTACTCTGATAGGTGACATTCGCCACCTTCACTGATTCATTGAGCTGTGACTGTCTGGAATTCAGGAGAGTGTTGATGGCACTGAGGACCAGAGCCTCAGTGGGCATGGATGACAAGGATGAGAATACCAGATTAGTTGTGACTATTGCTGTACCCATCACATTAGTTAATGGTGGATTTGTTTTGGGAATGTTTGACGTTTCTGTTTGCAAACTTGAAGAACTTTCAAATGTTGCAGAAGCAGATGGTGTTGTTTTGATTGATGTTTGATCTGGAATTGTTGATGCTGCAATCTGGATTCCTAGACCTGGTACTGTTATTGGAACCAAATTTGGAAATTCTACTGTATTTGTAATAATTCCAGTTGTAGTTGTTGATGCAGTTGTAATTTCTGAATTCAAGTTTGCCCAAGACACAGTTTTGGTTGTTGGGACTGAAGTTGAAAGTGCCACATAGGCTGGAGCATGAGTTGTGGTTGTTGAAGCTGTGGCTGTAGTTTCTGATGTTGTACTTTCTGACGTTGTAGGCACCACTGTTGAAGTAAGAGGTGTTGTTTCTGTATGTACTACTGTGGTTGTGGGAGCTTTAATGGTTGTGGGAGCTTTAATTGTTGTGAGTCCAAGTGATGTTGTGGGCTCAGCTGTAGTTGTGGTCGTGGGAGCTGCAGTTGAAGTTTCTGAAGTTGTAGACGTTGTGGTTGAAACAACAGTTGAGGTTTCTGGACTAACATCTGTGGTTGTGACAGCTTCAGTAGTTGTGGTTGCAGGTAGCATTGTGGTCGCAGCTGTTGTTGTACTTTGTGCTTTAGAGGACGTTGGACCTAATGTAGTAGTGGAAGGTTCAGTTATGGTTGTTGATGCTGTAATAGTTGTTTCAGTTGCAGTTGTTGTTTCTGAAGTTATAGGCATTGTTGTCGAAGCAAGTGTTGTAGTTTCTGAAATTATAACTGTTGTTGCAGTTGGAGATTCAGATGAAGTTGGAGCTGATGTTGTAGTACTGGGCAATGCAGTTGTGGTTGTTAAGGCTGTAGCTGTAGTTTCTGATGTTGTACTGGGCAATGAAGTTGTAGGCACCACTGTCGAAGTAAGAGGTATTGTTTCTGTAGTTACTACTGTGTTTGTGGGAGCTTGAGTTGTTGTGAGTCCAAGTGATGTTGTGGGCTCATCTGTAGTTGTGGTCGTGGGAGGTGCAGTTGAAGTTTCTAAAGTTGTAGACATTGTGGTTGAAACAACATTTGAGGTTTCTGGACTAACATTTGTGGTTGTGACAGCTTCAGTAGTTGTGGTTACAGGTAGCATTGTGGTAGGAGCTGTTGTTGTACTTTGTGCTTCAGAGGACGTTGAAGCTAATGTAGTATTGGAAGGTTCAGTTAGGGTTGTTGATGCAGTAATAGTTGTTTCAGTTGCAGTTGTTGTTTCTGAAGTTGTAGGCATTGTTGTCGAATTAAATGTTGTATATTCTGAAGTTATAACTGTTGTTGCAGTTGGAGATTCAGATGAAGTTGGAGCTGATGTCGTAGTAGTTGGCAATGAAGTTGTGCTTGTTGAAGCTGTAGCTGTAGTTTCTGATGTTGTACTTTCTGAAGTTGTAGGCACCACTGTTGAAGTAAGAGGTGTTGTTTCTGTAGTTACTACTGTGGTTGTGGGAGCTTGAGTTGTTGTGAGTCCAAGTGATGTTGTGGGCTCAGCTGTAGTTATGGTCGTGGGAGGTGCAGTTGAAGTTTCTGAAGTTGTAGACATTGTGGTGGAAACAACAGTTGAGGTTTCTGGACTAACATTTGTGGTTGTGACAGCTTCAGTAGTTGTGGTTGCAGGTAGCATTGTGGTCGGAGCTGTTGTTGTACTTTGTGCTTCAGAGGACGTTGGAGCTAATGTAGTAGTGGAAGGTTCAGTTAGGGTTGTTGATGCTGTAATAGTTGTTTCAGTTGCAGTTGTTGTTTCTGAAGTTGTAGGCATTGTTGTCGAAGCAAGTGTTGTAGTTTCTGAAGTTATAACTGTTGTTTCAGTTGGAGATTTAGATGAAGTCGGAACTGATGTCGTAGTACTGGGCAATGAAGTTGTGGTTGTTGAAGCTGTAGCTTCTGATGTTGTACTTTCTGAAGTTGTAGGCACCACTGTTGAAGTAAGAGGTGTTGTTTCTGTAGTTACTAATGTGGTTGTGGGAGCTTCAGTTGTTGTGAGTCCAAGTGATGTTGTGGGCTCAGCTGTAGTTGTGGTCGTGGGAGGTGCAGTTGAAGTTTCTGAAGTTGTAGACATTGTGGTGGAAACAACAGTTGAGGTTTCTGGACTAACATTTGTGGTTGTGACAGCTTCAGTAGTTGTGGTTGCAGGTAGCATTGTGGTCGGAGCTGTTGTTGTACTTTGTGCTTCAGAGGACGTTGGAGCTAATGTAGTAGTGGAAGGTTCAGTTAGGGTTGTTGATGCTGTAATAGTTGTTTCAGTTGCAGTTGTTGTTTCTGAAGTTGTAGGCATTGTTGTCGAAGCAAGTGTTGTAGTTTCTGAAGTTATAACTGTTGTTTCAGTTGGAGATTCAGATGAAGTCGGAGCTGATGTCGTAGTACTGGGCAATGAAGTTGTGGTTGTTGAAGCTGTAGCTTCTGATGTTGTACTTTCTGAAGTTGTAGGCACCACTGTTGAAGTAAGAGGTATTGTTTCTGTAGTTACTACTGTGGTTGTGGGAGCTTCAGTTGTTGTGAGTCCAAGTGATGTTGTGGGCTCAGCTATAGTTGTGGTCGTGGGAGGTGCAGTTGAAGATTCTGAAGTTATAGACATTGTGGTTGGAACAACAGTTGAGTTTTCTGGACTAACATTTGTGGTTGTGACAACTTCAGTAGTTGTGGTTACAGGTGGCATTGTGGTCGGAGCTATTGTTGTACTTTGTGCTTCCGAAGACGTTGGAGCTAATGTAGTAGTGGAAGGTTCAGTTAGGGTTGTTGATGCTGTAATAGTTGTTTCAGTTGCAGTTGTTGTTTCTGAAGTTGTAGGCATTGTTGTCGAAGCAAGTGTTGTAGTTTCTGAAGTTATAACTGTTGTTTCAGTTGGAGATTCAGATGAAGTTGGAGCTGATGTCGTAGTACTGGGCAATGAAGTTGTGCTTGTTGAAGCTGTAGCTTCTGATGTTGTACTTTCTGAAGTTGTAGGCACCACTGTTGAAGTAAGAGGTGTTGTTTCTGTAGTTACTGGTGTGGTTGTGGGAGCTTGAGTTGTTGTGAGTCCAAGTGATGTTGTGGGCTCAGCTGTAGTTGTGGTCGTGGGAGGTGCAGTTGAAGATTCTGAAGTTATAGACATTGTGGTTGGAACAACAGTTGAGGTTTCTGGACTAACATTTGTGGTTGTGCCAGCTTCAGTAGTTGTGGTTGCAGGTAGCATTGTGGTCGGAGCTGTTGTTGTACTTTGTGCTTCAGAGGACATTGGAGCTAATGTAGTAGTGGAAGGTTCAGTTAGGGTTGTTGATGCTGTAATAGTTATTTCAGTTGCAGTTGTTGTTTCTGAAGTTGTAGGCATTGTTGTCGAAGCAAGTGTTGTAGTTTCTGAAGTTAAAACTGTTGTTTCAGTTGGAGATTCAGATTAAGTCGGAGCTGATGTCGTAGCACTGGGCAATGAAGTTGTGGTTGTTGAAGCTGTAGCTATAGTTTCTGATGTTGTACTTTCTGAAGTTGTAGGCACCACTGTTGAAGTAAGAGGTGTTGTTTCTGTAGTTACTACTATGGTTGTGGGAGCTTGAGTTGTTGTGAGTCCAAGTGATGTTGTGGGCTCAGCTGTAGTTGTGGTCGTGGGAGGTGCAGTTGAAGTTTCTGAAGTTATAGACATTGTGGTTGGAACAACAGTTGAGGTTTCTAGACTAACATTTGTGGTTGTGACAGCTTCAGTAGTTGTGGTTGCAGGTAGCATTGTGGTCGGAGCTGTTGTTGTACTTTGTGCTTCAGAGGACGTTGGACCTAATGTAGTAGTGGAAGGTTCAGTTATGGTTGTTGATGCTGTAATAGTTGTTTCAGTTGCAGTTGTTGTTTCTGAAGTTATAGGCATTGTTGTCGAAGCAAGTGTTGTAGTTTCTGAAGTTATAACTGTTGTTGCAGTTGGAGATTCAGATGAAGTTGGAGCTGATGTTGTAGTACTGGGCAATGCAGTTGTGGTTGTTAAGGCTGTAGCTGTAGTTTCTGATGTTGTACTTTCTGAAGTTGTAGGCACCACTGTCGAAGTAAGAGGTGTTGTTTCTGTAGTTACTACTGTGTTTGTGGGAGCTTGAGTTGTTGTGAGTCCAAGTGATGTTGTGGGCTCATCTGTAGTTGTGGTCGTGGGAGGTGCAGTTGAAGTTTCTAAAGTTGTAGACATTGTGGTTGAAACAACATTTGAGGTTTCTGGACTAATATTTGTGGTTGTGACAGCTTCAGTAGTTGTGGTTACAGGTAGCATTGTGGTCGGAGCTGTTGTTGTACTTTGTGCTTCAGAGGACGTTGAAGCTAATGTAGTAGTGGAAGGTTCAGTTAGGGTTGTTGATGCTGTAATAGTTGTTTCAGTCGCAGTTGTTGTTTCTGAAGTTGTAGGCATTGTTGTCGAAGCAAGTGTTGTAGTTTCTGAAGTTATAACTGTTGTTTCAGTTGGAGATTTAGATGAAGTCGGAACTGATGTCGTAGTACTGGGCAATGAAGTTGTGGTTGTTGAAGCTGTAGCTTCTGATGTTGTACTTTCTGAAGTTGTAGGCACCACTGTTGAAGTAAGAGGTGTTGTTTCTGTAGTTACTAATGTGGTTGTGGGAGCTTCAGTTGTTGTGAGTCCAAGTGATGTTCTGGGCTCAGCTGTAGTTGTGGTCGTGGGAGGTGCAGTTGAAGATTCTGAAGTTATAGACATTGTGGTTGGAACAACAGTTGAGGTTTCTGGACTAACATTTGTGGTTCTGACAACTTCAGTAGTTGTGGTTACAGGTGGCATTGTGGTCGGAGCTATTGTTGTACTTTGTGCTTCAGAGGACGTTGGAGCTAATGTAGTAGTGGAAGGTTCAGTTAGGGTTTTTGACGCGGTAATAGTTGTTTCAGTTGCAGTTGTTGTTTCTGAAGGTGTAGGCATTGTTGTCGAAGCAAGTGTTGTAGTTTCTGAAGTTATAACTGTTGTTTCAGTTGGAGATTCAGATGAAGTTGGAGCTGATGTCGTAGTACTGGGCAATGAAGTTGTGGTCGTTGAAGCTGTAGCTGTAGTTTCTGATGTTGTACTTTCTGAAGTTGTAGGCACCCCTGTTGACGTAAGAGGTGTTGTTTCTGTAGTTACTAATGTGGTTGTGGGAGCTTGAGTTGTTGTGAGTCCAAGTGATGTTGTGGGCTCAGCTATAGTTATGGTCGTGGGAGGTGCAGTTGAAGTTTCTGAAGTTGTAGACATTGTGGTAGAAACAACATTTGAGGTTTCTGGACTAACATTTGTGGATGTGACAGCTTCAGTAGTTGTGGTTGCAGGTAGCATTGTGGTCGGAGCTGTTGTTGTACTTTGTGCTTCAGTGGACGTTGGAGCTAATGTAGTAGTGGAAAGGTCAGTTAGGGTTGTTGATGCTGTAATAGTTATTTCAGTTGCAGTTGTTGTTTCTGAAGTTATAGGCATTGTTGTCGAAGCAAGTGTTGTAGTTTCTGAAGTTATAACTGTTGTTTCAGTTGGAGATTCAGATGAAGTCGGAGCTGATGTCGTAGTACTGGGCAATGAAGTTGTGGTTGTTGAAGCTGTAGCTGTAGTTTCTGATGTTGTACTTTCTGAAGTTGTAGCCACCACTGTTGAAGTAAGAGGTGTTGTTTCTGTAGTTACTACTGTGGTTGTGGGAGCTTGAGTTGTTGTGAGTCCAAGTGATGTTGTGGGCTCAGCTGTAGTTATGGTCGTGGGAGGTGCAGTTGAAGTTTCTGAAGTTGTAGATATTGTGGTTGAAACAACAGTTGAGGTTTCTGGACTAACATTTGTGGTTGTGACAGCTTCAGTAGTTGTGGTTACAGGTAGCATTGTGGTCGGAGCTGTTGTTGTAATTTGTGCTTCAGAGGACGTTGGAGCTAATGTAGTAGTGGAAGGTTCAGTTAGGGTTGTTGATGCTGTAATAGTTGTTTCAGTTGAAGTTGTTGTTTCTGAAATTGTAGGCACTGTTGTCGAAGCAAGTGTTGTAGTTTCTGAAGTTATAACTGTTGTTTCAGTTGGAGATTCAGATGAAGTTAGAGCTGATGTCGTAATAATGGGCAATGAAGTTGTGGTTGTTGAAGCTGTAGCTGTAGTTTCTGATGTTGTACTTTCTGAAGTTGTAAGCACCCCTGTTGAAGTAAGAGGCGTTGTTTCTTTAGTTACTAATGTGGTTGTGGGAGCTTCAGTTGTTGTGAGTCCAAGTGATGTTGTGGGCTCAGCTGTAGTTGTGGTCATGGGAGGTGCAGTTGAAGTTTCTAAAGTTATAGACATTGTGGTTGGAACAACAGTTGAGGTTTCTGGACTAACATTTGTGGTTGTGACAGCTTCAGTAGTTGTGGTTACAGGTGGCATTGTGGTCGGAGTTGTTGTTGTACTTTGTGCTTCAGAGGACGCTGGAGCTAATGTAGTAGTGGAAGGTTCTGTTAGGGTTGTTGATGCTGTAATAGTTGTTTCAGTTGCAGTTGTTGTTTCTGAAGTTGTAGGCATTGTTGTCGAAGCAAGTGTTGTAGTTTCTGAAGTTATAACTGTTGTTTCAGTTGGAGATTCAGATGAAGTTGGAGCTGATGTCGTAGTAATTGGCAATGAAGTTGTGCTTGTTGAAGCTGTAGCTGTAGTTTCTGATGTTGTACTTTCTGAAGTTGTAGGCACCACTGTTGAAGTAAGAGGTGTTGTTTCTGTAGTTACTAATGTGGTTGTGGGAGCTTGAGTTGTTGTGAGTCCAAGTGATGTTGTGGGCTCAGCTATAGTTATGGTCGTGGGAGGTGCAGTTGAAGTTTCTGAAGTTGTAGACATTGTGGTAGAAACAACAGTTGAGGTTTCTGGACTAACATTTGTGGATGTGACAGCTTCAGTAGTTGTGGTTGCAGGTAGCATTGTGGTCGGAGCTGTTGTTGTACTTTGTGCTTCAGAGGACGTTGGAGCTAATGTAGTAGTGGAAAGGTCAGTTAGGGTTGTTGATGCTGTAATAGTTGTTTCAGTTGCAGTTGTTGTTTCTGAAGTTATAGGTATTGTTGTCGAAGCAAGTGTTGTAGTTTCTGAAGTTATAACTGTTGTTTCAGTTGGAGATTCAGATGAAGTCGGAGCTGATGTCGTAGTACTGGGCAATGAAGTTGTGGTTGTTGAAGCTGTAGCTGTAGTTTCTGATGTTGTACTTTCTGAAGTTGTAGCCACCACTGTTGAAGTAAGAGGTGTTGTTTCTGTAGTTACTACTGTGGTTGTGGGAGCTTGAGTTGTTGTGAGTCCAAGTGATGTTTTGGGCTCAGCTGTAGTTATGGTCGTGGGAGGTGCAGTTGAAGTTTCTGAAGTTGTAGATATTGTGGTTGAAACAACAGTTGAGGTTTCTGGACTAACATTTGTGGTTGTGACAGCTTCAGTAGTTGTGGTTACAGGTAGCATTGTGGTGGGAGCTGTTGTTGTACTTTGTGCTTCAGAGGACGTTGGAGCTAATGTAGTAGTGGAAGGTTCAGTTAGGGTTGTTGATGCTGTAATAGTTGTTTCAGTTGAAGTTGTTGTTTCTGAAGTTGTAGGCACTGTTGTCGAAGCAAGTGTTGTAGTTTCTGAAGTTATAACTGTTGTTTCAGTTGGAGATTCAGATGAAGTTAGAGCTGATGTCGTAATAATGGGCAATGAAGTTGTGGTTGTTGAAGCTGTAGCTGTAGTTTCTGATGTTGTACTTTCTGAAGTTGTAAGCACCCATGTTGAAGTAAGAGGCGTTGTTTCTGTAGTTACTAATGTGGTTGTGGGAGCTTCAGTTGTTGTGAGTCCACGTGATGTTGTGGGCTCAGCTGTAGTTGTGGTCGTGGGAGGTGCAGTTGAAGTTTCTAAAGTTATAGACATTGTGGTTGGAACAACAGTTGAGGTTTCTTGACTAACATTTGTGGTTGTGACAGCTTCAGTAGTTGTGGTTACAGGTGGCATTGTGGTCGGAGTTGTTGTTGTACTTTGTGCTTCAGAGGACGTTGGAGCTAATATAGTAGTGGAAGGTTCTGTTAGGGTTGTTGATGCTGTAATAGTTGTTTCAGTTGCAGTTGTTGTTTCTGAAGTTGTAGGCATTGTTGTCGAAGCAAGTGTTGTAGTTTCTGAAGTTATAACTGTTGTTTCAGTTGGAGATTCAGATGAAGTTGGAGCTGATGTCGTATTAGTTGGCAATGAAGTTGTGCTTGTTGAAGCTGTAACTGTAGTTTCTGATGTTGTACTTTCTGAAGTTTTAGGCACCACTCTTAAAGTAAGAGGTGTTGTTTCTGTAGTTACTAATGTGATTGTGGGAGCTTCAGTTGTTGTGAGTCCAAGTGATGTGGTGGGCTCAGCTGTAGTTATGGTCGTGGGAGGTGCAGTTGAAGTTTCTGAAGTTGTAGATATTGTGGTAGAAACAACAGTTGAGGTTTCTGGACTAACATTTGTGGTTGTGAGAGCTTCAGTAGTTGTGGTTGCAGGTAGCATTGTGGTCGGAGCTGTTGTTGTGATTTGTGCTGCAGAGGACGTTGGAGCTAATGTAGTAGTGGAAGGTTCAGTTAGGGTTGTTGATGCTGTAATAGTTGTTTCAGTTGCAGCTGTTGTTACTGAAGTTGTACGCATTGTTGTCGAAGCAAGTGTTGTAGTTTCTGAAGTAATAACTGTTGTTTCAGTTGGAGATTCAGATGAAGTCGGAGCTGATGTCGTAGTACTGGGCAATGAAGTTGTGGTTGTTGAAGCTGTAGCTGTAGTTTCTGATGTTGTACTTTCTGAAGTTGTAGGCACCACTGTTGAAGTAAGAGGAGTTGTTTCTGTAGTTACTACTGTGGTTGTGGGAGCTTGAGATGTTGTGAGTGTGGGCTCAGCTGTAGTTGTGGTCGTGGGAGGTGCAGTTGAAGTTTCTGAAGTTATAGACATTGTGGTTGGAACAACAGTTGAGGTTTTTGGACTAACATTTGTGGTTGTGACAACTTCAGTAGTTGTGGTTACAGGTGGCATTGTGGTCGGAGCTGTTGTTATACTTTGTGCTTCAGAGGACGTTGGAGCTAATGTAGTAGTGGAAGGTTCAGTTAGGGTTGTTGATGCTGTAATGGTTGTTTCAGTTGCAGTTGTTGTTTCTGAAGTTGTAGGCATTGTTGTCGAAGCAAGCGTTGTAGTTTCTGAAGTTATAACTGTTGTTTCAGTTGGAGATTCATATGAAGTTGGAGCTGATGTCGTAGTAGTTGGCAATGAAGTTGTGCTTGTTGAAGCTGTAGCTGTAGTTTCTGATGTTGTACTTTCTGAAGTTGTAGGCACCACTGTTGAAGTAAGTGATGTTGTTTCTGTAGTTACTACTGTGGTTGTGGGAGCTTCAGTTGTTGTGAGTCCAAGTGATGTTGTGGGCTCAGCTGTAGTTATGGTCGTGGGAGGTGCAGTTGAAGTTTCTGAAGTTGTAGATATTGTGGTTGAAACAACAGTTGAGGTTTCTGGACTAACATTTGTGGTTGTGACAGCTTCAATAGTTGTGGTTGCAGGTAGCATTGTGGTCGGAGCTGTTGTTGTACTTTGTGCTTCAGAGGATGTTGGAGCTAATGTAGTAGTGGAAGGTTCAGTTAGGGTTGTTGATGCTGTAATAGTTGTTTCAGTTGAAGTTGTTGTTTCTGAAGTTGTAGGCACTGTTGTCGAAGCAAGTGTTGTAGTTTCTGAAGTTATAACTGTTGTTTCAGTTGGAGATTCAGATGAAGTTAGAGCTGATGTCGTAATAATGGGCAATGAAGTTGTGGTTGTTGAAGCTGTAGCTGTAGTTTCTGATGTTGTACTTTCTGAAGTTGTAAGCACCCCTGTTGAAGTAAGAGGCGTTGTTTCTGTAGTTACTAATGTGGTTGTGGGAGCTTCAGTTGTTGTGAGTCCAAGTGATGTTGTGGGCTCAGCTGTAGTTGTGGTCGTGGGAGGTGCAGTTGAAGTTTCTAAAGTTATAGACATTGTGGTTGGAACAACAGTTGAGGTTTCTGGACTAACATTTGTGGTTGTGACAGCTTCAGTAGTTGTGGTTACAGGTGGCATTGTGGTCGGAGTTGTTGTTGTACTTTGTGCTTCAGAGGACGTTGGAGCTAATGTAGTAGTGGAAGGTTCTGTTAGGGTTGTTGATGCTGTAATAGTTGTTTCAGTTGCAGTTGTTGTTTCTGAAGTTGTAGGCATTGTTGTCGAAGCAAGTGTTGTAGTTTCTGAAGTTATAACTGTTGTTTCAGTTGGAGATTCAGATGAAGTTGGAGCTGATGTCGTAGTAATTGGCAATGAAGTTGTGCTTGTTGAAGCTGTAGCTGTAGTTTCTGATGTTGTACTTTCTGAAGTTGTAGGCACCACTGTTGAAGTAAGAGGTGTTGTTTCTGTAGTTACTAATGTGGTTGTGGGAGCTTGAGTTGTTGTGAGTCCAAGTGATGTTGTGGGCTCAGCTATAGTTATGGTCGTGGGAGGTGCAGTTGAAGTTTCTGAAGTTGTAGACATTGTGGTAGAAACAACAGTTGAGGTTTCTGGACTAACATTTGTGGATGTGACAGCTTCAGTAGTTGTGGTTGCAGGTAGCATTGTGGTCGGAGCTGTTGTTGTACTTTGTGCTTCAGAGGACGTTGGAGCTAATGTAGTAGTGGAAAGGTCAGTTAGGGTTGTTGATGCTGTAATAGTTGTTTCAGTTGCAGTTGTTGTTTCTGAAGTTGTAGGCATTGTTGTCGAAGCAAGTGTTGTAGTTTCTGAAGTTATAACTGTTGTTTCAGTTGGAGATTCAGATGAAGTCGGAGCTGATGTCGTAGTACTGGGCAATGAAGTTGTGGTTGTTGAAGCTGTAGCTGTAGTTTCTGATGTTGTACTTTCTGAAGTTGTAGCCACCACTGTTGAAGTAAGAGGTGTTGTTTCTGTAGTTACTACTGTGGTTGTGGGAGCTTGAGTTGTTTTGAGTCCAAGTGATGTTGTGGGCTCAGCTGTAGTTATGGTCGTGGGAGGTGCAGTTGAAGTTTCTGAAGTTGTAGATATTGTGGTTGAAACAACAGTTGAGGTTTCTGGACTAACATTTGTGGTTGTGACAGCTTCAGTAGTTGTGGTTACAGGTAGCATTGTGGTCGGAGCTGTTGTTGTAATTTGTGCTTCAGAGGACGTTGGAGCTAATGTAGTAGTGGAAGGTTCAGTTAGGGCTGTTGTTGCTGTAATAGTTGTTTCAGTTGAAGTTGTTGTTTCTGAAATTGTAGGCACTGTTGTCGAAGCAAGTGTTGTAGTTTCTGAAGTTATAACTGTTGTTTCAGTTGGAGATTCAGATGAAGTTAGAGCTGATGTCGTAATAATGGGCAATGAAGTTGTGGTTGTTGAAGCTGTAGCTGTAGTTTCTGATGTTGTACTTTCTGAAGTTGTAAGCACCCCTGTTGAAGTAAGAGGCGTTGTTTCTGTAGTTACTAATGTGGTTGTGGGAGCTTCAGTTGTTGTGAGTCCAAGTGATGTTGTGGGCTCAGCTGTAGTTGTGGTCATGGGAGGTGCAGTTGAAGTTTCTAAAGTTATAGACATTGTGGTTGGAACAACAGTTGAGGTTTCTGGACTAACATTTGTGGTTGTGACAGCTTCAGTAGTTGTGGTTACAGGTGGCATTGTGGTCGGAGTTGTTGTTGTACTTTGTGCTTCAGAGGACGCTGGAGCTAATGTAGTAGTGGAAGGTTCTGTTAGGGTTGTTGATGCTGTAATAGTTGTTTCAGTTGCAGTTGTTGTTTCTGAAGTTGTAGGCATTGTTGTCGAAGCAAGTGTTGTAGTTTCTGAAGTTATAACTGTTGTTTCAGTTGGAGATTCAGATGAAGTTGGAGCTGATGTCGTAGTAATTGGCAATGAAGTTGTGCTTGTTGAAGCTGTAGCTGTAGTTTCTGATGTTGTACTTTCTGAAGTTGTAGGCACCACTGTTGAAGTAAGAGGTGTTGTTTCTGTCGTTACTAATGTGGTTGTGGGAGCTTGAGTTGTTGTGAGTCCAAGTGATGTTGTGGGCTCAGCTATAGTTATGGTCGTGGGAGGTGCAGTTGAAGTTTCTGAAGTTGTAGACATTGTGGTAGAAACAACAGTTGAGGTTTCTGGACTAACATTTGTGGATGTGACAGCTTCAGTAGTTGTGGTTGCAGGTAGCATTGTGGTCGGAGCTGTTGTTGTACTTTGTGCTTCAGAGGACGTTGGAGCTAATGTAGTAGTGGAAAGGTCAGTTAGGGTTGTTGATGCTGTAATAGTTGTTTCAGTTGCAGTTGTTGTTTCTGAAGTTGTAGGCATTGTTGTCGAAGCAAGTGTTGTAGTTTCTGAAGTTATAACTGTTGTTTCAGTTGGAGATTCAGATGAAGTCGGAGCTGATGTCGTAGTACTGGGCAATGAAGTTGTGGTTGTTGAAGCTGTAGCTGTAGTTTCTGATGTTGTACTTTCTGAAGTTGTAGCCACCACTGTTGAAGTAAGAGGTGTTGTTTCTGTAGTTACTACTGTGGTTGTGGGAGCTTGAGTTGTTTTGAGTCCAAGTGATGTTGTGGGCTCAGCTGTAGTTATGGTCGTGGGAGGTGCAGTTGAAGTTTCTGAAGTTGTAGATATTGTGGTTGAAACAACAGTTGAGGTTTCTGGACTAACATTTGTGGTTGTGACAGCTTCAGTAGTTGTGGTTACAGGTAGCATTGTGGTCGGAGCTGTTGTTGTAATTTGTGCTTCAGAGGACGTTGGAGCTAATGTAGTAGTGGAAGGTTCAGTTAGGGCTGTTGTTGCTGTAATAGTTGTTTCAGTTGAAGTTGTTGTTTCTGAAATTGTAGGCACTGTTGTCGAAGCAAGTGTTGTAGTTTCTGAAGTTATAACTGTTGTTTCAGTTGGAGATTCAGATGAAGTTAGAGCTGATGTCGTAATAATGGGCAATGAAGTTGTGGTTGTTGAAGCTGTAGCTGTAGTTTCTGATGTTGTACTTTCTGAAGTTGTAAGCACCCCTGTTGAAGTAAGAGGCGTTGTTTCTGTAGTTACTAATGTGGTTGTGGGAGCTTCAGTTGTTGTGAGTCCAAGTGATGTTGTGGGCTCAGCTGTAGTTGTGGTCATGGGAGGTGCAGTTGAAGTTTCTAAAGTTATAGACATTGTGGTTGGAACAACAGTTGAGGTTTCTGGACTAACATTTGTGGTTGTGACAGCTTCAGTAGTTGTGGTTACAGGTGGCATTGTGGTCGGAGTTGTTGTTGTACTTTGTGCTTCAGAGGACGCTGGAGCTAATGTAGTAGTGGAAGGTTCTGTTAGGGTTGTTGATGCTGTAATAGTTGTTTCAGTTGCAGTTGTTGTTTCTGAAGTTGTAGGCATTGTTGTCGAAGCAAGTGTTGTAGTTTCTGAAGTTATAACTGTTGTTTCAGTTGGAGATTCAGATGAAGTTGGAGCTGATGTCGTAGTAATTGGCAATGAAGTTGTGCTTGTTGAAGCTGTAGCTGTAGTTTCTGATGTTGTACTTTCTGAAGTTGTAGGCACCACTGTTGAAGTAAGAGGTGTTGTTTCTGTAGTTACTAATGTGGTTGTGGGAGCTTGAGTTGTTGTGAGTCCAAGTGATGTTGTGGGCTCAGCTATAGTTATGGTCGTGGGAGGTGCAGTTGAAGTTTCTGAAGTTGTAGACATTGTGGTAGAAACAACAGTTGAGGTTTCTGGACTAACATTTGTGGATGTGACAGCTTCAGTAGTTGTGGTTGCAGGTAGCATTGTGGTCGGAGCTGTTGTTGTACTTTGTGCTTCAGAGGACGTTGGAGCTAATGTAGTAGTGGAAAGGTCAGTTAGGGTTGTTGATGCTGTAATAGTTGTTTCAGTTGCAGTTGTTGTTTCTGAAGTTGTAGGCATTGTTGTCGAAGCAAGTGTTGTAGTTTCTGAAGTTATAACTGTTGTTTCAGTTGGAGATTCAGATGAAGTCGGAGCTGATGTCGTAGTACTTGGCAATGAAGTTGTGGTTGTTGAAGCTGTAGCTGTAGTTTCTGATGTTGTACTTTCTGAAGTTGTAGCCACCACTGTTGAAGTAAGAGGTGTTGTTTCTGTAGTTACTACTGTGGTTGTGGGAGCTTGAGTTGTTTTGAGTCCAAGTGATGTTGTGGGCTCAGCTGTAGTTATGGTCGTGGGAGGTGCAGTTGAAGTTTCTGAAGTTGTAGATATTGTGGTTGAAACAACAGTTGAGGTTTCTGGACTAACATTTGTGGTTGTGACAGCTTCAGTAGTTGTGGTTACAGGTAGCATTGTGGTCGGAGCTGTTGTTGTAATTTGTGCTTCAGAGGACGTTGGAGCTAATGTAGTAGTGGAAGGTTCAGTTAGGGCTGTTGTTGCTGTAATAGTTGTTTCAGTTGAAGTTGTTGTTTCTGAAATTGTAGGCACTGTTGTCGAAGCAAGTGTTGTAGTTTCTGAAGTTATAACTGTTGTTTCAGTTGGAGATTCAGATGAAGTTAGAGCTGATGTCGTAATAATGGGCAATGAAGTTGTGGTTGTTGAAGCTGTAGCTGTAGTTTCTGATGTTGTACTTTCTGAAGTTGTAAGCACCCCTGTTGAAGTAAGAGGCGTTGTTTCTGTAGTTACTAATGTGGTTGTGGGAGCTTCAGTTGTTGTGAGTCCAAGTGATGTTGTGGGCTCAGCTGTAGTTGTGGTCATGGGAGGTGCAGTTGAAGTTTCTAAAGTTATAGACATTGTGGTTGGAACAACAGTTGAGGTTTCTGGACTAACATTTGTGGTTGTGACAGCTTCAGTAGTTGTGGTTACAGGTGGCATTGTGGTCGGAGTTGTTGTTGTACTTTGTGCTTCAGAGGACGCTGGAGCTAATGTAGTAGTGGAAGGTTCTGTTAGGGTTGTTGATGCTGTAATAGTTGTTTCAGTTGCAGTTGTTGTTTCTGAAGTTGTAGGCATTGTTGTCGAAGCAAGTGTTGTAGTTTCTGAAGTTATAACTGTTGTTTCAGTTGGAGATTCAGATGAAGTTGGAGCTGATGTCGTAGTAATTGGCAATGAAGTTGTGCTTGTTGAAGCTGTAGCTGTAGTTTCTGATGTTGTACTTTCTGAAGTTGTAGGCACCACTGTTGAAGTAAGAGGTGTTGTTTCTGTCGTTACTAATGTGGTTGTGGGAGCTTGAGTTGTTGTGAGTCCAAGTGATGTTGTGGGCTCAGCTATAGTTATGGTCGTGGGAGGTGCAGTTGAAGTTTCTGAAGTTGTAGACATTGTGGTAGAAACAACAGTTGAGGTTTCTGGACTAACATTTGTGGATGTGACAGCTTCAGTAGTTGTGGTTGCAGGTAGCATTGTGGTCGGAGCTGTTGTTGTACTTTGTGCTTCAGAGGACGTTGGAGCTAATGTAGTAGTGGAAAGGTCAGTTAGGGTTGTTGATGCTGTAATAGTTGTTTCAGTTGCAGTTGTTGTTTCTGAAGTTGTAGGCATTGTTGTCGAAGCAAGTGTTGTAGTTTCTGAAGTTATAACTGTTGTTTCAGTTGGAGATTCAGATGAAGTCGGAGCTGATGTCGTAGTACTGGGCAATGAAGTTGTGGTTGTTGAAGCTGTAGCTGTAGTTTCTGATGTTGTACTTTCTGAAGTTGTAGCCACCACTGTTGAAGTAAGAGGTGTTGTTTCTGTAGTTACTACTGTGGTTGTGGGAGCTTGAGTTGTTTTGAGTCCAAGTGATGTTGTGGGCTCAGCTGTAGTTATGGTCGTGGGAGGTGCAGTTGAAGTTTCTGAAGTTGTAGATATTGTGGTTGAAACAACAGTTGAGGTTTCTGGACTAACATTTGTGGTTGTGACAGCTTCAGTAGTTGTGGTTACAGGTAGCATTGTGGTCGGAGCTGTTGTTGTAATTTGTGCTTCAGAGGACGTTGGAGCTAATGTAGTAGTGGAAGGTTCAGTTAGGGCTGTTGTTGCTGTAATAGTTGTTTCAGTTGAAGTTGTTGTTTCTGAAATTGTAGGCACTGTTGTCGAAGCAAGTGTTGTAGTTTCTGAAGTTATAACTGTTGTTTCAGTTGGAGATTCAGATGAAGTTAGAGCTGATGTCGTAATAATGGGCAATGAAGTTGTGGTTGTTGAAGCTGTAGCTGTAGTTTCTGATGTTGTACTTTCTGAAGTTGTAAGCACCCCTGTTGAAGTAAGAGGCGTTGTTTCTGTAGTTACTAATGTGGTTGTGGGAGCTTCAGTTGTTGTGAGTCCAAGTGATGTTGTGGGCTCAGCTGTAGTTGTGGTCATGGGAGGTGCAGTTGAAGTTTCTAAAGTTATAGACATTGTGGTTGGAACAACAGTTGAGGTTTCTGGACTAACATTTGTGGTTGTGACAGCTTCAGTAGTTGTGGTTACAGGTGGCATTGTGGTCGGAGTTGTTGTTGTACTTTGTGCTTCAGAGGACGCTGGAGCTAATGTAGTAGTGGAAGGTTCTGTTAGGGTTGTTGATGCTGTAATAGTTGTTTCAGTTGCAGTTGTTGTTTCTGAAGTTGTAGGCATTGTTGTCGAAGCAAGTGTTGTAGTTTCTGAAGTTATAACTGTTGTTTCAGTTGGAGATTCAGATGAAGTTGGAGCTGATGTCGTAGTAATTGGCAATGAAGTTGTGCTTGTTGAAGCTGTAGCTGTAGTTTCTGATGTTGTACTTTCTGAAGTTGTAGGCACCACTGTTGAAGTAAGAGGTGTTGTTTCTGTCGTTACTAATGTGGTTGTGGGAGCTTGAGTTGTTGTGAGTCCAAGTGATGTTGTGGGCTCAGCTATAGTTATGGTCGTGGGAGGTGCAGTTGAAGTTTCTGAAGTTGTAGACATTGTGGTAGAAACAACAGTTGAGGTTTCTGGACTAACATTTGTGGATGTGACAGCTTCAGTAGTTGTGGTTGCAGGTAGCATTGTGGTCGGAGCTGTTGTTGTACTTTGTGCTTCAGAGGACGTTGGAGCTAATGTAGTAGTGGAAAGGTCAGTTAGGGTTGTTGATGCTGTAATAGTTGTTTCAGTTGCAGTTGTTGTTTCTGAAGTTGTAGGCATTGTTGTCGAAGCAAGTGTTGTAGTTTCTGAAGTTATAACTGTTGTTTCAGTTGGAGATTCAGATGAAGTCGGAGCTGATGTCGTAGTACTGGGCAATGAAGTTGTGGTTGTTGAAGCTGTAGCTGTAGTTTCTGATGTTGTACTTTCTGAAGTTGTAGCCACCACTGTTGAAGTAAGAGGTGTTGTTTCTGTAGTTACTACTGTGGTTGTGGGAGCTTGAGTTGTTTTGAGTCCAAGTGATGTTGTGGGCTCAGCTGTAGTTATGGTCGTGGGAGGTGCAGTTGAAGTTTCTGAAGTTGTAGATATTGTGGTTGAAACAACAGTTGAGGTTTCTGGACTAACATTTGTGGTTGTGACAGCTTCAGTAGTTGTGGTTACAGGTAGCATTGTGGTCGGAGCTGTTGTTGTAATTTGTGCTTCAGAGGACGTTGGAGCTAATGTAGTAGTGGAAGGTTCAGTTAAGGCTGTTGTTGCTGTAATAGTTGTTTCAGTTGAAGTTGTTGTTTCTGAAATTGTAGGCACTGTTGTCGAAGCAAGTGTTGTAGTTTCTGAAGTTATAACTGTTGTTTCAGTTGGAGATTCAGATGAAGTTAGAGCTGATGTCGTAATAATGGGCAATGAAGTTGTGGTTGTTGAAGCTGTAGCTGTAGTTTCTGATGTTGTACTTTCTGAAGTTGTAAGCACCCCTGTTGAAGTAAGAGGCGTTGTTTCTGTAGTTACTAATGTGGTTGTGGGAGCTTCAGTTGTTGTGAGTCCAAGTGATGTTGTGGGCTCAGCTGTAGTTGTGGTCATGGGAGGTGCAGTTGAAGTTTCTAAAGTTATAGACATTGTGGTTGGAACAACAGTTGAGGTTTCTGGACTAACATTTGTGGTTGTGACAGCTTCAGTAGTTGTGGTTACAGGTGGCATTGTGGTCGGAGTTGTTGTTGTACTTTGTGCTTCAGAGGACGCTGGAGCTAATGTAGTAGTGGAAGGTTCTGTTAGGGTTGTTGATGCTGTAATAGTTGTTTCAGTTGCAGTTGTTGTTTCTGAAGTTGTAGGCATTGTTGTCGAAGCAAGTGTTGTAGTTTCTGAAGTTATAACTGTTGTTTCAGTTGGAGATTCAGATGAAGTTGGAGCTGATGTCGTAGTAATTGGCAATGAAGTTGTGCTTGTTGAAGCTGTAGCTGTAGTTTCTGATGTTGTACTTTCTGAAGTTGTAGGCACCACTGTTGAAGTAAGAGGTGTTGTTTCTGTAGTTACTAATGTGGTTGTGGGAGCTTGAGTTGTTGTGAGTCCAAGTGATGTTGTGGGCTCAGCTATAGTTATGGTCGTGGGAGGTGCAGTTGAAGTTTCTGAAGTTGTAGACATTGTGGTAGAAACAACAGTTGAGGTTTCTGGACTAACATTTGTGGATGTGACAGCTTCAGTAGTTGTGGTTGCAGGTAGCATTGTGGTCGGAGCTGTTGTTGTACTTTGTGCTTCAGAGGACGTTGGAGCTAATGTAGTAGTGGAAAGGTCAGTTAGGGTTGTTGATGCTGTAATAGTTGTTTCAGTTGCAGTTGTTGTTTCTGAAGTTGTAGGCATTGTTGTCGAAGCAAGTGTTGTAGTTTCTGAAGTTATAACTGTTGTTTCAGTTGGAGATTCAGATGAAGTCGGAGCTGATGTCGTAGTACTGGGCAATGAAGTTGTGGTTGTTGAAGCTGTAGCTGTAGTTTCTGATGTTGTACTTTCTGAAGTTGTAGCCACCACTGTTGAAGTAAGAGGTGTTGTTTCTGTAGTTACTACTGTGGTTGTGGGAGCTTGAGTTGTTTTGAGTCCAAGTGATGTTGTGGGCTCAGCTGTAGTTATGGTCGTGGGAGGTGCAGTTGAAGTTTCTGAAGTTGTAGATATTGTGGTTGAAACAACAGTTGAGGTTTCTGGACTAACATTTGTGGTTGTGACAGCTTCAGTAGTTGTGGTTACAGGTAGCATTGTGGTCGGAGCTGTTGTTGTAATTTGTGCTTCAGAGGACGTTGGAGCTAATGTAGTAGTGGAAGGTTCAGTTAGGGCTGTTGTTGCTGTAATAGTTGTTTCAGTTGAAGTTGTTGTTTCTGAAATTGTAGGCACTGTTGTCGAAGCAAGTGTTGTAGTTTCTGAAGTTATAACTGTTGTTTCAGTTGGAGATTCAGATGAAGTTAGAGCTGATGTCGTAATAATGGGCAATGAAGTTGTGGTTGTTGAAGCTGTAGCTGTAGTTTCTGATGTTGTACTTTCTGAAGTTGTAAGCACCCCTGTTGAAGTAAGAGGCGTTGTTTCTGTAGTTACTAATGTGGTTGTGGGAGCTTCAGTTGTTGTGAGTCCAAGTGATGTTGTGGGCTCAGCTGTAGTTGTGGTCATGGGAGGTGCAGTTGAAGTTTCTAAAGTTATAGACATTGTGGTTGGAACAACAGTTGAGGTTTCTGGACTAACATTTGTGGTTGTGACAGCTTCAGTAGTTGTGGTTACAGGTGGCATTGTGGTCGGAGTTGTTGTTGTACTTTGTGCTTCAGAGGACGCTGGAGCTAATGTAGTAGTGGAAGGTTCTGTTAGGGTTGTTGATGCTGTAATAGTTGTTTCAGTTGCAGTTGTTGTTTCTGAAGTTGTAGGCATTGTTGTCGAAGCAAGTGTTGTAGTTTCTGAAGTTATAACTGTTGTTTCAGTTGGAGATTCAGATGAAGTTGGAGCTGATGTCGTAGTAATTGGCAATGAAGTTGTGCTTGTTGAAGCTGTAGCTGTAGTTTCTGATGTTGTACTTTCTGAAGTTGTAGGCACCACTGTTGAAGTAAGAGGTGTTGTTTCTGTCGTTACTAATGTGGTTGTGGGAGCTTGAGTTGTTGTGAGTCCAAGTGATGTTGTGGGCTCAGCTATAGTTATGGTCGTGGGAGGTGCAGTTGAAGTTTCTGAAGTTGTAGACATTGTGGTAGAAACAACAGTTGAGGTTTCTGGACTAACATTTGTGGATGTGACAGCTTCAGTAGTTGTGGTTGCAGGTAGCATTGTGGTCGGAGCTGTTGTTGTACTTTGTGCTTCAGAGGACGTTGGAGCTAATGTAGTAGTGGAAAGGTCAGTTAGGGTTGTTGATGCTGTAATAGTTGTTTCAGTTGCAGTTGTTGTTTCTGAAGTTGTAGGCATTGTTGTCGAAGCAAGTGTTGTAGTTTCTGAAGTTATAACTGTTGTTTCAGTTGGAGATTCAGATGAAGTCGGAGCTGATGTCGTAGTACTGGGCAATGAAGTTGTGGTTGTTGAAGCTGTAGCTGTAGTTTCTGATGTTGTACTTTCTGAAGTTGTAGCCACCACTGTTGAAGTAAGAGGTGTTGTTTCTGTAGTTACTACTGTGGTTGTGGGAGCTTGAGTTGTTTTGAGTCTAAGTGATGTTGTGGGCTCAGCTGTAGTTATGGTCGTGGGAGGTGCAGTTGAAGTTTCTGAAGTTGTAGATATTGTGGTTGAAACAACAGTTGAGGTTTCTGGACTAACATTTGTGGTTGTGACAGCTTCAGTAGTTGTGGTTACAGGTAGCATTGTGGTCGGAGCTGTTGTTGTAATTTGTGCTTCAGAGGACGTTGGAGCTAATGTAGTAGTGGAAGGTTCAGTTAGGGCTGTTGTTGCTGTAATAGTTGTTTCAGTTGAAGTTGTTGTTTCTGAAATTGTAGGCACTGTTGTCGAAGCAAGTGTTGTAGTTTCTGAAGTTATAACTGTTGTTTCAGTTGGAGATTCAGATGAAGTTAGAGCTGATGTCGTAATAATGGGCAATGAAGTTGTGGTTGTTGAAGCTGTAGCTGTAGTTTCTGATGTTGTACTTTCTGAAGTTGTAAGCACCCCTGTTGAAGTAAGAGGCGTTGTTTCTGTAGTTACTAATGTGGTTGTGGGAGCTTCAGTTGTTGTGAGTCCAAGTGATGTTGTGGGGTCAGCTATAGTTATGGTCGTGGGAGGTGCAGTTGAAGTTTCTGAAGTTGTAGACATTGTGGTAGAAACAACAGTTGAGGTTTCTGGACTAACATTTGTGGATGTGACAGCTTCAGTAGTTGTGGTTGCAGGTAGCATTGTGGTCGGAGCTGTTGTTGTACTTTGTGCTTCAGAGGACGTTGGAGCTAATGTAGTAGTGGAAAGGTCAGTTAGGGTTGTTGATGCTGTAATAGTTGTTTCAGTTGCAGTTGTTGTTTCTGAAGTTGTAGGCATTGTTGTCGAAGCAAGTGTTGTAGTTTCTGAAGTTATAACTGTTGTTTCAGTTGGAGATTCAGATGAAGTCGGAGCTGATGTCGTAGTACTGGGCAATGAAGTTGTGGTTGTTGAAGCTGTAGCTGTAGTTTCTGATGTTGTACTTTCTGAAGTTGTAGCCACCACTGTTGAAGTAAGAGGTGTTGTTTCTGTAGTTACTACTGTGGTTGTGGGAGCTTGAGTTGTTTTGAGTCCAAGTGATGTTGTGGGCTCAGCTGTAGTTATGGTCGTGGGAGGTGCAGTTGAAGTTTCTGAAGTTGTAGATATTGTGGTTGAAACAACAGTTGAGGTTTCTGGACTAACATTTGTGGTTGTGACAGCTTCAGTAGTTGTGGTTACAGGTAGCATTGTGGTCGGAGCTGTTGTTGTAATTTGTGCTTCAGAGGACGTTGGAGCTAATGTAGTAGTGGAAGGTTCAGTTAGGGCTGTTGTTGCTGTAATAGTTGTTTCAGTTGAAGTTGTTGTTTCTGAAATTGTAGGCACTGTTGTCGAAGCAAGTGTTGTAGTTTCTGAAGTTATAACTGTTGTTTCAGTTGGAGATTCAGATGAAGTTAGAGCTGATGTCGTAATAATGGGCAATGAAGTTGTGGTTGTTGAAGCTGTAGCTGTAGTTTCTGATGTTGTACTTTCTGAAGTTGTAAGCACCCCTGTTGAAGTAAGAGGCGTTGTTTCTGTAGTTACTAATGTGGTTGTGGGAGCTTCAGTTGTTGTGAGTCCAAGTGATGTTGTGGGCTCAGCTGTAGTTGTGGTCATGGGAGGTGCAGTTGAAGTTTCTAAAGTTATAGACATTGTGGTTGGAACAACAGTTGAGGTTTCTGGACTAACATTTGTGGTTGTGACAGCTTCAGTAGTTGTGGTTACAGGTGGCATTGTGGTCGGAGTTGTTGTTGTACTTTGTGCTTCAGAGGACGCTGGAGCTAATGTAGTAGTGGAAGGTTCTGTTAGGGTTGTTGATGCTGTAATAGTTGTTTCAGTTGCAGTTGTTGTTTCTGAAGTTGTAGGCATTGTTGTCGAAGCAAGTGTTGTAGTTTCTGAAGTTATAACTGTTGTTTCAGTTGGAGATTCAGATGAAGTTGGAGCTGATGTCGTAGTAATTGGCAATGAAGTTGTGCTTGTTGAAGCTGTAGCTGTAGTTTCTGATGTTGTACTTTCTGAAGTTGTAGGCACCACTGTTGAAGTAAGAGGTGTTGTTTCTGTAGTTACTAATGTGGTTGTGGGAGCTTGAGTTGTTGTGAGTCCAAGTGATGTTGTGGGCTCAGCTATAGTTATGGTCGTGGGAGGTGCAGTTGAAGTTTCTGAAGTTGTAGACATTGTGGTAGAAACAACAGTTGAGGTTTCTGGACTAACATTTGTGGATGTGACAGCTTCAGTAGTTGTGGTTGCAGGTAGCATTGTGGTCGGAGCTGTTGTTGTACTTTGTGCTTCAGAGGACGTTGGAGCTAATGTAGTAGTGGAAAGGTCAGTTAGGGTTGTTGATGCTGTAATAGTTGTTTCAGTTGCAGTTGTTGTTTCTGAAGTTGTAGGCATTGTTGTCGAAGCAAGTGTTGTAGTTTCTGAAGTTATAACTGTTGTTTCAGTTGGAGATTCAGATGAAGTCGGAGCTGATGTCGTAGTACTGGGCAATGAAGTTGTGGTTGTTGAAGCTGTAGCTGTAGTTTCTGATGTTGTACTTTCTGAAGTTGTAGCCACCACTGTTGAAGTAAGAGGTGTTGTTTCTGTAGTTACTACTGTGGTTGTGGGAGCTTGAGTTGTTTTGAGTCCAAGTGATGTTGTGGGCTCAGCTGTAGTTATGGTCGTGGGAGGTGCAGTTGAAGTTTCTGAAGTTGTAGATATTGTGGTTGAAACAACAGTTGAGGTTTCTGGACTAACATTTGTGGTTGTGACAGCTTCAGTAGTTGTGGTTACAGGTAGCATTGTGGTCGGAGCTGTTGTTGTAATTTGTGCTTCAGAGGACGTTGGAGCTAATGTAGTAGTGGAAGGTTCAGTTAGGGCTGTTGTTGCTGTAATAGTTGTTTCAGTTGAAGTTGTTGTTTCTGAAATTGTAGGCACTGTTGTCGAAGCAAGTGTTGTAGTTTCTGAAGTTATAACTGTTGTTTCAGTTGGAGATTCAGATGAAGTTAGAGCTGATGTCGTAATAATGGGCAATGAAGTTGTGGTTGTTGAAGCTGTAGCTGTAGTTTCTGATGTTGTACTTTCTGAAGTTGTAAGCACCCCTGTTGAAGTAAGAGGCGTTGTTTCTGTAGTTACTAATGTGGTTGTGGGAGCTTCAGTTGTTGTGAGTCCAAGTGATGTTGTGGGCTCAGCTGTAGTTGTGGTCATGGGAGGTTTAGTTGAAGTTTCTAAAGTTATAGACATTGTGGTTGGAACAACAGTTGAGGTTTCTGGACTAACATTTGTGGTTGTGACAGCTTCAGTAGTTGTGGTTACAGGTGGCATTGTGGTCGGAGTTGTTGTTGTACTTTGTGCTTCAGAGGACGCTGGAGCTAATGTAGTAGTGGAAGGTTCTGTTAGGGTTGTTGATGCTGTAATAGTTGTTTCAGTTGCAGTTGTTGTTTCTGAAGTTGTAGGCATTGTTGTCGAAGCAAGTGTTGTAGTTTCTGAAGTTATAACTGTTGTTTCAGTTGGAGATTCAGATGAAGTTGGAGCTGATGTCGTAGTAATTGGCAATGAAGTTGTGCTTGTTGAAGCTGTAGCTGTAGTTTCTGATGTTGTACTTTCTGAAGTTGTAGGCACCACTGTTGAAGTAAGAGGTGTTGTTTCTGTCGTTACTAATGTGGTTGTGGGAGCTTGAGTTGTTGTGAGTCCAAGTGATGTTGTGGGCTCAGCTATAGTTATGGTCGTGGGAGGTGCAGTTGAAGTTTCTGAAGTTGTAGACATTGTGGTAGAAACAACAGTTGAGGTTTCTGGACTAACATTTGTGGATGTGACAGCTTCAGTAGTTGTGGTTGCAGGTAGCATTGTGGTCAGAGCTGTTGTTGTACTTTGTGCTTCAGAGGACGTTGGAGCTAATGTAGTAGTGGAAAGGTCAGTTAGGGTTGTTGATGCTGTAATAGTTGTTTCAGTTGCAGTTGTTGTTTCTGAAGTTGTAGGCATTGTTGTCGAAGCAAGTGTTGTAGTTTCTGAAGTTATAACTGTTGTTTCAGTTGGAGATTCAGATGAAGTCGGAGCTGATGTCGTAGTACTGGGCAATGAAGTTGTGGTTGTTGAAGCTGTAGCTGTAGTTTCTGATGTTGTACTTTCTGAAGTTGTAGCCACCACTGTTGAAGTAAGAGGTGTTGTTTCTGTAGTTACTACTGTGGTTGTGGGAGCTTGAGTTGTTTTGAGTCCAAGTGATGTTGTGGGCTCAGCTGTAGTTATGGTCGTGGGAGGTGCAGTTGAAGTTTCTGAAGTTGTAGATATTGTGGTTGAAACAACAGTTGAGGTTTCTGGACTAACATTTGTGGTTGTGACAGCTTCAGTAGTTGTGGTTACAGGTAGCATTGTGGTCGGAGCTGTTGTTGTAATTTGTGCTTCAGAGGACGTTGGAGCTAATGTAGTAGTGGAAGGTTCAGTTAGGGCTGTTGTTGCTGTAATAGTTGTTTCAGTTGAAGTTGTTGTTTCTGAAATTGTAGGCACTGTTGTCGAAGCAAGTGTTGTAGTTTCTGAAGTTATAACTGTTGTTTCAGTTGGAGATTCAGATGAAGTTAGAGCTGATGTCGTAATAATGGGCAATGAAGTTGTGGTTGTTGAAGCTGTAGCTGTAGTTTCTGATGTTGTACTTTCTGAAGTTGTAAGCACCCCTGTTGAAGTAAGAGGCGTTGTTTCTGTAGTTACTAATGTGGTTGTGGGAGCTTCAGTTGTTGTGAGTCCAAGTGATGTTGTGGGCTCAGCTGTAGTTGTGGTCATGGGAGGTGCAGTTGAAGTTTCTAAAGTTATAGACATTGTGGTTGGAACAACAGTTGAGGTTTCTGGACTAACATTTGTGGTTGTGACAGCTTCAGTAGTTGTGGTTACAGGTGGCATTGTGGTCGGAGTTGTTGTTGTACTTTGTGCTTCAGAGGACGCTGGAGCTAATGTAGTAGTGGAAGGTTCTGTTAGGGTTGTTGATGCTGTAATAGTTGTTTCAGTTGCAGTTGTTGTTTCTGAAGTTGTAGGCATTGTTGTCGAAGCAAGTGTTGTAGTTTCTGAAGTTATAACTGTTGTTTCAGTTGGAGATTCAGATGAAGTTGGAGCTGATGTCGTAGTAATTGGCAATGAAGTTGTGCTTGTTGAAGCTGTAGCTGTAGTTTCTGATGTTGTACTTTCTGAAGTTGTAGGCACCACTGTTGAAGTAAGAGGTGTTGTTTCTGTAGTTACTAATGTGGTTGTGGGAGCTTGAGTTGTTGTGAGTCCAAGTGATGTTGTGGGCTCAGCTATAGTTATGGTCGTGGGAGGTGCAGTTGAAGTTTCTGAAGTTGTAGACATTGTGGTAGAAACAACAGTTGAGGTTTCTGGACTAACATTTGTGGATGTGACAGCTTCAGTAGTTGTGGTTGCAGGTAGCATTGTGGTCGGAGCTGTTGTTGTACTTTGTGCTTCAGAGGACGTTGGAGCTAATGTAGTAGTGGAAAGGTCAGTTAGGGTTGTTGATGCTGTAATAGTTGTTTCAGTTGCAGTTGTTGTTTCTGAAGTTGTAGGCATTGTTGTCGAAGCAAGTGTTGTAGTTTCTGAAGTTATAACTGTTGTTTCAGTTGGAGATTCAGATGAAGTCGGAGCTGATGTCGTAGTACTGGGCAATGAAGTTGTGGTTGTTGAAGCTGTAGCTGTAGTTTCTGATGTTGTACTTTCTGAAGTTGTAGCCACCACTGTTGAAGTAAGAGGTGTTGTTTCTGTAGTTACTACTGTGGTTGTGGGAGCTTGAGTTGTTTTGAGTCCAAGTGATGTTGTGGGCTCAGCTGTAGTTATGGTCGTGGGAGGTGCAGTTGAAGTTTCTGAAGTTGTAGATATTGTGGTTGAAACAACAGTTGAGGTTTCTGGACTAACATTTGTGGTTGTGACAGCTTCAGTAGTTGTGGTTACAGGTAGCATTGTGGTCGGAGCTGTTGTTGTAATTTGTGCTTCAGAGGACGTTGGAGCTAATGTAGTAGTGGAAGGTTCAGTTAGGGCTGTTGTTGCTGTAATAGTTGTTTCAGTTGAAGTTGTTGTTTCTGAAATTGTAGGCACTGTTGTCGAAGCAAGTGTTGTAGTTTCTGAAGTTATAACTGTTGTTTCAGTTGGAGATTCAGATGAAGTTAGAGCTGATGTCGTAATAATGGGCAATGAAGTTGTGGTTGTTGAAGCTGTAGCTGTAGTTTCTGATGTTGTACTTTCTGAAGTTGTAAGCACCCCTGTTGAAGTAAGAGGCGTTGTTTCTGTAGTTACTAATGTGGTTGTGGGAGCTTCAGTTGTTGTGAGTCCAAGTGATGTTGTGGGCTCAGCTGTAGTTGTGGTCATGGGAGGTGCAGTTGAAGTTTCTAAAGTTATAGACATTGTGGTTGGAACAACAGTTGAGGTTTCTGGACTAACATTTGTGGTTGTGACAGCTTCAGTAGTTGTGGTTACAGGTGGCATTGTGGTCGGAGTTGTTGTTGTACTTTGTGCTTCAGAGGACGCTGGAGCTAATGTAGTAGTGGAAGGTTCTGTTAGGGTTGTTGATGCTGTAATAGTTGTTTCAGTTGCAGTTGTTGTTTCTGAAGTTGTAGGCATTGTTGTCGAAGCAAGTGTTGTAGTTTCTGAAGTTATAACTGTTGTTTCAGTTGGAGATTCAGATGAAGTTGGAGCTGATGTCGTAGTAATTGGCAATGAAGTTGTGCTTGTTGAAGCTGTAGCTGTAGTTTCTGATGTTGTACTTTCTGAAGTTGTAGGCACCACTGTTGAAGTAAGAGGTGTTGTTTCTGTCGTTACTAATGTGGTTGTGGGAGCTTGAGTTGTTGTGAGTCCAAGTGATGTTGTGGGCTCAGCTATAGTTATGGTCGTGGGAGGTGCAGTTGAAGTTTCTGAAGTTGTAGACATTGTGGTAGAAACAACAGTTGAGGTTTCTGGACTAACATTTGTGGATGTGACAGCTTCAGTAGTTGTGGTTGCAGGTAGCATTGTGGTCGGAGCTGTTGTTGTACTTTGTGCTTCAGAGGACGTTGGAGCTAATGTAGTAGTGGAAAGGTCAGTTAGGGTTGTTGATGCTGTAATAGTTGTTTCAGTTGCAGTTGTTGTTTCTGAAGTTGTAGGCATTGTTGTCGAAGCAAGTGTTGTAGTTTCTGAAGTTATAACTGTTGTTTCAGTTGGAGATTCAGATGAAGTCGGAGCTGATGTCGTAGTACTGGGCAATGAAGTTGTGGTTGTTGAAGCTGTAGCTGTAGTTTCTGATGTTGTACTTTCTGAAGTTGTAGCCACCACTGTTGAAGTAAGAGGTGTTGTTTCTGTAGTTACTACTGTGGTTGTGGGAGCTTGAGTTGTTTTGAGTCCAAGTGATGTTGTGGGCTCAGCTGTAGTTATGGTCGTGGGAGGTGCAGTTGAAGTTTCTGAAGTTGTAGATATTGTGGTTGAAACAACAGTTGAGGTTTCTGGACTAACATTTGTGGTTGTGACAGCTTCAGTAGTTGTGGTTACAGGTAGCATTGTGGTCGGAGCTGTTGTTGTAATTTGTGCTTCAGAGGACGTTGGAGCTAATGTAGTAGTGGAAGGTTCAGTTAGGGCTGTTGTTGCTGTAATAGTTGTTTCAGTTGAAGTTGTTGTTTCTGAAATTGTAGGCACTGTTGTCGAAGCAAGTGTTGTAGTTTCTGAAGTTATAACTGTTGTTTCAGTTGGAGATTCAGATGAAGTTAGAGCTGATGTCGTAATAATGGGCAATGAAGTTGTGGTTGTTGAAGCTGTAGCTGTAGTTTCTGATGTTGTACTTTCTGAAGTTGTAAGCACCCCTGTTGAAGTAAGAGGCGTTGTTTCTGTAGTTACTAATGTGGTTGTGGGAGCTTCAGTTGTTGTGAGTCCAAGTGATGTTGTGGGCTCAGCTGTAGTTGTGGTCATGGGAGGTGCAGTTGAAGTTTCTAAAGTTATAGACATTGTGGTTGGAACAACAGTTGAGGTTTCTGGACTAACATTTGTGGTTGTGACAGCTTCAGTAGTTGTGGTTACAGGTGGCATTGTGGTCGGAGTTGTTGTTGTACTTTGTGCTTCAGAGGACGCTGGAGCTAATGTAGTAGTGGAAGGTTCTGTTAGGGTTGTTGATGCTGTAATAGTTGTTTCAGTTGCAGTTGTTGTTTCTGAAGTTGTAGGCATTGTTGTCGAAGCAAGTGTTGTAGTTTCTGAAGTTATAACTGTTGTTTCAGTTGGAGATTCAGATGAAGTTGGAGCTGATGTCGTAGTAATTGGCAATGAAGTTGTGCTTGTTGAAGCTGTAGCTGTAGTTTCTGATGTTGTACTTTCTGAAGTTGTAGGCACCACTGTTGAAGTAAGAGGTGTTGTTTCTGTCGTTACTAATGTGGTTGTGGGAGCTTGAGTTGTTGTGAGTCCAAGTGATGTTGTGGGCTCAGCTATAGTTATGGTCGTGGGAGGTGCAGTTGAAGTTTCTGAAGTTGTAGACATTGTGGTAGAAACAACAGTTGAGGTTTCTGGACTAACATTTGTGGATGTGACAGCTTCAGTAGTTGTGGTTGCAGGTAGCATTGTGGTCGGAGCTGTTGTTGTACTTTGTGCTTCAGAGGACGTTGGAGCTAATGTAGTAGTGGAAAGGTCAGTTAGGGTTGTTGATGCTGTAATAGTTGTTTCAGTTGCAGTTGTTGTTTCTGAAGTTGTAGGCATTGTTGTCGAAGCAAGTGTTGTAGTTTCTGAAGTTATAACTGTTGTTTCAGTTGGAGATTCAGATGAAGTCGGAGCTGATGTCGTAGTACTGGGCAATGAAGTTGTGGTTGTTGAAGCTGTAGCTGTAGTTTCTGATGTTGTACTTTCTGAAGTTGTAGCCACCACTGTTGAAGTAAGAGGTGTTGTTTCTGTAGTTACTACTGTGGTTGTGGGAGCTTGAGTTGTTTTGAGTCCAAGTGATGTTGTGGGCTCAGCTGTAGTTATGGTCGTGGGAGGTGCAGTTGAAGTTTCTGAAGTTGTAGATATTGTGGTTGAAACAACAGTTGAGGTTTCTGGACTAACATTTGTGGTTGTGACAGCTTCAGTAGTTGTGGTTACAGGTAGCATTGTGGTCGGAGCTGTTGTTGTAATTTGTGCTTCAGAGGACGTTGGAGCTAATGTAGTAGTGGAAGGTTCAGTTAGGGCTGTTGTTGCTGTAATAGTTGTTTCAGTTGAAGTTGTTGTTTCTGAAATTGTAGGCACTGTTGTCGAAGCAAGTGTTGTAGTTTCTGAAGTTATAACTGTTGTTTCAGTTGGAGATTCAGATGAAGTTAGAGCTGATGTCGTAATAATGGGCAATGAAGTTGTGGTTGTTGAAGCTGTAGCTGTAGTTTCTGATGTTGTACTTTCTGAAGTTGTAAGCACCCCTGTTGAAGTAAGAGGCGTTGTTTCTGTAGTTACTAATGTGGTTGTGGGAGCTTCAGTTGTTGTGAGTCCAAGTGATGTTGTGGGCTCAGCTGTAGTTGTGGTCATGGGAGGTGCAGTTGAAGTTTCTAAAGTTATAGACATTGTGGTTGGAACAACAGTTGAGGTTTCTGGACTAACATTTGTGGTTGTGACAGCTTCAGTAGTTGTGGTTACAGGTGGCATTGTGGTCGGAGTTGTTGTTGTACTTTGTGCTTCAGAGGACGCTGGAGCTAATGTAGTAGTGGAAGGTTCTGTTAGGGTTGTTGATGCTGTAATAGTTGTTTCAGTTGCAGTTGTTGTTTCTGAAGTTGTAGGCATTGTTGTCGAAGCAAGTGTTGTAGTTTCTGAAGTTATAACTGTTGTTTCAGTTGGAGATTCAGATGAAGTTGGAGCTGATGTCGTAGTAATTGGCAATGAAGTTGTGCTTGTTGAAGCTGTAGCTGTAGTTTCTGATGTTGTACTTTCTGAAGTTGTAGGCACCACTGTTGAAGTAAGAGGTGTTGTTTCTGTCGTTACTAATGTGGTTGTGGGAGCTTGAGTTGTTGTGAGTCCAAGTGATGTTGTGGGCTCAGCTATAGTTATGGTCGTGGGAGGTGCAGTTGAAGTTTCTGAAGTTGTAGACATTGTGGTAGAAACAACAGTTGAGGTTTCTGGACTAACATTTGTGGATGTGACAGCTTCAGTAGTTGTGGTTGCAGGTAGCATTGTGGTCGGAGCTGTTGTTGTACTTTGTGCTTCAGAGGACGTTGGAGCTAATGTAGTAGTGGAAAGGTCAGTTAGGGTTGTTGATGCTGTAATAGTTGTTTCAGTTGCAGTTGTTGTTTCTGAAGTTGTAGGCATTGTTGTCGAAGCAAGTGTTGTAGTTTCTGAAGTTATAACTGTTGTTTCAGTTGGAGATTCAGATGAAGTCGGAGCTGATGTCGTAGTACTGGGCAATGAAGTTGTGGTTGTTGAAGCTGTAGCTGTAGTTTCTGATGTTGTACTTTCTGAAGTTGTAGCCACCACTGTTGAAGTAAGAGGTGTTGTTTCTGTAGTTACTACTGTGGTTGTGGGAGCTTGAGTTGTTTTGAGTCCAAGTGATGTTGTGGGCTCAGCTGTAGTTATGGTCGTGGGAGGTGCAGTTGAAGTTTCTGAAGTTGTAGATATTGTGGTTGAAACAACAGTTGAGGTTTCTGGACTAACATTTGTGGTTGTGACAGCTTCAGTAGTTGTGGTTACAGGTAGCATTGTGGTCGGAGCTGTTGTTGTAATTTGTGCTTCAGAGGACGTTGGAGCTAATGTAGTAGTGGAAGGTTCAGTTAGGGTTGTTGATGCTGTAATAGTTGTTTCAGTTGAAGTTGTTGTTTCTGAAATTGTAGGCACTGTTGTCGAAGCAAGTGTTGTAGTTTCTGAAGTTATAACTGTTGTTTCAGTTGGAGATTCAGATGAAGTTAGAGCTGATGTCGTAATAATGGGCAATGAAGTTGTGGTTGTTGAAGCTGTAGCTGTAGTTTCTGATGTTGTACTTTCTGAAGTTGTAGGCACCACTGTTGAAGTAAAAGGTGTTGTTTCTGTAGTTACTACTGTGGTTGTGGGAGCTTGAGTTGTTGTGAGTTCAAGTGATGTTGTGGGCGTGGGAGGTGCAGTTGAAGTTTCTGAAGTTATAGACATTGTGGTTGGAACAACAGTTGAGGTTTTTGGACTAACATTTGTGGTTGTGACAACTTCAGTAGTTGTGGTTACAGGTGGCATTGTGGTCGGAGCTGTTGTTGTACTTTGTGCTTCAGAGGACGTTGGAGCTAATGTAGTAGTGGAAGGTTCAGTTAGGGTTGTTGATGCTGTAATAGTTGTTTCAGTTGCAGTTGTTGTTTCTGAAGTTGTAGGCATTGTTGCCGAAGCAAGCGTTGTAGTTTCTGAAGTTATAACTGTTGTTTCAGTTGGAGATTCAGATGAAGTTGGAGCTGATGTCGTAGTAGTTGGCAATGAAGTTGTGCTTGTTGAAGCTGTAGCTGTAGTTTCTGATGTTGTACTTTCTGAAGTTGTAGGCACCACTGTTGAAGTAAGAGGTGTTGTTTCTGTAGTTACTACTGTGGTTGTGGGAGCTTCAGTTGTTGTGAGTCCAAGTGATGTTGTGGGCTCAGCTGTAGTTATGGTCGTGGGAGGTGCAGTTGAAGTTTCTGAAGTTGTAGATATTGTGGTTGAAACAACAGTTGAGGTTTCTGGACTAACATTTGTGGTTGTGACAGCTTCAGTAGTTGTGGTTGCAGGTAGCATTGTGGTCGGAGCTGTTGTTGTACTTTGTGCTTCAGAGGACGTTGGAGCTAATGTAGTAGTGGAAGGTTCAGTTAGGGTTGTTGATGATGTAATAGTTGTTTCAGTTGAAGTTGTTGTTTCTGAAGTTGTAGGCACTGTTGTCGAAGCAAGTGTTGTAGTTTCTGAAGTTATAACTGTTGTTTCAGTTGGAGATTCAGATGAAGTTAGAGCTGATGTCGTAATAATGGGCAATGAAGTTGTGGTTGTTGAAGCTGTAGCTGTAGTTTCTGATGTTGTACTTTCTGAAGTTGTAAGCACCCCTGTTGAAGTAAGAGGCGTTGTTTCTGTAGTTACTAATGTTGTTGTGGGAGCTTCAGTTGTTGTGAGTCCAAGTGATGTTGTGGGCTCAGCTGTAGTTGTGGTCATGGGAGGTGCAGTTGAAGTTTCTAAAGTTATAGACATTGTGGTTGGAACAACAGTTGAGGTTTCTGGACTAACATTTGTGGTTGTGACAGCTTCAGTAGTTGTGGTTACAGGTGGCATTGTGGTCGGAGTTGTTGTTGTACTTTGTGCTTCAGAGGACGCTGGAGCTAATGTAGTAGTGGAAGGTTCTGTTAGGGTTGTTGATGCTGTAATAGTTGTTTCAGTTGCAGTTGTTGTTTCTGAAGTTGTAGGCATTGTTGTCGAAGCAAGTGTTGTAGTTTCTGAAGTTATAACTGTTGTTTCAGTTGGAGATTCAGATGAAGTTGGAGCTGATGTCGTAGTAATTGGCAATGAAGTTGTGCTTGTTGAAGCTGTAGCTGTAGTTTCTGATGTTGTACTTTCTGAAGTTGTAGGCACCACTGTTGAAGTAAGAGGTGTTGTTTCTGTAGTTACTAATGTGGTTGTGGGAGCTTGAGTTGTTGTGAGTCCAAGTGATGTTGTGGGCTCAGCTATAGTTATGGTCGTGGGAGGTGCAGTTGAAGTTTCTGAAGTTGTAGACATTGTGGTAGAAACAACAGTTGAGGTTTCTGGACTAACATTTGTGGATGTGACAGCTTCAGTAGTTGTGGTTGCAGGTAGCATTGTGGTCGGAGCTGTTGTTGTACTTTGTGCTTCAGAGGACGTTGGAGCTAATGTAGTAGTGGAAAGGTCAGTTAGGGTTGTTGATGCTGTAATAGTTGTTTCAGTTGCAGTTGTTGTTTCTGAAGTTGTAGGCATTGTTGTCGAAGCAAGTGTTGTAGTTTCTGAAGTTATAACTGTTGTTTCAGTTGGAGATTCAGATGAAGTCGGAGCTGATGTCGTAGTACTGGGCAATGAAGTTGTGGTTGTTGAAGCTGTAGCTGTAGTTTCTGATGTTGTACTTTCTGAAGTTGTAGCCACCACTGTTGAAGTAAGAGGTGTTGTTTCTGTAGTTACTACTGTGGTTGTGGGAGCTTGAGTTGTTGTGAGTCCAAGTGATGTTGTGGGCTCAGCTGTAGTTATGGTCGTGGGAGGTGCAGTTGAAGTTTCTGAAGTTGTAGACATTGTGGTTGAAACAACAGTTGAGGTTTCTGGACTAACATTTGTGGTTGTGACAGCTTCAGTAGTTGTGGTTGCAGATAGCATTGTGGTCGGAGCTGTTGTTGTACTTTGTGCTTCAGAGGACGTTGGAGCTAATGTAGTAGTGGAAGGTTCAGTTAGGGTTGTTGATGCTGTAATAGTTGTTTCAGTTGCAGTTGTTGTTTCTGAAGTTGTAGGCATTGTTGTCGAAGCAAGTGTTGTAGTTTCTGAAGTTATAACTGTTGTTTCAGTTGGAGATTCAGATGAAGTCGGATCTGATGTCGTAGTACTGGGCAATGAAGTTGTGGTTGTTGAAGCTGTAGCTGTAGTTTCTGATGTTGTACTTTCTGAAGTTGTAGGCACCCCTGTTGACGTAAAAGGTGTTGTTTCTGTAGATACTAATGTGGTTGTGGGAGCTTCAGTTGTTGTGAGTCCAAGTGATGTTGTGGGCTCAGCTGTAGTTGTGGTCGTGGGAGGTGCAGTTGAAGTTTCTGAAGTTATAGACATTGTGGTTGGAACAACAGTTGAGGTTTTTGGACTAACATTTGTGGTTGTGACAACTTCAGAAGTTGTGGTTACAGGTGGCATTGTGGTCTGAGCTGTTGTTGTACTTTGTGCTTCAGAGGACGTTGGAGCTAATGTAGTAGTGTAAGGTTCAGTTAGGGTTGTTGATGCTGCAATAGTTGTTTCAGTTGCAGTTGTTGTTTCTGAAGTTGTAGGCATTGTTGTCGAAGCAAGTGTTGTAGTTTCTGAAGTTATAACTGTTGTTTCAGCTGGAGATTCAGATGAAGTTGGAGCTGATGTCGTAGTAGTTGGCAATGAAGTTGTGCTTGTTGAAGCTGTAGCTGTAGTTTCTGATGTTGTACTTTCTGAAGTTGTAGGCACCACTGTTGAAGTAAGAGGTGTTGTTTCTGTAGTTACTACTGTGGTTGTGGGAGCTTGAGTTGTTGTGAGTCCAAGTGATGTTGTGGGCTCAGCTGTAGTTGTGGTCGTGGGAGGTGCAGTTAAAGTTTCTGAAGTTATAGACATTGTGGTTGGAACAACAGTTGAGGTTTCTGGACTAACATTTGTGGTTGTGACAGCTTCAGTAGTTGTGGTTACAGGTGGCATTGTGGTCAGAGCTGTTGTTGTACTTTGTGCTTCAGAGGACGTTGGAGCTAATGTAGTAGTGGAAGGTTCAGTTAGGGTTGTTGATGCTGTAATAGTTGTTTCAGTTGCAGTTGTTGTTTCTGAAGTTGTAGGCATTGTTGTCGAAGCAAGTGTTGTAGTTTCTGAAGTTATAACTGTTGTTTCAGTTGGAGATTCAGATGAAGTCGGAGCTGATGTCGTAGTACTGGGCAATGAAGTTGTGGTTGTTGAAGCTGTAGCTGTAGTTTCTGATGTTGTACTTTCTGAAGTTGTAGGCACCCCTGTTGACGTAAGAGGTGTTGTTTCTGTAGTTACTAATGTGGTTGTGGGAGCTTGAGTTGTTGTGAGTCCAAGTGATGTTGTGGGCTCAGCTCTAGTTATGGTCGTGGGAGGTGCAGTTGAAGTTTCTGAAGTTGTAGACATTGTGGTAGAAACAACAGTTGAGATTTCTGGACTAACATTTGTGGTTGTGACAGCTTCAGTAGTTGTGGTTGCAGGTAGCATTGTGGTCGGAGCTGTTGTTGTACTTTGTGCTTCAGAGGACGTTGGAGCTAATGTAGTAGTGGAAGGTTCAGTTAGGGTTGTTGATGCTGTAATAGTTGTTTCAGTTGCAGTTGTTGTTTCTGAAGTTGTAGTCATTGTTGTCGAAGCAAGTGTTGTAGTTTCTGAAGTTATAACTGTTGTTTCAGTTGGAGATTCAGATGAAGTCGGAGCTGATGTCATAGTACTGGGCAATGAAGTTGTGGTTGTTAAAGCTGTAGCTGTAGTTTCTGATGTTGTACTTTCTGAAGTTGTAGGCACCCCTGTTGACGTAAGAGGTGTTGTTTCTCTAGTTACTACTGTGGTTGTGGGAGCTTGAGTTGTTGTGAGTCCAAGTGATGTTGTGGGCTCAGCTGTAGTTATGGTCGTGGGAGGTGCAGTTGAAGTTTCTGAAGTTGTAGACATTGTGGTAGAAACAACAGTTGAGGTTTCTGGACTAACATTTGTGGTTGTGACAGCTTCAGTAGTTGTGGTTGCAGGTAGCATTATGGTCGGAGCTGTTGTTGTACTTTGTGCTTCAGAGGACGTTGGAGCTAATGTAGTAGTGGAAGGTTCAGTTAGGGTTGTTGATGCTGCAATAGTTGTTTCAGTTGCAGTTGTTGTTTCTGAAGTTGTAGTCATTGTTGTCGAAGCAAGTGTTGTAGTTTCTGATGTTGTACTTTCTGAAGTTGTAAGCACCCCTGTTAACGTAAAAGGTGTTGTTTCTGTAGTTACTAATGTGGTTGTGGGAGGTTCAGTTGTTGTGAGTCCAAGTGATGTTGTGGGCTCAGCTGTAGTTGTGGTCGTGGGAGGTGCAGTTGAAGTTTCTGAAGTTATAGACATTGTGGTTGAAACAACAGTTGAGGTTTCTAGACTAACATTTGTGGTTGTGACAGCTTCAGTAGTTGTGGTTACAAGTGGCATTGTGGTCGGTGCTGTCGTTGTACTTTGTGCTTCAGAGGACGTTGGAGCTAATGTAGTAGTGGAAGGTTCAGTTAGGGTTGTTGATGCTGTAATAGTTGTTTCAGTTGCAGTTGTTGCAGAGTCAAATGAAGTTGGAGGTGATGTTGTAGTAGTGGTTTCTGTAGTTGTTGAAGCCCTGATTTGATAAAAAAAATATATTATATTATATTGTATATAAAACAATAATATATCTATTTATTACATGTACAAAATATTATATATATATATATATATATATATATATATATATATGTGTGTGTGTGTGTATATATATATATATGTGTGTGTGTGTGTGTGTGTGTGTGTGTGTGTGTATGTGTGTGTGTGTGTGTGTGGCGAGGAGGACGAGGCCGAGGGCCGTGAGAAATACGAGACCGGTGCGTCTCTCAGGTGTCGCTCATCAGCAATTACGCCACCGGCCTCGCACAACTCTCTCACGGCCCTCTGCCCCGTCTTGCTCGCCACAATATATATATATAATTTAGAGAACAAATTGTTTTATTACATTAGAAAGTCTTTGGCTACAAGAACATTTCCAAAACACTCAAAGGTCCTAGAGACACAGCTGGCAGCCTTATTCACAGGTTGAAAAATCTTTGTACCAAAAACCTTAGAGGATGTTAAAAAAAAAATCTCATTACCATTAAGGTGAAAATTCTTTTGGTCAGACCAACTAAGCAAACGCTCAATTTACTGCCAAAGACGTGCAAGATTGCAGAAAAATGAGGAAAAACATTTCAATGCAGATTATAAGAAGAACACTAGACAAGCACTGCCTTCATGTTGGGACATCTTGCCGAATGCCACTCTTGACCAAGAAGAACATAAAAGGCCGACTTGAATATGCTAAAATTAATTTGGATAGATCTGTGAATTTCTGGAAGAATGTTTTAAGGAGTAATGTGACTAAACTGAAATTTTTTGGACCTACGGATCAGCGGTATGTCTGGATCAAAAAAGGCAAAGCTTATGAGCAGGTCAAACATGGAGGTGGTCCAGTCTTATTATGGGGGTGCTTTGCTGTTGCAGGAAGTGGAAATCTTGACTGTATGGACATCATGAATTCTTTTTAAGTATGAAGGCATTTTGGCAAAGATGGTGAGGCCTTCAATGCAGAGACTGAAACATGATGATCAATATAATTTCCTGCTGAACAGCCATCCCAAAGTATACAGTACATCCAAATCTACTTAAGCTTGGTTCAGGGATCAGTAGTAGAATGTCCTTGAGTGGCCTGTACTGTCTATAGATTTCAATCTCATTGAAAATATTTGGTGGAATTTGAAGAAAGCAGTGGTAACTTGAAAACCAAATATTATCAGTGGTCTTAAAGCTTGTTCAAGCGAGGTATGGGCCACGATTGCAGTAGAGAGGTGTCTTAACACTTACAGGCAGCATTTATTGGAGGTTATAAAGAATAAAAGATTCTGCACAAAATGTGACTTTTGGGGGTTGAATAATTTTGTACATTAATGTTTAGAGCATATTTGATTTTTTAAAAATTGTCATCAACTTTACTTTCTCAGAATCATTTAAATGTATATTAATAAACTTACTATAATAGTTTACTGATGCCGTTGTTGAATTGGTTTAATAAAATGTTGTTCTCGGCAGCTAAATATTTTGCAGGTCAAAGGGGTATGAGGCGCTCGTGTGTGTGTGTGTGTGTGTGATACATGATTGAGAATACAAATATGGCGTTATTTCCATGTCAAATGTCGAGAGCGCATTATTGTAGCCCGAAAGTACATTAATATAATGCGCGAGCGTGAATCTCTCTGCTCGCGCGCGGAATATGATGTGCCGAGCGCAAATCTCTCTGCGCATGCGCGGAATATGTGCCGAGCGCGAATCTCTCTGCTCGCGCGCGGGAACTGGACCCGCGCTCTCAGATACACTTCTCTTGTAAGAATTCTCTCTCTGGGCTCGCTCAGAGAATATGCCTGCACTTTAAACGTGTTCAGTGCAATCGCGAATCTCTCCTCTTCCCCAGCTAACAATTTTAGGTTATAAGAACGTTTTCATAACGTTCCCATTAAGTTATAAAAATGTTATTTCTGAATGTTCTAGGGAATTTAAAACGTCCAGTTTTTTAGACGTTGTATTAACGCTATTTCTTGGTTATAAGAACTTTCAATTCTCCCGTTATATAAACGTTGTATTAACGTTATTTTCTGGTTATAAGAACGTTATTCAAACGTTCAATTCTCCCATTATATAAACGTTCTCTTAATGTTTTTCTAAGATAATGAAAAACGTTCCCTTTCGAGAGGTCTCTCCTATTGCGTAAGTAGCTTACGCTATGGGAAAACTCCTTTTCTCGAGAAATATTGAAGTCTTTATGTAAAACGCATTGCAGCTGCACAGCATACAGCAGTGAGCGAGGCAGCTCGGTCATTGGCTGTGCTGCGGCAACTGCACGAACCTATGACGGGGCGACTCTGAACCGCTTCGCGCCCACGCGCGTCAGAGCCTGCCAAGATGGGCGTGGCGAAGGGCTATATATTGGGCGCCCCGTCATCTGAGTCCTTTAGATTTAATCTCCTTCAGCAAAGACCTTTCTCTTCGCTGGATCCTCCGGATTTTTGGAGTCTTTTCGCTGCCGCCGTCGACAAGCCTACAGCAGGACTGCTACGAGGACGCCGGCGCCTTCAGCCGCCTTCGAACGCCTTCTGCTAAGCCATCCGGCGCGCATCACCTCATATCCTTTGACAAAGCTATTATTCTAAGTGTTCGCCCCCGCGACACTTTTTCTAAAAGAGCAAATTAAAAGGCGTTGTTCCAAATGCCTTCCTGCGCCTCGTGTCGAGGCTTCCTCCGGACCATGCAGAGGCTGCCCTTACTCGAGGCGGATGCCAAAACCAAGTGTGACACCCTGGGCCTCACCGAGCTGCGCGCTCGCTTCACCGCTTTCGCCGCGAGAGAGCCTACCACCACCGTGCTACCATCCCCTCTAGTTGAGCCGCGCAAGAAGAAGCGCCGCTCACAGAGGCCGCCAGAGCACGCGGAATGTAGTGACGTCACGCCGAGCCAATCCCCGCGTGTTTCACCGCCACCCGAGGATTCCCCGCCGCCAGTTCAGTTCACGCAGGCGGACCAGCACCCCTCCAGCAGAGCGATGGGTCTCGTCTCGTTTGGCGCGTCAGGGGATGACGAAAAGGATGACAGCCTTTCCCTTGATGCTGCATCCGACGACTGGCCGGGCTCGTCCTTCGACTCCGCGCCATCGACGCTAGCGGACACGAGTGTGGGCTCCAACATGGACTCGGAGATCGTCCGCATCCTGTCCAAGGCCGTGGAAGACCTCGGGCTCGATTGGTCTTCCCCGGAAGAACCCACCCGCAGCCGACTGGACGAGTGGTTCCTGCAGGGGCGCCGGCAGGCCCCCCGACAAAGGCCCTCCCCGTTCTTCCCGGAGGTTCATGACGAACTCACTAAGTCGTGGAAAGCCCCTCACTCCGCTCGCCTGAAGCCTTCTTTCTCTTCATCGCTCTCCTCTGTGGATGGCGCGAAAGAAAGAGGCTACGAGGGTACCCCGCCCCTCGAGGAGGCTGTGGCCAACCACCTGTGTCCACCCTCCAACGCGGGATGGAAAGCCAAAGCTTCTCACCCCTCGAAGCCCTGCCGATCTACCTCAGCTCTCGCCGGTCGCGCATACGCCGCCGCCGGCCAAGCTGCGTCAGCGCTTCACTCCATGGCTGTCCTCCAAGTCTATCAGGCCAAACTTCTCCGCACCATGGACGAGTCTGGACCTGATCCTGAAGCGTTCAAGGACCTGCGCAGCGCCACCGACATAGCCCTGCGAGCCACAAAAGCCACCGCCCAATCCATCGGCTGTGCTATGGCTAACTTGACTGTCCTTGAGCGCCATCTGTGGCTGACGCTAACAGAGTTGAAGGATGCAGATAAGGCGGCATTCCTTGACGCGCCTATCTCCCAAAGCGGCCTGTTCGGACCGGCGGTAAGAGAGTTCGCTGAGCGCTTCACCGAAGCCCGGAAGGATTCGCAGGCTATGCGTCACTTCCTGCCCAAGCGCTCCAGCTCGTCGCAGAGCCGCCAAAAGCCGCCTCAGCAGCAGCGAGTCAGGACGGCACCTCCCGTCTCTCAGCCCAGACCTGAATCTGACTTCCGACGCTGCTCGCGCTCCGCCAACAGGAAGCAACCGCCCGAGCGACGGGAACCTCGGCCCAAGATCGTGCTGAACCCAGAGCCTCGTAAGTCTTCCTAGCTATAGGGAGAAAAAGAGAGAGCGCGTGTCTCACAGAAGCCGGACTACTCTCTCCAAAACGTCTAAAGCATTACCCAGTACCCTTACAGGCGGCTGGAAATGTCTGTACAGCAGTCAATGGGCCAGCCGCACAGCTCGCTCACCTGCAAACAAACGCCGTTTTAACGGCGACACACAGAAATCACATAAAGAGTCATTTTCTGCCTGTGTCATTAAAGGGTCACGTGTCCACACTAAAGTGCGCATTCCCACATTTCAAAACTATCAAAGCAGTGCCAAATGCTTCCCCGGCTCAGGCTGGACGCCCCATAAATGTAGATCGTGTGCCCACTGTCATGTATGCACCACTACACATAAGCACTGTTCCCACAGTTATAAACACTTCCCCAGTAAAAGCGGGAAATCCTATCAAAGTAGCGCGTGTGCCAGCTGTAATGCACGCACCCCTACTCACAAACACTGTTTACATGGCCAAAAACCTACCGCCACGAGCGGGAGGTTTTATGAAAGTGGAGCGCGTGCCTACCACAGTTTATGCACCCCCACCCATAAGCACTGCCCATACAGTCCCAAAATTTTCTCCAGCCCTCGCTGTGAGCATTACAGATGCGGTGAGCGTGCCTGTAATCTCACACGCACCCCTGCACTCGGCACTCAACAAAGCTGCTCAGCGCGCGCCCGCGCCTCTGAGAGCTGTAAGCTCGGTGTTAGCACAGAGCGATTCGCCGGCGGGAGCCATACGTCACTGCGACACGCCCCCAGCCAGCATTCAGCCCATATCTGTGCGAGCGAAAGCTTGGGAAAATATCCCCGACATGCCGAAATGGGTTTTGAACATAATAAAACACGGTTACTCGCTTCAATTCGCTCGCAGACCACCCCGCTTCTCAGCGGTGGTCGAGACGAAAGTGAGAAAAGATGTTTCACATGTTCTACGCACCGAGGTGCTCAAACTAATAGAGAAGGGCGCTATAGAAACTGTTCCTCCCTCTATGAGCGAGGCGGGTTTTTACAACCGCTATTTTCTCGTCCCAAAGAAGGATGGTGGTCTCCGCCCCATCCTAGATCTCAGACATCTGAACAAAGCTTTAATGATTCGCTCGTTCAGAATGTTAACAACCAAAAACATCCTCGCGCAAGTTCGCCCAGGGGATTGGTTTCTATCAGTGGATCTGAAAGACGCTTACTTTCACATTCCGATAGCGCCTCATCACAGGCCACTTCTGAGATTCGCTTTCGAGGGACAGTCATACCAGTACACAGTACTACCATTCGGCCTATCACTGGCACCCCGTACATTCACGAAATGTATGGATGCAGCACTTTCCCCCCTGAGACAACGGGGAGTGCGAATACTGAATTATCTCGACGATTGGCTAGTCCCAGCACAATCAGAGAGTCAGTTAATGACGCACAGGTCTTGGATTACCAGCCATCTAGAATGCCTGGGTCTAAGAATCAATTTTGCAAAAAGCACGCTATCTCCCAGCCAGAATATTTCTTTTCTGGGAATAGTGCTAGACTCAGTGCAGATGACGGCGCGCCTCTCATTAGAACGCGCGCTCACTATTCAGCGCCTTGCAACATCGTTCAGAGCGGGCGCGCGCGCCCCCGTCAAGCGTTTTCAAAGGATGCTCGGTCTCATGGCCTCGGCATCAGCTGTACTCCAGCTAGGATTGTTGCACATGCGTCCTCTCCAGCGCTGGCTCAAGAGCCGTGTCCCCACTCACGCGTGGCGCTCGGGCCACTTTTTAATCAGAGTGAATCACGGCTGCATAAAAGCCCTGACGCCCTGGAAAGCTGCCGACTGGTATCAGTCCGGTGTGAGTTTGGGCGTGAACACAAGGAGAAAAATGATCACGACAGATGCCTCTAAAATAGGTTGGGGGGCCCTTTACGAGGGCAGGCCTGTCTCCAGCTTGCGGTCAAACCCGGAGAAGCGCCTACATATAAACTGTCTGGAACTGAAAGCGGTCGCTTTGGCTCTCAGAGCCCTGCTTCCGTACCTAAAAGACGAGCACGTCCTGGTCCGTACGGACAACATGACGGTAGTCTCATATATAAATCGCCAGGGTGGACTCAGGTCGAGCTCCCTGCACTCGATGGCCAGGGAACTCATCTTATGGTCCCAGTGCAACCTGCACTCGCTGAGGGTAGCGCATGTGCCGGGTGCCCTGAACCAGGGAGCGGACATGCTGTCCAGAGACAAAGTTCTCCCAGGAGAATAGTCTCTCCACCCCCTGACGATCCAGTGGTTATGGCAGACCTTTGGCAGAGCAGAGGTCGACCTCTTTGCCTCCAAGGAAAATGCGCACTGCCCCCTCTTCTTTTCAAAGAGCACAGACGCGCTCGCCCAAGTCTGGCCGAGCCGCCCACTGTATGCCTTCCCCCCGATCGCGATGCTACCTCAGGTCATCAGTCGGGTCAAGGAGGAGAAATGTGCAGTGCTCCTAGTAGCCCCACTCTGGAAGAACCAGACGTGGTTTCCGGAACTGATGCAGATGATGCAATCTGCCCCATGGCCGATTCCGCTGAGGCTAGACCTCCTCAGGCAGGCCAACGGGATGATCCTCCATCCCCGCCCCGATCTGTGGGCCCTCCATGCATGGCCCCTCAACGGGTTCCCGGGAACCTCCCCAGTGGAGTGTTGAGAACCATCACAGAGGCGCGAGCGCCCTCTACGAGGCGCTTATATGCCCAGAAATGGACGGTGTTCAGTGACTGGTGTAAAACCAGGAACCTGAATCCTGAGACATGCGAGGTGCCGAGCGTGCTCGTGTTCTTACAAGAGCTGTTGGAGGCAGGCCGCACCCCCTCCACGCTCAAAGTATATGTGGCTGCCATAGCGGCGTCACACGATCCTGTGGGAGGACGCACACTAGGGAAAAACCACCTAGTTGTTCGTTTCCTGAGAGGCGCCAGGAGGATGAATCCCCCACGCCCCCCCTCAGTGCCGATCTGGGACCTGGCCACGGTCCTGGACGCACTCAAAAGTGCCCCGTTCGAACCTCTACGAACTGTGCACCTTAAACAGCTCTCGCTCAAAACCGCTCTCTTGCTGGCTCTCGCCTCAGTCAAAAGAGTGGGCGACCTGCAGGCGCTGTCATCAAGCGCTGCCTGCCTGGAATTTGGACCTAACGACAGCAGAGTTGTCCTTAGACCAAAACACGGGTATATTCCTAAGGTGCTCTCGACACCCTTCAGAGCACAGGTGATATCTCTGGCTGCGCTATCGTCTCCAGCAGACGAAAGCGACGCTAATTTACTCTGCCCAGTCAGGGCGCTCAGAGTATAGTTGGAACGCTCTGCCCTGTTTAGGCAGACAGAGCAATTATTTGTATGCTTTGGCGGCCGCACCAAAGGTCTCGCTGTTTCAAAGCAGAGAATATCGCGCTGGATAGTTGATGCTATAGCGCTGGCTTATGAAGCCAAGGGCCTTCAGTGCCCCTTGGGCATCAGAGCTCACTCTACGAGAGGCATGGCCTCCTCGTGGGCGTGGTCGAGTGGGATACCCATTCAGGATATTTGTGCGGCAGCAGGCTGAGCCTCGCCGTCAACATTTATCAGGTTTTATAACCTACAGGTCCCCTCATTGCATTCCAACATACTGTCGGTCTAACTATGTTTAGACTGGAGTGTGTATATGCTGAGCATTATCTCCTCCCTTACAGGGTCCGTCTCTGACTGACTTAGAGGGTTTTTTATGCATATCAGTATATAAAGGTGCTTGTGTTTTTCACCTGGACGGCCATTGGGCCGTTCTACATTGTCCCTTATAAAGCCCGCCTTCGGCCGGCTCGTTGGATAATTACTTTGCTTAAAGGCTCAGGCATCTGCCTCTGGCTATAATAGAGCGAAGTCAGCATGCACGGCGTTTTACATGGTGTTCCCATAGCGTAAGCTACTTACGCAATAGGAGAGACCTCTCGAAAGGGAACGACTCGGTTACTAACGTAACCTCGGTTCCCTGAGAGGAGGGAACGAGTATTGCGTAAGCTGCCGTGCTTGTGCTTGGTCAGTTCGCTTCAGTCGATTGAACCTAAAGGACTCAGATGACGGGGCGCCCAATATATAGCCCTTAGCCACGCCCATCTTGGCGGGCTCTGACGCGCGTGGGCGCGAAGCACGCTCATTGGAAGCGGGTTCAGAGTCGCCCCGTCATAGGTTCGTGCAGTTGCCGCAGCACAGCCAATGACCGAGCTGCCTCGCTCACTGCTGTATGCTGTGCAGCTGCAATGCGTTTTACATAAAGACTTCAATATTTCTCGAGAAAAGGAGTTTTCCCATAGCGTAAGCTACTTACGCAATACTCGTTCCCTCCTCTCAGGGAACCGAGGTTACGTTAGTAACCGAGTCGTTTCATTTAATAAAAAAAAAAACATTAAGAAAGGTTTTAATAATTATTAAAACCTTTCTTAATGTTTTTTTATATAACAAGGTAGCCTATAAAATAGGCCTATATGAAGAACCTAAAACAAGAACTTTCAGATTTTAAAATTAAGACAACAAGATCTAGAAAGATAATTTTAAAAAAAGACCCATGAATCATGTCTATTATATGTGTAATATAGTCCACTGAAGTCGAGTTGAATTGAACCCAAGTATAGTTTATTCCAATAAACCGATTTGGGTTGAAGTGACAATATGAAATTAACATAAATATAAACATGAACATCGGACTAAACATAGAATCACCAACAATGGTACAGGGAACAAAGCTAGACAAGAGACAATGGGAACAAGGACAAGGATTATGACCAAAAACAACCAATGACATTCACAAGTTAAAGTTCATTTAATTTATATAGCTCATTTTTACAACAGCCACTGGCTGGCCAAAGTGCTTTACAGAACAGCAGAAAAAAAGGGGAAAAAACCCTACATAACATATGGAATAGCAATTTCTGATTGGTTGTTGCCGTTTTGACAGCGTTTATGCCAAGAGCAAAGAGAAAGAAATCGAAGTGAAGAGTAATAAGGCATGCGCGAACGCACGTGACACAGTCTAAGCACATACACGCTTACTTTAAGCAAAGAGGAGAGATTCGCGATTGCACTGAACACGTTTTAAGTGCAGGCATATTCTCTGAGCGAGCCCAGAGAAAATTCTTACAAGAGCAGCGTGTATCTGAGAGAGCGCGTCCAGTTCCCGCGCGTGAGCAGAGAGATTCGCGCTTGGAACATTATATTCCGCGCACGAGCAGAGAGATTCGCGCTCGCGCATTATATTCCGCGCGCGAGCATTGAGATTCACGCTCGCGCATTATATTAATGTACTTTCGCGCTACAATAATGCGCTCTCGACATTTGACAGGGAAATAACGCCATATACAAACAATTAATTATAATTCCACTTACTCAGCTCCATGAATTGCACACCACAGACACACTGTAAAGAGAAACACAGTGCTATATCATTTTTCATAAGTGTGTATATCTAGCCAAAAACAGAAAAATTCCAAAAAAATCTGTCGAACACATATATTATAAAGATATAACATTTTAAGTACTTACATAGGGTGAATAACATTTTCCTAGTGCCATCTTGCTTGGAAAGAAAAAAAATACTAAAAGAAAAAAAAATCAGTTATTTTAAATAAACAACCTTACCCAACAGTTAAAGACTGGAATATCTACAAATACGTATATTTTCTGATCGGAACAGAAAAGAGGATGCCGTTAAAGCAGGTGAAGAGCGGACCCCCAACACTGCACATGAGTCAGTAAATATAGCATAGTCGAATTACGCAGCACATGCGCATCTCTGGCTTTTAGCCTACCTCAACACAACCATCACTAAGCAACTAATAAAGACGCTCTGTTTTGTGTGTGTGTGTGTGTGTGTGTGTGTGCTTTGAAGGAAATAGCGCAGACCCAAGAAACCCAATAATGTGGACAAATTATAATAACCCCAGTGTAAAAAGGATAAAACCACCTAGCAGCGATGAAGCACATCTGCCAGTTTTTAGCAGACCCTGGTCAAATATGATGTTGCGGCAGCTATCAAAATGAGTAAATGACATTTGAAACTATAGCCTATAACGCTTCAAATGAAGATTTTAATAGTTATGCCAGTAGGTGGCGGTACCTCTTAACCGTTGCCAGAGCGCCGGTGCACTGAAGTGTTTTTTTTTTTAAATAGTTCAAAGTTACTATCATATTTAATGTTATTACCTTGACAAACTATACATCATTAAAAAGATATAATACTCAAGTTTCAGTATTTGACCACTATTGTATTCTGAGAAACTTGTAATGACAGTTATGTCTTAATTTGTGCCAGGAGCTATAATTAAAAAATGAGTCGATACCTTTAATATGAATTATGAGCGTCAGCCGCTTATTCAGAAAAAAACTCCTGTGTCGTCGTCATGACAGCTTTTGACAAAACAATGTCCCTCAGGGCTTTTAGCTCAACAATGTGCAGATGTGGAGAAATATTGATAGATTCTCATAGGTTTACATCATATTTCTATAGACAGGAATAATGTTTATTGAATTTATACCCAAATGCGTCGATGTAAACATTATGAGCGCTGGATACTCTGATGTACTGTGTTTTCAATCCATACTGGCAGCCTGAGGGCGCCGGCGCACTATGCACAGTATATAGTCCATATATGAAGAGGTCTTTTCCAAAACGCTATAAATCCATTTCAATAGTTTTCAGGAAAATTACATTTTTTACCTAGACCCACACATTTTGTGAATATTCAATTTATCCTGTTAAAATGTTTTATTGGCTCAGTCTGAACATGTTAAACAATGATTATTAAATCAAACAACAATATTGTTTATGATAAATTAAAAGTTAATTTATTTTTTTTCAAAAACGCTATAAATCCATCATTTTTTTCCAAAACTGTATGGTTTGTCTTTAAAAAAAAAAAAAACGAGAGCATGTAACATATAATCAGGGGCTCATACTATAAATTAAATTTAGTAACACATTTAGGCTAAAAGTCATTTGGTGCAGAACCTGAAAATAGTAATGATATGAATAGCTATTCAATAAGTTATTTAGTAATACATTCAGAGTCATTTTTAGTAAAGTGTCAAACCTGTAACAAGTAGGACCAATTTGTCCACTACATATGCGTAAAAAAAACAAATTATTAAAAATATTTAATAATGATAACGATATTCAAAAGTAGTGATGGGCACCCCTCCACCACACACACACACACACACACATGCTTGTATAGGCTACACAGCATGTGAACAAAGCGGAGCGGCGTGACGCTTACATATAGGCTAAGTTTAAAAAAAAACTTAAACATACGTTTCATATTTATGTTTAATAATATAGGCTAATGTTATTTTTTTTTTTTCATCTATGTTGATTATATGAAAAGGGAACCGCATGAGATGAGTATGATAGGATCATAAGATGACCAATATATCGGAAAACATTTGGAATGGGTCAGACATGATTTTGACCACTTATTAAGTTTTGTTTAGTAGAAAGCCTTGCTTTAAAGTGAATTTCGTTTTGTATAAATTGTATCTTCATTTTAATCAATGTTTCATCAACAAATTGACTGGATTAATAATAAATAAATAGGCAAATATAGCAGACATATAATCACGGAAGCGCCCGCGCGTGATCTGGAGAGCATCACATAAATGAACCGAAACACAGCGATACTTGCCTCACAATCCTGAGAAGTATACCTATAAAAAGCTTGAAATGTCTACATTTAAACAAAACAATAAAAAACGAAAAGAAATTGGCTACTCTCTGCGTATAGGCTAATTCAAAGTGTGCATTTCTCTCTATAGGCGCGTTCACTACTGCGAAGATGGCGAGTCAGCATAGTCAACTTTATCTTTTCAGCTATATCTGACAGAAAACACTAATTAAAAAATAAACATTTCAAAAGTTTCATGCATAGGCCTAATCATTACTTTTGTCGGTTCTTTGTGGCAAGCTTTATGCGTGAGATGCGGAATAGGCAATTAAAAAAATGGTCATTATGGTTTCTCTCCCATATTTAAATAATTAAATCAATAGAAATATGTGATTAAACTTAAATGAACTACTACTAGTCGACTAGAAAACTCACTCATTTTGAGGAATAAATGAACATAAACAAACCTCTGTTCAGAGCGCCACCCTGTTGGATTGCGTAGAACGTTCACCGAATTCTGATTAGTTGAGAGGATTTATCGCGTTTAGGCTAAAAATAGGTTTGGCGCTTATCGCGTTTTGGAAAGAAACTGCATCTTGTAGTACATTTTAAACAAGGAAATGTAGCGATTTGGCATGAAATGTTGATGGAGCAGTGAATAGGTTCAGTGCACAGCAAAATGACATGACAAACTCATTTTTTTTAAAAATGGCGTTTATCGCGTTTTGGAAAAGACCTCTTCATATGGAACACACGAAGAAGTGCCATAATCATGTGACCATAGACATATGGTGTTTCTCAAAACCAAGAATGCAAAGAACGGACTTGTGTTCTTGGGGAGAAGGCTCTTGCTAGTTGTTCTTGGAAGAATGAACTCACAAGGTGACGAGCACACAGAACGCTGCTGACAGTTTGAGACGATGTGTTCTTGCTGGTATTGCGCAATAATAACCCCGCACAGACACCGTCTGCGGTACCCAAACATAACGAGAATTATTGACGATAACAGCCAGGCTGCAATGGTCTCTTGACTGTGGGGTAAAACGAGTCTGTGAGCAGACTGGCCGGTTGGCTCGCTATCTAACTTAACACCCGCAGGCGCTTACGGAGATTCTCACTTCCGAAAACGCTTGAGCACATTTTCGATTCGCCATAGATTTTCGTAAAAATGCCAATATTTGAAATCTACACAGTTGATTTCTCGCATCAAATGTTCTCAGAAGTGAATTTAGTGATGAAATAGCGTACGAAATTGTAGAAAAACGAATTACTGTATTGACCTGCCTCTCCTTCCTCGAATGCCAAACTGAATGCTGGGATATTTCTGCCGTCAAGTTCACACAAGTTACCAACCGATGCATCCTCGGTAAAATGGGCGTGTCAAGAACACATCCGGGATTTTTAACCATGCCAAAATGCAAACTTCTGTATTGGGACAGTACTTGGGCCACAAAAGATGACGTTTCACAAGAACACAAGGACACAAGTACAGACAAGAACACATATTGAGAAAGGCCCAAAATAAATACATAGACGCCCTATAGAGTGCCGAAGTTACGACGTCACTCTGTAGGCCAAAACGCGGAAGTGAGTTAGCATTTTAGCACTCCCGGTTCCCTCGCTCTAAAGTCTATGGGATTTTTGAATGGGTTTTTGCTAAATCGCCTGAAATAAGGTCTGTGGTGAACAAAGCCTCTAAATATTTTCACGTTTTGATCTATGACATAGAACACACAGTTATAACCTGCTTGTGGTTTTTTAAACTTTACTGTGTCTGCTTGTGTTTTTTAAAAACTTTATATAGGCTTCAAAATGTATAAATTTTGGATTAACTTGTAAAGATTATCTTGAAGACCGATTGCGTCACATCGGCGTGACGAAGGCTGTCCCAATTCAAAGGCTGCATCCTCTAAGGCCGCATTTGAAGGCCGATTGCGTCACCGCGGCGCAATGAAGGCTGTCCCAATTCAAAGGCTGCATCCTTGAAGGCCGTATTCGAAGGCCCGTTGCGTCATTGCGACGAAGGCTACCCTGATTTAAAAGCAACGCCAAATGCACCCTTCGTTTCCCCGTGAAAGGAAGGATACATAGGCCCGGTCCCAAATGGCACACTTCATATGCACTTTCGGTCTTGTGGACTTACAATGGCTGCCGCGTGCGCGTGTCCGTTAAGTCATTTGTCATTTTAGATCTCAGAAGGCTGCTCGCGAGCGCCCCGTGTGGCCCGTGTGGAAAACAGTCAAAGCGGCATTACGTTACGAAAGTGCGGACTCAGAGGAAGACCGCGAGTGCTTAGGGTTCCATTTGGGACAGGGCCATAAATGGACACTCAGCGGCCTAAGATCCTACCCCATAAGTCATTGCGTGCCGGCGACGAAAGCATTTTTAGTGCAGCATTTGCTGTGTAGCCTAGCCTACAGTTCAAATGCAAATGTTGGTGTTCAAAAATACAACAACCGTTCATTTTTCGTTTTTAAATTATCGCTTATAAAAAGAAAAAAACAAATGGACGCAAATTTACACGGACCGAAGACTATCAAACTTTTCTACAAAATCATTTGAAATATTTAATAATATAAGGTCCCTAGCCTAATTGAGAAACGAAAAATGAACGGTTGTTGTGGCCTATTTTTAAAACACGAAGTTGAACACCAAAATTTGAATTTGAACTGTAGTCTACACAAATACTGCGCCAAAAAATTGTTTATGACTTTTTGCCTTTTTATTACACATTTAAAATATTCACAAATTAATATGGAAAAAATGTCTATTTTACTGGTTTTCTAAGGCCAAATTAGAACCTGGAAATTACATTTCCCCCGCAGTGCTGAATGAGGAACCATACTTCTCAGGAACCTGGACCAGGAACCAGGAGACCTATGGTCTCAGGAACCATACAGAGAGATGATTTATAGGCTAATGATAATAAATGTGTCTGAAAACATAACGAGCCATTTTAAATGTTCGTTTAAAAGTGAACATTTCAAGCTTTATAGGCTATATTTTGTTTCAGTTCATTTATGAGACGCGCTCCAGTTCACGGAGATAATGCAAGCGCGCCTGATTATTTTTTTTTTTACAAAAGCACAACGTTCTCTTGTTATGTGAGTTTGGACAATTAAAAGTAGTTGCTAATGATTTATTATTCTTTTCTGTATGAGCAGAAATGATTTTAGGTTACAGTATTTTAAGTTGTTTCCACTGTTGACTGACAGTAAAATGCACGTGTTCGCGCTGGCCCCTCCGTGCCATGCAGTGCGCGCTCCACACTCCCACACACACTTGGATATGTGTCAAAATCTTTGGGATAGGCCTAATCTTAGCCCTGTATTATTATTGTCTAACCTGTATTATGACTGACATTACAGAATTGCTGTGTTCCTTTTTTGGATAAAAGCGCCTTCTAAATATGTAGCCTATAATAATAATAATACTTATTTGCGTTTATAATTATAAAAGAGTTCACTGGACACAGTACTATGTTAATCATAAATGGCAGCTCTCGTATCGCCACGTTGCTAGGTGACAGCATAATGGGGAACACCTGGTGGCGCAATTACAAATCCTTCGAAGGCTAGACTCGAAGCGTCCTTCGAAGGATGCAGCCTTCAACATTGGGACACAGCTATCGTGTGCAGGGGAGACTGACACTGAATGGGGCTCGTTTGCACCACAAAACAATAGAGACAATAGACTGAATAGATGCTAGAAGATGACAATAAACACCAGTTTCCATTTTAGAGTCTAATCAAAATAAATTCATATGACATGATCTTGAAAAACATTTAACTAAATGCAGAGTTTTAGACTTATCTTCTTCAATTTTTTTTAAATATAACATGGTCAGACATGTGGCTTTAGTTGCAGTGCATTTCTAAATTGATACAATGCCAACTTCAATTTTATTTTCATGAAGATGTTTCATAAAAATACATTTCTAATAACTTTACAAAACTTTGAAGACATTTTTCATTATTTTTTTTTCAGTATGACTAATTAATTCCACATTTACAATAAACTGCCAGGTATCAGCTTTCAAATTAGATCTTACTTGTGCTTTTAGTAAAGGGTTCATGAACTGCATCTGTTTCAGTTTGGGTATGCCATTTCTGGGGATTTTTCAAAAGTGGGGTTGAAGCTTAACAGGTTAAAATGTAATTGATAGAGATTCGTTCAAAAACTATGGTCTTCATTAATTCATTTATAAATCTTTTAAAATAATAGGCTATATTTTTGTAACAGACTCATATAGGCTCATATATAACATAAGACATATATAAATTGACTCATTTATAACATTAAATATAACATTTTGTCAGAACATCAAGCAGCCTAAATTCAATTTAATTTTGTTTAGTCGTATGTATTGTTTTCAGAATCGTGGGAGAACCGTGATCTGTATATATCTGCCTATATATATATATATATATATATATATATATATATATATATATATATATATATATATATATATATATATATATATATATATATATATATATATATATATATATATATATATATTATAATCCAGAATTATAAATTAATCTTAAAAGATTCAAATAGGCTAAATATATTTGGCATCTAATGGCATATGGCATCTAACTTATAATATTCTAACTGTTTCTAATATTAAAATGTAGAATCTTACAGACTATGTACCCTACATAAACCAGGCTTTGGGACAATTATAATGCATTATAATCCAGGATTCTAAAATATTTTCTTATTTTAAAGACGTGGCGTTTCGCATCCAGTGTGCAAAGTTCTTTTCAACAAAGGTAGGCTATACTTTGTAGGTTTTTAAATGTTAATTTTTAATTAGCTAGCAATAAGTAGGTTGGGTTTGATGGGAAAGAGATCACAAAACAGATTAAGACTTTTAAGATAAATTATTTATGGATTTAGAATTTAGTTTGATATTAAAGGAGAATCAGTGAAAATATGACAATCCTGCGCCATCAGTTATGCTGCAGATGTCAATAGTTTTAATTATGACAATAATAAATTGTTTAAATTTATTTCAGTCAAAATGTTTTCACTTATGGAGACTTTGGTTTAGTTTACCCCTAAATGTTAATTAAGGCATTAACTATCAAAATGTATATATTAACATAGGCTACGGCTGCCGTTATTCATGAATCCTCCAGCCGTTAAGGATCATTTGTCCATGATTTGTTCATGTCTTCACTACTCATGAGTTCATGTTGAAGTAGGCTAAGTATTAATTCAGGTAGGCCTATTAGCACATTATTCATCTAGGCATACCTTTATTGTAAAATGTTATCATATTGGGTATAGGCCTTTTTTTTAAACATACAACGTTTTCTTGTTTCTTTATCTCTAACGAATATACTAAATTAGACATGTGTATTATAGCATTAAATGTAGGCTAATAATCGATAAAGAGGCATATCAGTCTGGGAACAGAGATGAGTTTAAGTGTTATACAAAAACCGCTTAATTGAACGCAGATACAATTCACTGTATGACATAGCTATCAGTTATTTTTAAAATGAATAAATTCTTCATTTGTCCAGTGTCCTACCTTCTTCCGTCCTTCAAAGTCATAACCATGAAAAAAGCAAACAATAGTCCTGTCGATAGTCCTTGCGATTCTCTATGCGATGCGATTCAGTTCAAAGTTTAAAGACTGACAAGAAAAAAATTGGAGCAGAGTATTTCAAAGGTGTGTTGACGTCTAAGGTGTGGTAACAGGTGTAATTAGATGAGGAATCTGCAGTGCGCAATACTACATCACATTTTCGATATAACTTTACAATAAAGGGTGTAGCAAGTAGCCTACAAAACGCATCGCTTCATTCTTGGGTTACTTTAAAAAGTAGGCCTACTTCACTTTAAATATTTATTTTTAAAGTGATTTGAACTTGATATTGCATTGTTCTGTCGTTGATCGCTATGATAACTTCTGGTCAGTGGTCTGTTCCGTGACGGTACCCAGAGCCGGATTAACGCAAAGGCAAACTAGGCACGTGCCTAGGGCCCGATTGGCGGGATGGGGCCCAGACAGAGGGACAAAAATAAAAAATGTACAAATGTCCTATCTCGTTCAGGCGGCGATAATACACTCGCGTTTCGGAGTCGGGATAGACGGAATTGTCATTTGCATGGGCCAGCATTGCATCGTGAGTATCAACAGTTTACCATTTGCACGTCTTAAAGCTCCAGTAGGTAACTTTTGAAAACATGTATTTGCTAAAACTGTCATTATGTCCTGACAGTAGAATATGAGACAGATAATCTGTGTAAAAATCAAGCTCCTCTGGCTCCTCCCAGTGGTCCTATTGCCATTTGCAAGAAATACACGCTCCCGGTCAGAAACAACCAATCAGAGCCAGGAGGCATGTCTCTTAGCAGTGTCAGTCACGCTCGTGTACGCGCTGATCACACCCCTCTCTTGCACAGCGCGAGCGCGAGCGCCGGAGCGCGAGCCGTCGTTCAAACTCAAGATTGCCGGCGTGCTGCAGCTGTGCTTATGACGGAGAAACAACCTAAACTGCCAATTCTCCAGTGACACCTGCTCATAAAACAAAGAGGTAAAAGGAAAAAGACTGATGACGATAAACAAGCGAAAAATAAAGAATTACACAGAGCCCATTGACTCGGTGTCAAAACTAACATGTAGATAAAATGTCACGCACTCTGCTAAGCAACAATTGAAACCTGCTAATTCACTGGCTTGTCATGTTGCTGAAATAATGTACTAGCACACCTTATCTAGCATTATATATCGCTAGAATAATTACTTGCATACTGTAACGTTAGTTACCGTTATATTAACGTTATCTTACTAGCTATTTATAACTTATAGAAAGAGTGCAACGTTTTAAAGTTACATGTAGGCTATTGGAAAATACATAATGATTTGAGGACCAAGTTTGTAGTCAAAGTATGGACAGGCCATAGTCAATGTAAAGCATATTATTGACGTTTAGTCCCTATTAGTGAATGTGCCATATAACGTTTTATCCGCCGTCATCGGTGGCCCTGTTTACTAGCCTGCGCGTTCACGACAGGCTCCGCTGTGGAGGACGAGCTGTGGAGGGAGGGCTGTAGCGCAGCAGAGAGCAAGGGGGTGGGACCTGGAAGTTGTACTTGTTTAAATTTTCAGGCTAAGTCAACGTTTTCTCAAAACTCACCTACTGCAGCTTTAAGTCTTACCAGTTTAAACATTCACGCGATCTTGAACTCGGTAGGCTATAGGCTTGCGCGCTGTCTGAGAGATGTTTTTTTCTGCACACATACAAGCCGCCTCACAAGCTCGCGGGTAACAACAGTTATTTTTCGTGGATTATATCGCTTTAACAGTCAAAAACATGCGAAAATTATGTCAATTTCCGTCTTGGTGAGTATCCTCTAAACACAGGCGGTTATGTCTTCAATAAGCATACATCGCACGTGACTATGTACAAAATGCCAAAATTATAAAGGAACTCTAATTCACTGTCTATGGGAATGTTCTGATATACAGAAGTTCTGGAAGGTTGTCATAAACTGTTTGTCAGCAGGGCCTGCATTTCGTTTTGGAAAATGGGGGGGGGGGGGGGGGGGGGGGGGGGGTGAAGGGGGGGGGGGCTCCCCGGGATCCCCCCTTAGGTGATTCTTTCATTTGAGGAGGGAGTTTAGATTTTTTTTTTTTTTTATTACATTTATCTCCTAAAATGTATGCTCACTCATTGCATTTTTACAATGGGGTAATTTTGTTCTTAAGAATTTTCGCAACACAAGGAAGCTTGATTTCAATCTTTGAATTAAATTGAAAAAAGTAGCACAAAAGTACAATAGAATAAAGATACCTATAAAGAGAAAAGTTTTTGCTTAGGTCTGACATCAGTATTCAGAAATAGTGCTACACAGACTGAATAAAGTAGGCCTAATCAAATGCAAAATAACACTGGGTAGTGTTTTAGTCCTGAGAACTAAATTAAATACATATAGGATATTAATCCTGATTCCTTAAAATGAAAGCTATGTTTTGACAACCAAATTAATGACAGACCACGGCTGCTGTCACTGTAAGAGCTCGTGCACAGATCCTGTAGCCACTAACATTCTATTGCTAGACATATGATTGAGTTTTTCAGGTGTTATATAAACCCTTGTTAACCATTTATACTGTACTAATTTAAGCTGCGCGTTTGTTTTTGCGCCTGTAAACATGCTTCAGTCCATTCAAATTCCTCTATTTCTTCTTAAATGTCTTTCCTCCATGCGTTTAATTTGTCTACAGCAGACTCTTTAGAGTTAAACATTATTAAATTATAATATTTTGACAATTGGCCCTTTTCGCCTCTTTTTCCAATTATTTCCTCTATCAATGACAGTTTGGGAATGTACATAATATCTGTAGACCTGGAAGAAATAAAACTTTTAAGCTGTGAATATTTAAAAAAAAAAAAACTGTTTTGCGGGAATCTGGTGTTTATCACAATTCTTGAAATGTAAGAAGTATTCCATCCATATACAAGTCTTTAATAGTCTGAATACCTTTAGTTTTCCATAGTTAGTCCTCCATCCTTATATTTATTATTATTTATTGTTAGATAGTTTCTAAATGGTCTTGATGAATGTGAAGGGGTCATGTTTGCCTTCTTGTTCTTAATTACAACATTTATAAAATATTGTAAGCTATTGCATTTTGCAGAAAATCTTAATTGAATGTGTTGATTAAATGTATACAGAGGAAATAAGATAAACTTATTTGCTACATAATTTACTGACACCTATTGGTTATTTACTGGTAGGCCTACTACTGCCTTAACAATGACACTCCCAAACGGATGAGTAGCCCCAGAGTGCACTCTGGACGATGGGGCGGGGCGACACTTTTGGGCGGAGCGACACGTGTCGCCCCGCCCCTATTTTTCTGTTCCCGCCTTTGCCATTTTCCTCCGACCCCCCAGGGGGCAGTTTGCGAAGAAAGGCAACGGCGGCGGCAGGAGTAGTAACGAACGAACGAAACTCCTCCACGTTGATTCCGATTCCAACTGGTGAGTGTTTGTGTAGATTTGTATAAATATTCGAGAATCAAATCTGAAATAATTGCTTAAGCATATCCCAGTGTCTTTCAGATGGTATAATTAAACTGTTCTTCGTTTGTTTGTTTTTCCCTCTTAGAATTTGTGAGATTCTTATCTTTTTTTTTTTTTTACAAACATGGGGCACCACACTGTCGTAACCAGAACAAAACATGAAGTTTATATGAAGTCCACTCTTAAACTGTGCCCATTTTGTGACTATACGAACTATATTTCGCACATGGTACATGTGTATGTTAGTAGACATTTTGAGACCGCAGTAAGATACAAAGGTTTGTTTTTCCAAATTGGTGATTTGTATTAAATGATGGTAACACTTTATTTTAAGGTGCTTGTAATAAGCAGTAATGAACAGTTAATAAGACACTTATAACACCTTATAAGATGCATATAAGCATTAACTAATTATAATAAATAAATACAATTAAATAATAAATTTCTGAAGTATCAATACATTGCACTTTTAGAACAGCCGAACAAACATAAATGGTAACACAAACTCCCAGTCCCTTAAAAATTGACCTTCCCAAGAGGGAGTAGTTTCCCTGATCTCTTCAGGTCCTGGACCCTTAATTAACCCTTATATGAAGTAGTTAATGCTTATATGCATCTTTTATGCATCTTATAAGGTCTTATAAATGTCTTATTAACTGTTCATTACTGCTTATTACAAGCACCTTAAAATAAAGTGTTACCTAAATTATTACTATAACCATTTTAAATTAAGTTCGTTTGGTAATGTGCTTAGTTCATTCATTTTCAGATTTCTTCATTGTCAAATGCAGCAACCAGTGCCGAGAAAAGGCGCATTTTCACTGCTGCTTTTGTGAGAATACCGTTATTAATAGGTCACAATTAATGACTCCCATATTAAGCCACCATGAGCCTTGTGTTGAACCAGGAGTTACTTCAGACATGCTTATTGATAATGTCATGAATAAAAGACTCAGGTAATTGAATCTTGAAGAACTTGTTGTGTTATACAATAGCAATGTTTCGTTTTCTTAAATTTGAGATGGAGAGCAATAAATTACTGAATTGTTAAAGTTTGAATGAATTAATAATTTCTCCATTTTTTTTATGAATAATTGTTGATTGTGTAGTGGGTCTGAGCGTATAGCACGAGTACAGCGCATGCAGCTCAGTAGCACAGAGGTTTGGAGCTGAATCCTGCATCAAAGAGAGCCCTGCATTGAAAGTGGAGAGGTTTTGTGATACAGCAAAAAGAGAAGATCCCACATCAACAACTTCCGCTTCTATGTATTTTTATGTATAAAAATGTATTTTTTTTTTAGCTTGTTTGCTGTACATCCTGTCACATAGCAGCTTTTAGGCATTTTTCTGTCTTTTGTTATATGTTATAAGGAGACAGCCTCTCGCAATGCAAAGTCAATGAAGGCCCTGTCCCAAATGGCACACTCCGGACTTGTGGACTTCCTCAGAGTCCACACTTCGGTGACGTCATGTAGTGCAGACCTATAGGGCCCTTAGCGCGAGTCCGTGAGGGCGCATTGAGAGGTATTTTTGGAAGAGACTCGATCGTCACGCCGGAAACAGGAAGACGGTCTGATTGTTGTTATGGACAGGAGCTACAGGTTCGGGGAAATATGCTGCCTATTGTTGTTGTGTTTATATGACTCAGTAAACCCCTGACATTCTGTTCTATTTATTTAATGAATCATAATGCGATCGTATTATTCAGCTCGCTATTATTAGCCTATGTTTGAGACATCAACCACTGGTCGATGATCATAATGTTTTTTATAAACTTGTCATAAAAACCGTAATGATAATTACACTTAAATATTTTCTTCTTAGCCATGTTAACAATTGTCCGTGAGCGAAATCTCCTCCCATCCGTCGTCTGATTGGCCTTTCGCAAGGATTCCTGGGTAGTTAAAGTGCGTGGAGCCTGCATCTATGCGGGCTTCGCAGACTCGTAGACTCGGCGAGCACGCGCAATTTAAGTCCACGAGACCGAAAGTCCGCATCAAGTGCGCCATTTGCGACAGGGCCGAAGACGGTTGGATTTTTTCTCCCCGGTGTGGGCGTGGCCTAAATACGCTCTGTGGCCCGGTCCCAAATGGCACACTTCATATGCACTTTCGGTCTTGTGGACTTACAATGGCTGCCGCGTGCGAATGTCCGTTAAGTCCGTGAGACCATAGCGTGTCCCATTTGTCATTTTTAGATCTCAGAAGGGTGCTCGCGAGCGCCCCGTGTGGTCGTTTTGCGCCCTTGATGCGAACTTTTGCCTAGCCCGTGCTGATGCGGACTCCACAGCTGACTTCTTCCCGACAGTCAAAGCGGCATTACGTTACAAAAGTGCGGACTCAGAGGAAGATCGCGAGTGCTTAGGGTTCCATTTGGGACAGGGCCTCTCTCTACACAGGCTCAGCTGTTTTTTCCTATCCTGGGTAGCCCGGATGTTACCATGTGAATATATAACTTGAATTTTTCGATCTGAGTTTGAGCAGTCGAATTTGAGATCTGAATTTGAGCTATCAAATTTGATCAACCTGAATCTATTTTTTCTGAAATTCTGTAAGTTGATTTTTTGTATCTGAATTTGTGAGCATTGAAAAATATTCATCGAAATTCATGTTTTTAAAATGGAAATCAAGAATTTTCATAGGCCTATTTAAATGCCAGAGGTAACAAATAAATTCAGATACATGGTTTCCAAAGTAAAATAAATTCAAATGGGTGAATTCAGAGCAAATCAATTCAGATAAATGTTTTTCAAAATAAAATATTTCAAAACTAAGTATTCAGTGGCTGTTAAATTTCAAATAGTTATGTCTCTTATTTGCTTCCATACTTACTATTTTTAATATTTTTGACAGAAGTATAGTATGCTCATCGAGCCTCTATTTATTTAATTAAAAAAATACAGAAAAAAAACAGTAATATTGTGAAATATTGGAAAATAAATAAAATAATGGTTTATATACTTCAAAATATAAATTTATTCCTGTGATAAAAAGCAACATTTTCATTAGCCATTACTCCAGTTTTCAGTGTCACATGACAAAAATCATTCTAATATGATGATTTGAAACTCAGTTACACTTGTAATCAAAATTATTCAACCCCCATTGCAAACCAGGTTTATTTGGCAACATTTACAGACTTTCAGCTGTTTGTAATTAACAAATCAAACAAAAGTAATTGAAATAGCTCAACACAACAAATGTCTCAAGTAGTTTCCCAAAATTCAACTGAAAATTACTTCTGCGGTCTCAAAATTATGCAACCACCTGAATAGAATCCCTTGCACCAGATTTGTTTGAGCTAGAACACATGACATATCTGAGCTGGCTATGTTTGTTGAGTGTCACGTTTGACTGCATGTTAGAAAAATGGCTAAGTCAAAATAATATTCCAACAAATTAAGAGAAGATCATCACCCTTCAAACAAGCAAGGAACAGGATGCAAAAGATAGCGAATGCGCAAAATGTTCCTAGGGAGACCGTTGGAATCATAGTGTGCCAGATCAAAGTTAAAGGAACAGTGATTACACAACCTGGACGGGGCAGAAAAAGAAAGTAATCAACGGCTGCAACCAGATTTCTGAGAAGGCAGGTTCAGAAAAACGTTTGAGTGACAGCAATAGACCTGCAGCAAGACTTGGTGGCAACAGGTACTGAGGTTTCAGCATACACAGTAAGGCACATACTAAACACATACCAGAACTCCAAGGCATACACCACTACTGATCCAAAAGCACATGAAAAGTCTCTTCCAATTTGCTCAAAATCATATAAATAAGCCACAGAAGTTTTGGGATTCTGTCCAGCCCTATGGATCAGTGGTATGTCTGGAAGAAGAATGAAGCTAAAAAGAGCACTCTGCCTACAGTTGAGCTCGGTGATGCTCTGGGGCTGCTTTGCATCCTCTGGCACTGGAAACCTACAGGAAGGCAAGATGGATTCATTGAAGGATCAGGAAATCCTAGAAGAAAACGTCCCGTCAAAGAGGAAGCTGAAGCTGAAGCTTGGACCTTCCGACAGGACAATGATCCCAAGCATATCTCAAATTCCACCAAGGCTTGGTTGCAGAAGAAGTCCTGAAAGATTCTACAGAGGCCATCACAGTCACCTTACTTGAACCCCAATCTCTGGTGGGATTTGAAGAGGCCGGTTGCAGCACGCAAATCCAAGAACATTTTACCAATAAACCAAATAATTTTGATTACAACTGTTTTACAGGATTCACAATGAATGTCACAAAGAAAGACCTGCATTTAGGTTTCAGTTAAATAAAGTAGTGACACATTCATAAATTATAAGCCAAGTCAAGGCTGCATCCCAGTCCCACTAAAGCAACTCGATTTTAGCCAAGAACTGAAAATCTGAAAATGAGTCACTAGCAAATATTACTATTTTGAATGATGCATCTATATTATCTGTTAATATAATTTGATTCATATGATGTTATGTTATGGGGTGGGATAAACATGATTGTCTGTTCTCTAAAAAATTCCTAAATATTGTGGAAAAATTACAAATAGAAAAAAAAATGGAGGAAGTACATTGGAGAAATTAAGGAGAAGGACATTCTGAATGTTGTAGTCATATTTGAATGGCACAATAGTCGTGTCACAGATGGCACACCTAAACCTAAATATTTTTAAAAAAGTAAAAAGAGGAACAATTATACAATTAAGGTATAACATAGATGACACATAATATTTGATCTGTTCAAAAGTTGTTCACTTATTCCAAAGACTTGTTAAACCATAAGTCATGGATCAAATGACTAAATTTATCGTGGCTGAAATACAGGATGTCACAAATAATGTCACCCATCACATAATCATGAGACCTATTGTTTCTTTAAAAATGCAATTTGGTGTGCAGATTCCCCTTCATTCTTACTCTACGTATTGTGGGTCAGCGTATACTCAACAATAATTCTTATTTATTACAATTAAAACAACATAAATAATTATACATTTCTTCTCTCTCTAAAGTTATTTTGGATTAAAAAGTCTTTCTTTTTCTCTTTCATTCTTTTTCATTCGTTTGTTTTAGGGTTTGAGCAGATTTAGAAGTTGTGCTCACGCACACAAATAAGCAGTATATCAAATGGACAAACTGTTCCTCTTTCACAATCATATTGTATCTAATTGTTTTCAGAGCCGGACAGTAACGGAGTACATTTACTTGAGTACAGTACTTGAGTACAATTTTGAGGGATCTGTACTTTACTCGAGTATCATTTTTGGGGAGTACTCATGACTTTACTCAAGTACATTTGAGAGGCAAATATTGTACTCTTTACTCCACTACATTTCTATCCATAACCGTGAGTACCCGTTACTACTTCCAAAAAAAAAAAAAAAATGGAAAAAAGAAAAATCGCGGAAACCCTCAATTTGTTGTTTCCCTCTCAAACGTGATTGGATTGTGCAGGGGCCACTGATTGGGACAGCCTATCAGCAATCACCTTCAGCTTTCCGCCAAAGTCAACTCCATGGTCAGATTTAGATAAGAGACGAAACCATGGACGAAGACCCAGCAGGTCCATCCCGTGAATGTGCCAACCCGTGGCCCCACCTCGCCAGACTATTTCAATTTTATGAATTTTCTGAAATTTTCTTAAATGTTAAATAAAGCAACATGGTAAAAAGATGAAAATGACTTGATTTTACTTTCAATTCCTTTTACATTCTCCAAGGTATTAACATTAACATTTTTCATAACTCCATGTAGGACGTTTCTGTACATAAATGTAAGCACTGTGGCAGTAGTAATGCAATATTTAGAAAATGTACTCTTGTACTCTTGATACTCAAGTACTTTTAAAAACAAGTACTTCAGTACTTTTACTTAAGTAGACATCTGACTGTAGTACTTTTACTTGTACTTGAGTAAAATTTAGCAAGGGGTATCTGTACTTTTACTCAAGTAATGAAGCTGTGTACTCTGTCCGCCTCTGATTGTTTTCCTCTTGGGTGTGGAATGTTAAAAACACGCACAAACTGGCACAAATTCTTATCACAACAACACCTCTGTCGCATGACAAACACACAGACACACCTTCATCTTTATCTATCAAACAATGCAGGTCATGGCATATGTATTTTATTCAACCCAGGCTCATTGGAAATACATTACTCTGCCAACATTTTTGCAAAACCTGAAATACGTAGGCCTACCTCCTGGTACGTTTCCCTGCACTTTTCTGGTGAATAGTCCACTAGAGGCGCTAAGTGGTATAATTTTTTCTCCGTTCCAGATGGTTAAATAAAGGTTATAAAAACGACTATATCAGTAATGTTCAGACTTCTCAGTAGGCCTATACACTCATTTTAATATGAATTAGGAATTATTTCCACGCTTTTGAGGTGCCACACAGCCCAGTCTCTTGGCAGTTCATGATATGGTCACGTCATTTAATCTACTGGTTCGTGATACGGACACGTTTATTTCGTTATTTTCGTGATATCAGCATTTTTTTTTTTACTAATGTAATGCACGATTCTTTCTGTCAGTCGGGCTGCAGCAGAGAAAGCTGCTTAATCGACATTTATTCACGATATCTTATCATGTTTATATGTATTTCTTTTAATGTTTTTATTTCGGTCTTATTGCCAGGGAAGCTGGTCTGCTTTGCTGTTTATTGGTTAAAAAAAAAAAGTATAAACGACTACCGAATTTTATCCGTAGGAAATCGCATTGAAGAAGTCTCCTTCCGAAAACATCGCGATATTTGGCATCAGTTCACGTGTGCCAGATGTTGCTGGTAAATACACTGTCCTAATAATGTTTGATATAATGTCTTTTCGGATGGTCGAAATGAATCAGATTAGCTCATGTTCAGTCACTGCATTATCTGTCATCTCCACGGAGGCTTTGCGTTTCATTGCTTTCTAATTCAAAACTGGGTGATCAAACACTATCTGTCACGTGACGTGCTATAGGCCTAGACCTTAGATCAGTTAATCATAATAATATTAGGTTTAAAGTAAGTTAGTACAATTAGTTCCAAAGTGGTATTTGTAGTAGAATCACAGTAAAAACAACACTTATTACCACAGTACCCTTAGTTTTACTGTGAGGTGTGGTAAAAGGACAGTAACCACAGAATTACCATGCTTTTACCACATTATTTGTAGTTTTAATTTGTGATATTTGTTGTAAATGCATATTAACCACAACACTTACCATACTTTTACCACATTATTTGTAGTTTTAGTGATGTTTGTTGTAAATCCATATTTACCACAACACTTACCATACTTTTACCACATTATTTGTAGTTTTAATGTGATATTTGTTGTAAATGCATAATAACCACTACACTTACCATACTTTTACCACATTATTTGTAGTTTTAATGTGATATTTGTTGTAAATGCATATTAACCACAACACTTACCATGCTTTTACCACATTATTTGTAGTTTTAATGTGATATTTGTTGTAAATGTATATTAACCACAACACTTACCATACTTTTGCCACATTATTTGTAGTTTTAATGTGATATTTGTTGTAATTAACCACAACACTTACCATACTTTTACCACATTATTTGTAGTTTTAATGTGATATTTGTTGTAAATCCATATTAACCACAACACTTACCATGCTTTTACCACATTATTTGTAGTTTTAATGTGATATTTGTTGTAAATGCATATTAACCACAACACTTACCATCCTTTTACCACATTATTTGTAGTATTAATGTGATATTTGTTGTAAATGCATATTAACCACAACACTTACCATCCTTTTAATGTCTAATAATGTAACAACAAATATTTGTAAGGTAAATCAGTAATTTTTCCATTAAATAATCCGATATATTATATATAATGATATTTTCTTTTCTCTTTTTTTCAGCTGAAAAGACCAAAAGGGCCTTTCGGACTCAGTCAGCCCATTATTGTTTGAGGAGAAGTAAATGGGAGACGAAAATATACAAAGGCAAATATTCGCAATGGTATGTATGTGTTGGTTTTAAAGGGTTAGTTCACCCAAAAATTAAAATTAAGTCATTAATTACTCACCCCCATGCTGTACCAACCCCGTAAGACCTTCGTTCGTCTTCGGAACACAAATGAAGATATTTTTGATTAAATGTGACAGCTGGATCACTCCTCCATAGGCTGCCTAAGGGATTGAAACCTGACGGCCCAGAAAGTCAATGAAGAAAATGTTTAAATATTCCATGTCACAACAGTGGCTCAACTATAAGTTTATCAAGCGACGAGAATACTTTTTGTGCGAAAAAACAAACAAAAATAACGACTTTATTCGACTATTCCTTTTCTTCCTTGTAGGCCTAAAACGAGACTTCAAGAGATTTCCGCGACGCATGTGTAGTGTAGTGTAGTGTAGTGTGATTAAACAAAATCAATATGATTAATGCAATACAAAACAATATGGTATGTGAATTTATTATTGTTTTGTTGGTAAAAGAAAAGAAAAAAAGAAATTAAGTGTAATTCAGGAAATGTCCACAAGGGGGAAACCAAAGGCTGCAGGCAGTAGCGGACACGAAATATGTTTTGCGTCACAGCCAATACAGCTTGATGCACAGACAACAAGGAGTTCGTGTCGTCTCATTTATTTATGTCTATTTTCCCCTTTTCCTGGGGCCTTTCTCAATATGTGTTCTTGTCTGTACTTGTGTCCTTGTGTTCTTGTGAAACGTCATCTTTTGTGGCCCAAGTACTGTCCCAATACACAAGTTTGCATTTTGGCAAGAATGGTTAAAAATCCCGGATGTGTTCTTGACACGCCCATTTTACCGAGGATGCATCGGTTGGTAACTTGTGTGAACTTGACGGCAGAAATATCCCAGCATTCAATTTGGCATTCGAGGAAGGAGAGGCAGGTCAATACAGTAATTCGTTTTTCTACAATTTCGTACGCTATTTCATCACTAAATTCACTTCTGAGAACATTTGATGCGAGAAATCAACTGTGTAGATTTCAAATATTGGCATTTTTACGAAAATCTATGGCGAATCGAAAATGTGCTCAAACGTTTTCGGAAGTGAGAATCTCCGTAAGCGCCTGCGGGTGTTAAGTTAGATAGCGAGCCAACCGGCCAGTCTGCTCACAGACTCGTTTTACCCCACAGTCAAGAGACCATTGCAGCCTGGCTGTTATCGTCAATAATTCTCGTTATGTTTGGGTACCGCAGACGGTGTCTGTGCGGGGTTATTATTGCGCAATACCAGCAAGAACACATCGTCTCAAACTGTCAGCAGCGTTCTGTGTGCTCGTCACCTTGTGAGTTCATTCTTCCAAGAACAACTAGCAAGAGCCTTCTCCCCAAGAACACAAGTCCGTTCTTTGCATTCTTGGTTTTGAGAAACACCACAGGTATCCACAAGTTTCCTACGTCCCATGAGGCCTTGCGTCAAAAGTGGGTGCGTCTTCCGGTTCGAAGTAAACAAGCGAAACGTGACACTCATTCATTCATTCGACTATCGATTAATCATTAATATTTATACTAAAATGTATTATTTAATTTGTTTAACTTTTTATCAATTACAAACGCAATGAAAATACAAAAATACAGCGTGTTTTTCCACGATGAGTTCTTTATTACAAGATCAACTTGTGGCAGTTAAACTGGACATTCGGTTATGGCTAAACTTGAAGATATGCGCAACGGTGCTCTGGACTGCCGGTGCGAGTCGGCGTTTTTTTAAACAGAGACCCTTGTTTGTTCCTAAATAGTAATAAAAAAGAATCATGTTAAATAAAACCGAAATCACGATACTCAGATCCACGGACCTGTGTCGCGGTCAGGGAAGGCAGAATCACGATACGCCCTTCCCACTCCCAGAGATATCCTTCCCGTCCAGATCCAATATAGCTACCATATCTTTACTATTTGTATTATTTGAAGTTAACATTATAAAATTTGTAGACCTACACCACAAAACTAGTTGAGGATAAATTATTTAAAATTGGGCGATTCCAGCATTATGGACGTGACATTTGCAGTCAAAATATAAATTCTCCGAAAATGCATTTAGGCTATTGAAACCTCGGTTTATATACATATATCATATCATATCAATAAAGGAGTCCAGACATTAGAAATATATAGCACATGCATTTTGTATTTAATATGAGGGAAATACACAAGGGTGACACAAAAAAAAAACTTTAACTTTTTGAAAGCACTGAGCCTTTATTTAAAGTTAATTTCGTTTTGTATTAATTGTATCTTAATTTCAATCAATGTTTCGTCAACAATTTACCTGGATTTAATAAATAATAAGTAGCGGTAAATATAGCAGACAATAATCAAGACACGGAGGCGCTGGCGCCTGAACTGCAGCTCGTTTCATAAATGAACCGAAACTCAGCGTCTACTTGCCTTACAGACCTGAGAAATATATATATAGCCTATATTATATTAGATATACTATGAAATGTTTACTGTGTGTCATTCATGTTCTGAATATGTTGCTTCACAGTAGCCTTCACTTAAAATCTTTAGTCCAAGATTGTTGGATAATACAATTTGCCACTGAATTAGTTTAGTCCGGTTATAGGCCTATGTACAACCGCGAACAGCACATGTTGTCCCTGAGCTCCGTAACGACATCTCTCATAAAGGTTTGCGACTTATTTTAAATAGTAAAATATTATCTGAAAAACACCTAGCCTCTTCGCTAAATAGCACACAAAATACCATTGGTATGCTACTTCCGCCGCCTGGCCGGAAGTTGCACCCACTTTATTTTTTACAGTAGCGCCCCCCGGAAACAGGTGGATAGACTATTTATTAATTCATTTCTGTTGTGAGTTAAAACTACACAGTCACGACAGTGTTTATAAGGCTGGTTATTTCTCCTGAACATATGTGGAAATGTGAGGTTTGATGGTAATTATCGTGTGTTTGACATGCTAACCACGAGGAAACTGTGGGTTAAACTGAACGCATCTTATGTCCTTGCCTAACTCTAAAGTAAAAATATACCATTTATTAACTGAAATGGTTAGGAGCAAATGTTATGTGGAACATAGTTCATGTTGTTTTCTGTATTTCATGGTTAATCTGTTTAATGATAAGTGACTGCTGAAATAGTGTTTCATTTTATTTTAGTGTCAAAGAAGTTGTAGAAAAGTTGACACAGGACTAAATGTTAAAAATGCAGGTTTAGTGTTTATATAAATACACAGTTATAAAAGTGAAGTTATAAAAATGTGTACAAAAATGTATTTAAATTACGGTTATGGTGACTGTTGTGATACATTGTTATGCATTGCTGATCTCGTCTGCGTATTAATGTGAACTAATGTATTGATGTATACATTCAATTCTCTGTTATATATTGTGTTGGAAAAGAAATAAAATAGTTCACACAGCCAATACAGCTTGATGCACAGACAACAAGGAGTTTGTGTCGTCTCATTTATTTATGTCTATTTTCCCCTTTTCCAGGGGTGCAACACATGCGCGAGAATTGAGATCTCCAACTACTTCAGTAAAGTTCTCGCGCGTGCGCGTCGTGGAAATCTCTTGAAGTCTCGTTTCAGGCCTACAGCATGGGGGTGAGTAATTAATGACTTAATTTTCATTTTTGGGTGAACTAACCCTTTAACCCTAAATCAAACATTTTATCAAGCATTTGTTGTTTCTTAAACCTTTTCTTACAAAACCCATAGCCCAATCAGTACAAACATAGTCTCAAAGCCTTAATAATTCACAAGATTTAACAAGTTGTCAAATTCGTACAATACTTGTACATAATCATGCAGCTTTAACTCCTAGTGCTGTCAATGGCTAGTGCCTCAATTATTAAGGCCTGGGACACACTGGCTGCGTGGCGTTTCTGTTGCGTGGCGGCTGCGTCGCGTTTTCTGTGTCTTTGCCATAGACTGTAAAAAAGATGGACGACGCCCCTTCGCTCTTTTCCATCGGAGAGAACTGAAGCCGCCAGAGTCCCGATATGGCGCTGACATCTTGGAACTTGAGTCTGCGCACTTGCGTTTTCGGGACCAGTCATGCGCAGTCGTGAGCAGGAAGTAAAGCCGCGAAATCAAGGCCCTGCCCTCACTCTAGCAGAATCAATCGCAAGCACACGCCCCTGCACTTTTCTTAAGTGGCCTCTGTCTGCTCCGTTCCTCTCCAATGATGTCTGCTGATTGCAGTACTTCGTTAAAATAAGGTAAATACAGCTACTAACCACATGGTCAACATTATGAAAAAAAGTCCGTTGGTGCTTCAGTGACGACTTCGCACAGAGAACCTGTCAATCACAGCTGTCAATCATGATGTCACAGCACCGTTTTTATAGCATCAAATAACTAACTAAAAACAAACTTATTCTAAAACAAAACACTTGAAATTACATCAACGTGATAGAAACTACAGTAAATGACAGAAACTATCTTTGGGAAAAGGATATGTGAAGTGTAATTGAATTGTTTAGTTGGTCTCACGTCCCATTGAATAACATGGGGAGGCGGGGTTTATGACCTATTCTAGGACCGGCCTCTGGGGGGCGATCGAGATGTTTTGGCTTCACTTTTGAGGGCTTGTGCGGCACGCTAGAAGCGTGTCTGACGCGGCGCTGCTGCTGCTGGTGACGTATAGGGAGGGCGCCGACAGACCAGTCTACATTTGTATTAGCGATGTTTTGCTCTTGCCTTTACGACAACTGTTATCACACATCTTCTAGAATCCTAAAAATGGGTAAGTGGACTGTCTGTTTATTTTAATATTACATTTACAAATTGTGTGAAGCTTTAAAGAGCCTATATTTGTTGGACCGTCACTCAGAAGACACACTACATAAGCTATACAAAATGTGTAAATATTATTTACAATTAATTGTTATTGTAGCCTATTCTATCTGAATATATCCTCCTGAGGCCCAGACATTTTTTTCAAATAAGTTTTTTGAATTTTTAAGAGCATTAAGAAACAAATTGGGGGGGGGGGGACAATATTTTATTCATATGTTATGCTATGACCTGACCTCAGTAGTGGACACCAGGACTCGATTGTTTAAAAAATAAAATGACATGATATTATATATGTAGGCAAAAGAGATTGGATTTTTTTTCAGTAACCAATAAATTTTGGGGATTTCAGGTTTTCTCTAAACTAAATTTGTATTAGGATGATTCTCAGATACGTTATGAAAGATGTAACCTAATGAATTAATACACCATTTTGCTTAATACAATATGTGAGCAAAATGGCCATAAATTAATATTCCCATTCAATGCCATGTATCTATTCACTGGTTCTAATTTATATATAAATGTGTGTAGCCATGATCAGATGGTCAGATCTGCATTTTCCTAAACTACTGGTTTTGCATTATTTTAATTCAGAGACTATGACAAAAGTAGGTGTCCTGGGACTGTTAATTAAGTTACTGAGTCACTCACAAAGCCCCTCTGTTTGTAGTTTGCCACACGAAACGGATGGTGCCTGGACTTGATTGAATTACTGATACTGATGCGCTCATGAGGTCCTTGTCTCTGATTAGTAAACAAAAAGAACTACTATGGCACATGTGACTCATCACCATTAAGCTAAAAGTCCAGTGACTCCCCCCCTGGGGTTTTTCGCTTACACACACAGAAGAGAATTGTGCAATAAGACAATGGGCAGTTGTAGCAGATATTAAACTCATCAAATTCGAAGTACACACACACCCAAGACACGGGACTGCAGATGACCAGGAGTTCATCCGGCCACCATCGCTCAATGAACTCTGAATACACATACATACATACACACGCACACACAAAGAGACAATCATTTGTGACCACGTGTGGTGAAAAGTAACGTTTCAAATGTATAGAATGTTTTCTGGTTGTGCCTCATGGGTCCCTTGTGACCAAATCTGTATAACTGTAAGTTTTATAATATGTGACCAATTGGATATTCATTTAATCACGAAGAATCATGTATCTTACTCTCACTAACTCACAATCACGCCGTACTTGGGACGGTTATAATCAGAGAAACCAAAGAAGATTGAATCATTAACCCAAAATGTAATATGATGCATTTTTTTTTTTATTAATACCAGTTTAGAAGTGTATTGTTGCTGAAAGTTTTATCTGCTATGCACATGACCCGTAGGCGCGTACTTCGCGGACCACAAGGTTTGCCGACACTCCTCCTCCAAAACGATTGGACTAGACATGTAAGAGAGGCGTGTCTCGAGCTCCTTCAAAACACACCGCCACGCTCTCTTCTGTGCAAAAGAAAGTTTTTCTAAGCCAGGGAGAGATTCCAAATTTCCTGCAAACTCCAGCCGGAGCTCTGCACTATTCTTCATCGTCGTTTTCCTACTTTGTTTTAATCTAAGTTTTCTTTTATTTGATCTACCTCAGTTTGATAGTTGACTTCGGTCAGTGTACTCACGAACGAAACAAGGCTAAGATTTATCGTTTTTCGTACGGGCCGCAGCTGAAGCGATCGCAAACATCTGCCTCCTATCGGAAGACGCTCCAGACACTCCAACTCCGCGACCAGCCTTTGTCACACAGCCGCACACAAAGGGGACCGGCTGTATAAAAAAATGTATAAAGACCTCATTTCTAATAAGTAGAAAAAACGAATGGTCAGTTTATATACGGGACGTCCCATACAGTACACACACCTCATATTAATCCATTTTACTGTAGCATTTTGCAGATATGCCACTTTAATTGACTTCAGAGGTGTATAAATGCCACATTTCTAATAAGTAGAAAAAAACGAATGGTCAGTTTATATACGGGACGTCCCATACAGTACACACACCTCATATCTAACCATTTTACTGCAGCATTTTGGAGATATATCACATTTTACAAGTTCAGAGTCCTATAAAAACCTCATTTCTAATAAGTAGAAAAAACAATGGTCAGTTTCTATATGAGACGTCCCATACAGTACACACAACTCATATTAATCCATTTTACTGTAGCAATTTGGAGATATGTCACATTTTACTAGTTCAGAGGCCTATAAAAACCTAATTTCTATTAAGTAGAAAAAATGAATGGTCAGTTTATATATTGGACGTTCCATACAGTGTGCGAACCTCATATCTAACCATTTTACTGCAGCGTTTTGGAGATATGCTATTATTCTAATTTAAACACCTATAAATACCTAATTTCTAATAAGTAGAAAAAAACAATGGTCAGTTTCTATACAGGACGTCCCATACAGTACACACACCTCATATCTAACCATTTTACTGCAGCGTTTTGGAGATTAATCACATTAATTGACTTCAGGGGTGTATAAAGACCTTGTTTCAAATAAGTAGAAATTCAGAATTTGTGGAGTGGGTGCTAGAGTCTTGTGGATCGCCACTCACAGTCGGAACTGAAGACAACAACACCAGTCCCACTCACAACCCAGTTCCCAGCCAAGACCACCCAGACTGTGAGGATCAACAGCATGAGCCCACCGCAAGCAGCGAGAGTGAATCCGCTGGTCCTGCCCAACCTCCCTCTCCCCCCACCTCTCCAAACCACTTGTAATAAACTTGTATGTTTCCTCAGTATCTGTCTGTCTCTGCAGTCCCAAGACACTCCTGCCACCCAGTCATCTCTTCCTCCCATCAGTCCCTCAGTGCAACTCGGCCTCCTCTCAGTGGCACGGCTACATCTTGTGCCTGCTGGGAGCCTTCTCCTCCTGGAAGTGTGGAGACTGTGGCGCCGCCTCCAGCCTCTGAGTGCTCCACCTCCGCTCCACCTCCGCCTCGACTCCAGCGTGGACCATCGCCATTCGGCCTTGCCGGGCTCCTAGGGTATGTCAGCTCCACTTGGGTTAAACATTGACCACCTTCGCCATGGACTTGCAGCCCACCTCTTCGGCTTTGGCTAGCTCCACCCCTTCCACCTCCACCTATGGTTGCTACAGCTCAGCCACTAACCTCAGGATCCCTGCTTTCACCTCAGGGGGTCGGCACTGCGGTTCAGTCGCGGTCGCCTAGGTCTTTGTGTCTCACTGCCTCATCGCTTCTCTGGCTACGCGGTGTGCTCCACCTCCATCACCGTCGTCACCTCCGTTAGTCCCCATGGTGGTGTCAGGACTCTTCACTCCATGGCTTCTCCCTCCTGCGCCGCCGCCGTGGGAGGCAGTCCTGGCTGTGGCCTGGGTCTTCGTCTGCTCTTCCCTGTTCAAGGCCATCCCCTGGCTGTCACCACCATCTGCAACATCCTGGATGGTTTTGTATGGCTCTCTCCGGCTTCCTTGTCCTCCAGCTAAGCCGCCTCTATCTATCTGCTGGTGCGAGGTCGTGCCTTCCAGGAGGTAGAGCCTTTGCCTTCATCATCGTGTTCATCTGCGTTCTACAACACAATCTGTGACATGCATATAGTATGGGACGTTGAAGTAGTAAAATATAACATATCTTTAAAACGCTGCAGTAAAATGGTCTGATATGAGGTGTGCAAACTGCATGGGACGTCCCCTATAAAAACTGACCATTAGTTTTTTTCTACCCATTGAAAATTAGGTCTTTATACACCTCTGAAGTAGAACAAAATGACATATATCTCCAAAACGCTGCAGTAAAATGGTTTGATAAGAGTTGTACACAGTCTATGGGATGTCCCCTAAAATACTGACCGTTAGTTTTTTCTACTTCTTAGAAATGAGGTACCTATAGGTATATAAATAGGAATAATGTGACATATCTCCAAAAAGCTACAGTAAAATGGTTAGATATGAGGTGTGTGTACTGTATGGGACGTCCCCTATATAAACTGGCCGTTAGTTTTTTCTACTTATTATAAATTAGGTTTTTATAGGTGTTTAAAGTAGAATAATGGCACATATTTCCAAAATGCTGCAGTAAAATGGTTAGATATGAGGTGTGTGTACTGTATGGGACGTCCCGTATAGAAACTGACCATTGTTTTTTTCTACTTATTAGAAATTAGGTTTTTATATGTGTTTAAAGTAAAATAATGGCATATATTTCCAAAACGCGGCAGTAAAATGGTTAGATATGAGGTGTGCACGCTGTATGGGACGTCCCGTATAGAAACTGACCATTGTTTTTTTTTCTACTTATTAGAAATGGGGTTTGTATATGTGTCTAAAGTAGAATAATGGCATATATCTCCAAAATGCTGCAGTAAAATGGTTAGATATAAGGTGTGCACACTGTATGGGACGTCCCATATAGAAACTGACCATTGTTTTTTTCTACTTATCAGAAATTAGGTTTTTATAGGTGTTTAAAGTAGAATAATGACATATATCTCGAAAATGCTACAATAAAATAGATTAATATGAGGTATGTGTACTGTATGGGACGTCCTGTATTAAACCTGACCGTTACTTTTTTCTACTTATTAGAAATGAGGTCTTTATACACCTCTGAAGTCAATTAAAGTGGCATATCTCCAAAACGCTACAGTAAAATGGTTAGATATGAGGTGTGTGTACTGTATGGGACGTCCTGTATTAAACCTGCCCGTTATTTTTTTCTACTTATTAGAAATTAGGTTTTTATACACCTCTGAAGTCAATTAAAGTGGCATATGTCCAAAATGCTACAGTAAAATGGTTAGATATGAGGTGTGTATATGGGACGTCCCGTATAGAAACTGACCGTTATTTTTTTCTACTTATTAGAAATTAGGTTTTTATACTCTGAAGTCAATTAAAGTGGCATATCTCCAAAATGCTACAGTAAAATGGATTAATATGAGGTGTGTGTTCTGTATGGGATGTCCTGTATTAAACCTGACCGTTATTTTTTTCTACTTATTAGAAATGTGGTATTTATATACCTCTGAAGTCGAAAATGTCCATCGTGTTTCGCATGGGGTTTGTATACTGTATAGCACATTGAATACAAGAGAACAGTAAACCATATGCATTAAATGTATTTAGAAAGAGTGAATACTTTATTTTGTCTTCTTGTGCTGTAAAGATCTACATAAAACTATTTATTGAGATGTGAACTATAAGAATAGAGAAAAAAGAAAGCATCTTGTTACATTGTCTCTCACAAATATGTGCAACTAACATGAAAGAAAGAAAAGGAAAGAAAGAAAGATAGAAAGAGAGAAAAAGATAGAAAGAAAGAAATAGAAAAAAGGAAGAAAGAAAGAAAGAACAAGATAGAAAGAAAAAGGAAGATAGAAAGAAAGAAAAAAGGAAGAAAGAGAAAGAAAAGGAAAAAAGGAAGAAAGAAATAAAGAAAGAAGAACAAGATAGAAAGAAAAAGGAAGAAAGAGAAAGAAAGAAAAAGAGAAAAAGAAAGAAAAAAGGCAGAAAGAGAGAAAGAAAGAGAGAAAAAGATAGAAAGAAAGAAAAAAGGAAGGAAGAAAGAAAAAGAAAGAAAGAGAGAAAAAGATAGAAAGAAAGAAAAAAGGAAGAAAGAAAGAAAGAAAGAAAGAAAGAGAAAGAAAGAAAGAAAAAGATAGAAAAGAAAAAAGGAAGAAAAAGAGAAAGAAAGAGAGATAAAAAGACAGAAAGAAAGAAAAAAGGAAGAAAGAGAAAGAAAGAAAAAAAGGAAGAAAGAAAGAAAGAAAGAAAAAGAAAGGAAGAAAGAAAGAAGGGAGAAAGAGAGAAAGAAAGAGAAAGAAAGAGAAAAATATAGAAAGAAATAGAAATAGAGAGAGAGAGAGAGAGAGAGAGAGAGAGAGAGAGAGAGAGAGAGAGAGCCATAGGGGAGATAGCACGTTCCCTCTCGCAGCCCTTACTGAAATTACCGTATTCATAGTAATAGGCGCACACACCCTTTTTTTTTTTGGCGGCTGGCTTGACCGTGTATTTTCAAAACGCGGCTGGCTTGACCGCGGGTGTGAGTTGGCACTGTGTGAAGGACGGAATAAAACCGTGTCGCAGACGTGTGCAGTGTAAATGAGGGGTAAGGCCTAGCTGGGACACACTGGCTGCGTGGCGTTTCCGTTTTTATTTCGGCTCCCATGTTAACAGGTTAGAACAGGTTAGAGCTTGCACACTGCCTGCGTGACGCGCGTCTCAGGCGCGGCTTGAGCCGCGCGGAAAACGCGTGCATGCTAGAAATAGAACCGACGCCTATTTTTCACGCGACACGCAAGCGTGTTGGAAGCGTTTCCAGGCAAAATAGAATAGGAAAATATGTTTATATGTTATTTTCTACACGAATACATATTCATAAATTACATTTTGATGGTTGAAAGTCTAGGTTTTGATAAATTCAGATATAGGCCTACATATAATTTAAAAATAAATAATGATCAATTTTCAAATATTGCACCTGTCATTACAGAACGAAATATTATGTAGGCCTAGTCTATTTTGCTGTCAATAGGCTACTGCTGACAGTGTCTTTATCAGTATAGGCTTTATCAGGCCCGGACTGGCCATCGGGAGCACCGGGAAAATTCACAGCAGTCAAGCCAGCCTCCACCTCGAAATGAGCGGTCAAACTAGCCGCCCCTATATTTCTCTATGCGCTTATACACAAGGTATTACGGTAAGACCGTCAACCATTCTGAAACCATTCAGTCAACCATTCTTCCAGCGAAGGCTATTTCAGTTAGTCCGTCCGTCTATCTATCTATCTATCTATCTATCTATCTATCTATCTATAGTCAGATATAGACCGTCCGTCCGTCCGTCCATCTATCTATCTGATGTTGTTTTACAAAATAAGAGCCCCCAAAACTCATATATTAGGTCTACCTATTGTCTGCATACATTCAGAAAATCATAAAAATAAAAGTCCTAATTTGCACAGACCAATTCCACCTCAGATGGAGAGGACACCTTCTCAAGGTGTCCCCTGCAAAATTTCAGGACATTCTGATGTTGTTTTACAAAATAAGAGCCCCCAAAACTCATATATTAGGCCTGCCTGTTGTCTCCATACATTCAGAAAATCATAAAAATAAAAGTCCTGATTTCCACAGACCAATTCCACCTCAGATGGAGAGGACACCTTCTCAACGTGTCCCCTGCAAAGTTTCAGGACATTCTGATGTTGTTTTACAAAATAAGAGCCCCCAAAACTCATATATTAGGCCTGTCTGTTGCCTCCATACATTCAGAAAATCATAAAAATAAAAGTCCTAATTTCCACAGACCAATTCCACCTCAGATGGAGAGGACACCTTCTCAACGCGTCCCCTGCAAAGTTTCAGGACATTCTGATGTTGTTTTACAAAATAAGAGCCCCAAAACTCATATATCACCTGTTGTCTGCAAACATTCAGAAAATCATAAAAATAATAGTCCTAATTTGCACAGACCAATTCCACCTCAGATGGAGAGGACACCTTCTCAAGGTGTCCCCTGCAAAGTTTCAGGACATTCTGATGTTGTTTTACAAAATAAGAGCCCCCAAAACTCATATATTAGGCCTACCTATTGTCTCCATACATTCAGAAAATCATAAAAATAAAAGTCCTAATTTCCACAGACCAATTCCACCTCAGATGGAGAGGACACCTTCTCAACGTGTCCCCTGCAAAGTTTCAGGACATTCTGGTGGTGTTTTACAAAATAAGACATATGAGAGGCAGTTACAAAGTTACGTTGTCACAACGTCGTGCTTACTAACTGGTAATGTCACAAAGTTACGTTGTCACAACGTTGCACTTACTAATTGGTAACGTCACAAAGTTACGTTGCAGCAACGTATCTGGGAATTTCACTTTTCCGGTTGCCACGACGTAACTAATTACGTCGCCACGACGAAAGTTTGGTCATCAGATTACGTTGCAGTTACGTAACAGTTACGTATTTGTGTTAGCTGGGTAGTTAGTGCAGGCAACCTCCGTATTCCGGCGAACGCTGTACGCATGCGCAGACCGAAGCGCCCTGCTCTCAGATCAGTTGGACATGGATATGCTTACACGAGCTAAAAAAGATATAAATACTGTTCGTTTTCTCACAAAAACCACTCGTTTCGTGTCTTAGGGCATCAATGTGTACTTACATTTACGAGTCATTAAATAATGTTTAATTTTGACTGCTCTTTGAGTTGGACCCCCTTCACCTCCATTGTATGACTGACAGACAACAACGGTTTTACCTAAAATTATCAAAATTGAAGATACTGTGGAAACAAAGACACCTACATCTTGGATGCACTGGAGGTAAGCTAAAACATATCAAAAATTAATTTCAAAGTGAACTATCCCTTTAAGCGTCTTCTTGATTATGCTGCCGTTGTCTGTTTTAGCAGAACACTGCCATCTAGTGGTAGCAGCTTTTCTCAGACAGTGTGTGTGGATCTTGCCAGGCGAAACCCGCGAAATGAAAGTCTCAAAATCCAAATTAATCAAATAGGATCGACTCAGAAACGAGTCAATGAATGCACGCATGTCACCTGATCCACAAATGCACATCTTACTTGTTGCATGCACAAATTCTGGCCTACATTAATACAAAATCGAGGTTTTGTATTAACAACCCAGATAGCACAAGTCTATTTGATGTTATATTTACATCTGGAAGACGTATTTTTAAGAGTGTTTGCTCATCTGCAAGACGTCTATAGGACGTTTCCTGTCAGATGTCAAATATACGTTTAGAAGATGTCAGTTTAACATGCATTCTAAATCATTACATCTTAAAGACATCTTCTAAACGTCTATTTGACATCTGACAGGAAACGTCCTATAGACGTCTTGCAGATGAGCAAACACTCTTAAAAATACGTCTTCCAGATGTAAATATAACATCAAATAGACTTGTGCTATCTGGGAACTATGTCTCTATTTGTACAAAATGCTGCACATTCATGTGATTTTGGATTTTGCACACACAAGTTGTATTGTATTAGTTTAAATGCAGTGACGCACATTTGTGAATTTGTCAAATAGATGGGTAGTTCTGCACATAATTAGCACCAGGCCTATTCATTTGTAGTTGTTTGTGTGTGGGTTGTGAAATGCTTAAAAACCGCGAAAAGAAAGTCTCAAAATCCAAATGAATCAAATGAGATCGACTCAGAAAAGACGTCAATGAATGCACGCGTGTCACCTGATCCACACATGCACATCTTCTGTGTTGTATGTGCAAATTATGATACACTAATACAAAGGAAAACATTTGTAGGCTATTCACAAAAATGTCTCTATTTGAACAAATTGCTTCACATTCATTCAATTTTGAATTTTGCACACGCAAGTTGAAAGGCATGGATAAAACATTTCTGCAACATGTATCAAGTTCATTGATAAATGTGCTTGCACGTGTTAATCATTTTGATACTATAATCATCCCATACAAGGCAGCTAACTACCTAGCTATATACATCTCCGGAGGACCTATTGTCCCCGAGAGACAGCCAAGACACTCTGCACAGGTCACCACCCCAGAGAGTCTCTCGCTTGCCCCACACCTCTCTTTTAAAATCCCCTTTGTGTCCTTCCACAGGTGAATGCCATCACAGCAGTCACGTGATCGCCCAATGACGACACACTACAGTGTCTTATTATTATAACTAAATTTATTGATCAAATGTAAGAATTTGACAAGAAAGATGATGCATACATTTAATAAGGTAATACAAATATCCTTTTTTTTTTTTCATCAAATGAAAAAAAAAAAAAAAAACAGTCCGTGTTTCAAAATTTTTATTTGGGTGCATAGGATGGCCTGGATGGGTGTAGGATTTCCCGGCCTGAAATTGTGTCCCATTCCGGCCCTGGGCTTTATATTTATGCTTAACATGAAGTAGCCTATAGGGCTTCCACAATACGTCCTCCCTATACGTCACCAGCAGCAGCAGCGCCGCGTCAGACACGCTTCTGGTGTGCAAAGACACAGAAAACGCGACGCAGCCGCCACGCAGCTGACACCCAACAGAAACGCCACGCTCACGCCACGCAGCCAGTGTGTGTCCCCGGCCTAACTCCCCTTTGGTGTGACATCTGGATAGCAGTCACAAACATCTTAATCCATGTCATTTCTTTATTCTCTTTTATACTTTTTTTTTGTATGAATGTCTTAATTGGTAACACTTTACAATAACGTTTCATTAGTTAGCATGAACTAATAATGAACTGCACCTAAACAGCCTTAATTATTTTTTGTTAATTTCAACATTCACTAATACTTCATTAAAATCTTGTTAACATTAGTTAATGCACTGTAAACTTACAATAAACAGCTGTATTTTTAACTAATGTTAACAAAGATTAACAAACACCACAACAAATGTATTGCTCATGGTGTGTACATTAACTAAGTTATTTTACCATATTGTATATTGTTACCAATATATTCAACATTTTTTTGTGCTGTATTGTCATCTCAGGTTTTTTATTGTCATCTTAAGGTCTCACAGGACAATATTGTGAAGCATTAATTTTACTTTGCCTAATAAAATAGGCAAATCTGATTTTATGCTGATAAGACAAAGTTACTTATCATAGAGAGGCTATTAAGATTATGCGACTAAGATTACTCAGTAAAATCTATTCAAATACAATCACTTTTCCCACGTCCTCTGCCTGCACTCTGCACCTCTTGTACTAGTTTTTACTATTTTAAATATCAGGACAAAATCTGATATGTCCTAACAGAGAGGTCTACTGATGACTGGATTGAACACAATTCATTTGTTCACTTTTCACTTGATGTATTGCACTTAAATTGACATACTTTAAAAGCAAAGTAGACTCTGACTGGATCTCACAACTCTGGAAGAGATGTATATTTCTCTGTACTGAATGTTGTGCTTCATACTTAAGACTGTCAGTTCATGATCTTATGTAACAGCCAGGAACATTAATCATGTCATTTTATATATATTTTATTCCCAAAGGATTTCGGAAACTTTCAAATTAATAAAACGTGTACATCAAATTGAACCATGTCTTTGAATCTTTTAATTCTGACAAGAACATTTAATAATACATGCATAGCGGGGCTGTATTCCTAGAGCGTGTACATAGTCCGCAGGAGACAAATGAATACAGTAACAATGCATCACTTCACTTTCAACCTCTTGTTGAAACAACTGTCAAAATGGATGGCTTGCAACATGACTGTTTTCAAAGATTTACAGTAGGAATGGTAAGATCACAGTACTGGTTGTCAGCAACTTCATACATCATCTGTCTCGGAAATCTGAAACAAAACTACATATTTGATGCTTAAAACAAAACATTTCTCCTATATATGTAGTGATGTTACGTCTGACACCGACGCTCCGAAGCTTGCTTCAAACTCGAACGGTCCTTGCAATGAACCACTGCTTCGGAGCTTGTATCATTACGTCACTAGTCACGTGAAAATGACGTCTGAAGCAAACACTCTAGGCTTGTTTGAGATGCGCCTTGCCTCGCCTGAAATGTAGTCGAGAGTAGGCGGCTGCAGTGAGAGGAGGAGTGAAAGAAGCGCAGGCAAGACGGACAGATCTCTCTTCTCGCAGTGGATCTGACACCTGTGAGATCAAATGCGGATATCGCGGGATTCACGGGATTCACACTCGTGCACGGTGTTGCTAATAAACTGGATGTAATTTAAGTTTTGTTGCTTGAATATGAAAATAAATATAATGAACAAGACACCCAAAGTACTTATTTAATTCCATTTTAAATAGGCCTACATGTTTATGAATCATTTTTTTCTTTAATACAGATGTGTTTTTATTTTAAATTAAAAAAAAAATGACATCACATAGATTGCACTGTCAGAGAGTTTGGGGATATCCACACATAATTTATACACATAAAACATGATATCAGAGTTTTAAAATCAAACATTTTAAAAGAGAACAATACATCACGGTTGTTTAAACCAATGAGCATTAAGCTGTGCCGTCAGCAAGTCGTTTCCCATCATGCTTTTGATCAGCGCAGTCGGTGGAGAGCAACTGCGCGCGACTGCAGAATCCGACACGTGCGCCTTGCGGTCGCGAGAGTTTTTTGACATACGTCGGCATGACATCAGAGCAAGGCGGACCGCACTCGGACACATTTCTAACCGGCATGCATCTCGCGCTGATCACCGGTGATCGGTTCTGCGCAGATTTTGCTCATCTCAAACAAGCCTACTGGTTCACTCCTGTAGTGAACCACCTGACTGCTTTGACAGCCCAATCCAGTGTTGACAGATTTGAAACCTGGCGGCTGTATTTCTTATAAAAGTGAAGCCAAACCATTGCAACACCGTGGGTTGTAGTAGTCGGTGTTTGGATTGGCGTTATTGTTGAGGAGAGTGGATTGAGTTTATTTCAGTATTGTGATGGACCCGAGAAAGAGAAGTCGTTCCCAAGTTTGGGAACACTTTAAACTTATTTCCCCGGATAAGGTTAGTTCTTTGACAGTTCTGCATACAAATATTTTTACATATGTAGTGAATGATATGGAGAAAGACAGAAACTTCAAAAACCCTATGCTACATTACAAGTACAACCAGTTACACAAGCACATCCTTTTCAACATACAAAAATATCAGTCCCACCAGTTAACAAGTTATAGAGTTCTGCTTCCCGCAGATAAACAAGATAAAGCTTTCACACATGATACTGCTAAAAAAAACTATAGAAACCATTACAGAAATTATATTGAATTAACCATTACATTTTCAAACTTCATGGGAATTTTATTGGTTGTAATGGGAATTATAGTGGTCTCTGTGGGTCTCTACTGATATGTGTTGGGTTCTATTGGTGGGGGCATTAAATCCTGATGGAATATGTCCCAAACACACTACAAAAAATAATTCTGTAGTGGTTTAAATGGTAAAAGCCAATGGTTCCTATTGGTATTTTAATAGAAACCATTAGAATTTCTGTGGTTCCAACTTTTTTTAAGCTGGTCTGATCTTCTGTCCTTGTCTAAAGAAATAATTACACAAACACACATCATGCTTAATGTTTTATTATCAAGGTGAACACATGAAATTAATCAGTATCTGTAAAATTCACCTACATAAATGAGTTTCACAGCACTAACACTGTTTCAGCTTTGATCGCCTCGGTAAACACGTAATAAACGGGGCGTTAACATATACGCCTACTTGCATTTTATGGTTGTCAGCTTTGTTGCATTACATTTACTTCACCAGGAGATGGTGCTGCAATTTCTATCTGAATGAAGCTTCGAGTAATGAACCATTTTCAACACAATTGTATCAGAAAGCAATAATGCTTCGAAACGCTTCATTTGGCCATCACTATATATATGCACGTCATTACATTCATTATCATCAGTTGAATGTGTGGTGGACAGGACATGAGTATCCATCGATACTAAAAATAAATGTTTATGTTCACATGTGGACTAAACAGCAGTTAATAAACTATTGCATCAACTGATCTTTAACTTCAGTTAACACAGAAATAAGCGATTAACTGCACTTACCTCTGCTCAGCCATGAACTAGTCGAAAGCTGATGACGTGACATGCAGATAGGCCCGCCCTCACGTGATACTGATTGGTCGATTGATAAGCTTAAATCTGATTAGCTAAATAGTATGACTGCTCTGTTTTACGAGTAAGCGCTGCCAGGAAAGTCTCAAAAACACACACACACACACACACACACACACACACACACACACACACACACACACACACACACCCAAGGCGATTCGTACGTGAATGACGATTTGCACATTCAAATTCAAGGACACTCTCATACATTTTAAACATTCAAAGGTTTTTGTGCATAACGTTAGTTGTATATCTACGAATTGTGTTTTGCATTTGTAAAATGTTTTTATGAATATGTCATTTTATTTTGCGCATGTGAATTGCTTTTTGTGAATATAATTTTTTTCACGCAGGTGAATTTTTTTTGTGTGTAGGCATACGTGAATTAGGTTTCACGCATGTGAAATTGTCTACGCACGTGAATCATGTTTCTTGTGTGAATTATATTTGAGACTATTCTGCTTCCATAAAAAAGTGCTGGATTTAAAAAGTAACAATTGCTGGATTATATGGCAACTGTCAGGATTATGGTCTGTTCAGTGTGTTTGTTCCTGTTATCCTAAAATAATCTAGTGTCAAAGTCCATGTCAGTTTCATTAAGTTCACTTAGTGTTCATTCATTAGCTCATTAGTTCCCCCATTTAGTCTGGTATAGGCTATATTCTTTGTTCAGTTCTTTGTCCTGTCTCATCAATATTGAGTGGTTGTGTTTTCCTGTTCTCCTGTGATTCCCCTGCCTGGATTTAATAAATGTTTGTATTTTTGATATTCTTTTTTACAGGCTATGGCAGCAATGCTGCATCGTGTCTCAGCCCTGGTCTTGCTATTCATTTGGCGGGAAGTGAAACTTCCATGTCGGTGCTGGCGCGTTTTTCCGTTTGAGTGAAGATCCGGCCTATGCTGGTCCAAGTAGAAAAAAAGGCAAATGAAACTTTTCATTCAGGATGTTTCCCTCAGGAATTTTTATCTTAGAAAATAACACAATATGAGCGCTGACAAATGTATCTCGTTTTAACTGGTTTGGCACAGACCACCAAACATTGGGTTACATTGACCCAGCACTGGTTAGGTGTGTGAGGGGATTCATCATTTGTATTGACAGTAAAAATGACCCATCAGCTGAGTTACAAAAAAACTACCCAGTATCTGGGTAAAAATAATAGAAAATAACCCAATAAAATGACCCAACATACCCACATTTGGGTTGAAAATAACACTGGATTTTTTTAGTGAATACCTGCATGCTGTTAAGAATCAGTGTACAGTGTTTGTATAAAAAGAGTTTTGACTGATTTGAGTTAATCAACATAGACAACAGCAGACAGTGTAATAATAAATATATATGTGTGTGTGTGTGTGTGTGTGTGTGTGTGTGTGTTCAGTAAAAGTGGATCACTTTTACTTCATCCTATCCACTTTTATTCTTATTTTTTATCTATTTATTTATTTTTTAGTAATGATGTACTGTGTGGACTTGAATGTATGCTATTCCTTGTGTCATTTGAATTGAATTGAATTGATCTCATTATTCTCTTCCACCATGTTGCCTGTTTTTTCTGCACACATCTCTTACACTATCTCCTCTTCCTCTTTAAGTGGCAAACACACTGGCACTATCCTGTTTCTTTCCCTTTATCTCTTTCACCATGATCCAAACAATACCCAGCTGCAGTGACAGGTACACAATTAGAACAATTAGAAGGAGATTATCTTCAAATAAATACACGTAATGGTCCATGTGGTTTGTGAGAAGATTTCAGGGATTATAGAGACAAAGAGATAAAAGAAGATAGCTCCTCTACTGGCAGACCATAGTGCTGTGTAGCCAAAACATAATAGATATAACCAATATCACTATCATTAGTGATAAATATGATGAACAAGCTGTCAAATAAGCACAGGATGAAATTTTGACTGTCAGTGAATAGAATTGTAAATGTAATCAGAAATATGGTATTGAGTTTTTGTGATGGTGAAGATCAGTTTATCGATAAACAGTCACATTTTTGATCTATCTGTTTTTTGTTTTGAAGTTGCACAGATCTGTTGCTGTACCGTCACAGACTGCAGAAGGAGTATGGCCGGTTGGACCATGGCCCAACCTACTTCAAATACCTCAAATGTGAGTCATTGTGGGGGGGGGGGAAAACAACTATCAATAATATTTTATTATATATTTATTTATTTTAGGCCTTGCTAAGAGATTTTATATTTTACAAATAAAAACAAGACACGCATTTGTGTTAATAAAAAAAAGTAAATGAAGAAAAATCCACAACTTTTAAGTCAACTGCAATTTTAGTTTGCAAGATCAGATAGTTTTTCAACAGTTAAAATAAAATTCATCTTGCTGGTAACAAGATGACAAGAAACATGATACCTGGTGAAACTTGGAATGGCGAGTGCAGTGTTCTTTTCTGTTTCTGATTTTGTAACATTCAGCGCTTTGCCTTGTATATTGAAACTCTCAGCTGTTGTTTACTGTAGTCATGCCAACTTTTATTTACAAAAAAAAGACTTTGTTTCAAAAGGACTTTAGTTCAGCAGCAAAAGGGGCTGTCCCCATCTGAATAGATCACTTAAGACATAATGTAAATAAAAGCCTAAATGCATTCTGTTCATCACATAAAGCGAGTGAGTCTCTTCCGAATAATTGGACTAAACCGGTCGATTCATATGGATTTGTTTTACGATCTCTTTATGAACTTTTTGAACCATCAAAGTAGTACTTGCATAGACTGTCAATGGACGGACAGAAGTCTCAGATTTCATTACAAATATCTTCATTTGTGTTCCGAAGATGAGCAAAGGTCTTACAGGTTTGGAACGACACGAGGATGAGTGCATGATGACAGCATTTTCATTTTTGTGTAAACTCTCTCTTTAATTCACTTTCTAGCTCTATACTAGATTAGCATTCCTGCTCCTGTTGGAAAAAAATCTCTCTGTTGCCATCCTGCTCCAAAGGCTTTAGACCTCCTTAAACACATTCTAACAAAGTGAGACATCTCGCCATTGCTCATCTGCTCAGAAGAGGCGTATTAACTGTGGGCCTGATCCTGTGCAACAGGTTAAGTAGGGAAGGGGCGGATTTGCATTGTGAGATGTCAAATTAATCAATCGAAAGAGAACTAGAGGTGCACTGTTCATTTGACTGCACTAACGCGGTTGTATGAGAACTGAACTCAGCTGGACGATGACTTTTTTTTTCTTTCTTTTTTTACAGAACTGCTTTTTTACTGTAGATGAAATGCACTAATTTAATAATTGATGATCTTAACAAACGGACAGAGGCGGACAGAGTACACAGCTTCATTACTTGAGTAAAAGTACAGATACCCCTCGCTAAATTTTACTCAAGTACAAGTAAAAGTACTACAGTCAGATGTCTACTTAAGTAAAAGTACTGAAGTACTTGTTTTTAAAAGTACTTGAGTATCAAGAGTACAAGAGTACATTTTCTAAATATTGCATCACTACTGCCACAGTGCTTACATTTATGCACAGAAACGTCCTACATGGAGTTATGAAAAATGTTAATGTTAATACATTGGAGAATGTAAAAGGAATTGAAAGTAAAATCAAGTCATTTTCATCTTTTTACCATGTTGCTTTATTTAACATTTAAGAAAATTGAAGAAAATTCAGAAAATTGAAATAGTCTGGCGAGGTGGGGCCATGGGTTGGCACATTCACGGGATGGTCCAATGGATGGACCTTCATCCATTGTTTCGTCCATGGTTTCGTCTCTTATCTAAATCTGACCATGGAGTTGACTTTGGCGGAAAGCTGAAGGTGATTGCTGATAGGCTGTCCCAATCAGTGGCGCCTGCACAATCCAATCACGTTTGAGAGGGAAACAACAAATTGAGGGTTTCCGAGAATTTTCTTTTTTCCATTTTTTTTTTTTTTTTTTTTTAGAAGTAGTAACGGGTACTCACAGTTATGGATAGAAATGTAGTGGAGTAAAGAGTACAATATTTGCCTCTCAAATGTACTTGAGTAAAGTCATGAGTACTCCCCAAAAAATTATACTCGAGTAAAGTACAGATCCCTCAAAATTGTACTTAAGTACTGTAATCAAGTAAATGTACTGCGTTACTGTCCGGCTCTGCAAACGGAACTGAATCAACACTGAACTGATTTCAGCAGAACAAAAGCCGAAATGTATAAATGTCCTGTTATGGCTTTAAAGCTGCTTTGAAACAATCTGTATTGTATAAAGCGCTATATAAATAATGACTTGACTACACTGATACAAGGCACAAAACAAAATGTGGCAAATAAGGTGAACACCCACCCCCATTTTCAAGTGACAATACTTATTTTTGGTGATCTGTCCCTTAGAAATTGGACAAAAAAATATTAAATTTACACATTAAGATATATTTGGTTCCCTTTCGTTGTCACTCCGAGTTCCGTCGGATGACGACGAATGGGGTTTCGCTTAGAAAGCCTATCCGCTTCAAGTAATACAAAACGAGCCAATGGCAAAGAAATGCCATGGGTCTGCAGAATTTGCAGGGAGCAGCTCCGCCCCACCTCGTGGGTATAAAGGGCGGAAATTCCAGCAAAGCAGTATGCAGATCCCCGCGGTACAGCGGAAAGTGGCAGGAAGACGGAACGTCTCCGTTCCCTACTCAGGGAACGAGGGTTACATCCGTAACCGAGACGTTCCCTTTCGTTGTCACTCCGAGTTCCGTCGGATGACGACGAATGGGGATACCAGTCTAATCACGCCACCTTCTCGGCTGTCTTCCAGTGCCCTGCGTAATCTGAGATCCCTGTCGTGAGACAGCATGGACGAAGGACTCCTATTAGCACAGGAATACCAAGGTACACTGGGGAGCATATCCCAAGGTTTTTAAGGGAATACGTAATTACTGCCAACCCAGAGGGGGGGGGGGGGGGGGGGGGGGGGGGGCTTAGAGAATACACATATGACCCGAGGGATGCATATGGGGAATCACTGGGGTGTCCAGCTGCAGGTGGAATATTTCAACCCCATGGGTGGCAAGGTGGCTTGCCAAGGGAAAGACACATGCTCAAAGAGGCTTACAGTGGAAATACACATGTGGGGGTAGCTCAGAGGAGGTACCATGCACACGGGAGGCACCTAGCCGACGCGCAGGCAAAAGACACTGGCGCCAGCATCAGGAGTGCTGGAGGAACTCAGGGCTTTCGGGAAGCTCACCTGAGGAGAATATCGCACGTATCCAGTCCGTGGAGTGGAATGGCGAGCAAGCGAAGACACCTAACGGGTCCCATGTTAGCTTGAAAAAGACAGTACATGGGAGGAGACTGGCTCCACTCGGAGATTGTAAAATCTGGCGAATGTGTTAGGTGTCGCCCAGCCTGCAGCTCTGCAGATGTCTGTTAGCGAGGCGCCATGCGCTAGAGCCCAAGAGGACGCCACACTCCGGGTGGAGTGGGCAGTCACACCAAGGGGGCACGGTCGACCTTGCTGTTGGTAAGCCAAAGCAATGGCGTCCACTATCCAGTGAGACAACCTTTGCTTGGAGAGAGCCTTTCCCTTCAGTCTCCCACCATAACAGACAAAGAGCTGGTCTGAGGTCCTGAAACACTGCGTTCTGTCTACATAGATGCGGAGAGCACGTACTGGACAGAGCAGTGCCAAGGCTGGGTCTGCCTCCTCCGGGGGCAGCGCTTGCAGGTTCACCACCTGGTCCCGAAAGGGAGTGGTAGGAACCTTGGGCACATATCCAGGCCGGGGTCTCAGGATCACGTGAGAGTAAGCCGGCCCGAACTCCAGGCACGCTTCGTCAACGGAGAATGCGTGCAGGTCCCCTACCCTCTTGATGGAGGCCAATGCAGTCAGAAGCGCTGTCTTCATTGACAGGAAGTTAAGCTCAACCGACTGCAAAGGCTCGAAGGGAGCACTCCGCATGGCAGTTAGCACCACTGCGAGGTCCCAAGAGGGTACGAGAGGAGAGCGAGGAGGATTCAGTCTCCTCACTCCTCTCAGGAACCTGACGATCAGGTCGTGCTTCCCTACGGACTTACCTTCTATAAGGTCGTGCTGTGCGGCAATAGCGGCGACATAGACCTTGAGGGTGGAGGGAGACAGCCTTCGCTCCAACCCATCTTGAAGAAAGGAAAGCACAACACGAATCGAACATCTCCGCGGGTCTTCTCGGTGAGAAGAATACCAGGTGACGAAGAGGTTCCACTTCAACGCGTAGAGGTGTCTCGTAGACGAAGCTCTAGCGGAAGTGATTGTAGCCACCACCGCTGGTGGTAGGGTACTCAAACCTACCTCGTCCCGTCCAGGAGCCACACGCGGAGGTTCCAAAGATCGGGACGAGGGTGCCATAGGGTGCCCCGTCCCTGAGAAAGGAGGTCCTTCCTCAGAGGAATCGGCCAAGGAGGTGCTGTCGCGAGGAGTACAAGTTCGGGGAACCAGGTCCTGGCGGGCCAGTACGGCGCGACCAAAATGACCTGCTCCTCGTCCTCCCTGACCTTGCGCAGGGTCTGCGCGAGAAGGCTCACTGGGGGAAACGCATATTTGCGGCCCCGCGGCTAGCTGTGCGCCAGAGCATCCGTGCCGAGCGTGCCCTCGGTCAGGGAATAAAACTGGGCGCAATGGGTCGAGTCGTGATAGGCAAACAGATCTATCTGTGCGTCCCCGAACTGGTCCCAAATCAGCTGAAACCGACTGGGGATGGAGTCGCCATTCTCCAGGGAGGGGCTGAAGCCGTGAGAGCTCGTCGGCTGCACAGTTCAGAGCTCCGGGGATATAAATGGCACGAAGCGACCTCAGATGCTTCTGACTCCATAGGAGGAGGTGGCGGGCAAGTTGCGACATACGGCGGGAGCTCAGACCACCCTGATGGTTGATGTACGCTACAGTCACGGTATTGTCTGAACGGACTAGTACATGCTGGCCCCTGAGCACGGCTCGGAAGCGGCGCAGGGCGAGCTGTACAGCCAGCAACTCGAGGCAATTGACGTGTCATTAGCGGTGGGGTCCTGTCCAGGAGCCCACGGCAGCACGTCCGTTGCACATGGCGCCCCAGCCCGTGGCAGAGGCATCTGTCGTTACAACAACATGCCGCGAAGCTCGTTCCAGAGGCACTCCGGCCCGTAGAAAACTGAGGTTCAACCACGAGGTGAAGGTCTGACGGCAGGTCAGAGTAACTGGTACTCGGAAGGTGCCGTGATGCCATGCCCACCTCGGGACTCGGTCGCGAAGCCACAGCTGAAGCGGTCTCATATGAAGCAATCCGAGCGGCGTTGCCACGGCTGCAGATGCCATATGCCCCAGGAGCCTCTCAAAAAGTTTCAGTGGAACCGCACTCTTGCCCTCGAACTGTCTCAGGCAAGTCAGCAGTGATTGTGCGCGCTCGCTCGAGTCGATCTCCATACCGAGAAAAGAGATCCTCTGCACAGGGCAAAGTTTGCTCTTCTCCCAGTTGACCCGAAGGCCCAGACGGGCTACATGGCGGAGCACCAAGTCCCTGTGTTCGCAGAGCTGATCTCGAGAGTGAGCTAGAATCAGCCAGTCGTCGATATAGTTCAGGATGTGAACCCCGTGTTCCCGGAGCGGAACAAGGGCTGCCTCGACGACCTTCGTGAAGACACGAGGAGACAGGGCTAGCCCGAAAGGGAGAACTGCGTACTGATATGCCTGCCCCTCGAAAGCAAACCGAAGAAACGGTCTGTGTCGAGGAAGAATGGAGACATGAAAGTAGGCGTCCTTCAGGTCGATCGCTGCAAACCAATCCTGGTGCCGCACACATTCGAAAACGCGTTTGGCGGTGAGCATCTTGAACGGCAGCCTGTGAAGGGAGCGGTTCAGCACGCGCAGATCCAGGATTGGCCGTAACCCACCAGTTTTCTTGGGGACAATGAAGTACGGGCTGTAGAAGCCGGACCTCATTTCGGCTGGAGGGACAGTCTCGATCGCACCCTTCGCCAGCAGGGTAGCAGCCACCGACCATAGTGGAGCGGACTCCCCTGCGCGGGGAGGAGACCGCGCGAACTGAATCGCGTAGCCGAGCCTGAGCCGTGCGACCCAGCATGACAGGTTGGGAAGCTCTAGCCAGGCTCCCAAGAACTGTACCAGCAGGGTCACGCGAACCACAGACTTCCCGTCGGTGGGGCAGCGAGGCGGTATGACTGGCCCGGACGTGGACGGCATAGCGGCCCGGTGTGGGGGCACAGTCATAGACCGCGTCCTGACAGAGGAGACCAGAGAAGGACGAACGTTCCACGGGGGTCTGCTCTGCCAGGGGTCTGGCGACAGAGGAGGATGAGAGCGGCACGGTCCGGGGACGGTGCGCACTGTCATCCGGCTCTGGGACAGAGGAGGACGAGGGATGCACGGCCCGGGGGCGGCGCACCGTGTCGTCCGAGAACTCTGTGTGCTCAGAAACGGGAAAGTCAGTTCTTTCTGAATAAGGATTCTTCCCCGGCCCTCCACCAGGGAAAGGAGTGGCCCTGCTACCAGCTCCTGGAAAGAACTGAGTCCCATCTCTGAGGAGCCCATCTCAAGAGTGCCGCTTAACCCAGCGTGTAGCGGGGGGCGGGGCTGGAGAGGGCTGTGGCGTCCCCCTGCGGCTTCCAGAGCCAGCCCGGGTGAACGGGCGGGGTGGGAGCCGCAGGAGGGCGCCTTCGGCGGTGGGCAGACTGAGGGATCAGCTCGGACGGCGGGGCCGTTGGGGCAGAATAAGCCTCAGTCTGCTCGTGGGCGGTTGAGAACTGTTGGGCAAAGCCCTCAACCGCACCGCCGAAGAGGCCGCCTGGGATATGGGGGTGTCAAGCAGATGGGTCCGCCCGACATCCTGCACATCGGACAGGTTCAGCCACAGAATGGTGTACATCACCTGACCCAGGGAACGTACGGCCACTTTCGTCGCTCGGAGAGCAAGGTCAGTGGCGGCGCGCAGCTCATTGAAGAGCCCTGGGTCAGTCCCGCCCTCGTGCATGTCCGTGAGCCTCTGGGTCTGGTAGACCAGCAGAATGGCCATGGCATGCAGTGAGGCGGCTGCCTGTCCTGTAGCGCTATAGGAATTCGCCACAAGTGTAGACGAAAAACTACAGGCTTAGGACGGGTGCTTAGGATCGCGCCGAGAGGAAGCACTCTGAGGACACAGTAGCATCGCAACAGAGCGTTCAACCGGGGGACCCCAGTGTACCCATGGGCAGCGGCCCCGTCGAGGGAAGGAAGGGCGAAGGAGATCAACGAGGGATCGCTGGAAGACATGGGGGTCTTCGAGGATTTCGAGATCTCCTGATGCACATCCGGGAAAAAAGGTATTGGAGTGGACGCTGACAGGAGTCAGCGGCCACACCCAAAAACCAATCGCCCGGGAAAGCATGGCCGTCATCTCAGGACCTGACTCGACAAATGCCATATGCACACCCGAAAGTGGCAGCACTGTCAAATGTTCACTTCCTGAAAATTCTAGCCCACCCTGTGATGCTGCGATGGACAACAGATCCGATTCTGGAGCGTCAAGGGAAACCCGCGGGGCATCCGAAAATAGACCCGGGGAATCCCCTGAACACTCGCGGGTTGCGTCACTGAAGAGGGGGGCGTGGTCCACGGACAAAGAGTCGGCGGATTTGTTCCACACACACACCCTCAGGTCACCCTGGCCACCAGCCGAAGTAGCACCTCACGTGGAGAGTGTTAGATCGGGGTGTGGATGAGGGGACTCTCTCTCTAACGAGATCATTGAGTCTCGACCGTAATGACGCGATGATCACGTTCCCGCGGGGAGAACGTGAGTCATCCACAAACGCTGCTCTAGCGTGATGAAGCCCAAGCACGCAGAGCAGAGAATGTGCCCATCAAAATCGGAAATGAGTCGACCGCAACCAGAAATGCACGGGCGAGCCGTCTTTAAAAAGACGTGCCGCGTGCGAGCTCTTTTGTGAGAGGAGGAAGAAACTCCCCGATGTTGAAGCGAGCAGGGAGAAACACACTCATTGGCAGATCACTGCACAGATCAGCAGGCAATGTGAACTCGCTGCAGATCGCCGTCACACCAACACCGGAGAGAGTGGCTCGTCTCGTAGAGTGAAGTCAGAAATGGCTGTGGAGCGAAGAGATACTCTTGGCTCCGAAGCGAAAACATGCCTATTTGCTATGAGCGTGCTCCTTAAATACCCACGAGGTGAGGCGGAGTTACGCTATGCAAATTCCGCAGACCCATGGCATTTCTTTGCCATTGGCTCGTTTTGTAGTACTCGAAGTCGATTGGCTTTCTAAGCGAAACCCCATTCGTCGTCATCCGACGGAACTCGGAGTGACAACGAAAGGGAACTAACGTTAAGGTTGCCAATTGTCCCGTCTTTTGGGCATAACTACTTGTCCCGAGCGTGATCTCCCTTGTTCTGTTTTTTGACTGCAACGCTGATCTATCCACTGATTGATACAGCAACAGGGCTGATCAGTTTAGGCGAATGCAAACAATGTGATTATTGAATCCAACATCCAGCCACGCAAGATGTAGAAAACGTTTTTTTTTCTGTTTAATAGTTTTTTTTTTCAGGATTCTTTGATGAATAGAATGTTTCAGAGGTTTCTGAAATAGAAAGCTTTTGTAACATTATAATATACTGTTACAAACTTTCTATTTTGGTTTGTGTGTAATGTGAATTTTTTTGAGATTCAGTATAAAAAAAAACACTATTTTGAATCTTTATCTGAAGTTCTATTCTATTCACTATGTGCTTTTTTTGTTGACGTAGCTGTAGCCACTATGTTGTGGCAGACATAAACAGTTTGAAGGGGTCAAATCTTTTTCAAACTCAGCCCATTAATGGTGTGAAAGGTTTTCTTTTCCAGACTGGTACTCCAACGAGATACTGTGCCATAAACCACAACATGCCTATACTGCGAGAGAGAGTTATAAGGGCACAAACCATCAAACTGACAGTTTTATTGCCCAATAAAATGGTTCCCACGCTCAAGCCACGCCCCCTTTCTACCCCACCCACCCACTTCCGGTTTGAACACCTGGACCGTGGGAGTTTTCCCCCGGCCCCCTCCTCCTCTTTCCACCCCCCCTTAGGATTGTGAGGATTTGAAGTGTGGGCACAATTCGTCAGTGTGACAGTTTTATTGCCCAATAAAATGGTTCCCACGCTCAAGCCACGCCCCCTTTCTACCCCACCCACCCACTTCCGGTTTGAACACCTGGACTGTGGGAGTTTTCCCCCGGTCCCCCTCCTCTCTCCACCCCCCCTTAGGGTTGTGAGGATTTGAAGTGTGTCAGAGAAAGTTTTATGATTTTAAAAATGTAAAACGTTCAAAAATGTTGAAAAACATTCAAACAATGTGTTTTCAAAGCTTTTTTTAAGAAGGTTGACCGTAAGGTTGACGAGGTAAGTTCAGTGTTTTATCAGAGTCCGTTGTACATTCAAAACCAGCTATAAAAGTATAAATTGTATTTCTTATTAAGTGTTTAGTGTAAAAATGTCATCAGACAAATATTCGTTTGTACAAAACGTTGAAAGAGGAAGATAAGTTTAACCAGTTTTTGTGTTTAAACGTGTGAAAGAGCGCAGAGTGTTATCTCCGGGGTGCACGATAAAAAACACATCTGATCGTTCAAGAGGTCTGACAGCAATGATGCCAGCAAACTCTGCACACCACCCCACACGCTGACTCCTCCCACGACACACCCCACATGTGACGTGTGTGGGAAAACACCGCACAGGGGGGTCCCAAGCGTCATACACAAACCACAGTGAATTGGTGTCACATGAGATTTAAAAAACGAGCGCGAGCTCAGAGCGTAATACTTGTGATTTTACGCTACGGGCTACGGCAGACCCCAAGACTCCCGAGAGATGCCTTGATGAAGCTATGATGAATTTAACTTTAGCTCCGCGAAAATTACAAGGACTGTGCTTAACAAAATTTCTCCATGAACCAACGGGGCATGTGGAATATATTTTTCATTTGTGAAGTCAGATTGACCAATCCGGATATAACGATTGGAGATTTACATATACAACAGAGGACATTTGGTTTTCACAGAGCGAGATATTGGATTTTATTTTTTACCACGTTATAGAGAGGCTTGAAAAGACAGAGGATACGTATTAAGAAATGGGGAAGATACAGACTGCTCGCGGGCCGCGTTAATAAATACTCACGTATTAATTAAATGTTTTTAATAAAAAATAAATAATAATAAATATTTGCACTGAATCTGAGAGGGAGAAAAGTGGATGACTATGCCTAGACATTAAATTGTTTTAACCGGACACCCTGTACCCATTTAATTACTCCGAAGCAGAAAAGTTAAAAGTGAACAACATGTTTCCTTCGAAACGGACAAACATGCCCGTACATATTCCCTGAGACACAGTTGAAGTCTACACGACATGCATAACATTACTACATACTGTACAGATAAATAACATCATGCGACAGCTAGGTGATAATATAAAGTGCAAACATAATTAACAATGTAAACATTTAGACGGAATGCCTCGCGATCTAAATTCTCTCTTATGAACGTATTATACAATCAAATATGCAAATGTGTTTACAAATAGTTGTACGCACACACATTATCCTTAGTTGACAACACTGGATTTTAACTATTATTTACACTGAACAAGCACATCTGCACATTCTCTCTCCATTAGATGTTTTCAAACTTCCCGGAAAGTTTTTGAACAGTCCAAATCATGAGCAGAGGCGGGGGTGTTTGGAAGAGTCCATTTCCAAAGGTTTTTTTTTTTACTATTTTCTAACAAATAACATTATGTCGCAGGAGAAGTTCGCACACATGCGCACACCCCTACAATGTATTGGATGGCTGCGGTAAGATCAGGGAGTTGGTTTAATTAAAGAAAGTTTCGTTTTTCACATATATTTGAAAAGTTCACCATCACATTTAAAACTTAAAAAGAAAAAAGCTGTATAAAGTTAAAATACAAAGGTTATTCGTACATTTTACTACGTTATAAGAAAATGTTACCATGATGCTTCAAAGTATGGAATAGAACTTTTTGAACATTTATACGATTTTGAACATTTATAAATTTGTGTGTTGCAAAAGCAGAAGTGTATTTTCTTTAAATAAAGATTTACCTTTTTTTATTTTCTTTAAATAAAGATTTACTTTTATTCATGCTTTAATTTCTTTAAAACAGTCTGATGACATGCATTATTTCTGTGATTAATTAATGTTGCCAGGGGTTTCCTCAAACAAGTAAAAGCGCTTTAGGTGTGTGTGTGTGTGTGTGTGTGTGCGTGTGTTTGTGTGTGTGTGTGTGTGTGTGTGTGTGTGTGAGTGTGTGTGTGTGTGTGTGTGTGTGTGTGTGTGTGTGTGTGTGTGTGTGTGTGACAAACACATTGTATTTGCAGACTTTTTAAATCTATTTAACATTTTAAATGGTTTTCTTCTGACCAACTTACATTTAATATGAATTACCTGAGGCGTTTAACTACCGCATATAGGGAATGCAAGTTGATTTGTAAGTTTCAGGCATAGTGCAAACATGCAATGTTCGAGAAAAAAGCTCATATTGGTGTAATCTTTGTATTACGTAAAACTTTGTGTAGAGATGATCCAGGCATAGCTTTTACTAAAAGAAACTTTATGGAAGTCATTTTCAAACTGTGAGTATGTTTCAACATGTAATTATACCATATTTTATTTTATGGTTCCATATTGCTTTAAAGTGTTTGTTTGTTTGTTATTAACTAATACTTTTATTTTTTAACTAACACTTCAACATCCTGCACAAATTAAAGAAACATACGAGCTAAGAATGTTCTCTAATCCCAAATAAACAGATAATGGTATGTTCACAATCTTCAATGTGTTAGATACTACTCAGCAAGCGTGTAAATAGTTGCGCTTAAATCTTTGGGTGTATTTTTACACACCAACATATTTTGTCATACCGCAGTGATGCAAAGTTCCACACTCTTGTAAAGCCTACAGACTAACTTTTAAAATATAATCTTTATACAGGAATCACACGTGTCCAAAACATCCGTGTAAGATTCAAAAGTCCAAATAACTAAGAAAAGAGGGGTTGAGAGCCGTCAACATTCAGTGTTTATGAAAAATGATAATTAAGAATTTAAGTGATAGTCTTTCTGTTTGAGAATGTTTGACTAATTTGATACTTCGTTTAGTGCAACTTTCCCTCTATCTATGATGCTGAATCACACAAGTATTAACACGAAAAGTAAGCGCACGCTGTTTTACACTTAAACTATTACCACAGAATCACATCCGACTATTGCACTGAGAGATGTATATTCATTAAAGCTTGAGTTAAGTTAAAACCAAACATATCTTCATACCTGTTGTGTTCTGACACAATGCCAGACACAAATTGTTCTAACAAATCTTTTTTTTTGTTTTATAAATACACTTTTCTTATTTCTACAAATATCAGTGCTAAATATGGAGTTAATACACAATGAAACGAGAATAATGCTACCAAATACGTCTGACACAATGTTTTTAAGAAAAAGCAGTGTTTTAAAATACAGATGTTTTTTCTTTTGACAAGCCTACAATTCAAATGATCTCACCCCGTGGTGTTTAACATCCAAGAGCTGAAGAAGCAGTTCTTTATGCAAAAAAAGCAAATTTAAAAAACAACAATAATACAAATAGTTTAAGTTGACAATTGACATAAACAAAACACATCCCATAAGTTATAGTAAACATTTACAATATGTAAATAGATACTGTCAGTTTTTGTTAGAGTACCTGTACCACATTATTGTAATGCAAACAAATTTGAGGGTTAACGTTACCTGTCCTTGTAAAGGCTATGGATAAAATTCAAGTATAATCTTTATGCAGCAATCACACTTCCACAATTTACTACAAAAGTGTGTAATCTTACGGGACGAAGGTCTATGTGTGTCGTCCTGATACTTGTATGTTATTCTAAGTGATTGGTTTAATTTGGGTTTTGTATCGTTTGTTTCTTTTTTTGTGTTTTTGATATTCTGCTTGTGATTTTGTTTATTTTGTTGTCTAAAGAGAAGGGGAATAACCCACCATCACCCCCTATTGTGCTGATTACGGTCCATTAGTATCAGCAGGTTGCTGGTGTTGCTCTCGAAGAAAGACGGCCCTTTTTGTGGCCGTGTGTGTCCCATCCACTTTATAGATCATGTGGAAAGTATATGTGTCTTTTGTTTATTACTGTTGTATTGACTGTTCTTGTCTTTTCCCTTCAGAATCTGGGGGATCCGTGGTTCCTGAAGTCTTCTGGGTGTGGTGGTGGTTGACAGCTTGCAGTGTTCACAGTGGGTGGAGTGTTGTGAGAGCACGAGTGATTGCTGTGTCCATCCGAGGAGCAAGACAGATTCCCCAGGTTCTGAAGTGGTAGGGGCGTTTCTGTGTGTGCGTGTGTGTGTGTGTGTGAGAATGTGAACGCGCGTGTATGTGAAGTCTGATTTATACGCTTTTAGGATTTATTACCAGAGATTGTGTTGTATTTTATTAAATGGTGCTTCTGAATAAACTGTTTTATACCATTCTCATTGTCTGTTATCTGACGCAGCCACAACGTATCTGTGTGCTTTGTATCTAAATTATTGGTGGGTTCCCGGACCGTTCCGGGTGGCGTAGTCGGACTTAACCAAAAAAAAAACCCAAACTGCCACATTAAGTTGTCATAATCAAGACATTTTTGTCTTGGTTAATGTCAAGTTGTCATAACAAAGACCTTTTTTTGTCTTTGTTAATGTCAACTTGTCATAACAAAGACATTTTTGTCTTTGTTAATGTCAAGTTGTCATAACAAAGACATTTTAAACAATGTCAACTTTGCATTAAAAGTGTCATAATTTACCGAATGACACTTAATGACAATGTCATAAACATTCATAAACATTCATAAAGACTCCTTCATGTTCATGACAGGTGTTATGTCATGTTTATGACAGTATCATGTCAGTCTTATGCACACCCCTTCAAATAAAGTGTTACCGAAAACACATACTTTTTTGTTTCTCTGATGGAACAAATGGTAAGGTTGTCATGATAGATCGACGGAAGCAAGTGCAGATAAACTCTTTATTTGAAGTAGTAACAATGAGGAAGTCCAACATAGACAAACAGGTAAGTGGCGCAGGGACTCCCATGGTCAGATGATAAGAGTGCAGAAACAGTGGTGCGGTGATGAGAGTCCAATGACAAATTGATATCCAGAGAATCCACAGAAACAAGAACCCGAACAGGATGGACATGAGATTTGAACGCACCTGGAACACAGACACACCGGGGAAACCACATACAACGATCTGACAAGGAAGATGGGAAGGTGATGAGTATAAATACACATAAACAGACAAGCTGCAGCTGGTTATGGGATAATGAGTGGATGGCTAATGAGTGCTGATGAGCGGCCACGCCCATCTAATCAGCGCACCCACATACAACAACAGAAACACGAGACAAGAAGAAGACAAAGGATTTACCAACCGTGACAGTACCCCCTTCCGTAATCATCGATAAGGGAGTGATCAGGATGGGGGCTGAAACAAAGCAACCCTTAAGTTTGGCAAACGCAGCTTCGGCTGCGTCTGACCACCTGAACGTCATTCTGGGGGAGGTCAAAGCGGTCAGATGCACGGCTATTCAGCTGAAATTGCGAATAAAACGTCGGTAAAAATTGGCGAACCCCAGAAACCTCAGTAGGGCCTTACGGGAATCTGGATTTGGCCAATCCACCACAGCCTTTGTCAGGATCCATGCGCATTCCCTCAACCGAGATGATGTGTCCTAGGAAAGGAACAGACTGTGCATGAAAAGCGCATTTCTCCGCCTTGACAAAAAGCCCATTCTCTAGCAACCTCTGAAGCACTTGTCGGACGTGTTGCACGTGTTCCTGGAGAGACGATGAAAAAATCAATATATCATCCAGGTAGACATATATAAACCGATCGACCATGTCTCGCAAAACGTCATTGACAAGTGCTTGGAAGACCGCTGGGGAGTTGGAAAGGCCGAACGGCATGACCAAATATTCAAAGTGCCCCCTAGGGGTGTTAAATGCGGTCTTCCACTCATCCCCCTCCCTGATGCGGACCAAATGATAAGCATTCCGTAAATCCAATTTCATGAAGATAGATGCTCCTTGCAACCTCTTGAAAGCTGAAGACATCAACGGCAAAGGATGAGTATTCTTTACCGTGATGTTGTTCAACCCCCAGTAATCAATACAAGGTCGCAACGATCCATCCTTCTTCCCCACAAAAAAAACCACCTGAACACCTCCTTCAGGTCCTGATACTCCGTGGGCACGTTTGATAAATCCACTGTCTCCTCCTGAAACATAGGAACAGAAACAGACGGACAGGCAGACACAAGACAGGACTTATGACAAAAACTGCTCCACGCTGCCACCGACTTGAGCTGCCAGTCTATTTTGGGGTTGTGACGGTTGAGCCATGGGTGACCAAGAATGATGGGTGCCAGTGGAGTGTCCAGAATGTAAAAGGAGGTGGTTTCAGTATGATTGCCAGACGTGATGAGAGTGATGTCTTCGGTGATCAGTGAAATGGTGGGGAGTCTTTGACCATTGAGTGCGTGTACCTCAATCTGGTGTGACAGGTGTTGGAGGGGAACTTGAAATCTTAGTGCAAATGAGTGATCAATGAAATTACCTTCCGCCCCTGAATCCAGTAGTGCCCGACAGTCGTGGAGGTGAGTTGACCATCGGAGTCTTACCGGGAGGAAGGTAGATGTAGATGAAGACTTCTCGGCAGAGATCCCACCCGACAGTAGCCTCATACTTACTGTCGGGCTGGGCCTTTTAACGGACAATTGTACGCGAAATGTCCAGCTCCACCGCAGTACAGGCAAAGGCCCAGGGATCTCCGCCTCTCCTTCTCCTCCCAAGAAAGCCGGGCTCGACCCACATGCATGGGCTCGTGATCTTAGACGAGGCTGACCGCACCCCCGCCTCCCGAACGCTGTCCCTCGATCCTTCCAGAAAGACGGTCCAGTTGAAATCGTCTGCTGACTCGTGATAGATGTGCGTTCACTCTCAGAGCGATCAGATCATTAAGTCTGGTGGGCAGGTCCATGGCGTAGATCTCTTTTTGGACGCAGTCAGCCAGCCCATGCAGGAACATGTCCCACTGCGCCTCCTCGTTCCATTGGCTCTCAGCTGCCAGGGTGCGAAATTCGATCGAAAAGTCTGATACGGACCTCTCTCCTTGTCGTAATTCAGCCAGCACCCTGGCAGCTTCTCTTCCCGTCACGGCCCGGTCAAAGACCCGCCGCATCTCGTCGGAGAGCCGCCGGAACGAGGAACAGCATTCGTCTTGGTTTTCCCACAACGCCGTTCCCCATAGCGCCGCTTTCCCCGTCAGAAGTGTCAGTACAAATGCGACCTTGGTCTGCTCCTCTTGAAACGTTCTGGGTTGGAGAGAGAAATGCATATCACATCTGGTTAGGAACGCACGACAGTAGTTAGGTTCACCTGAGTATGATTCAGGGACCGGTAGACGAGGCTCTGACGGGGGTGGGTCCGCTGGTGGAGGTGGGGGAATCGGCGGTGCGGGTGGCGCAGTGGGAACACGAAGCTGTTGAATCTGTTGGGTGAGCCCGGACACCTGCGCCACTAAAGCCTGAACAGCACGAGCCGTATCATTGAGATTCTTTTCTTGAGTGTCCATTCTCTGTATGCTGTTACTCACGAATGCCTCCAATGACGTTGAAGACTCTCCCGCTGCTTCCATGCTTTGAAGGTCAGATCGTTCTGTCATGATAGATCGACGGAAGCAAATGCAGATAAACTCTTTATTTGAAGTAGTAACAATGAGGAAGTCCAACACAGACAAACAGGTAAGTGGCGCAGGGACTCCGATGGTCAGATGATAAGAGTGCAGAAACAGTGGTGCGGTGATGAGAGTCCAATGACGAATTGATATCCAGAGAATCCACAGAAACAAGAACCGGAACAGGATGGACATGAGACTCGAACGCGACTGGAACACAGACTAATCAGCGCACACACATACAACAACAGAAACACGAGACAAGGAGAAGACATAGGATTTACCAACCGTGACAAAGGTAACTTAACTTTATGTGCAAACAATTAATTATTTTCTGCTTTTTTTGAAACGAGACTTCAAGAGATTTCCATGACGCGCACGCGCGAGAACTTAACTGAAGTAGTTGAAGGAGATCGCAATTCTCGCGCATGCGTCGGGGAAATCTCTTAAAGTCTCGTTTCAGGCCTACAGGAAGAAAAGGAATAGTCGAATAAAGTCGTTATTTTTGTTTGTTTTTTCGCACAAAAAGTATTCTCGTCGCTTGATAAATTTATAGTTGAGCCACTGTTGTCACATGTAATATTTAAACATTTTCTTCATTGACTTTCTGGGCCGTCAAGTTTCATTCCCTTAGGCAGCCTATGGATGAGTGATCAACCTCTCAGATTTAATCATAAATATCTTCATTTATGTTCCGAAGACGAACGAAGGCCTTACGGGGTTGGTACAGCATGGGGGTGAGTAATTAATGACTTAATTTTCATTTTTGGGTGAACTAACCCTGTAAATCATATTTGAATGAAAGGGGGCCCCCTGGTGGTTCGGGGGCCCAACACAACTTGCCTACTTTGCTAATAAAGAGGACCGTCTCTGTCTCTATACTTTGTGTTATATCACCTTGGCATGAAATATTGAACTCCTGTGTGGGTGTTTCTAATACTGGCTGAGACTACCATAATCTCTCAATATTTTTTTCCTCTTCTGGAAAGTCTTATAAAAGCTATCTTGGATCTTCCTTTTGCTAGTGGTGGAAATGGGAATGCAAAAAATATATTTGTTGTAGTTTCCATTCGCCACTTTTGAAGTTTACCCAGCGACTTCCTTTTCAGAGAACTCTGTAAACGTGAATGCTAAGCATCCCAAGGATGTTTAATTTTTTTGCTCCTTCTTTCAAAAATTCAGGACTATTAGGGATTAAATGTAATATTTTAAGAATCAAACATTGAAAAACGTCTCGGTTACGGATGTAACCCTCGTTCCCTGAGTAGGGAACGGAGACGTTCCGTCGGATGACGACGAATGGGGTTTCGCTTAGAAAGCCTATTCGCTTCGAGTAATACAAAACGAGCCAATGGCAAAGAAATGCCATGGGTCTGCAGAATTTGCATGGAGCAGCTCCGCCCCACCTCGTGGGTATAAAGGGCGGAAATTCCAGCAAAGCAGTATGTTTTCGCTTCGGAGCCAAGAGTATCTCTTTACTCCACAGCCATTTCTGACTTCACTCTACGAGACGAGCCACTCTCTCCGGTGTTGGTGTGACGGCGATCTGCAGCGAGTTCACATTGCCTGCTGATCTGTGCAGTGATCTGCCAATGAGTGTGTTTCTCCCTGCTCGCTTCAACATCGCGGAGTTTCTTCCTCCTCTCACAAAAGAGCTCGCACGCGGCACGTCTTGTAAAGACGGCTCGCCCGTGCATTTCTGGTTGCGGTCGACTCATTTCCGATTTTGATGGGCACATTCTCTGCTCTGCGTGCTTGGGCTTCATCACGCTAGAGCAGCGTTTGTGGATGACTCACGTTCTCCCCGCGGGAACGTGATCATCGCGTCATTACGGTCGAGACTCAATGATCTCGTTAGAGAGAGAGTCCCCTCATCCACACCCCGATCTAACACTCTCCACGTGAGGTGCTACTTCGGCTGGTGGCCAGGGTGACCTGAGGGTGTGTGTGTGGAACAAATCCGCCGACTCTTTGTCCGTGGACCACGCCCCCCTCTTCAGTGACGCAACCCGCGAGTGTTCAGGGGATTCCCCGGGTCTATTTTCGGATGCCCCGCGGGTTTCCCTTGACGCTCCAGAATCGGATCTGTTGTCCATCGCAGCATCACAGGGTGGGCTAGAATTTTCAGGAAGTGAAGATTTGACAGTGCTGCCACTTTCGGGTGTGCATATGGCATTTGTCGAGTCAGATCCTGAGATGACGGCCATGCTTTCCCGGGCGATTGGTTTTTGGGTGTGGCCGCTGACTCCTGTCAGCGTCCACTCCAATACCTTTTTTCCCGGATGTGCATTAGGAGATCTCGAAATCCTCGAAGACCCCCATGTCTTCCAGCGATCCCTCGTTGATCTCCTTCGCCCTTCCTTCCCTCGACGGGGCCGCCTCGATGGGGCTCTTCAATGAGCTGCGCGCCGCCACTGACCTTGCTCTCCGAGCGACGAAAGTGGCCGTACGTTCCCTGGGTCAGGTGATGTACACCATTCTGTGGCTGAACCTGTCCGATGTGCAGGATGTCGGGCGGACCCATCTGCTTGACACCCCCATATCCCAGGTCGGCCTCTTCGGCGGTGCGGTTGAGGGCTTTGCCCAACAGTTCTCAACCGCCCACGAGCAGACTGAGGCTTATTCTGCCCCAACGGCCCCGCCGTCCGAGCTGATCCCTCAGTCTGCCCACCGCCGAAGGCGCCCTCCTGCGGCTCCCACCCCGCCCGTTCACCCGGGCTGGCTCTGGAAGCCGCAGGGGGACGCCACAGCCCTCTCCAGCCCCGCCCCCCGCTACATGCTGGGTTAAGCGGCACTCTTGAGATGGGCTCCTCAGAGATGGGACTCAGTTCTTTCCAGTAGCAGGGCCACTCCTTTCCCTGGTGGAGGGCCGGGGAAGAATCCTTATTCAGAAAGAACTGACTTTCCCGTTTCTGAGCACACAGAGTTCTCGGACGACACGGTGCGCCGCCCCCGGGCCGTGCATCCCTCGTCCTCCTCTGTCCCAGAGCCGGATGACAGTGCGCGCCGTCCCCGGACCGTACCACTCTCATCCTCCTCTGACGCCAGACCCCTGGCAGAGCAGACCCCCGTGGAACGTTCGTCCTTCCCTGGTCTGCTCTGTCAGGACGCGGTCCATGGCTGCACCCCCACACTGGGCCGCTATGCCGTCCATGTCTGGGTCAGCCATACCGCCTCGCTGCCCCACCGACGGGAAGTCTGTAGTTCGCGTGACCCCGCTGGTTCAGTCGTTGGGAGCCTGGCTAGAGCTTCCCAACCTGTCCCGCTGGGTCGCACGAACGATCAGGCTCGGCTACGCGATTCAGTTCGCGCAGTCTCCTCCCCGCTTCAGGGGAGTCCGCTCCACTATGGTCGGTGGCAATGCCCCTATCATGAGAGCGGAGGTTGCAACCTTGCTGGTGAAGGGTGCGATCGAGACTGTCCCTCCAGCCGAAATGAAGACCGGCTTCTACAGCCCGTATTTCATTGTCCCGAAGAAAACCGGTGGGTTACGGCCAATCCTGGACCTGCGCGTTCTGAACCGCTCCCTTCACAGGCTGCCGTTCAAGATGCTCACCGCCAAACGCGTTTTCGAATGTGTGCGGCACCAGGGTTGGTTTGCAGCGATCGACCTGAAGGACGCCTACTTTTATGTCTCCATCCTCCCTCGACACAGACCGTTCCTGCGGTTTGCTTTCGAGGGGCAGGCATATCAGTACGCAGTTCTCCCATTCGGGCTAGCCCTGTCTCCTCGCGTCTTTACGAAGGTCGTCGAGGCAGCCCTTGTTCCCCTCCGGGAACACGGGGTTCGCATTCTGAACTATCTCGACGACTGGCTAATCCTAGCTCACTCTCGAGATCAGCTTTGCGAACACAGGGATTTGGTGCTCCGCCATGTAGCCCGTCTGGGCCTTCGGGTCAACTGGGAGAAGAGCAAACTTTGCCCCGTGCAGAGGATCTCTTTTCTCGGTATGGAGATCGACTCGGTCGCCATGTCCGCGCAGCTTACGAGCGAGCGCGCACAGTCACTGCTGACTTGCCTGACACAGTTCGAGGGCAAGAGTGCGGTTCCACTGAAACTTTTTCAGAGGCTCCTGGGGCATATGGCATCCGCAGCCGTGGCAACGCCGCTCGGATTACTCCATATGAGACCGCTTCAGCTTTGGCTTCGCGACCGAGTCCCGAGGTGGGCATGGCAACACGGCACTCTCCGAGTACCAGTTACTCCGACCTGCCGTCAGACCTTTACCCCGTGGTCGAACCTCAGTTTTCTACGGGCCGGAGTGCCCCTGGAACGAGCTTCCCGGCATATTGTCGTAACGACAGATGCCTCTACCATGGGCTGGGGTGCCATGTGCAATGGACGTGCTGCCGCGGGCTCCTGGACAGGACCCCACCGCTTATGGCACATCAATTGCCTCGAGTTGCTGGCTGTACAGCTCGCCTTGTGCCGCTTCCGAGCCGTGCTCAGGGGTCAGCATGTACTAGTCCGTTCAGACAATACCGCAACCGTAGCGTACATCAACCGTCAAGGTGGTCTGCGCTCCCGCCGTATGTCGCAACTCGCCCGCCACCTCCTCTTATGGAGTCAGAAGCATCTGAGGTCGCTTCGTGCCATTTATATCCCCGGAGCCCTGAACTGTGCAGCCGACGAGCTCTCACGGTTTCAGCCCCTCCCTGGAGAATGGCGACTCCATCCCCAGTCGGTCCAGCTGATTTGGGACCAGTTCGGGGACGCACAGATAGATCTGTTTGCCTCTCACAACTCGACCCATTGCGCCCAGTATTATTCCCTGACCGAGGGCACGCTCGGCACGGATGCACTGGCGCACAGCTGGCCGCAGGGCCGCAAATATGCGTTTCCCCCAGTGAGCCTTCTCGCGCAGGCCCTGCGCAAGGTCAGGGAGGACGAGGAGCAGGTCATTTTGGTCGCGCCGTACTGGCCCGCCAGGACCTGGTTCCCCGAACTTGTACTCCTCGCGACAGCACCTCCTTGGCCGATTCCTCTGAGGGAGGACCTCCTTTCTCAGGGACGGGGCACCCTATTGCACCCTCGTCCCGATCTTTGAAACCTCCACGTGTGGCTCCTGGACGGGACGAGGCAGGTTTGAGTACCCTACCACCAGCGGTGGTGGCTACCATCACTTCCGCTAGAGCGTCGTCCACGAGACACGTCTATGCGTTGAAGTGGAACCTCTTCGTCAACTGGTGCTCTTCTCACCGAGAAGACCCCCGGAGATGTCCGGTCAGTGTCCTGCTTTCCTTTCTTCAAGAGGCGTTGGAGCGAAGGCTGTCTCCCTCCACCCTCAAGGTCTATGTCGCCGCTATTGCCGCACATCATGACCCGATAGAAGTTAAGTCCGTGGGGAAGCATGACCTGATCATCAGGTTCCTGAGGGGAGCGAGGAGACTGAATCCTCCTCGTTCTCCTCTCGTACCCTCTTGGGACCTCGCAGTGGTCTTAACCTGTTAAGCTTCACCAGAGCGCGGGCGCACTGAAGCGTTTTTTTTTTTAAATAGTTCAAAGTTACTATCAGATTTAATGTTATTACCTTGACAAACTATACATCATTAAAAAGATATAAGACTCAAGTTTCAGTATTTGACCACTATTGTATTCTGTGAAACTTATAGTGACAGTTATGTCTTAATTTGTGTCAGGAGTTATGAAATTAAAAAATGAGTCGTTACCTTTAATATGAATTATGAGCGTCAGCCGGTCTCATTCAGAAAAAAACTCCCGTGCGATCGTCATGACAGCTCTTGACAAAACAACGTCCCTCAGGGCTTTTAGCTCAAACATGTGCAGATTTGGAGAAATATTGATAGATTCTCATAGGTTTACATCAGACTTCTATAGACAGGAATAATATTTATTGAATTTATACCCAAATGCGTCGATGTAATCATTTTGAGCGCTGTATACTCTGATGTACTGTGTTATCAATTCATACTAACGGTCTGGGGCGCTGTTTGAACAGTAAAGTCCATATATGGATCACATGAAGAAGAACTATAATCATGTGACATTCAGGAAGTCCTGGCACAACAAAGCTATCCGAGATCGCTGTAAAGTGCAGATAAAGATGTTTTGAAGACAATAAACATGATTGCAATGATATTTGATTTACCTGTGTTCTTCGAGTCATGTCAGGTATTTTCATAATAATAGATTATATGTATAATGTAATGCTAATCGAGATAGACTTTCAAATTGTGCAGAATACAATAAAATAATATATTTTCTATCTGATTTTTTTATCTGAAGCCAAATCAGATTACAGAAAGTTATTTAAAACACTCGACTTGCGCTATAAAGTAAGTTGAGCACAAACATAGTTTTATTCTCATAAATTGTCGTGTATTGATGGTGTGCTAAGCTAACATGCTAGCTAGTACTGAGCACCTGCTACCTAACTTCGGTGTAATTTTTATGATTTTTTTCTAAATAAGAATGCTTACTGAACTGTTTCGTTTTTTCAAAAAGGGCATTTGATACAGTTTCACTGTGAAGTGAGAACTTTTATAAAATAAATGAGGGATTGAAACAGTGTGAATTGCTAGTCGTTAGTGATTATAATGCAGACAAAAGAAAAGCATATTTAGAGCAATAAACAGGCTGGAGAGGTGTGAATATGTGCAGGGGAGACTGAGACTGAATGGGGCTCGTTTTTGCATCACAAAACAATAGAGGCAATAGACTGAATAGATGCTTATAAGATGACAATAAACACCAGTCTAATCAAAATAAAGTCATATGACATGATCTTGAAAAACATTGAACTAAATACAGAGTTTTAGACTTATCATCTTCAGATTTTAAATATAACATGGCCAGACATATGGCTTTAGCTGCAGTGCATTTCTAGATTGCTCCAGGGCCAACTTCAATTTTATTTTCATGAAGATGTTTCATAAAAATAAATGTATAATAACTTTACAAAACTTTGAAGCTATTTATAACTATTTTTTTTCATTATGACAATAATTAATTCTACATTTACAATAAACTTCCAGGTGTCAGCTTTCAAATGAGATCTTACTTGTGCTTTTAGTACAAAGGGTTCATGAACTGTATCTGTTTCAGTTTGGGAATGCCATATCTGGGGATTTTTCAAAAATGGGCTTGAAGCTTAACAGGTTAACTGCCCTGCGCAGCGCTCCCTTTGAGCCTTTGCAGTCAGTCGTGCTTAACTTCCTGTCAATGAAGACAGCGCTCCTGACTGCGTTGGCCTCCATCAAGAGGGTAGGGGACCTGCACACATTCTCCGTTGACGAAGCGTGCTTGGAATTCGGGCCGGGTGACTCTCACGTGATCCTGAGACCCCGGCCTGGATATGTGCCCAAGGTTCCTACCACTCCCTTTCGGGACCAGGTGGTGAACCTGCAAGCGCTGCCCCCGGAGGAGGCAGACCCAGCCTTGGCACTGCTCTGTCCAGTACGTGCTCTTCGCATCAATGTAGACAGAACGCAGTGTTTCAGGACCTCAGACCAGCTCTTTGTCTGTTATGGTGGGAAGCTGAAGGGAAAGGCTCTCTCCAAACAAAGGTTGTCTCACTGGATAGTGGACGCCATTGCTTTGGCATACCAGGAGCAAGGTCGACCGTGCCCCCTTGGTGTGACCGCCCACTCCACCCGGAGTGTGGCATCCTCTTGGGCTCTAGCGCATGGCGCCTCGCTAACAGACATCTGCAGAGCTGCAGGCTGGGCGACACCTAACACATTCGCCAGATTTTACCATCTCCGAGTGGAGCCAGTCTCCTCCCATGTACTGTCTTTTTCAAGCTAACATGGGACCCGTTAGGTGTCTTCGCTTGCTCGCCATTCCACTCCACGGACTGGATACGTGCGATATTCTCCTCAGGTGAGCTTCCCCGAAAGCCCTGAGTTCCTCCAGCACTCCTGATGCTGGCGCCAGTGTCTTTTGCCTGCGCGTCGGCTAGGTGCCTCCCGTGTGCATGGTACCTCCTCTGAGCTACCCCCACATGTGTATTTCCACTGTAAGCCTCTTTGAGCATGTGTCTTTCCCTTGGCAAGCCACCTTGCCACCCCTGGGGTTGAAATATTCCACCTGCGGCTGGACACCCCAGTGATTCCCCATATGCATCCCTCGGGTCATATGTGTATTCTCTAAGTCCCCCCCTCTGGGTTGGCAGTAATTGCATACTTCCCTTAAAGACCTTGGGATATGCTCCCCAGTGTACCTTGGTATTCCTGTGCTAATAGGAGTCCTTCGTCCGTGCTATCTCACGACAGGGATCTCAGATTACGCAGGGCACTGGAAGACAGCTGAGAAGGTGGCGTGATTAGACTGGTATCCCCATTCGTCGTCATCCGACGGAACTCGGAGTGACAACGAAAGGGAACGTTCCGTCTTCCTGCCACTTTCCGCTGTACCGCGGGGATCGCCTGAGCTCAGTCTTGGCTCCTCAGCGAGAAAAACATGCCTATTTGCTATGAGCGTGCTCCTTAAATACCCACGAGGTGAGGCGGAGTTACGCTATGCAAATTCCGCAGACCCATAGCATTTCTTTGCCATTGGCTCGTTTTATAGTACTCGAAGTCGATTGGCTTTCTAAGCGAAACCCCATTCGTCGTCATCCGACGGAACGTCTCCGTTCCCTACTCAGGGAACGAGGGTTACATCCGTAACCGAGACGTTTTTTCCCTTCCCCAAGAACAAAGCACATAACGTTAGCAGGGCTGAACTGAGACATATATATATATATATATATATATATATATATATATATAGCTTACAGCTCAGCTAACTGTGTTGGTTAGTTCGGTAAACGTTGTTTGTTACCAATCCATACATACCATAAATACCATAAGCGGATCCACCAGCATTCGTAGGCGTCGTAGACCTCTTCTTCTCCCTTGATTTCTGCGATTTGTTGCTGACAATCGCAAATAAATCTCCAGTACCCACGCAATCGACATAAACATACTTGCAGACGGCATCTTGAAAGTTTCGAGAAGTTTGTGATCAACTCTTGTCGCCCCGGGTGACACAGACGCCAGTTAAGGACGATGTAAGATGACGTAACCAAGTGGCGTCTCACCATGACGTAACCGACTGGTGTCTCATTTCCTAGGGGTATGATTGCACTAGCGCTTACCACTCGGTTTCGAGGGACAAGGGCTAGGGGTAAGACGAAGGGGAAGGGGTAAGGGGAAGGGGTAAGACAGAGAATTGGGATTGGACTTTAATCTCCCCAACCGGAAACTGAAGAGCATCCTTGCGTCAAATGCAGAACTTATGCGTGTGTAACGAGTCAGAAGGCTGAGGCAGATCCATTTGCAACAAGTTTAATAACTAAAAAGGGCAGATAAAGGAAACACAGGAATTCTTGATGGGGTGCGCTGAAAGCGGAGTCGAAACAGATAGTAGGTAGAAGGCAGGCTGCGAGCGAGCAGAACCAGGGACAGGCTTGAGTTCAGGGCAGGCGGCTAGCGCACAGAACCAGGGACAGGCTAGAGTTCAGGACAGGCGGCTGGAATCAGAATCCGGATCAGGCTGAGGGTCGAGGGGCAGGCTGCAGACAATCAGAGAAGTCAGAGTAGCGAGGGTCAGAAACAAAGGATAACTGATCACAGAAACAGCTCGGACATACAGTATCCTAAAAGACTCAAGAAGACACTGACCTTTTTGGAGTGTGTTATATAGAGATGTTCCGATACCCTTTTTCCCTTCCCGATACCGATTCCGATACCTGGACTCAGGGTATCGGCCAATACTGAGTACTGATCCGATACCTAGGTGTGTCTATACAGCTGCAATTCATACTAGCCCTGTATGAACTGATAGAATTATTTTATGGGGTGCTTCAGACTTATCCCTTAATAAAACATGAACAAATACATGCAGTGAACTAGAGTATTTTTATTATCTGACATACATTTCACAGCAATATATTATTTATTTTTCTTGAGTGAAAAAGAACTTAAAATGCAGCCACACATCTAATACTTTAAACTGAAAAAGGTATTTTAGATTTACAATATAACTGTATAAAAAAGTGAAAAATTATATATGAATAATATAAGAAAATAATCTCTTTATAATTTAAAGTCCATAAACAGTTTTGTTAAATAAACGGCATTTCAGTTTTGACCGCGGCTGATCATCCAGAACAATAAACTCAATACATGTTGTCGGTTATATTTATCGCTCGTTGGCTGTCTTTTGAAAACTTTTCTCTTTGTTTGAATGAAGCTTCCAGAGATTGTTGATTCTGGCGCAGCTCATTCTTCTCTGCCCTTGCCTCTGTGTAATCGTGTTCTGCGGGGTGACGCGTCTTCAAATGCTTTAAGTTACTCGTGTTGAAGTTGCTAATACTTGTTCCACCCCTCGAAATTGCAGTATGGCATACGAGACATGTCGCCGTTTTCCTTGCTTGTTGGTCCAGTCTGAAATACTGCTAAACAGCGGACATACTGCTATCGCGCGCACACGTTTTCTTCTTCGCTGCTCTAAACAGTGGTTGCTTGTGGCAACAGCACAACTTCCTGTGTCGCCACAAGCAACCACTATTTAGAGCAGCGAAGAAAAATTGATCTCCGATTTGCAGCGTTATGCAAAGCTAGCGTGCATAACTAGATATTGTTTAAGAAAATGGTATCGGATCGGTACATGGGTAGAAGTACTCGCCAATACCGATGCCAGCATTTTTATTGGTATCGGCGGCATTTCCGGCGGCAATACTTGTTCCACCCCTCGAAATTGCAGTATGGCATACGAGACATGTCGCCGTTTTCCTTGCTTGTTGGTCCAGTCTGAAATACTGCTAAACAGCGGACATACTGCTATCGCGCGCACACGTTTTCTTCTTCGCTGCTCTAAACAGTGGTTGCTTGTGGCAACAGCACAACTTCCTGTGTCGCCACAAGCAACCACTATTTAGAGCAGCGAAGAAAAATTGATCTCCGATTTGCAGCGTTATGCAAAGCTAGCGTGCATAACTAGATATTGTTTAAGAAAATGGTATCGGATCGGTACATGGGTAGAAGTACTCGCCAATACCGATGCCAGCATTTTTATTGGTATCGGCGGCATTTCCGATACTAGTATCGGAATCGGAACAACTCTAGTTTTGTGACAACTCTGAGACGCGTGAGCGGTGCCCGAGGCGAGCTGACGTCCCGATCGCTTTGGATGGGGAACGTTTTGTGATAACTCTGTGACGCGCCAGTGGCGTGTGTTAGTAAGCGTGAGCGGGCACGGGACTTATATTCATAACCTGACCAATATGAGGCTGTTTTGCCCGTGTGACAGAGCGGGTAGAGTAGGCATGGGCACGGACTCGGGGCCACATTTCCTACATTTAACATCTGAGCGGCATTTGCCAGCTTTAAGAGAGTGGGCTATGTGAGTGACACGGGGATTGTTGTGCTTGTGTGTAGGGGTGAACACTGAGATGTGGGCACTTTTGCTACACTTAAAACACCATCGGCTTGAGCCGGATAACCAGACTGATGCGCGAACGGCGCCTGGGGCGAATTGTTTATTAGTAAGCGTGAGCGCTCGTGAGCGGGCACGTAACTTACATTCATGGCCAGGGGCAGAATAGCCTCTGGGTTCTGATCGCCGCACTTCGTGGGCTCGAAAAAAACTGAACCGGAGGTATGGGCGTGGCACGCGCAAACTTGGTGCTGGAATACGGCGGCTCGCTGACAGCGATGGCTGGCTGTTTCACATGTGTCGTCCCGATTGCTTTGAATGGGGAACGTTTTGTGATAACTTTGTGATGTGCGAGCAGAGCCGGGGGTTTATTAGTAAGCGTGAGCGGGCACGTAACTTACATTCAAAACCTGACCAATATGAGGTTGTTATAGCCGTGTGACAGAGCGGGCAGAGAGTAGGCGTGAGCACAGAATTGTGGGCATATTTCCTACATCTAACACTCGAGCGCATTTTGCCAGCTTTATGAGAGTGGGCTCTGTGAGTGTTAGAGACACGGGGGGTATCGTGCTTGTGTGTAGGGGTGAACACTGAGATGTGGGCACATTCTCTACACTTAGGGCACATTCTCTACACTTAGGACACCAACGGCATGAGCCGGATAACCAGACGTTATACCCTTGAGAAACGGCGGTTGTGTGCAGGCGAGCGTGTAGCATTACTGACTCGCTAGCTGCCAAATACACCACTGCAGTAACCTATTTCTATGGGGACTGACAGGGCGAGATATTTCGACGGCGGTCTGGCCGCGGCGGGACTCAACCGTCTTTACCTTCTTGCTGCCGCTGGAAGAACTTCACATGCTCGCATCGCTGCGAGGACGTGCCTGAGCTGGACGCTGGGTAGCGCTTTGCACAGGAGGCTGATCATGTGAGCGGCCTGCAGCTGAGCTGGAGATCACGTGAGCGGCCTGCAGCTGAGCTGGAGCGTCGCTCCTTAAATCCGTGGCAGCTGGATCCGGGCCTTTCTCCTCCCCTTCTCGGCGGTGCCGTCCACTTGGGAGAATGTCGAGGAGACACGTGAGTGGAGTCTCGCGGAGAATGGTGCATTCCACGACTTAGAAAAAAAACTCTGTGTAGAGTTCCAGCAGAAAGGCCAGGATAGAGCAGCTGTCACCTCGGCATCCTATGCCTTGCATCAGGCGGTCTCCGTGAATGGCGCTTCTTGTTCCGCGGTCCAGCAGAGGGCGGAGTGACAGCTTCGGCGTTGAACACATCGAGTTGAGCCCGCAGGGTCGACATCGGGAGTTCTTCGCAGTGGACGCAGCCTCCCGACGAAGAGCGAGGGCTGCGTGGTCTGGGCCCAGGCAGAGAGCGCAGATCACATGGCGGTCTCCGGCACTGGGCGGGGCTCGGCACGAGCCACAGGAAGTGCGAGACATTTTTAGAAAAACGTCTCGTGCTCTTTTAGAAAGGGTGGTGTCGCAGCGGCGAACATGCACAGAATAGAGCTGGCTTCTTCAGACGCTGTCCTAAGCTGGCTGTTCGCTCCTTAGACGGCGGCGGCTTCTCTCATAATCCAGGGATGCGAAGAGCTTCGCTGAAGAGATGAAAATTAGGGAGTCAGCATCCGAGCCCCGCTTATATACGCTAAGCCACGCCCATTCTGGCAGGCCAAGATGTGATGAGGGCGCGATCGCCCTTCATTGGACGTGACGTCACACCTGGCTCAGTGGTAGGCTGCTGCAGCTGCCGCAGGGCAGCCAATGAGCACGCTAGACAGTCTGCTCTATTTCTGCTAGCTGGGGGGGGGGGGGTGTTACCGATCCTCTGCTGTTCAGCCACTGTCACCAGAAAAAAAGAACCATGAAGCCAACTTTTAAGACTTTTAATAATCCAATAAAGAAACATTGTTATTTATTTTAACCCTGTCTACCTCATGTGTTCCATGGTATGCTCCTCGGGGCGGTGTTGCAGTTTAGGGGTGGGCGGCCCGCTGAAGCTCACCCTGACCTGTGACATTTCATTGAAAGTAAAATCTTTCAAATGTAATTATCTAATCATCTAACAAGATTATCAAGTATACGTTCTTTTATCAATTGTCAGGGTTTGTTTTGTTAGTTCTATGAATGGCTCAGCTAAACAGGCCAATAAGACTACCATTATAAATTAATTATACCAATGTCTAATTAAATAGTCTACAAATGTATAAAACTGATCAGAGATCAGGTAAAACCCACATACACTTGTTCAATGCATGGTTCTCAGTGAATCCTCATGATTCATGGGTTGACAGCTTTTACAGTCTATGGTTGACAGAGATCATCGCCCCCAGCGGTGAACCATTGAAATTCCGAAGTGTTCCGAAACGTAATGAAGCCTCGTTTACTAAAATCATGTGACTCTAGCAGTTTGATACACACTCCGAACTATTGATTCGGAACAAGACTTCGAAGCTGCATGAAGCAGTGATTTGAAATTGCCATCACTACCTTTTACTAGCCAAGTTAAAATCACTTATTTCCTTTGTTACTTTCATTAACTTAGTTAAGTAGAGTTTGCTTAATTCCATATGTGAAATTTACTTAAAAAATATTCGTGCAATAACTTGCCAAAGAAAAATTGAGTAAAATTTACTAATTGTTTTTTTTTCAGTGCAGATGTGTCTGTTAAAACAAAGTCAGACGGCACTACAAAATGGCTGACACCCCATTTAGGAAATGGAGTGTGATGAGTATCAGTGATGAAAATGCTTTATAATCATCATAACCTTTCTGTATTTAAATATTGCCTGTAAAGCTCTGCATTGTATTTTCCAGTGATGGATACAACAACATTCTTATAATGAACAATTGCTTTTATTTATTTTTAACTGGACAGTTTAAAATATTCACAGTGAATTTGAGGAAACTTTTCAGTAGGGAGAAATATATTGTATTAGATGAAGATAAAGTACATGGAGTGTAAATAAAAACGTGATCAACACATTCTACATTTGTCCCTCAACATTAAATGTACGAGAAAATAAATTGTTTATTTGGAAAACAAGATCATTATCACTTTATATGACAGAATTTTCAAATAAATAAAATTTCTTAAATAACAGTTTTAAAAACACAGTTGCAAAGGTCCTGTTTGCCCAGCAATACAGGAAAAATAATGTATATTTTAAGCGTCAATGTTTTGATCTTGAATATCTCTAGAAGAGGCTGTTTCGAGTGGTGTACTGTACGTTGTACGACTGTCTTCTGTGCCAACGTCTTCTGACTGCTGCACAGCATCCACAGAGTAAACACTAAAGACATAAACAGACAAAATGAGTTAACATCCTGAGAGTTAACACTTTACACTTTAAAACATTTTTATTCAGCTATACAATTATAAACCTCATTTAAAAGGCAGATCTATGAATAACACATCCCTGCTGTCATGAATCACTTCACTATGCACATATTTGACATTCAATCATCATAAAACTTACGCAAAGGAGAATCCAGCAAGGTATAAGCCCGAGGACAATAGCCACAGGGACAATGATCGCCACAATCCATGCTACGTTTGTGCCATTGTTTGAGGTTGTAGTGTTTATAACTGTAGGGCGAACTGTGGTTGGAGAAGGTGTGGCGAGAAAAAGGGAGACCAAGCCAAAACTGTTGATATCACCGTCCGAAAAAACATACACAACATTGGCCTCAATCACGCTGGAATTACCCCTGTGGAGAGATAAAAATGTACAATGAGAAATGAAATAAAATAAATCAACTGAATTTACAGTACATCTCCCCTCACCCATGTACCAAAAGCTACCCACTGATATAAGCAGATCTCTTCAGAATTCCTGCTCGAAATAAAGGAAAAAATTACTGAGCCAGAACTTACTTGAAATTGACATTATTAAAATTAAACTGAGTAGCTGTTGTTTTATTTAGGATCTTGGAGACCTGAAGAGAGCAGAAATAAACAGATTAATTTGTTTATTACTATGGTGTGGTTAATGCCATTAAAATAAAGCAATTTTAATTTCAGGGCAAGTTTTTATGAAGTGTCTCTGACTCACAAAAGTGTTTATATAGGTCTCGATCACTAAGTAGGTTTCATTCCTGAAATCAACTTTCTCAGACATGGATACATTGCTGATTTCAAATCCAAAGTTCAGAGAGAATGAGGTTTTGTTGATTTCTTTTGGGAAAAACAAAACAAACAAAAAACAATAATTAGTTGTGTGGTTAGCCTATATGTGGATGATAAAATTGCACTTCTTCATTAATTATTAGAGGCCATTGCAGGTTTAAACGTTTTCATTCATTCATTCAAATAAAGCTATAAAAGCATACTACATAATGCACACACTTTGCATTCAAATGTTATATTCACAACAACAACAACAATAACAACAACAAAGGAACATAAACTCACCCTTATAGGTGACATTCACAGAGCTCACAAGGTCATTCAGATTTCTGTCTGTGAGGGCTCGATTACTTTTTAGTTTCATTCCAATTATCAGAGAGTTAGTCAATTGTAGAACCATACTCTGACTTGGTAAAGTGCCCCGTGTGTTAAACACAAGGCTAACATGTATAATCACCTTCCCAAGCCTGCAAAATATGGTACATTCATTTATTTAGATGATTTATTCCATGTCACCATCTAAAGTTGTTTTTTTATGGCAACAAAAAGGTAAAATCAGTTCAATACAATATGTTTAACAGTAAGTGTTACAGGAGTGGCAAGATGGAAGTTTGCAAAAGATAAAGAGAAATGTAACTGGCATTGCAAAATTGGACTGCAATTATTGCTCTTACAAGTTCGGTGGAGAGGTTGTGCTTGTCGTTAGAGTGCTGGCGGTCGTTAAGTCTGTAAAATAAAGGACCAATTAGTGGAGGAAAATTATGTTTTAAATTACAGTATTTGGTGTTTGTGGATAAATGTATTTAAAACATGACAGCAGGTGTGGATGTGGTAATACCTCCATTCATTTTGAGAAGTTCCTTGACAAACGTGCTGTTTGTGTTCATGTTACTTTGTGAGAAAACATATGAAACATTGGCCTGAATCACGGTGTTAGCATCCCTGTGGGGAAAATAAAATATGCAATGAATATCAAAAGCAAACAACTTTTTCTCACAAGTCATCTACTCACATACTAAAAACTACTCTCTGACAAATACAGATCGAGACATTTTTGCTTAAAATAAAGTAAAAAAATAAAATAAAACAATAACAAAGAAAACATTCAGAACTTACTTGAAATCAACTTGTTTGATATTAAACTGAGGAGCTGAGGGGTCATTTAGGATCTCAGTCAGCTGAAGAGTGGAGTAATAAATAAAGAAATTAATGCATTTATTAAGGATAGAATAAGGCATATTCATTTTCAGGTCAACTTTTTGTGAAAAAAAAAACACTGTATCAAAGTGTCTCCAACTCACCAACTTGTTTATAGAGGTTTGGATTGAAATGTATGTATCATTCCTGAGTTGAATTTCCTCCGACATGGATACATTGCTGATTTCAAATCCAAATTGGAGAGCATAGGAGGTTTCATTAATTCCTAAAAAATATATTTTTTTTAAAAATTAGTTGTGTGGTTATATGTAAGTGGTAAAACTGCATAACACATTCATTTTCAGAAGGGTATAATTGACTGAAACATTTATTATTTTCCCTGAAAGAAAGTATTTGTTACAGGTCTACACTATTTACACTATTTGCAATAAAATGTCAAATTTAGAACAAAAATGAGCCTACAGTGGAGAGAAATACTCACTTATAAAGGTGACATTATTAAAGCTCACATCCGAAGTTTGTGTTGAGCCACCTTTAGTTCTTAAACGTGGGTTGAACAAAGAGTTGACCAGTTGTAGAACATTAGCCTCACTCGGTATTGGGCCCAGTGTTTTAAACACGAGGACAATATTTATATAAACCTTCCCCATCCTACCAAAGATTAAAAAAAAACAGGAATGTAAAAAACATTCAGACAACAACTGGCTTTTAGAAAATTAAACTGTAATAATTGCTCTTACAAAGTACGTGGAATAGTCGTTAAGTCTGTAAAATAAAGTAATGATTAGTTGAGGATGCTTGCCGTTACACTATTTGGAGTAAGTGGAACAATTCATTGTCAGTTTTGACATACCCATCAGTGAACGAAGCTCATTTAGGAAGCTGACTGGTTGAATGTCATCTCCACCCTGGAAGGTGTATTCCATCCTGCCATCAATCCGGTTTGAGGAGCTCCTGCAGGAAAAATCAAAAAGATATTTGGAGAGAGTTTCAATTCATTTGTGCAATACAGATTTATTGAAACTTTCAAGCAAATGTTTTTTTTTTTTTTTGCTTTTTTAATGTCCTAAAATCAAAAACTGAGAATAATGAATCAATAATTAGATTCCAAGATAGAAGTAAGATTGCATCTCACGTGAAGTTGGAGGACTTGGGTACAATAACTTGTTTCCCAGGTTCATTCAGAAGAGTGTTCAGCTGCAGGAGAAAATCAAACCGTTCATCAAACTCTGGCGATGATTGGCACTGGAACTAAATCTATTTACAGTGTTCATTTTTATATATTTACCGCATTATTGATTATTTCCTGCAATCTCTGGTCGGTGTTGCCTCTGACATCAGAATCTGCTGGCATGCTGATGTTAATCAGGCTAAATGTAAAGACGACAGCATAGGAGGTTTCTGAGATTCCTGTTTGGAGAGAATTTTGAAATTTTTTGGTTAAACGATTTCCATTCAGGAATGTTTGACTAAATACCATTGCAAAAGCATTTCAACCTTAAATGATGAAACTTACTCTGATAGGTGACATTCGCCACCTTCACTGATTCATTGAGCTGTGACTGTCTGGAATTCAGGAGAGTGTTGATGGCACTGACGACCAGAGATTCACTGGGGACTGGAGATGAGGAGTTGAACAGCAGCTTGCTCGTGACCACTGCTGAACCAGATCTGTAAAGAGCACCGCTTTTCATTAATATAGTTCCCTTTTTTGTGATAAATTTAGTACCCCATAAAAGGTTGCAAATAGTTTTGCCAATAGAAAATTAACACTTGCATTGCGCTTGGAGAAGTTGAGGGGAAACTGGTTATTGTGTCTGGAGACACTGTTGTAGTGGTCAGTTCTACAATGAAAGGCAGAAACACAATAAAGCTCAAATTCAGAGCAAAAAATTTTTCTTTTATTCATATAGATATATATATATATATTATGAGTTTTGACATACCCATCAGTGAACGAAGCTCATTTAGGAAGCTGACTGGTTGTATGTCATCTCCACCCTGGAAGGTGTATTCCATCCTGCCATCAATCCGGTTTGAGGAGCTCCTGCAGGAAAAATCAAAAAGATATTTGGAAAGAGATTCAATTCATTTGTGCAATACAGATTTGTTGAAACATTCAAGCAAATATAATTATTTTTTACTTTTTTTCTTTTTTAATGTCCTAAAATCGAAAACTGAGAATAATGAATCAATAGATTCCAAGACAGAAGTAAGATTGCATCTCACGTGAAGTTGGAGGACTTGCGTACAAAAACTTGTTTCCCAGGTTCATTCAGAAGAGTGTTCAGCTGCAGGAGAAAATCAAACCGTTCATCAAACTCTGGCGATGATTGGCATTGGAACTAAATCTGTTTACAGTGTTCATTTTTATATATTTACCGCATTATTGATAATTTCCTGCAATCTCTGGTCGGTTTTGCCTCTGACATCAGAATCTGCTGGCATGCTGATGTTAATCAGGCTAAATGTAAAGACGACAGCATAGGAGGTTTCTGAGATTTCTGTTTGGAGAGAAATGTCACATTTTTTTGGTTAAAAAGATTTCCATTCAGGAATGTTTGACTAAATACCATTTCCAAAGCATTTCAACCTTAAATGGTGAAACTTACTCTGATAGGTGACATTCGCCACCTTCACTGATTCATTGAGCTGTGACTGTCTGGAATTCAGGAGAGTGTTGATAGCACTGATGACCAGAGATTCACTGGGGACTGGAGATGAGGAGTTGAACAGCAGCTTGCTCGTGACCACTGCTGAACCAGATCTGTAAAGAGCACCGCTTTTCATTAATATAGTTCCCTTTTTTGTGATAAATTTAGTACCCCATAAGAGGTTGCAAATAGTTTTGCCAATAGAAAATTAACACTTGCATTGCGCTTGGAGAAGTTGAGGGGAAACTGGTTATTGTGTCTGGAGACACTGTTGTAGTGCTCAGTTCTACAATGAAAGGCAGAAACACAATAAAACTCCGATTCAGAGCAAAAAGATTTTTTTGTATTCACATAGATATATATATTATGAGTTTTGACATACCCATCAGTGAACGAAGCTCATTTAGGAAGCTGACTGGTTGTATGTCATGTCCATCCTGGAAGGTGTATTCCATCCTGCCATCAATCCGGTTTGAGGAGCTCCTGCAGGAAAAATCAAAAAGATATTTGGAAAGAGTTTAAATTCATTTGTGCAATACAGATTTATTGAAACTTTCAAGGAAATGTAATTATTTTTACTTTTTTGAACATAATGAATCAATAATTAGATTCCAAGATAGAAGTAAGATTGCATCTCACGTGAAGTTGGAGGACTTGGGTACAATAACTTGTTTCCCAGGTTCATTCAGAAGAGTGTTCAGCTGCAGGAGAAAATCAAACCGTTCATCAAACTCTGGCGATGATTGGCATTGGAACTAAATCTATTTACAGTGTTCATTTTTATATATTTACCGCATTATTGATTATTTCCTGCAATCTCTGGTCGGTGTTGCCTCTGACATCAGAATCTGCTGGCATGCTGATGTTAATCAGGCTAAAAGTAAAGACGACAGCATAGGAGGTTTCTGAGATTTCTGTTTGGAGAGAAATGTCACATTTTTTTGGTTAAAAGATTTCCATTCAGGAATGTTTGACTAAATACCATTCCCAAAGCATTTTAACCTTAAATGATGAAACTTACTCTGATAGGTGACATTCGCCACCTTCACTGATTCATTGAGCTGTGACTGTCTGGAATTCAGGAGAGTGTTGATGGCACTGACGACCAGAGATTCACTGGGGACTGGAGATGAGGAGTTGAACAGCAGCTTGCTCGTGACCACTGCTGAACCAGATCTGTAAAGAGCACCGCTTTTCATTAATATAGTTCCCTTTTTTGTGATAAATTTAGTACCCCATAAAAGGTTGCAAATAGTTTTGCCAATAGAAAATTAACACTTGCATTGCGCTTGGAGAAGTTGAGGGGAAACTGGTTATTGTGTCTGGAGACACTGTTGTAGTGGTCAGTTCTACAATGAAAGGCAGAAACACAATAAAGCTCAAATTCAGAGCAAAAAATTTTTCTTTTATTCATATAGATATATATATATATATTATGAGTTTTGACATACCCATCAGTGAACGAAGCTCATTTAGGAAGCTGACTGGTTGTATGTCATCTCCACCCTGGAAGGTGTATTCCATCCTGCCATCAATCCGGTTTGAGGAGCTCCTGCAGGAAAAATCAAAAAGATATTTGGAAAGAGATTCAATTCATTTGTGCAATACAGATTTGTTGAAACATTCAAGCAAATATAATTATTTTTTACTTTTTTTCTTTTTTAATGTCCTAAAATCGAAAACTGAGAATAATGAATCAATAGATTCCAAGACAGAAGTAAGATTGCATCTCACGTGAAGTTGGAGGACTTGCGTACAAAAACTTGTTTCCCAGGTTCATTCAGAAGAGTGTTCAGCTGCAGGAGAAAATCAAACCGTTCATCAAACTCTGGCGATGATTGGCATTGGAACTAAATCTGTTTACAGTGTTCATTTTTATATATTTACCGCATTATTGATAATTTCCTGCAATCTCTGGTCGGTTTTGCCTCTGACATCAGAATCTGCTGGCATGCTGATGTTAATCAGGCTAAATGTAAAGACGACAGCATAGGAGGTTTCTGAGATTTCTGTTTGGAGAGAAATGTCACATTTTTTTGGTTAAAAAGATTTCCATTCAGGAATGTTTGACTAAATACCATTTCCAAAGCATTTCAACCTTAAATGATGAAACTTACTCTGATAGGTGACATTCGCCACCTTCACTGATTCATTGAGCTGTGACTGTCTGGAATTCAGGAGAGTGTTGATAGCACTGATGACCAGAGATTCACTGGGGACTGGAGATGAGGAGTTGAACAGCAGCTTGCTCGTGACCACTGCTGAACCAGATCTGTAAAGAGCACCGCTTTTCATTAATATAGTTCCCTTTTTTGTGATAAATTTAGTACCCCATAAGAGGTTGCAAATAGTTTTGCCAATAGAAAATTAACACTTGCATTGCGCTTGGAGAAGTTGAGGGGAAACTGGTTATTGTGTCTGGAGACACTGTTGTAGTGGTCAGTTCTACAATGAAAGGCAGAAACACAATAAAACTCCGATTCAGAGCAAAAAGATTTTTTTGTATTCACATAGATATATATATTATGAGTTTTGACATACCCATCAGTGAACGAAGCTCATTTAGGAAGCTGACTGGTTGTATGTCATGTCCATCCTGGAAGGTGTATTCCATCCTGCCATCAATCCGGTTTGAGGAGCTCCTGCAGGAAAAATCAAAAAGATATTTGGAAAGAGTTTAAATTCATTTGTGCAATACAGATTTATTGAAACTTTCAAGGAAATGTAATTATTTTTACTTTTTTGAACATAATGAATCAATAATTAGATTCCAAGATAGAAGTAAGATTGCATCTCACGTGAAGTTGGAGGACTTGGGTACAATAACTTGTTTCCCAGGTTCATTCAGAAGAGTGTTCAGCTGCAGGAGAAAATCAAACCGTTCATCAAACTCTGGCGATGATTGGCATTGGAACTAAATCTATTTACAGTGTTCATTTTTATATATTTACCGCATTATTGATTATTTCCTGCAATCTCTGGTCGGTGTTGCCTCTGACATCAGAATCTGCTGGCATGCTGATGTTAATCAGGCTAAAAGTAAAGACGACAGCATAGGAGGTTTCTGAGATTTCTGTTTGGAGAGAAATGTCACATTTTTTTGGTTAAAAGATTTCCATTCAGGAATGTTTGACTAAATACCATTCCCAAAGCATTTTAACCTTAAATGATGAAACTTACTCTGATAGGTGACATTCGCCACCTTCACTGATTCATTGAGCTGTGACTGTCTGGAATTCAGGAGAGTGTTGATGGCACTGACGACCAGAGATTCACTGGGGACTGGAGATGAGGAGTTGAACAGCAGCTTGCTCGTGACCACTGCTGAACCAGATCTGTAAAGAGCACCGCTTTTCATTAATATAGTTCCCTTTTTTGTGATAAATTTAGTACCCCATAAAAGGTTGCAAATAGTTTTGCCAATAGAAAATTAACACTTGCATTGCGCTTGGAGAAGTTGAGGGGAAACTGGTTATTGTGTCTGGAGACACTGTTGTAGTGGTCAGTTCTACAATGAAAGGCAGAAACACAATAAAGCTCAAATTCAGAGCAAAAAATTTTTCTTTTATTCATATAGATATATATATATATATTATGAGTTTTGACATACCCATCAGTGAACGAAGCTCATTTAGGAAGCTGACTGGTTGTATGTCATCTCCACCCTGGAAGGTGTATTCCATCCTGCCATCAATCCGGTTTGAGGAGCTCCTGCAGGAAAAATCAAAAAGATATTTGGAAAGAGATTCAATTCATTTGTGCAATACAGATTTGTTGAAACATTCAAGCAAATATAATTATTTTTTACTTTTTTTCTTTTTTAATGTCCTAAAATCGAAAACTGAGAATAATGAATCAATAGATTCCAAGACAGAAGTAAGATTGCATCTCACGTGAAGTTGGAGGACTTGCGTACAAAAACTTGTTTCCCAGGTTCATTCAGAAGAGTGTTCAGCTGCAGGAGAAAATCAAACCGTTCATCAAACTCTGGCGATGATTGGCATTGGAACTAAATCTGTTTACAGTGTTCATTTTTATATATTTACCGCATTATTGATAATTTCCTGCAATCTCTGGTCGGTTTTGCCTCTGACATCAGAATCTGCTGGCATGCTGATGTTAATCAGGCTAAATGTAAAGACGACAGCATAGGAGGTTTCTGAGATTTCTGTTTGGAGAGAAATGTCACATTTTTTTGGTTAAAAAGATTTCCATTCAGGAATGTTTGACTAAATACCATTTCCAAAGCATTTCAACCTTAAATGATGAAACTTACTCTGATAGGTGACATTCGCCACCTTCACTGATTCATTGAGCTGTGACTGTCTGGAATTCAGGAGAGTGTTGATAGCACTGATGACCAGAGATTCACTGGGGACTGGAGATGAGGAGTTGAACAGCAGCTTGCTCGTGACCACTGCTGAACCAGATCTGTAAAGAGCACCGCTTTTCATTAATATAGTTCCCTTTTTTGTGATAAATTTAGTACCCCATAAGAGGTTGCAAATAGTTTTGCCAATAGAAAATTAACACTTGCATTGCGCTTGGAGAAGTTGAGGGGAAACTGGTTATTGTGTCTGGAGACACTGTTGTAGTGCTCAGTTCTACAATGAAAGGCAGAAACACAATAAAACTCCGATTCAGAGCAAAAAGATTTTTTTGTATTCACATAGATATATATATTATGAGTTTTGACATACCCATCAGTGAACGAAGCTCATTTAGGAAGCTGACTGGTTGTATGTCATGTCCATCCTGGAAGGTGTATTCCATCCTGCCATCAATCCGGTTTGAGGAGCTCCTGCAGGAAAAATCAAAAAGATATTTGGAAAGAGTTTCAATTCATTTGTGCAATACAGATTTATTGAAACTTTCAAGGAAATGTAATTATTTTTACTTTTTTGAACATAATGAATCAATAATTAGATTCCAAGATAGAAGTAAGATTGCATCTCACGTGAAGTTGGAGGACTTGGGTACAATAACTTGTTTCCCAGGTTCATTCAGAAGAGTGTTCAGCTGCAGGAGAAAATCAAACCGTTCATCAAACTCTGGCGATGATTGGCATTGGAACTAAATCTATTTACAGTGTTCATTTTTATATATTTACCGCATTATTGATTATTTCCTGCAATCTCTGGTCGGTGTTGCCTCTGACATCAGAATCTGCTGGCATGCTGATGTTAATCAGGCTAAAAGTAAAGACGACAGCATAGGAGGTTTCTGAGATTTCTGTTTGGAGAGAAATGTCACATTTTTTTGGTTAAAAGATTTCCATTCAGGAATGTTTGACTAAATACCATTCCCAAAGCATTTTAACCTTAAATGATGAAACTTACTCTGATAGGTGACATTCGCCACCTTCACTGATTCATTGAGCTGTGACTGTCTGGAATTCAGGAGAGTGTTGATGGCACTGACGACCAGAGATTCACTGGGGACTGGAGATGAGGAGTTGAACAGCAGCTTGCTCGTGACCACTGCTGAACCAGATCTGTAAAGAGCACCGCTTTTCATTAATATAGTTCCCTTTTTTGTGATAAATTTAGTACCCCATAAAAGGTTGCAAATAGTTTTGCCAATAGAAAATTAACACTTGCATTGCGCTTGGAGAAGTTGAGGGGAAACTGGTTATTGTGTCTGGAGACACTGTTGTAGTGGTCAGTTCTACAATGAAAGGCAGAAACACAATAAAGCTCAAATTCAGAGCAAAAAATTTTTCTTTTATTCATATAGATATATATATATATATTATGAGTTTTGACATACCCATCAGTGAACGAAGCTCATTTAGGAAGCTGACTGGTTGTATGTCATCTCCACCCTGGAAGGTGTATTCCATCCTGCCATCAATCCGGTTTGAGGAGCTCCTGCAGGAAAAATCAAAAAGATATTTGGAAAGAGATTCAATTCATTTGTGCAATACAGATTTGTTGAAACATTCAAGCAAATATAATTATTTTTTACTTTTTTTCTTTTTTAATGTCCTAAAATCGAAAACTGAGAATAATGAATCAATAGATTCCAAGACAGAAGTAAGATTGCATCTCACGTGAAGTTGGAGGACTTGCGTACAAAAACTTGTTTCCCAGGTTCATTCAGAAGAGTGTTCAGCTGCAGGAGAAAATCAAACCGTTCATCAAACTCTGGCGATGATTGGCATTGGAACTAAATCTATTTACAGTGTTCATTTTTATATATTTACCGCATTATTGATTATTTCCTGCAATCTCTGGTCGGTGTTGCCTCTGACATCAGAATCTGCTGGCATGCTGATGTTAATCAGGCTAAAAGTAAAGACGACAGCATAGGAGGTTTCTGAGATTTCTGTTTGGAGAGAAATGTCACATTTTTTTGGTTAAAAGATTTCCATTCAGGAATGTTTGACTAAATACCATTCCCAAAGCATTTTAACCTTAAATGATGAAACTTACTCTGATAGGTGACATTCGCCACCTTCACTGATTCATTGAGCTGTGACTGTCTGGAATTCAGGAGAGTGTTGATAGCACTGATGACCAGAGATTCACTGGGGACTGGAGATGAGGAGTTGAACAGCAGCTTGCTCGTGACCACTGCTGAACCAGATCTGTAAAGAGCACCGCTTTTCATTAATATAGTTCCCTTTTTTGTGATAAATTTAGTACCCCATAAGAGGTTGCAAATAGTTTTGCCAATAGAAAATTAACACTTGCATTGCGCTTGGAGAAGTTGAGGGGAAACTGGTTATTGTGTCTGGAGACACTGTTGTAGTGGTCAGTTCTACAATGAAAGGCAGAAACACAATAAAACTCCGATTCAGAGCAAAAAGATTTTTTTGTATTCACATAGATATATATATTATGAGTTTTGACATACCCATCAGTGAACGAAGCTCATTTAGGAAGCTGACTGGTTGTATGTCATGTCCATCCTGGAAGGTGTATTCCATCCTGCCATCAATCCGGTTTGAGGAGCTCCTGCAGGAAAAATCAAAAAGATATTTGGAAAGAGTTTCAATTCATTTGTGCAATACAGATTTATTGAAACTTTCAAGGAAATGTAATTATTTTTACTTTTTTGAACATAATGAATCAATAATTAGATTCCAAGATAGAAGTAAGATTGCATCTCACGTGAAGTTGGAGGACTTGGGTACAATAACTTGTTTCCCAGGTTCATTCAGAAGAGTGTTCAGCTGCAGGAGAAAATCAAACCGTTCATCAAACTCTGGCGATGATTGGCACTGGAACTAAATCTATTTACAGTGTTCATTTTTATATATTTACCGCATTATTGATTATTTCCTGCAATCTCTGGTCGGTGTTGCCTCTGACATCAGAATCTGCTGGCATGCTGATGTTAATCAGGCTAAATGTAAAGACGACAGCATAGGAGGTTTCTGAGATTTCTGTTTGGAGAGAAATGTCACATTTTTTTGGTTAAAAGATTTCCATTCAGGAATGTTTGACTAAATACCATTCCCAAAGCATTTTAACCTTAAATGATGAAACTTACTCTGATAGGTGACATTCGCCACCTTCACTGATTCATTGAGCTGTGACTGTCTGGAATTCAGGAGAGTGTTGATGGCACTGACGACCAGAGATTCTCTGGGGACTGGAGATGAGGAGTTGAACAGCAGCTTGCTCGTGACCACTGCTGAACCAGATCTGTAAAGAGCACCGCTTTTCATTAATATAGTTCCCTTTTTTGTGATAAATTTAGTACCCCATAAAAGGTTGCAAATAGTTTTGCCAATAGAAAATTAACACTTGCATTGCGCTTGGAGAAGTTGAGGGGAAACTGGTTATTGTGTCTGGAGACACTGTTGTAGTGGTCAGTTCTACAATGAAAGGCAGAAACACAATAAAACTCAGATTCAGAGCAAATAGATTTTTTTTTATTCATATAGATATATATATTATGAGTTTTGACATACCCATCAGTGAACGAAGCTCATTTAGGAAGCTGACTGGTTGTATGTCATCTCCACCCTGGAAGGTGTATTCCACCCTGCCATCAATCTGGTTTGATGTACTTCTGCCGGAAAAATCAAAAAGTTATTTGTAAAATGTTTCAGTTCATTTGAGCAATACAGATTTATTGAAACTTTCAAGCAAATGTATTTTTTTTTTGTTGCATTTTTTAATGTCCCAAAATCGAAAATTTAACATAATGACTCAATAATTAGATTCCAAGATAGAAGTAAGATTGCATCTCACGTGAAGTTGGAGGACTTGGGTACAAAAACTTGCTTCCCAGGTTCATTCAGAAGAGTGTTCAGCTGCAGGAGAAAATCATACCATTCATCAAACTCTGGCGAAGATTGGCATTGGAACTAAACCATTTTAGAGGGTAAATGTTTTAATATTCACCGCTTTATTTATAATGGCCTGCAATCTCTGGTCGGTGTCGCCTATGAGATTAGAATCCTCTGACATGCTGATGTTAATCAGGTTTAATGTAAAGACGACTGCATAAGAGGTTTCTGAGATTTCTGTTTGGAGAGAAATTTTAAGTTTTTTGTTAGAAGATTTCCACTCATGAACGTTTGACTAAATCCCATTTCAAAAGAATTTCAAGCTAATGTGATGAAACTTACTCTGATAGGTGAAATTCATCACCTTCACTGATTCATTGAGCTGTGACTGTCTGGATTTCAGGAGAGTGTAGATGGCACTGAGGACCAGAGATTCACTGGGGACTGGAGATGAGGAGTTGAACAGCAGCTTGCCTGTAACCACTGCTGTTGTTTGAGTTGTTGCAATGTTTGCAGTTGTTGCAGCTCCAGATCCAGTCATTGGAGTCACAATTGTAGTTGGGGAGGCACCAGTTGTTGACATTGACAATGACATAGTGGTTTCTTGAGTAACAATTATGAGTGACGATGCACTGGTTGCAGTGTTCGCTGAAGACATAGTGCTATGAGCTTCAAATGTATTTGGAGCTGGATTCTGTGTCGCTGAAATTTGAGTTGCATTTTGTAAAGATGTTGTTGTCATAAATGTTGTAATTTCTGAGAATATTGGCATGGTTGTGGTAGTGAAAAATGTTGTTGTGGTAGCAGGTCTGGTTGTTGTCGTGAAAAGTGAAGAAGTTGAAGATAGTGACGTGGTTGGAGAATCATTTTCTGTTGCTGGAGGTGCAGTTATAGGTGCTGAGAATAGGGGCGTTTTTGTGGGAGTCACAGCTGTGGTTGTTGAAGCTTCAGCTGTTGAAGATTGTACTGTTGTTGATGGAGCAGCATTTGTTGCTGTCGAAGGTGCTGCTGTAGTTGGTGAGGATATGAGTGTGGTTATGGGCGTCACATCTGTGGTTGTATAAGATTCAATTGTTATTGTTGAAGATGGTGTCTCTGTTGGAGCAGTATTTTCTGTGGCTGGAGGTGCAGTTGTAGGTTCTGGGAATACAGGCATGGTTGTTGGGTTCACAGCTGTGGTTGTTGAAGCTTCAGTTGTTGAAGATTGTGCTGTTGTTGATGGAGCAGCATTTGTTGCTGTAGTTGGTGAGGATGTGACTGTGGTTGGGGGTGTCATAGCTGTGTTTGTAGATTCTTCCTTTGTTGATGTGGAAGCGGCTGAATCTGTGGTTGTTGAAGATTCAGTTTCTGTTGTCATTGAAGATGACACTGTGTTTGAACCTGTAACTGCTGTTGGAAATTCTGTAGAAGCTTCATTTGTTCTTGAAGATACCGTTGATTTTGAATCCGTAGTTGTAGGAGGTGTAGTTGTGAAAGTCACAGCTGTACATTTTTGATTTGGTTTGGGTGTCATAGCTATGGTAATGGATGCTTTAGTTTTTATAATACAAACTTCACTGGTTGTTTGTGAAACCGGTGTTGTTGGTCCAGTTGTAGTTGGGGAGGATGTACCTCCACAAACGGTACACCATACACATACTGTCAAGAAAAAAGAAACAAACATGTGTCATCATTACCTTGATGTTTTAAATTTTTATTTAGACTATTTTTGATATGGATGAACATTATTTAATAGCTCTTGATTACATTTATTTTCTTTATTTGATCAATTTCTCAGCACATAATATCCATATTTAATGAAGAGTATACTTACATATGGTGAGAAAAACTGTCCATCTGGCATTTTTTGAAATGAAACACCACCTTAAAATAGAAAGGTAGAAAAAAAAAAATTATGTTATGTCTAAGCAATTTCAAAACATTTACATTCAAAGAGCTTTATGTGCTATAATGTTTCTGTTGCAGAATTACCGATATACAAATGATACATCTTTGTATAGTGATACATCTATGTAGTAAACTTTCCTTTAGAGAAGATTTAAAGAACTAAAATTGTGAACAATTGTCAGGTTTTCAGAGAAACTGAAACATTTGACCTATTAATTCTGTCACAAACACAGTAGATCTGAAAAGGTTTAAACTGAGGCATCTATGACAAACATGCTTTTATCATTCTAAAAAGCCAGGTCGAACTACATGGACCAGTTTTCAAAGTACTATTTGATAAATTGTGGTATGCTTATGTCTCAAAATTTCCTTCTATGTTGAAATATTTATCATGACATATGTTTGCATGTCATTGTCTGAAGCAGCTCATTTGGCATTTAAAATGTATACAGTTCTATTGGTTCTTGCATTCCCTGGGAATAAAACCCATGATCTTGATATCAAGTTATATTGATTGTGCTACAGGAATGCACGGAGCTTTCAAACAAACATTGAAACAGATTAAGTGTGGATTACAGACAATAAGACATAAGGGACTGTGGTGCCATCCCAATCCGCATTACATTAATACTTGGTAGATGTCAAGCACGTCACAATATAACTGTATGAGTTTCAGATTCATGATATATTTTGCAGTAGTTCTGTATAATAAAGTAAATAGTCATTATTCAGAAAAGCTAAACTTTGAATTAGTCACACAACTCTCAGCATGTATGCCCTAAAAAAAAATGAAAGCTGTTCCCAATTAACACAGAGAAAATTACTAATCCACGATGACGATGAAAAAGGTGATTTGTTTAAGTGTTGCATGGTTATGTGATCTCTTTTCATGTTATATGTTGGGTATTTATAGTAAAACAAGTAGGATTTTTAAGTAGACATTTAACTATTGAAAATAAGTGGAAAATAAGTAGACTTTTAACTATTGCTCTATTTATGATTATTTATTTATTTATTTATTTATTTATCTATCTATCTCTGTGTATCTGTCTGTCTATCAATCTATCTGTCCATAATGCCTATAAATCTTAAAATTTTAAGTTTTTGGTCACACTTTATAATAGGTGTCTTTAACTACTATGTACTTACAAAAAAATAAGTAGACTAAAATGTAGTGTTCATATTGTATTGCCAAGCACGTTTGCTGCTATTGATGTTGGATACAGGCTCATCAACAGTGTAATCATTAATGCAATTACAGAATTACAGTGTTATTACATATGTAATTACAGAAATTCATTTTAAATATAAGTACAATGTAAAAACATGATGTACACAATAAGTGCATTGTATCAAATTATTAATTTTGATGTTAGTACATAGTAGTTGACAAACTTTGCTTTTCTAGTTAAATAATGTGATCCAATTTTTTCAATGCACTTTAATTCTGCTTCCTTGGTACCCCAATTCAATTTCAATTCATATTCAAAAATTTAATTGTAATTTGAAAGGCATTCCAAATTCAATTTTGAATGGTGCACAACCCTCCTTTGATATAAAGTTGATACAAGTTGACAACAAATCATACAAGCAGATACAGGGGCTAATGTAATCATATAACATATTTACATATTATACATTGAATAAAGTATTATATAGTATTATAAGCTACATTATGTCAATCAATTCATATGTAAGATTTAACCTACCCCCATATGCTGTTCAACGTCATAACCACGTACACCAAACGGTATTGCAGAGCTCTATGTGATTTGTCTTCTTAGTTCAAAAGTGAAAAACTGAATAGTGCAATTTTGGGTGATACTATATCAAAGGCAGATTGACGTCTGTAGGGTGTGGTAAAAAGTGTTGTTCGGTGACCAAACCCTGTAGTACGCAATACAGAAGCATACTGATGGAATCATTCCCACAATGAAGGGTGTAAATACAATGTTGATTACTGCTAAGGTGAAGGTCAAGAAGTAATTTCTGCCAGGATGATAAAAGGTGTTTTGGTGACAAAAAAGTATATTTTGATGAAAGATAAATAAATAAATATAAGGTAAAATAAAACCTATAAAATAATTTATGAAATGGATGAACATTATTTAATAGTTTAATTAAATAATGTTTAATAAACTGGCATGTTTAATAAATTATTATTTAATAAACCAAAATAAATCAGATTTTATTTTATTTGCTACACACATTACATAATCAGTGGTCCTAATTGTTGAAGAAGCCTATAAATGTTTCATTATAAAAAGTTAAAGTTTGTTATTAAATGATGTTTTAACAGAGACAATTTAAAAGGCTATATTGTCAGTAACAATGATTTAATTAAAACGGGGGGGGGGGGGGGGGGGGGGGTATTTATTTATTTATTACTAATATTTTTATTTGAATAGTAAATTAATTGTAATACTATGAATGATTTATACATTTGATAAAGCAGGCTGTTTCTAAAATTGTGGGTACAAGCCCAAAGAGTAGAGCCGACCCCCACCTCCCTGCCAAGGGACAGCCTTCTACCTAAATTTGATAGAAGAGAGGAGGTGATAATCATCTAATGTAAAATGATAATCCTCAAATGTACATTAAATCATTATATTGAATAGTATTTTTTGCCAAACTCCCTTTATAGGCTAATGAGTGATCTCATGTTTAACATGTTAATTTAATAATTGTGTGAACAGTATATTGATTCTATTTAAAAAAGCAATAAAGTTACCTGCAAAGCCACAAACTAATCTCATTACTCATTTTTCAACAACAAAACAAATTCTTTCTTATAAAAATAGATTTAGGGTGCGTCTCAATGTTTCTGTCATGAATATGCACAGATGGACGTCTATCAGATAAAAATGGGATTGCTCTCATGTTTTGTTCTCATACTGGTATAAGGTGTGTCTTGGAATGTTCAACAAAGTATACACACACACACAGCAACTTACATAAACAAAACAGAGGCTATTTGGAATGAACAATCACTAGGCCTAATTTTATTTAGACAATGGGTACAAGTGTATCAACTGACTTGTAACCTAAAGCAAGCACTATTAAAGATTTAACTAATAATTGCTTTTCTGTCATTTTAATCACTTCTGAATCAACCATCTTAGGCTAACTGTTCGCACCGCTTGTTCACGTGCTATAAAAGGTTACAGCGTCTTGTAACTATAAAGCCAGATGATAGACTATTAACTGAGCATAATTTACAAGACATTTTCTAATTATATAGTCCCGTTGATCAATGTGCGATTTCATGCCAGTAAAAGCCAGTGAATATATGTGTGACTTTCAGATTTTCAAAGTTGCTCAGAGTCACAAATATGTCCAGCCTAGCTATAATATGAAAACACACACACACACACACACACACACAAAACATCATTATAAACAAGGGGAAAACCATAAGAAAATGTGTAGCCTAAATATATAAATAATCATCTAAGCATACAAGTGTAAACCATTTCATCAAATTGTTGACCATTTACTGCTACACAAGTTCATTCACTTACTATATTTTCTTATTCATTGTTTGTGGACATGCAGACTATTCAGTTCACATGCCAAAAAAAAAAAAAAAAAAAAACTATTCTTTTCCTCTGATGTCAAACTTCAATCAATAGTGACAAGGGAGTAGACTGCCCTGAGTACAAATATCTCACTTGGGATGGGCCAAGTGCAAAGATTTAGCAATAGTCGCAGGTTCACTCCTATTATTAGATTATCCGGCTGTCAACATTGAATTTGTCTAATTATTATTATTCATTTATAATTTATTATAATATTATGTACTATGTTACTTACATTATGAATAAAACTATAACTGATTGGCTCAAAAAAAAAAAAAAACATGCCTGAAGCAAAGACTTCAGCGCCCTTCCATGGAAGATCTGGGTTTTTTGAAAGACGTTTTTTTTTAATGCACAATAAACTAAACCAGTTTGACCAGCTTCGTGGTATGCAGTTTAATGCGTACGAATACTAAGACGATTACTCATAAGTTTATTTTCATTATTAGTATATTTATAGTATGTTATATATATATTATTTATTAATATATAAATTAAATTAAATACGTTTTACCCCTCTGTCTGCCTGACATTATATCTTGTAGCCTCTATTAGGGTTTTATATAAAAATATATTTTTTTTAAACTCAACAGTATGTTTTCAATTAAGTACTTTTTTATTGACAAGTGAAATTAAAGCAAAAATGACAGTGTTAGTTATTAGCTGAATACATTATAAAAAGACAAATGACACTGAACATGAATAAATACTTAAAGAACCAAAACAAAATAGAAACAGAAAGATGTGAAGACCAAGTTCCAGTGAAATATCTTTACAGTACTCTATGATGCCTTTAAATCCATCATTATGTGTATTTTTTGTGTAATTCAGTGGCAGTTTGAAGTCCAGTCAAGTCAGCTATTATTTTTATAGCACATTTAAAAACAACAGAGTTGACCCAATGTGCTTTACAGATCAAACAAACAAACTTCATTTTAAAATTAAATATAAAACATAATACAATAAATTAAAACATTTAAATAGAACATCATGTATTAATCCACTTTAACTTATTCAATAAAGCCACAGAAAAAAAAAAAAAATATTTTTAAAAAATATTTAGAAATGGCTAATGGTAAAGTTTACGCCACATGGAGAGAGAGACTATTTCATAATTTAGTACCTATCATACCAAAGGCACGGTCATCCTTTGATCTATAGCGGTAATGAGGAACCTAGCAATAGTTTCGAAACAGTTATGGCGTAATGAAGCCTCGTTTACTGAAATCACGTGACTGGCAGTTTTAAACACGCTCTGAACCATTGATTCGAAACAAACGATGTGTAAAGGCTTCGAAGGTTCATGAAGCAGTGTTTTGAAATTGCCATCACTAGTCCTGATCTACTGCCTGGTTTGTGATCACGTCTCTGATCTGCCTGATACATCCCTGTCGCTGTTGATTGAACCCTGCCTGTTTGTTATACGACTATCCCGTTTAATAAAGCTGCAAATGGATTCTAACTCTGCTGACTCATCGTTACAGAAAACTTCGCCACAACACGATCCAGCAGCTATCCATCAGTTATCAGCCGAGGTTTCAGCACAGGCAAATATCCTGGCAACCCATCATCAACAATTGAATCATTTGACTTCTCTCACAGAGGAATTAGTCAAGACATTGAAAGGCCTTCACATCCCCGCTCCCGAAGCTAGCCATACGAACCCGCTGGTAACTCCCACTACTAACGCCTCCACAATTTCTACGACAACAACGAGCCCTCGTCTCGCCTTTCCTGAGAAATTTGATGGATTCCTAGCTAAATGTAAGGGCCATTTCCTTCAATGCTCTATGTTTACAAGCCAGCAACCAACCTTATATCCCACTAATGAAAGCCGTATATCATTAATCTGCTCATTTCTGACGGGGAGAGCACTAGAGTGGGCTTCAGCAGTTTGGAGTGATGGTCGTCCTAAATTTTCAACGCTCAATAGTTTCCTACAAAGATTTTGAGACGTTTTTGAACATTCTAAGGGAGGTAAGGAGGCCGGAGAACAACTACTAGCCCTCCGTCAGGGAAAAAGCACAGCTGCTGACTATTCAGTAACTTTCCGCACACTCGCGGCACAGACTGTATGGGTTAATGACACTCTAAAACTGTTGTTTTGCAAAGGATTGAATATGGAACTTCAATCAGAACGGCAGAAATTTGGATCATTTAATTGACCTGGCCATCCGCATTGATAACCCGATTCGTTCCAGACGCCCAACCAGGGGCTGTTCCGTGCTCTCACCTGTTCCCTCAACCTCATCCGAGTCCGAGCACATGCAGATTGGCTTCACCCGTCTCTCACCAGAGGAAAGAGATCGCCGCTAGCGCCAGAGACTTTGCCTCTACTGTGGACAGTCTGGTCACATGAGAGCCACGTGTCCCACTCGTCCAGTCCAGAGTAACCCATCTACGGTGAGTTCTTCCTTTCATACTTCCTGTAGTGTGGAATTACCAGTAGTATTAACAGTGGCAGAGTTAGATGGACACCCCTGGGGATGGGTCATGTCCATCACACTACAGGAGATATTTGCCTTCAAGTTGGAGCTTTACATAAAGTAACCATCCGTCTATTCCTAATAAAATCACCAGAGAATCCCATCATTCTCGGTCTTCCTTGGCTGCAACTGCATGATCCACAAATCTCCTGGTCTGAGAGGCAAATTTCCCACTGGTCCGAGTCCTGTCACCAAAACTGTTTGCTGCCCATCTCAAGTAATCGGAACAACACCATACAGGTTAAAGAACTTCCAGCTGTCATCTCAGATCTCCCTTCAGAGTATCATGACTTGATGACATTGTCGTCTCACTCATCAACTGCCAGTCGGTGGAATCAGGTCAACTGGGAAAATAGCAAACTCACCCCCGGGCAGAGGATCTCTTTTCTCTGTATGGAGCTGGACTCGATCAACATGATAGCGTGCCTCACAGAGGCCCGCGTCTAGTCAGTGTTGGACTGCGTGAGCTCGCTCAGACGCAGGACAGCAGCACCACTGAAACTAATTCAGAGGCTTCTGGGGCATATGGCATCTGCAGCCGCGGTGACGCCGCTCAGATTGCTTCATATGAGGCCGCATCAACACTGGCTCTACGGTCGTATCCCGAGATGGGCATGGCAGCACGGCCCGTGGCAGGTTTCTATCACTCCGCACTGTCGCCAAACTCTCACCCCGTGGTCGGACACTTTGTTTCTCTCCCTAGAACAAGTGTCTGGGCATGTTGTGGTCACGACGGATGCCTCTACCACCGGATAGGGGGCCACGAACAACGGGCATGTAGCTTCAGGTCTGTGGATGGGGCCTCAGCAAATCAACTGCCTCGAGTTGTTAGCAGCACACCTTGCGCTGGGCCTCTACTTGGCAAGCATGTACTAGTCCGTACAGACAGCACTGCCGCCGTTGCGTACATCAACCGCCAGAGTGGTCTACGCTCCCGCCGTCACGACTCACCCGCCATCTGCTCGGAGTCAAAAAGCATCTGAGGTCGCTACATACCATTCATATTCCGTGCCTCCTCATCCGTGCAGCCGACGAGCTCTCATGGCAGCAGGTGCTACCGGGAGAATGGAGATTCCATCCCCAAGTGATCCAGCTGATTGGAGGCGCTTCGGAACCACACAGGTAGATCTGTTTGCCACCCCGGACACGTCCCATTGCCAGTTGTTCTACTTCATGACTGATGGCACCCTCGGCACGGTCGCACTGGCACACAGCTGGCCCCGGAGAACTGCTCTCTCAGAGACAGGGCACCCTATGGCACCCACGTCCAGACCTCTGGAAACTCCATGTCTGGTCCCGGGACGGGGCCCGGAGGTTCTAGGTGACTTCTTCAGAGACCACCCGTTGAGCCTTTGCAATAAGCAGAGTTAAAAAGTCTGTCCTGTAAGACAGTACTCCTGGTTGCATTGGCCTCCATCAAGAGGGTAGGGGACCTGCATGCATTTTCGATCGACGAATCGTGCCTAGAATTCGGCCCAGCTAACTCTCACGACATCCTGAGACCCCAGCCCGGATACGTGCCCAAGGTTCCTACCACTCCCTTCCGGCACTAGGTGGTGAACCTACAAGCACTGCCTTCGGAGAAGGTAGACCCAGCCCTGGCTTTTCTCTGTCCTGTTCGCACTCTGCGCCTATACGTGGACAGAACGCAAAGCCTCAGGACCTCAGACCAGCTGAAGGGAAAGGCTGTCTCCAAGCAGAGGATAGTGGATGCCATTGCCTTGGCTTACGAAGCCCAAAGCGTGCCTTTCCCGCTGGGGTTGAGAGCCCACTCCACTAGGAGTGTCGCTTCTTCCTGGGTGCTGGCACATTGTAGCAAACCCTCAGCCAGTCAATGGTGAAGTGTACTGATGTTTCCAGAAGCCTTTATTTATGTTCAGCCGTCACGTCAGCCTTGGTTAAACACAAATCTACTTTCCTTTCATTTCAAACTTTCTTCTTGAAACAACGTAAGAGCTACGGGACAGATAAATAACATGAAATTAGCTCTTACAAACATAAACATTACCCGAAGGCCGAATTAACCGTACAAACAGTCATTTATAAAGACCCTTTAGTGACGTTACCCGTGTAGTATTAACAATGCTAAAAAACTTACTTTAGCTTGACTTCACAAGACACGAGAGATAATAATACATTCAAATACTTCTTCACAGTTGAATGAATTAATCTAAATATTACTGCACATAAACATTAAACAAGTTAAACACACAATACCTTGTTCCCGTTCCAGCTAGGTGCTTAAATTATCTTTAAAGAGCTTTATACAATTTCAGACCGAAATTTGATCTTTTCTCCTTACTTCCGTGGGAGCGTCTCACTAACTAGTCTCACCTTTTTAGATGCGAAATTAACGTTCCACTAGGATGTGCCAAAATAAAAGACTCTTTAACAGTTAACAAATATTAACAGAGAAAATAAAAAAATAAAGCTCTGAAATTATTTACACTTTCCTTAGAGTTAGTTACACACGACACCTCGCTGACAGATATCTGTAGAGCTGTGGGCTGAGCGACACCTAAAACGTTCGCTAGGTTTTATAGCCTTCGCGTCGAGCCGTTTTTTTCCGTGTGCTCACTTCAACCAGCCAGTAACACCGTAGTTCCTGCTCTAGTGTCGGCTTGCTGCGCCATTCCCCTCCACATGGAGCGGATACGTGCGCTTTTTGCTCCAGTCGAGTTCTCCACTCACACATGTTTTTCTACCTTACAAGGAAGTTGCTCAGTGGTGTATATACGATAAATCTTACTGTACTACGGCAGAGAAACACCAGGAACACATAGACCTGTGACAACATCTCAAGTTTCTCTCCTATGCAGACAAATAAAGATTTTTCTTGGCAAGATAACTGGTATCTGGTTCCGTTAATTAAATAATAATGGGGAACAAGGCTTAATTCCAAGTATACACTGACCATCGCTGTACGGTCGAACACGTCTCTGCTCTCCAGTGTAAAAATATGCGACGCACCTGCTGCTCGTTATATGCTCGCGCTGCAAGCAGAGTATAGCTGATGCAATTGGCTTTATGCACAGCTTCACTACTTCCTGAACTTCAGCCAGCCCTTTGTTTCCTGTCTGCCATTATTGGACAAACTAATTAATCCAGGTGTGCCTGGCCTCAGTAACAATAATCAGGCACACCTGGATTAATCAGTTTGTCCAATAATGGCAGACAGGAAACAAAGGGCTGGCTGAAGTTCAGGAAGTAGTGAAGCTGTGCATAAAGCCTATTATCGCATGCCAATGTGCGTTGGCTCGTTTTAATACACTCGAAGATTGGTCTTGTCACCAGGTGGGTGGAACCATTATTTCGGTGTTGTTTCCATGGGGAGCTAATTTAATGTAACACCCCGCTGGTTGCCCCAGGAAAAACAGTTCGGCTGGATCCCGCAAACGGGAGAAACCATAGAAATAAACACTAGATATCGCCTTGGGGTTCTAAACATGCGTCAAAACCGCCGCCATCTTGGAACAGGGGTCTTGTCATAGGAAGTAGCTAGGTAACGCTGAATTCATGGATGATGCTGGACTTCTGTGCTGCATATGGATGTCCACACGAACGAAATCTAAAAACCAGACATCAAGGGATTACATTTTACAAGATTGTGAAATTTTGTACATTTTTTTTTTATTTCTCTGGACTCAATGATAAATACATGTCTGACCGTTGGAACGAACCAAAACAACTAGAAAATCGCATTCATGACGATTAATGGCGATTTTATTTCCGTTAGAGCATTTCCTACATTGACGCTGATGAGGGGTTCCCCTGTTTCAAGATGGCGGCTCTATTGACGCATTCGTTCCAATGAACTGCCGTAGCCAGGCGACTTCTAGTGTTTATGTCTATGGGGAGAAACGAGCGGCAGCTGCGAGATGGGCGGAGATTGAATCATGGCGTTCACGAGGGGGATCATAAAAGCGGATGTTTGAGTAAAGAAAGGAGGCAGTTCTAAGAAATACAGGATTAGTTAACATTATATAGGTTAGCTATAGTTGAGTTAGTAGACAGCAAGCCAACATTGAATAAACATTGTTTTTCCATCTGAATCATCATTATGGTTGATATCGAAATTTCAATGCAAAATTAATGTTGAATCACCATTACTCTGTCGATGAAAACCTGATGTTATTAATGTTGATGGCAACGATATTGGAACAACATGATCTATAGTTATCTTTATGACGAATTAAGCGTTAATATTTGGTTTACCGGGCGATAGCTGTATGTGTTGAAAAGTCATTGATTTAAAGTTGACCGGGAAACGACGCTGTTGTTGAAAAGTCATCGACATATAGTTGACCGGGAAATATGATTGAAAATGCATCGATATATAGTTAAATCATAGAAATATGATTGAAAATCAATAGATTTTTGGTTGACCGGGAGATCAACGGGTGTTATACCAACGTGCACCGGACACACAGGTCATTTCTGGACCCTTGGCACAAGTGTAAAGGTAAGCCTGCTTAATGTTTGATAATTGTACCAAATCAAATACTGTTAGGCTGATCGTTAACATGGTGGTTGGTGTTAGTAACCGACGCAGTGCTGCAGGAAATAGATTTTTGTTGTACCACTGTGTCAAAATCTGCCAAAAGTAGCCTAGGCCTACTTTTAAGTTCTCTTCTAGGTTATAAAGTTAGCAAAACTTCCGAGTCCAGTCTATTTGTGTGATATTTAGCTCAAAATACATGTCTGTAGCCTATACCCATTGCTTGTGTCGTTAAATCTATTAACAAAGCACCGCTATTTCTTCTGACCGCCGGAGAACACCGCGGCGGGGAACCAACGCTAGCATACTAACGTTAGTGCTCCACCTAGCGCTACCCACAGAAGTGACCGCGGCGGGCCAGAATTACACAGAAGGCATGGCTTACTTTATTCAATGCAGAACTGTCTCGGGTTGTAACTGGGAATGCCGATTAGACCACCTCGTCGTAATACAAATCCAAAATATGAATGTACTAGTGCTTATCCGATCTCACGATTTTTGCACGCACTGTTGCCTGACAACCAGGCCTGGCGTCAATGAGGGACTGAATGCTTAGCCCCACGTTACATACTTCATCTCGTGGCACGAATGTACCAATACAAATAAATATAATCTCCTGTTTAACTTAAATGATAATTTTTTTGCATTGTGATTTTATTTTCTGTTTTAGGTGCTCTTACTCGGCAGATGGGGACAGCCGCCGTCACCCAATTCACATGTGCAGCTGCCAGACCGGGCAGGAGCGACTGGACGACAAAATATTTCAGACGTCAGAGGACATTGACGTGTAAATAAAGATCAATTAAATAAAAAGGCTGATAAAAATTAAATTGTTTGTGTGGTATGTTCAGTGTTTTATACAAGATTTCAAATGTTCCATTAGCCTACTTTTTAAAATCCTGGCTGTAGATAAACCAGGCTATTTAATTTATGGCATTACATTCAAAATTAACATTTAAAAACGATTGAAATGCCATTGAAATCACGTTGATCCTTAGTTCAGTTGAAATTTCAACATTGTTTCGATATTGATAATTGAAATACCATTGAAATTCCGTTGACCTATGGCCAGGATTGCAATGTTGTTTCAATATTAAAACAGGGTGCGAAATGATGTAGAATCAACATCAGAGTTCAATGTTGATCAAATGACTTAATGTTGACAACGGAATGTTGATTTAACATTGTTTCAATGACTGTTTGCTATCTGTATATATATACATGTAAGTGTATGTATGTATATGGGTGTATGTGTAAGTGTGTGTGTGCTTAATAATTATTATTATAAGTAGGAGTAATATTACATATATATGTGTGTGTGTGTGTTTTTAGACCTGAAGATGTAAAGCCCTGATATTACACACTCCTGTACAGTAGGTGGCGGTATGCACCTATAAATGCTGGTTTGCGATCTGCCATTAAACTGAAAGAAGAAGAAAGGAGGCAGAGCTGGAAGGATAGAGCGGGAAGGGGGCGATCCACGGCAGAGAAGGAACTTAGGTAAAGTTGGTTTTATATTCGCATATTCACACATTCGCGGACTTCCGCGTTCAATAACTCGTGAACTAAACGTTGTTGCTACACACAACACCTATCACATATTACTACAGATAAAACACCAGAAGCTACAACATAAATTTCCTCAAAACGATCTTTCCTTCGCACTGGACAAAATACATTGATCTCTATGCGCAGGCTGCTAAGAAGGGACCATCTGCAAAGTGCAAACCCGAAGGAAAGCTCGTTTTGAGGAGATTAAAATATTAAAACAATGTTATTTGTCATGTTCCAAAGGTTGTAGTATGTTCCTACTGACCAGACTGACTTACTACAGGTGGAATTTTGACAGTACCTCCCGTTCAGTATACAAATATTAATAAAAAAAATTACAGTAATTCCCCTAAAGTATTTTTTCCTGTTCCAAAGGCTGTAGTGCTTTCCTAGTGATCAGACTGACTCACTAGAGGTGAAATTTTGACAATAACTCCCTTACTGTACAATTATCAAATATATTTATGTAATAAACATTATTACATGTGTTTATTACATATGTTTATGTAATAAACTTTAATTCACCTATAGTGTTTTTTTATATTTATATTCCAAAGGCTGTAGTGCTTTCCTAGTGATCAGACTGACTTACTTCAGGTGAAATTTTGACAATAACTCCCTTACTGTACGTACAATAAACTAATAAGTTGAAGAAAAAATTACTGTAATTCCCCTAAAGTATTTTTTCTTGTTTCAAAGGCTGTAGTGCTTTCCTAGTGATCAGACTGACTTACTACAGGTGAAATTTTGACAATAATGCCCTTACTGTACGTACAATAAAATAATAAGTTGAAGAAAAAAATTACTGTAATTCCCCTAAAGTATTTTTTCTTGTTTCAAAGGCTGTAGTGCTTTCCTAGTGATCAGACTGACTTACTACAGGTGAAATTTTGACAATAATTCCCTTACTGTACGTACAATAAACTAATAAGTTGAAGAAAAAATTACTGTAATTCTCCTAAAGTATTTTTTCTTGTTTCAAAGGCTGTAGTGCTTTCCTAGTGATCAGACTGACTTACTACGGGTGAAATTTTGACAATAACTCCCTTACTGTACGTACAATAAACTAATAAGTTCAAGAAAAAATTACTGTAATTCCCCTAAAGCATTTTTTCCTGTTCCAAAGGCTGTAGTCCTTTCCTAGTGATCAGACTGACTTACTACAGGTGAAATTTTGACAATAACTCCCTTACTGTACGTACAATAAACTAATACGTTGAAGATAAAATTACTGTAATTCCCCTAAAGTATTTTTTCTTGTTTCAAAGGCTGTAGTGCTTTCCTAGTTATCAGACTGACTTACTACAGGTGAAATTTTGACAATAACTCCTTTACTGTACGTACAATAAACTAATAAGTTGAAGAAAAAATTACTGTAATTCCCCTAAAGTATTTTTTCTTGTTTCAAAGGCTGTAGTGCTTTCCTAGTTATCCGACTGACTTACTACAGGTGAAATTTTGACAATAACTCCCTTACTGTACGTACAATAAACTAATAAGTTCAAGAAAAAAATACAGTAATACCCCTAAAGTATTTTTTCCTGTTCCAAAGGCTGTAGTGCTTTCCTAGTGATCAGACTGACTTACTACAGGTGAAATTTTGACAATAACTCCCTTACTGTACAATTATCAAATATATTTATGTAATAAACATTATTACGTGTGTTTATTACATATGTTTATGTAATAAACTTTAATTCACCTATAGTGTTTTTTAATATTTATATTTATATTCCAAAGGCTGTAGTGCTTTCCTAGTGATCAGACTGACTTACTACAGGTGACATTTTGACAATAACTCCCTTACTGTACGTACAATAAACTAATAAGTTCAAGAAAAAATTACTGTAATTCCCCTAAAGTATTATTTTCGTGTTTCAAAGGCTGTAGTGCTTTCCTAGTGATCAGACTGACTTACTACAGGTGAAATTTTGACAATAACTCCCATACTGTACATACAATAAACTAATAAGTTCAAGAAAAAATTACTGTAATTCCCCTAAAGTATTATTTTCGTGTTTCAAAGGCTGTAGTGCTTTCCTAGTGACCTGACTGACTTACTACAGGTGAAATTTTGACAATAACTCGCATACTGTACGTGCTATTGTCAAATATGTTTATGAAAAATTAACTGTAAATGACTGTAACTATTTTTCCACGTTCCAAATGTAGTACTTTCCTAATGACCAGTGTGACTTACTACAGGTGACATTTTGACAATATCTCCCTAACTGTATGTGTACTATTGTCAATTATGTTTATGAAAAAATTACTGTAAATCACCGTTAGTATTTTTTGATGTTTCAAAAGGTGTAGTACTCTCCTAGTGACCAGACTGACTTAGTTCAGGTGAAATTTTGACAATAACTCCCTTACTGTATATACTATTATCAAATAGGTTTATGAAAAATGACTGTAATTGACTAAGTATTTTTAGTGTTCCAAAGGGTGTAGTGCTTTCCTAGTGACCTGACTGACTTACTACAGGTGAAATTTTGACAATACCTACCATACTGTACATACAATTATCAAATGTTTATTTAAAAAAATACTCTAATTTCCCTAAATCATTATTTTCATGTTTCAAAGGGTGTAGTGCTTTCCTAGTGACTAGACTGACTTAATACATGTGAAATTTTGACAATACTTAATAATACTGTATTACATATTAATATAATACTGTAATTCACTAAAAGGGGTTTTGTTTGTTTAAGGTTGTAGTGAATGAACCTGTTCACGTTGTTGCAGCAAATCTGACAGATAATGTACAGCAAGATCAAGAAGGCATTAAAGATACTGTACAGTGCAGAATTTTATGACCAACATGTAATTTTTGCTTCTTGTACAGCAGGAATAAAAGGGTCTGATTGCACAAGTCCGAGTCCGGTATATTTTTTGTATGCAAGGTTATCCAAAATAATGGTTTGTTCAGAGGATGCTGTTGGCATCATCTTTTCTAAAACTGACTCTCCTGTCAATCTGTATGTAGTGTAGTTGTCCTTCATGGTCAATATTTTCACATATTAAGTCACATGTGCTGATATAGCCACCAGCCAACAAACTTTGTCCTTACATGACATTTACTTTTATGATCTTTCTCCCCCCTCCAAATTCAACTTCAAATTCAACCAAAGTAACCTAGAAAGTCACTGTTGATGTAAACACTGTTTTATTTGTATTATCTTTCTAATTGTCCATGGAATACAACTGTGATTATACATAAAAGTTGTAATTAATTCCTCATGGTTAGAGTAATATTTCAATATCACCTCTTCATAATTCTGCTGTTGTTGATACTCTCTTGGTTTAAGTTGTTCTTATATTATCATAAACCCTTTAACTGATTGTTTTGTCACATCATTTTTACTTTACTATATTTTATTTTAGTGAAGTGACGATAAAATAAAAATTGAATAAAAATAAATGTGTGTGTTTGAATGAAAATATTGTTTTCAGCACAGTTTTCAGCAACAGTGCAAAATATTGGTACCATGCCTTGGATTATCACCAGACAAGCTACCTGGAAAGATGCCCAATGGTTGTGCTCACCTTGTTGCAATATAGATTACCACTGTATACAGTTAAAGACCCAAGGACCATATACGATTAATTAAAACCAGGGAGTTAGTCAGTCAATTTAAGACAAGAGTCAGAATTATAATAAATGAATGAAAGATTTACTGAAGATAGTTTGTAGTTTCATCATGCAAAAGTTAGCTTCAAGACTCACAAGGAGTTCGTAGGCCACTCTGTTACAGTTACAAAGATCAGCAATTATACCCTTCACCAAGGTCTAAGCTAAATCAACTGATATGACAAGATCTCAGCACGTCGTTAAACAACTCATCAAACAGCACTTTAAGGCCACTGCACACTGAGTCCGAAATTCACATCTGAAATTTCCGCACGTTAAAAAATAAATAAGACCTCACGTTATGTCAATCACGCTTGCACACTGCCTCCGAAACTTTCGTCCGTCATAAAAAAATCGGATCGGGTTTGATTTTCTGCGTTTTTCGCATCTGTAGCAAGCAGTGTGAATGGTGTTTGAATGGTGTTTTGACAATTCAGAGCCACCGAATTACGAATCCGAAAAAACGCATACGACAATTTCGGACTCAGTGTGCAATGGCTAGTCTTATTCTTATTAGCACTTATTAGCACGTCTACAGAAGTTCTTAAGAGAATTAACAGAGGTTCAGAATTTGATGATTTATTGTTTCGTTTAAGGTCACCATGATGGAGATCAGCGTTTTCTTTAGTTGGGTTCCTGACCCTTGACTTTTGAAGACAAGATTTTCTCTGTCTGCTGAAACTTGTGTGTTTATAAAGCACATTTGTTATGGCACGAAAGTCAAGAGAAAATGTGATCAGATGTTGATGGTTAAGTGTTGATGTCAGTCATCATGTAGTGACCTGATTCAATGATTTCTTTCAGTGTCTAATATCTGATTAAAAAGGATGACAAATTATAGTTTTATTCAAAACTGTGATTTTACAGCAAAGGGTCAGCAGTGTTATGACATCAGATACAATTAAGGATTTTGCAAGCAGTGTTCACAAAAAGTTTTCATCTATGGCTTTACTAAAACTAACATAGACATCAAGAATCAGCATATTAATCTCAACAATGGTGACCATTAAATATGATTCATGCTGCAATGCATGCTGGGTACTAGCATAATACAAAATGTATCCATGGCTCCCAGCATGCATTGCGGCATGAATCACTTTTTATTGGTCACCATTGTTGAGATTCATATGCTGATTATTGATGTCTGTGTTAGTCTTAATAATGCAATAGATGAAAGCTTTTTGTGCGAAAATTGTTCGTAAAATCCTTTCTTTTATCCGATTCTGAATTTAAATAAATAGGCAAACCTAATAATACATCACTTGTTTAATCAGGGATTAGATTAGATTAGATTAGACTAAAAGTTCAGTCATCATGTCATTTAATGATGATTTTCATCATCAAAGCACAACCATTGACACCTGATCATATTTTCTTTTGACTTTTGTGCCATAACAAATGTGTTTTATATACACATGAGTTACAGCAGCCAAAGACAAACTAATTTGCAAGGGTCAAGAGTCCAACTAAAACAACCGCTAATCTCCAATATGGTGACCTTGAACGAAACTCAATAAATCATCACCTTCTAAACCTCTGTCACTTCTTCTTGTGTCACTCCATCTATGTCTGACTCTGGTTTGACAATAAAAGGCTAAATGTTTTTGAAATTTTCAGTGCATGTTTGTTTGAGGTAAAAGGACGGAACCTCTTGAGGCTCCGCCCCCTGTGCTGGGAGCAGCAGCTCATTTGCATTTCAAGTTTTTCTTTCCTTCAGTGATTTTGCCTGTTAATAGCAGGTGTTCATCACTAATGCTCAATCATTACTTAATTAGTCACTTAAATAATTGCTTAAAATAAAAATTAAATTAAGGTAATCGGTGTCCTCAAATGTAATGAGTTAGCTTAACTTAAAGGATTTGACTTTGTGTGTGATAGTGTGAGCTAGTAGTAACTACAAGCACTTAAAAGTTCATTTAAAGTTTGTAATTTCACTGTTTTTACTCAATATATAATATCAAATATCAAGATATTTGAATGCAGAAGTTTAATTGTGTATTGAGAAATATCCCTGTTTTAGTGGATTTGGTTAAAATAAGTTCAGAGTACTCATAACTATTGTTTTTTAAACTTAATTGAATTGAGGTAATTGGTCTCAACTGAAATGAGTTTGCATAACGTGTTGGGTTTTACAGTGCACCTCTCAGATTTTCAATACAGAGAATACATGAAATAACATTTTAGATAATCACACTGGTCATTTTAAAACAAAGTACAATCTCATAAGCCTAGAGAAGTCATTCAACTCCTTTGATATTTAGAAGGAAAATATTGATTAATACCTTGATTAAATTAGCTCATTAGATATACATTGAAGCAGCAATGGATTCCAGATTTGAATCATTACAATAAGATTGTTGCTTATTTATAACGTTAAAAAATATGATTAAGCTAAAATCTTTACAGTTTTTAATCAATGAACGAAATGTGTTGTACCAGGAACAGCAGTTCTAATACCTACTTTTACCTAATACATTTATCAAAATTAATTGAGTAGAGTGATCACTAGGAACATACTATAACCTTTGGAACATGAAGAAACACTTAAGGTGAATTACAGTAATTTTTTCATAAAAAAATATGTATGTACTGTACTTACAGTAAGGCAGGTATTGGCAATATTTAACCTTTAGTAAGTTAGTCTGATCACTAGGAACATTCTCCAACCTTTGAAACATGAAAATAATGCTTTAGGGGAATTACAGTAATTGTTTCACAAACATATTTGATTATTGTACATACAGTAAGGAAGATATTGTCAAAATTTCACCTGGAGTAAGTCACACTGGTCATTAGGAAAGCACTACACCCTTTGGAACACAAAAATAATACTTTAGGGGAAATACAGTATTTTTTTTAAAATAAACATTTGATAATTGTGCGTACAGTATGCGAGTTATTGTGGAAATTTCACCTGTAGTAAGTCAGTCAGGTCACTGGGAAAGCACTACAGCCTTTGAAACATGAAAATAATACTTTAGGGGAAATACAGTAATTTTTTTAATAAACATTTGATAATTGTACGTACAGTAAGGGAGTTATTGTGGAAATTTCACCTGTAGTAAGTCACACTGGTCATTAGGAAAGTACTACAGCCTTTGGAACGTGGAAAAATAGTTACGGTCATTTACAGTTAATTTTTCATAAATATATTTTACAATAGCACGTACAGTATGTGAGTTATTGTCAAAATTTCACCTGTAGTAAGTCACACTGGTCATTGGGAAAGTACTACAGCCTTTGGAACGCGGAAAAATAGTTATGGTCATTTACAGTTAATTTTTCATAAACATATTTTACAATAGCACGTACAGTATGTGAGTTATTGTCAAAATTTCACCTGTAGTAAGTCACACTGGTCACTAGGAAAGGACTACAGCCTTTGGAACGCAGAAAAATAGTTACGGTCATTTACAGTTAATTTTTCATAAACATAATTGACAATAGTACGTACAGTGAGGGAGATATTGTCAAATTTTCACCTGGAGTAAGTCACACTGGTCATTAGGAAAGCACTACACCCTTTGGAACACTAAAAAAATACATACAGTGAATTACAGTAATTTTTTCATAAACCTATTTGATAATAGTATATACAGTTAGGGAGTTATTGTCAAAATTTCACCTGTAGTAAGTCAGTCTGATCAGTAGGAAAGCACTACAGCCATTGGAACGGGAAAAATACTTTAGGGGAATTACAGTAATTGTTTCATAAACATTTTAGTTTATTGTACGTACAGTAAGGGAGTTATTGTCAAAATTTCACCTGTAGTAAGTCAGTCTGATCACTAGGAAAGGACTACAGCCCTTGAAACGGGAAAAAATAATTTAGGGGAATTACAGTAATTTTTTCTTGAACTTATTAGTTTTTTGTACGTACAGTAAGGGAGTTATTGTCAAAATTTCACCTGTAGTAAGTAACACTGGTCATTAGGAAAGCACTACAGCCCTTGGAACGGGAAAAAATACTTTAGGGGAATTACAGTTAATTTTTCATAAACATATTTGACAATAGCACGTACAGTATGCGAGTTATTGTCAAAATTTGACCTGTAGTAAGTCAGTCAGGTCACTAGGAAAGCACTACAGCCTTTGAAACACGAAAAGAATACTTTAGGCCAGGGGAATTGCAGACATTTTTTTAATAAACATTTGATAATTGTACGTACGGGAGTTATTATGGAAATTTCAGCTGTATTAAGTCAGTGTGGTCACTAGGAAAGCACTACAGCCTTTAAAACACGAAAAGAATACTTTAGGGGAAATACAGTCATTTTTTTAATACACATTTGATAATTGTACGTACAGTAAGGGAGATATTTTCAAAACTGTACTTTGTTTAATGGTTTTAATGTTCTTTTAAAGCAAATCATTCTTCTATAAATACATCCATTAAGTAAAGAAGTTACTGTTTTCAGCCATTACAGTAATAAATACATTTAGATAATGTAATATTTTTTGATGGAAGGTGTGCCATTGAAGAACCCCATAGGACTTTTGCTAGTTTTTTAAATGTTCACCTGTTAGGGGCGCACAGTCAAAGACCCAGAACCAGATATGAAGAAATGAAGAGCAGGAGTCAGAATTATAATAAAGAAAAGATTTACTGAAGATAGTTTTCAGTTTCATCAGCAGAAGTCAGCTTTAAGACTCTCACAGGAGTTCGTAGGCCGTTACAAAGATCACAGAATCACTAAATGAGCAAGCACTGTTACTGCTTTCAGATATCAAATACAGACATTAGAAAATACATGAAACAAACATTTCAGTAATCATACTGGTAACTTCTAGCCTATAACTAAGTAAAATCTCACATGCCTAGATAAGTCATTCCACTCATGTAATATTTAGAAAGAAAACCTTGATTATAATCACTCATTACATATACATTGAAGCAGCAGTTTATTCCAAAATCCACACCCTTCACCCCCAAAATAAACATCATGTTTGCTGTCATGCTTTCTGGGTACTTGTCAATAATCTGATGGATTCAGTATCATGGACAGTGATATTTCTGCAGGACTGTAAACATCAATCAATGCACACGAATTGTGTTATTGTGAGAGTTTAATGTTAATTGAAGATGCTATACAACAGGAAAACATAAAATACTGTTAGGCCATTCTTTTTATTCAGCACCTGGAGAACACTGTTACACTGTAACGTCTTTATTACACTTAAAAACAGAAAAAACCGAGGTGGATAAAACAGCAAGACGTGGGCTGTAGTGTGTTCTGTAGGGTCCAGACAAGACCATCCAACTTGCTTTGGAACAGTCGGCCCATCCTTTCAAAACCTATTGAAATAAATCATATGTCATAATTAAAACCAACACCAACACTGTTCTTGTTCATTTTGATTTCAAAAATAAACATAAATATAAACAGATGTAAAATGAAGCGATTAACTATGTTCAGGAGATTACACATGATTTTCCACTTTCTACAGTCTGGATTGTTACCAGATTACAGTTCATGTTGCCTACATGTTCATTCTTTATTATTTCCTAAACACCTTTTTAAACACCATCATTATAAGGACATTCTATTGCATTAGAACACATAATGTGAGAGATATTTGCTGGTACATCTGTAGTTGGCTAAAATGTAGTTGTCTGTTTGCACACGATGAAAAACAATATAAACTTTTTAGACGGTCCCTATCTTGGTTACCACACTACATTGAATATTCAACCAAGTGTGTATGCATTAAAAATATACTTACCCATTTTGATCGATTGTAGAAAATGTTGTAGTTTACAATCTTTGTTGTCAATATTAAGTAGCTGCTTCGAATCTGAAAAAAAATTGCTTCATTGACTATTTAATTGAAAAAGTTCTTTACCACGAATGTGCGAATATAAAACCAACTTTACCTAAGTAGAGAAGGAGTCTAAAACGGCGATTCAACCTGGATGGGGAAGGAGAGACAACAGTAACAGAGAAGTGAGACAGTTAAGTGCCATCGGGAATCCTTATTATCTGACTCAATGCTGGTGTTGTATACAACCGTCTGGCGAGTTTGCCCTGAAGCCTATTGAATTCTGATGATGCCTATTGAAATCTGATGTCTGATGCTGTTGCAGCTTTTAATGTCAGTGATGTGTGTGTAGTGCATTTCCCGTACAGTCTGGATGTGCTGTTTCATCAACTCCGGAGGAGGGAGTCGGCTGGGATAAAGAGCGGAGACCTTATTCACTGCGAGTTGGTGTGAGTTGCAGTGCTTATAGTGTGAATTGAACACCTGTACTATTTGAAGTGATTGATGTATGCACCGGTGTGAGGATTGTCACCTTGTGTCTGTCCGTGTTCCCAGCCGTTACACTCACTGTCCTGGAGTGCTGAGTCAGAAGTAACCATTTACTGTGTGATGAGTGTGCACTGTACAGGGTTGTAGCTCCAGTCTGTCCTGCGTGAAGAGGATTCGTGAAAGGTTCATGTATTGCTGTTTGATTCTCCTGTTCCAAGCAAGAACCAGCATCTGCCCATTGAGCTTTCTCACACTGAAGCAAGCCCATGCTGTGAGTATTTGAATACTGATGACTTGAAGAGGATTTGTGAAACATTCATGTATTGCTGTTTGATTCTCCTGTTCCAAATAAAAACCAGTATCTGCCCATTGAGCTTCTCACACTGAAGAAAGCCCTGTCGTGAGTATGTGCATGCTGTTGACTTGAAGAGGAACTGTCGTGCGAACTCCTGAGAAGCATCTGCTCCATTGCTTACCCCTGGCTGCCCGAAGAGGAACGGTCGTGCGAATTCCAGATAAGCATCTGCTCTATTACTTACCCCTGGTGGTGCGAAGAGGAACTGTCGGGGGAACTCCTGAGAGGCATCTGCTCCATTGCTTACCCCTGGCTGCCCGAAGAGGAACGGTCGTGTGGATTCTAGATCAGCATCTGCTCCCTTACTTACCCTTGGCTGCCCGAAGAGGAACTGTCGCGCGAATTCCAGATAAACATCTGCTCCATTACTTACCCCTGGTGGTGCGAAGAGGAACTGTCGGGTGAACTCCTGAGAAGCATCTGCTCCATCACTTACCCCTGGTGGCCCGAAGAGGAACTGTCGTGTGAACTCCTGAGAAGCATCTGCTCATTTACTGGCGTCTGGCTGTGAGGAGAACGACGGTGTGAATTCCTTGTAAAGGCCCATTCACACCAAGCACGATAACGATAAAGATATAATTCTAAAAATCGTTCTCCATATTAAAGAATAACAGAGTTCACACCACAACTATAACGATAAAGACATGAGGAACGATAACATTGGGATCACTTTCAGAACGATTTTTTTCCAGCTGCCGAACGATAAAACACTGACAGCCAATCAGAATCCATTCTAATTTAAAGGTCTACTTTGAAACCGCAGCGCGGATGCGCGCGTGCTTAGAATAAAAAGACCGTTATCAGTCGTTGGTGTGGACGCATATATAGTTATCTTTATCGTTATCTTTATAGTTATCGTGCTTGGTGCGAACGGGCCTTAAGAGTCTGTTCCGTGACTTTCTTTTGGCCGCCCGAAGAGGCCCCGCTGCGTGTATCCACTGTTAGTGCTGGCTCCGTCGCACACCCCTGGCGGCCAGGAAGAGGAGACACCAAGTTTTAGTTTAGGAAGTTTTAATTCAATAAAATACTTTTTATACTTGATACCTTGTCTGGTTTAGTGGTGTCTCTGGGTAACTCCTCGAGGTGGTACGCTCACAGGGGTGGTCTGCGCCAGAGGGGGGGCCATCCCGACCTGTGACAGTCTCTCAAGGCGATCCCAATGATCCCAATGCTCCTTCTACGAGGGTTAAATATGTAACCGAAACGTGATACATTCCCCTGTATTACAGCTATAGCCTAGCTGAGAGAGTATCTTTTTCATATTTCATATGTAGATATTATTATTAAGCAAATTGTAACTGAAACACCCAGAGTAATCGAAGCGCAAAGAAAAAATAGTTTTCCTTACAAGTAGGTGCTGTCGTGGAAATTCTTAATACAAATACAACCTACTTAATCTGAATTGAATTACCTGAATACTTACAACACAATACTTCCCTGAAGTAAGGTGACGGCGTCCCGTCAATAAGCTACTATCACTACCTCAATCACATATAGATGTTCTGTTGTTGTCTTTTGAGAATCTATTTATCAGTTGCGCAGCATATACCTGACACGACTCCAAGTTCCTCTTTGTTGAAATTAAGTTTTATTCATGGCTGGGAGATCACTGGCCACAACAACCAAGCGAGTCTCCTGAATAGAAAGATACATGTACATTTAAATCATACAGTTGAGTAAAAATCAATGTCACTCAAGTCTTCACTGTGATTTGTTCTAGTGATTGGTTTGTCTTTGTAATGATCTAAGCTAATCATATGACTGTTAGTTCTACTGTGTTATGCACTTTTTGGGTAAGTATTTATTGTTGTGTTAGGCTATTTATCGATGTATTATGCTGAAGTAAAACCAGGTTAGACGAACGTGATAACAACCTTTTTATTCTCCCCTTTGCAACTCCCCACTAGGGGGCGGTAATTAACCATATAACGTTTAACCACATCAGTACATTTATGGTCTTTGATCTGAGCATCCTTAGTCTGCATTTCTCTGTACATTTTATTATTATATATATTTTTGTTTTTATTTACAGGGGCAATGCACATTAATAAACATAAATTTAAACGTGCCAGAATTAGCACAAAAGGCTATTTTTCATCTGTAGACCCTTGACAGAATGTTAAAAGGTACCCTAAAAACAAAGACAGAGCATCACACATATACACATCATATGAAAAAAAAAAATAATAATAGTAATTACAACAACAACAAAAAAATTCACACACAACCAGATAAATCACTATTAAAATACAAAATAAACGTGAATTATCTAAAACAAAGTAAACATGAGAGAAAGGAAAGAGAGAGAGAAAGATGGCAACAGAAGAGAGCAACATAGCCAAGAACAATTAGTACAAAGAAGTCTATTGTCAAGAATTCGATACTAATGTTGACAGTGCTGAATTGTCAGTAACCATTTTTTAAGATGAGACTGTGTAACGGTCACTTTGTGTTTTATGGCAATCTGAGCTAAAATGAGAACTGCGCATGCGCGTGGCTGCTAGTTTTGACAAGACGAGGAGAGGAGATAACCGCTCTGCCGACTCTCTTTGTATTCTTTCTTTTATTTCCTTTAATATTGTGACCAGAGTTGGATGTTTGTTTGTATACTTTTACTCACTCGATCCCCATGTATGCGGACGAGTGTGACGTTTAAGTACTTTTATTAAACGCGGGGAAAGTACGTCACCTCTCGTCTCTCGTGCATCTTTTCCTTCGACACCTGTTGTTTTTCTCTGGGCAACATTTCAACTTTGCGTTACAACTGAAACAAGCCAAAACCATGTAATCGTCCAATTGTTGATGGGACGGAGTTCAGGGGCGTCACTAGGTCCCTAAATTTATGCCTAGCCCCCCCCAAAAAATTTGTGATTAATATGCTACACAAATTCGTGTTCGCTTCAGTCTTGTTTTAATCAGATTCAGCGCGTTCTTCATCTTAAATCCGCAGTGGCGCCGAGCAGAGAGCGCGTCAAAAAGACAAAAAGAGAGGAATGTGTGTGTGTGTGTGTGTGTGTGTGTGTGTTCATCTGAGCCCATTGGTCTGTCAGAATATACTGAGATGACCAATCAAATGAAAGTAGGCGGGCTTTACATTCACACGCTGAGCGCGAATTTTAGCAGCACAACTCGACGCTTCAGTGCACGGGCAAGTGCGAGATAAGATGTAAGTAGCTAAACTTATAACGTTATATATTTGACAGTTTTTTGAGGTCATTAAAGTTAAACGAATGACAAAAAATAATCAGGAAAACTAATATAGTTTTGTCTAATTTCGCCCTTTTGACAAAAAACATTAACAAAGCCGTTTTCATCCTGTTAGGTACAGGATTAATAATGAATGTGTACATATTGAAAATATACCTAATACAAATTGTAGCCTTTAGTAAATAAATAAAAAAGCTCAGCTTTAGGAGGGGAAGAGAAAGGGCACGATGAGGAGACTGAGGGCGCTTTCACACGTGGTTCGATTGCCTGTTCCAAAAGTTCGATTGCTCCCTGGAGTTCACATGAACCATACCCCAGACCACCTTTTTAAGCGGACCCGAGTACGGTTCACGGGTACGCACCCGAGTTCGGAAGACAGCGTTCACATCATCTAAACGAACCGAACTCTGACGTCATTCGAACCCGGGTGTGCACCACAAGTGCTAGTGTGAAGGAATTTGGGGGGCGGACCAAGATGGCCGAGTAGGTAGACGCTTACTGTCGAGCTGTGCAATCGAAATTTTTGAATACGGTTAAAAACAACCTTTCTGTTTGGACCTTATAATAATTTATAGTGCTTAACGCTAAAGGAACTTTGTGAAGAGGATTTAACTTTTGGGATGTCGACCCGCGACAATAAAAGACCGCTGAAAAACCCCAAAGCAAAGTTGACAATGCCAACAGGTGATGCTAGCCACGCCGCCTCAGGAAGAAACCCTCTAATTGATAACATTCATGACTACACGACTGACTCGGTGACTTTGCCAGTAATGGAGGATCTTATGGAAGAATTTCCTCCTCTGTCCCTGTCGCCCAGACAATCTCCAGCTCCAAAAAAAACGATGCTTTCTTCCAAGGTAGAAGACATGGATGTCGTCGCTTCCCTGTCGAAACTAATAAATGAAAGAATGGATGAGCTGGCGTTGCAGCTAGATGGTGTTAAAAAAACTGTGGACTTCGCGTGTGAGGAAATAAAAGATGTGAAAAAACGAGTGGGCACTCTAGAAAACAGGATGACTAAACAGGAGAGTCGCATGGACACACACCAGCAACAGATCTTCGATCTGGAACGGTACTCTCGGAGGTGGAATCTGAGGCTCCTTGGTGTCAAAGAAGATGAAAAGAACGATGTCCGCCAGATTGCCATCGAGATCTGCCAAGCCATTTTACCTGAATGCAAAAACCGCATCCGTGATACTGTTGACACCGTGCATCGCATCGGCGCCAAGCTCCCTAACAGCAGCAAGCCCAGACCGATTCTCATTCAATTCATCTCGAGGGTGACCAGAGATAGCCTATGGAAAGCTGCAAAGGCGTCACAATTTCTCAAAGACAACCACTGGAAGTTTGCAGAGGATCTCTCTAAAGAAGATAGAGAACGACGGAACAAGTTATGGCCCATCATCGAAAAGGTGCGCAGTGAGGGCAAGAAAGCTTACTACGTTGGATGTCGTGGATTCGTTAACGGGACAGAAATCGTCCCATCTTCAGGATAACTAAAGGTGGTAGCTTACATAGGCATGTTACATGTTCGCCTTGAATTGCTCTAAGTCATTACAATGTTAAACCACTATCATCACAATGTCTTTTTTTTTTTTTTTTTTTTTTTTTTAATTTATTTTTTTAGTGATTAAAACATTGCTTCCTATCTAGCACTATTCTGTAGCCTACATAAGCTGAGAATCTAAGTTTTGTTTATATTGTTTTTGCCAAATTGTTAGTTCATGCTGCAAAGCTCGATCCCTTTCTGAGGTAGATCATTTAAATACTTTCCTTGCCTTACACATAAAACAAATTAGTTTATATTTATTATACATTGTTATGTCACTTTCTATTGTTTCACTTAATGCCAGGGGGTTGAGACAAATTTGTAAACGTAAAGCCTTATTTTTGTATGCAAAAAACTTTAAATCTGATTTTTCTTTCTTTCAAGAAAGCCATTCAGTAGCTGCTGATGTAAACTTCTGGAAGTCCCAATGGGGTAATGATGCATGTTATTCACATGGGTTAGAGAGGTCAGCTGGGGTCACAACTTTGAAAGGTTCTTTTAATGGTACTATTCTACATTCAGATTGTGATTCTTTAGGCCACTATATTTGTCTACTAATTGATCATAACCACTATATCTTTATTATTATTAATATTTATGGTTACAATACCAAGCCTGAAAATGATAAATTAATTGATTCTATAGATGTAAGGTTAACTTTCTGGCTCTCCAAATACCCTAGCTCATTTATCTTAATTGGAGGTGATTTTAATATTACTTTAAATAATTCAATTGACAGGTGGCCCCAAGTCCCTAATTCCAGAGATAATTTAAAAATGAAAACTTGTATGGAAAAATTTAATGTAGTTGACATTTGGCGAGAAAAGTTTCCTAATAATATATCTTATACTTGGAGTAACAGTTCAGGTTCAAGGAAATCTCGAATAGATTTTTACTTAATTTCTAACAATATACCGAAAGACAGTGTAACTGTCAATATCCTTACAACACCACTTACTGATCATCAGGCAATCTATATTAAGTTCCAACTCTCTGCTCATAATAACAATAGATCCTCATATTGGAAATTGAACAGCTCGCTCTTAGGACATAGCGCTGTAAAATCTGAAATTAATCGGTTAATAAAGCTGTATTGGGATAAGGCTAGGGAAAATAACCTGTATTCTGCTAATTGGGAACTTTTTAACTTTGAAGCAGGCAAATTTTTAAGGCAATATGGAGCTAAAATGGCTAAACTTAAGGCAGCAGCAGAAGAAAAACTAATTGTTCAAATTTCTTCAATATATCAACTACCACCAGATGGAGTATCAGAGGAGGATAAATTACATCTGAGAGAACTTCAATGTCAACTCAATGATGTATATCGTGGAAAAGCTGAAGGAGCTTTTGTTAGGTCGAGAAAAAGATGGATAGAGGAAGGTGAACAAAACTCCGCTTATTTCTTCCGCTTAGAAAAGCACAGATCCAAGACAAATACTATTCATCAGTTGAATATAAACGGCACTGTTACTGATGATGCCCAAAGCATCTCCCAATTTTGTTATGTCTTTTATTCACAGCTATATGAGTCTAAGTACAATGCAGATACAGCGACTAAATTTATCAACTCTATAAATAATGTAAAAATGATAGAACACACTGATAGGGTTTATTGTGACACTCCACTTACAAAAGAAGAGGTTATTGGAGCTATTGCTCTTCTTAAAAATAATAAATCACCTGGCAACGATGGACTGTTATCAGAATTCTATAAGTCATTTTCTTATCTACTAGCACCTTTTATGTTACAAGTATTTGTCGAAAGTATTGAAAGGAGTACTCTTCCAACGAGTCTCACGCAAGGCCTCATCACTCTAATCCCAAAGCCTAATAAGGATTTGCTTTTTATTGAGAATTGGAGACCAATATGTCTTTTAAACAATGACTATAAAATCATGGCTTTAGTGTTGGCCAGAAGAATAAAAGATGTATTAGATGATATTATAGACGAAACTCAATCTGGTTTTATGAAGAATAGGCATATCTCTAATAATCTCAGACTTGTTTTTGACATTTTGGATTACTCAGATCTGATACAGGATGACTCATTTATCCCCCTCTTAGACTTCTACAAAGCTTTTGATTCTATTGAGCATGAATTCATATTTCTCTCTCTTAGAAAATTTGGCTTTGGTGATATGTTCTGTAATGCTGTCTTGGCCCTGTATTCAAATGCTAATAGCTCCGCTAGAATGAAAAATGGCACAACGTCAAGATTTAATCTTAAACGCGGGATCCGACAAGGATGCCCAATCAGCCCTTATTTGTTTTTACTTTGCATGCAAATTCTTGCCTCTCATATTTCTAATAGCATCGTGAAAGGTATTAGCATAGCAGGTAAAGATATACTCATCAGCCAACTAGCTGATGATACGACAGTTTTTCTGAAGAATGCCAGTCAGGTGCCTATTGCTTTAAGAATTATTGAAGAATTTTCCACAGCTTCTGGCTTGACTTTAAATTTAAGCAAATGTAAATTATTACCTGTCAAAGATTGTAAGGATCAGAATATTTGTAAGATTCCCAGCGGAAAGGAAGCGAATTATTTAGGCTTAATCGTTTATAAAGATGAAAAGAGAAGAATTCTTTTAAACTTTCCACCGGTTATTAAAAAAACACAAACCAAATTAAATGAATGGTTGCAGAGAGACCTAACAGTAAGAGGAAGAGTCCTGCTCTCAAAAGCAGAAGGCTTGTCTCGACTAACATATGCAGCTCTTTCTGTTCATGTAGACAAAAAAACTTGTAAGGATATTGATTGTATGCTATTTAATTTTCTTTGGAAGAATAGAACACATTACATCAGGAAAAATGTCATAATGAATAGCTATGAACATGGTGGGCTAAATGTGTTAGACTTTGCTACCCTAAACAATACCTTTAAAATCAACTGGGCCAAACAATTTCTTAAAAATCCTGTTTCCATTTGGAATTTTATTCCTAACTTCATATTAGGTTGCAATTACAATGTAGACAAGATACCGGAAAAGCTCTCTTTATTTAGCGTGGATGCTCATATATAAGCACAACTTTTCTCCCCATAAATATATTATATGGAACAACCGGGATATTCTGTATAAGAATAAGTCATTATTTTTTCCTAACTGGATTGAGAAACAGATTATTTTAGTGTTTCAACTGTTCAATAGTGATGGACAACTTATGTCTTATACAGAATTTTTAAACACCTATAAGTTTCCAGCCACACCGAAAGAATATGCAATAGTTTATGATGCTATACCTTCTGTGTCAAAATGCTATTTAGAAGTGTTGATTTTAATTTCTCTTCTGTTCCTTTCTATAATCCAATTGATTCAGATGTAGGTAAAATTTGTCTGACCTCTTCTAAAAATAACAATAAATATGTACGGTCTTTGTTTCAGAAAGAAGTGGTATCTGTCCCATATGTTGTTTCATACTGGAATTCTTTTGTAAATGATATTAATTGGAAAAAAGTATGGACAATTCCCAATAAGTATTTTGTTACAAACAAGGTCAAAGAAATTTCTTTTAAAATTATCCATAAGTACTACCCTGCTAATATGACAAAATTCAAAAGGGACATTGATGTGAACTGTTCTTTTTGCGTAAATCACCCTGAGACCACCCAGCACCTTTTTTGGATCTGCACACACTCCACAACCTTCTGGAAGGACTTCTGCAGCTTTATTATGAAAGAACTTTACAAGGACTTTACTCTGAAGTGGGAAAATGTTGTGTTTTGTTTTTTTAGCCCATTCAGACCCTGCGTCCATTACAATGGACATCACATGTCAACCCCCCTTTTTTTTTTACTTCTGGAGCATTTCACCTAGTTTAAAGCCTGCAGTCCATTAGATTGGACGCTTGTCATCCAATCAAATGGCAGTAAAGCTCTGCATGTAGTAGTTATAAAAAAAAAACACTACATTGAAGAGAAGCATGTCAGCACTAATCTCCAAACACAGAAGCAAGCAACATTTCCTATGGTTTTATTTACATTTTTTTATATGTTTGCCAGTATTTCATAGTTTGTATGTATAAAAGAAAGATTGAACTTATTAATTAACGTTAAAAATTTATTGTAGAATTGCACATTTTAAATCAGGATTTTTTCAAATGTGGCTGTCCATTAGAATGGACAGTGGGTTCAAAAGCCTGTTACTGAAATCACATTCCAGTAACTGAAGTCCAGTAATGCTGATTGAAATTTCTTATATAAAAAAATCTACATCACAGTACCGATACATTTTTGAAACTTTTTCATATGCAGAATATAGTTCTTGGAGTGCTTGAGCATATAGCTGATGGAAATATCTCAGATGTTGACTTTATGTGGGGTGATGAGGAAGATCGAGATGTAAGAAAAATATCAATATTTAAAACTGTATAAAGTAAAATGACTAGCTTCTGGCCAAATGAACATACGGATTTGACCTAAATCTAAAGCGTAAACTTGAATATTCATATTTTTCTTACACAAACGCATCGCTTCGCTTCAGAAGGCCTTTATTTACCCCCCAGAGCCGCATAGAGCACTTTTATCATGGATGGATGAACTTTTATGTGCTTTCAAAACAGAAACAACCATTCACTGCCATTATAAAGCTTGGAAGCCAGGACATTTTTTTAATATAACTCCGATTGTGTTCGTCTGAAAGAAGAACGATGTCATACACACCTAGGATGGCTTGAGGGTAAGTAAATCAGGGGCTAATTTTAATTTTTGGATGAACTATCCCTTTATCGGTATAGTACACCCAAAAATTATATTTGTCATTACTTACTCATCCTCATGTTGTTCTTAATCTGTATGAGTTTCTTTATTCTGCTGAAGACAAATGAAGATATTTTAAAGAATGTCGATAACTAGACAGTTGACAGTCATTGACTTCTATAATATTTTTTCCTACTATAGCCTATATATTCCTTATAACTACATATTATATTAATATGATATAATATTATCATTATTAGTAATTATTTAGAAAATTATAATAATATTTAGCAGTAATGTATCAATATAGATACTACAGTACAATACCGTATAATTAATTACAGCAAAAGCGGAACAAATGACGAAATACAGTAAAAATACAGTAAAGTAGGCTACTATTTAGTAGTTTACAGTACTGATCTTGTGTACTGTAAAGTGAACTACAGTACAGTTACTGGAAATCAAAATACAGTAACTTGCTGGCAACCGTGCTGCCAGTAATGTACTGTAACAATACAAGAAAGTCGTTAACAGAGAAATTGTTTCAAAGACGCACACAGGAAATTACTCTAACATGAATGCATTGATTGATTCCTATAGGTTTATTTTGTTATGAATAAATAAATGTGTGATCTATAAAGCAAAAACCTTACAATAAAAGTTGAAATATTGTAATGTTCAATATTGTAATGTTTTTGACCTAAAAAAAAGAAAGATGTGCAAAGAAAATGACCCTAAAATGACCATATTGTATTGATTCTAAGATATTTAATTTGTTACAAACAATGTGCAATCTGTAAAACAAAAACCTCAAAATTAAAGTTGAAATGGTAAACTGTTGAAAAGTTTTTGACCTTGAGAAAAAGCTTTAAGTATATACTAACAATTTTTATGTTTATTATTTAATTTTATGTTGGTACATTTTTGTGAAGTACACCTGTTTTGACCTGATGTCCATTGAAATGGACAAAAAAAATTAATATTAAAGCCAAACATTTTTTAATTTTTTTTAATTTGGTCTCATTTATAGAAGCCTCATGAGCTGGGAAAATGTACTTTTATATTTTTCAGAAACTTAAAACATAATTCAGGTCTGAAGGGGTTAGAAAACAAAGTAAAGAAGATATGTTCTTTATTATAAATTTACTAATTGTGCAAGCTAAATTCTATATCCACAAATGTAAATATATAAAACAAAAACCGGCCTTTAAACATTTTTATTGTGATATGTTATCGTATATAAAATTAATTAGTGGTTCATTGAACAAAAAGGCTATGAAAACTAGAAATATTTGTATAACTTACAATTTGTTTGAATGTATGTGATACCTATCCCCCTGGCAAGGGAAATATTAAGTTGTATGTTGTGTATACTTTGTATACTGTTGTTTACGTTTGAGCAATAAAAAAATAAAATAAAATAAAAAAAAAGTGCTAGCGTGAAAGCCCCCTGAAAAAAAAAGAAAGGAAGCTGGAGATGAGGAGAGAGCAGGTATTGACAAATAGTCTACTGACATAGTTTTAACGCTATTTCTTATCCTTTTTTTTGGTCTTCAAACGTCTTGAAATGCACATTTCAGAGATTAAAAAATTTATTATAAACTTTGATTATAAAGCCCTGTCTACAGCCCTGTATTAGGAATCAGAATCAGAAAGAGCTTTATCCCAAGTGTGCTTGCACACAAAAGGAATTGGTTTTGGTGCTGATGCTTCCAGTGCACATATACAAATATGTGATAAGGCATAAGATCAATAATGAATGTGTAGCCTTTAATGTGAATTAATTTGATAAACTTAGTTACCTTTCCTAGTAGTTTTCAGTAAATGAACACGTCTGAGAAAATGATTCATAGGCAAAATCAACCAGTTGACCCCCAAAGAGAAAAAGAGTGTGATGCTGATGAGGAGAGAAAAATAATCAGCTGCCAACTGAAATGGTTTTATCCCAAAAAAATTTGCCTTCAAAACATCTTAAAATGCACATAATAGTTCAGAGAATTAAACATTTTCTCGGGGAAACCCCGAACCCCCCTAACTAGCACAACTCGAATTCAGGACTACGGTACAGTGATTATAAAACCCTGCAATTGCATGGTAATGAAAGTGAGCATTAGACCCTAAATTAAACTTTTACCTTGTTTTTGTTTTTTTAATCATACCCTCATTGGGGGATTAGCCCCCCTAAAAGGAAAATCCTAGAATCGCCCCTGACGGAGTTTCATTCCCTTGCAGCTTTGACCGAAAATACAGACTGGCTAAAGTTACTTCTTTTGAGAGGGATAATACAGTCCCCTTTTTCCCCACACCTATCTTGTAGATAGGTGAGCAGTAGTTCTAATGTGCACAAACTGTTTTAGTATGTATAGTCTTAATCAGCAAACAGATATGTACATATTTGATCAAGTTATCCCAGCTTAGCAAGTTGTATTTTTTTTATATTGAGCAGTGATGAAACTGAACTGATTTCTTATCAAGAGTTTTTAGTGATTGTTTATACAAAGACTCTGGTTTCAAAGTAATAATACTAGCTTGCGACCAAGTAGTTAAACAGGTAATATGAGAAATAATCATGAAATGCATATACATCAAAGCGGCTTCAGACGACATATAATCACGAATAAATCTAAAATTTGATAAACTAAATCTGACCCGGTTAGATCTTTTTAACCTGCGCCTTAAATTAAAGTTTGGAATCAATCAGAATACCAAGGTACATATGATACAACTTGTAATCTTTCCCCTGATACAAATACATCTGGCACTATACTTAAATTCTTAGTTTTGGTGATAAACATACACACTGCTTTAGAGATGTTTAACTGTAAGCAGCATTGTTCTAGCCAAGCCGCAACATGAACCAGAGATTCTGTAAGTTCATTTGCAACTTTTGACACACTACTTCCGTCAGGGCCATGCACAGACCTTTTAAGGGGCATGTGCTGAAACTGAAAAAGGGCACCCCCGTCCCTTTTTATATATCAAGATTATTTATTAAGCCTACATAAAAGGAGGAAATGGTCACATCTTCATGACAAATTCAATAAAAAAAAAAAAAATAGTCTCAAAAGCTTTAGATTTATTCACTATTAATAACAACCATAATAATAATATAGATAATATAGATAAACAGGGTTTCAGGGCTTCTTTAAACCTAATTACAACAGCAACCTTCTCTGAGCCATGTTTGAAGATGTTTATGACTTCATGGGATGTCCCTCTCTATGGCTATGAGGAGAAGGTCTGAGAGTCTCTCCTCTGAGCAAAGGCTTTGGAGTTGGTTCTTAATTAACCTCATTTTGGAAAAGGATCTCTCCACAGTTGCAGTTGATGGCAAAAACTTGATACTGTGAAGGACCAGGAATGTTGATCTTTTAAAGGTCTCTTATTCACTAGACTTCCTATAAAAGTTCCTATAAAAGACTTAAAGGGTGACCAATAGCATTGATTTATTGAAGGGAAAAAAACACCATGAAAAAGGGCACTTCGGCAAAAAGGGCATGTGCTCTACACAGGTTGAGCCCTACCTGTGCACATGCCTGACTTCCGTGTATATACATACAGTGTCATCTGCATACATTTGAATGTTAGTATTAGGACAGACAGATGGAAGATCATTGATGTACAACGTAAAAAGTAAAGGACCCAACATAGATCCTTGTGGAACACCAGTGGATATACTTAGAGAAGCTGACTTATAATTCTGTTTTCTAACAAACTGTGTGCGACCTGACAAGTATGATTCGATCCATCTCAATGTATGTGGAGAGAAATTAAAACTTAATAATTTAGACAACAGAATTCTGTGGTTTGCGGTGTCAAAGGCCTTCCTGAAATCAAGAAACACAGCCCTGACAACCCCTCCTTTATCTAATAGAGACTTAACTTTTTCAGTGAAATAGCAATTTGCCATCTCAGTTGAATAGTTTGCTCTGAAGCCAAATTGCATTGGATGTAAAACAAAATAACTATTATTCAAATAATTAGTGATTTGTGCAGCCATCAATTTCTCTGCAACCTTTGAGACTACAGGTAAAATACTAATAGGTCTGTAATTACTAGCAGAGTGAGGAACACTGCTTTTGAATATGGGCACAATAACAGATGACTTCCAAGCACATGGGAACATCCCCTGAGAAATTGAAAGATTGATAATTTTAGTGATAGTGACTAACGACTCACTAAGCTCTTTAAGCATTACCACATCCACACCAAATATATCCTTTGCTCTGGATGGTTTAAGAGATGTAATTGTTCTTATGACGTCTAATTCAGAGACTGCCCTTAGAGTAAGGGCTTGTTCACCTGTATTAACTGTATACATTTCTGTATACTTAGGGGAAAAACATTGTGTAATTGTGACTACCGAGTCAACAAAATAATAATTTAGTGCTTCGGCTATACATCAGCTGGATCAGCTCTTTTCTTTTGTCACCTTTTAAGTGGCTCAATTTATTCCAGATTGTTTTTGAATTACCTCTAGCCTCATTAATTATCCTCAGAAAAAAATCAGCCTTTGCTTTTCTCAACGACTTTACTACCTTGTTCCGTAACATAGCGAAATGTTGTCTATCATGACTAAACTTTGATCTGTTTGCTGTTTTTAAAGCAAGATCCTGTTTTTTCATTTATTTTAAGATATCTGAATTAATCCAAGGGACCGTCAATTTTTTTTTTTTTTTTTTTTTTTTTTTTTTTTTTTTTTAAGGTTTAAGTACAACTGAAATCATAGTGCTCCCTAATTATTTGGAAAATATTTGACTGTCTTCGTCCTGATCTTTTCCGATTAATAAATCCTCCCATTCAATCTGATGAACTGCCTTTCTGAAATCATCTAGTTTAAGTTTTGGAATGCCAAAAGAGTCATATTTCCTTCTGAATGAATTGAATCTATTGCTAGATAATTTTCTGGCCACTAGAATCAAATTGTGATCAGAAAGGCCTGTTAACATATTAAAAGGTTTTTAAAATTCTCTCTGCTCGGTTACTAAAAATTAAATCAATTTGAGAACTTGTTGAATTAGTTATTCTTATAGGCTCATTAAAAATATATAATTGAGTGTTAAATACCATGAACAGAGACATGATGTGAAAAACACTGCATCAAAATGGTATTATTGCATAAAGAATGGGTATTAAATGTTTTGATTGTAAAGTTTAACATCAGCTTAGATGTGTAACAGATTATATAATGTATAAAGTTGAAATCCAATAACATTTACACCAGCTCGAAATTCAAAATGAATGTCAGTCAGCCTGGTGCACAGCTTAAGCAATCATGATTTATTTATTTATTTATTTGTTCGTTTATATTTATTTAACATGTATGTGTGCATTAAAAGAACCGTTTTGACAATGAGAACATTTCTGAGCCAAATAGAGATAAAAGATGTGTTCTGGTGACTGGCGTGTTTATTGAACCAATCAGATCAGAGTAAATCGAGTGTCAGCGAGAAGCTCTGCTCCGGTTGGCTTTCTTCTCGAGGGAAGAAAGCAATAAAGATTATTTGGCTCGGATCTCGCGTGTGCCGAGGCAGCGCGTAGATTGAGGGTCTCCAATAAAGATTCTGTGACTCGATCATGGATCTCGCGTGTGCCGAGGCAGCGTAGATTACGGGTTTGCAATAAGAATCTATTGGCTCAGATCTCGCGTGTGCCGATCGAGGCAGCGCGTAGATCATGGGTTTGCAATAAGAATCTATTGGCTCAGATCTCGCGTGTGCCGATCGAGGCAGCGCGTAGATCATGGGTTTGCAATAAGAATCTATTGGCTCAGATCTCGTGTTTGCCGAGGCAGCGCGTAGATTATGGGTCTGCATCTCTACAATAAGAATCTATGGCTCAGATCGCGCGCTTGCCGAGGCAACGTGTAGATAATGGTCCGCATATTATGGGCAGGGAGTTGAGCAGATGGGAATTTCCCTTTCTCCCATTCTCTTATTATTGTGGGCAAACTAATTTTGTATTCTTTGTTTGAGACTGTCTATTAATACACTATATATATATTCAGCCTTTTAACTAGACCGTTTCTACTTGTCTCGTTGATATTTGGCTGCATTTAAGTTTTGAGAAAATTAAATATGTACATATTTAATCTCTGAGGAGTTAAATGTCTGTATTATTCAGCTTTTCACCCAGACTGTTTATTTGTCCGGTTGATATTTTGGCTGCATTTCATTTTTGAGAAAATTAAATATAGGCTACTCATCTATCTTTGAGGAGTCATTTAATTCTGAGGCTACATGCTTTGTACGTGCTCATTTCTACATGCTCATTTGATTGGCTACGTGATGAAGCTGGACCCGCCCTCCTCTTCGCACTTGCAAAACTCAGTGAGTTAGAGAATCGTGCCAAAACTGGAAGCGCAGGTAAAAGAAAGACGGAACTGTTTCACATCGGGTTATTTATGGAACTTTTTCGGGTTATTTATGGAACTTTTTTGCCCCATGCACACAACAAGTCATTTAGACATTTGCAACAGTTTTTTTTTTTTTACACAAAGTTCGATTTTACGCAATTCATCTGTTTTGCAGTTCCTGCCTCTGTTGTTTTCGCTTGCAAATTGCTGTTCAATGCTTTTGGCCGCATTTGTGCGCAAAAACCGTGCCAAAAGTGTAAGCGCGGACAAATGAAAGTCTGAAGAATACATATCTTATTTATTTTGCGTTAGCATGAAGCTGCAGCTTGAAAATACATGAACTACACTTACGAATTACAGTTAAAAGCTGCAAATATTTTTTTCTTACACTTGAAGGGCGATTTACACCTTTACAAATCTTCTCTTGCGCATGCAAATTTATTGTACGCTTGGAATCTTATACTCTTTCACAAATCTTACCCTGCGCATTCGATTCTTTATGACATCATTTTAAATTCTCCTGGGTGATAACCAAATGTTTTTTGACCTTTTATATGCATTTGTCCCTGTCTCCAGCTCAGGAAGTTGTTGTTGGACTGTGCAAGATATTTTGCAAGTAGCCTAAATTAACTTCTCAAATTTAACGATGAAGAAGTGGGTGACGAATCATTGTGGAAGAATTGTGTAGAATTGATATAGTATTCAGCATATTTTTGTTTTATTTTGCATTCATTATGATTATAATAGTACATTTTGAATAGATTATCGTTTGCTAAAACAGGAGGAGCATTCTTGTTTTAAGTGTTTTTTTTTTTATCTGTGTAGAGTAGCTAAATGCAGCGTTCCTATGGTTGTATGGAATTTGAATGCATATACGAATGTAAAAGGCTGTACTTCAAAGTGTTAAAAAGAAAAAAAGAAAAGAAAACATTGACATTGTGGTGCCATCTGCCAGTCAGCATTGACATAATGTTATTCTTCTGCACCTCTGGAGTAATCAGTCAAATGGCATGTTCAGCTCAGGGGATTGGCTCAGAAAGAGTTATCAAGAATAATAACACCTGACCAACTGCCTCTGAGATGAATGGGAATGCTGACAGATGGTTTTCTCCAGGTAGACCTCCTAGAGAAATGCTCTCCTGCGCTCAGTCTCTGCACATAACTGAACAGTGTACAGCTCATAATGTTTTGATAAAGTATGTAGCCAATAAACTGATTTTAATAAAACACTTTGTCTTCTTCAACTGTTTTGTGTATTTAAAGGAAAAGGGCAATGCTAAGAAAGTGAGGTGGCATTTATACATTATATAGAAGAAAAATATTTTCTGCCTTATTTGTATAGATGGAATTCCTGTGATGTCACACAACAGGCAAACTCGCTTCGGGTTCTTCAGCTCTTCGTGATGCATATGGGCTCGACATGATTCGAATGATCTGGTAAGTAATATTTCATCATCTTAAAGAAACTTTGAAGTGATGGTTTATATTAAAACCAGTATTTTTTAACTGCACAAAACATGTTTTAACTTTTGTTCAGTATTGTTGGAAAAGTTACTTAAACCGTTCAAAATAAATGTGATTTGTGTATTATATAAGGTTTTTATTTAGACATAGTATGCATGGTGTTTCAGCTGTTAGCTTAAATTATATTTTTATCTCTGTAAAGCTGCTTTGAAACAATCCATTGTTAAAAGCGCTATTTAAATGAAGATGACTTGACTTGACTTACACTTATTAGATCATCAGTAGTCATTTGGTCGTAAATGTATCAAGTGGTTGTGATTTAACAGGTGAAATCAGCTGTTTGTGTCTTTAGCATTTGTGTGATGCTTTACTGAAATACAAATAATCTTGTCAGATTAGAACAGAAGTAATTTTAATGAAGTGCTACACTTTCATTGCTTTGCTTGGTGTACATGGCGTATGATTTTTTATTTGAGTTACACAAAGATAAAGTGCATAAAAAGTGAATAGGTTTAACATTATCCATATTGTCCCTCAAAATTAAATGTGTAATATCAAATAAATAAGTTGGAAAACAAATATTATTATTGTAAAATGTAAATATTGTAACATTAAATATATATATTTTTAAATTCTGAAAATAAATTACATTCATCACAATTTGAGATCCTGTCTGTCCAGCAATACAGGCACAAGAAAATAATAAATAGTATGTTGTGATTATAAAATCTCTAAGATATATTTATTATAGAAAGATAAATCTGAATTTAAAGTACCATTGTCACAACTTGGATTAGAAATAAGTTTAATTCGTGCTAATAATATTTTCTGATGTATTTCTCTTATTGAAACGAGTCTCTAGTTCTCTATAAAAGGCTGTTTCGAGTGGTGTATTGTACGTTGTATGACTGTCTTCTGTGCCAACGTCGTCTTAATGCTGTGCAGCCTCCACAGAGCAAACACTAAAGACAGAGAGAGAGCCATGTTAGACTAGAATTGACCTTATAGAAACTTTTATAGGTTTCAGGTAAATTAGTATTAAACCTTTATGATACTTACACAAAGGAAAATCCAGCACGGTACAAGTATGATGGCAATAGCACACGGGACGATTATGGCTACAATCCATGCTACACTAGTGCTGTTGTTTATGATTGAAGTGCTCAGCACTGTGGGGAAAAAAGTGGTTCTTGTTGCAGCAGGTGTAGTTGTGGTAACAGTCTCTGTAGATGAGAATGTGTAAAATAATTAAAATAAGACAAAAAAAAACCTTCCAGCTCAAAGAATTATGAAAATATTAATATTAAAATTTATATGCAGAAGCACATACCCATATTAACCCCAAGAAGTGCATTGAGAAAGGCACTGGGTGTCTTGATGTCACTTTCTGAGAAAACATACTGTACATTAGCCTCAATAGTGGTGGAATTACCCCTGGGGAGAAATTAAAATGTACATTGACATAAGTAACACTTTAAAAAGATCACAGTGTGCTTCTAATTTTACATCCAATCAAACCAATTTCAAAGCAGATTTCTTAGTCTAAATCTTACGTGAAACTGGTGCCATTGAACAGAAATGGAGAGGCTGTGGGGTCAGTTAGGATCTGGTTCAGCTAAACAGGTCAGCAAGGAAAACAAATTAATTGGTGTGGTAATAGTTAAAGTTGATGGTAGATGTTTAAATCAAAGCTGAATAAAAATAAGCGTATTTTAAATACAAATCAAACTCACCAGTTTATTTATAGGGTCCTGGATTAACTGATATGTGCTATTCCTGAGGTCAAGTTTCTCTGACATGGAAACATTGTTGATTTGAAATCCAAAATTCAGGGCATATGCGGTGTCAGAAATTTCTTAAAAAGAAAAATCATATAATACAAATTAGCTGATACTGTATGCACACATATTTTTACTGTAATATGGAAATCTGTTTACTGGCGACTGAAGAAAAAAAGAAAGAAAACTCACTTGTATAAGTAACATTCACAAAGCTCACGGGGGTACTTAGATCTCGTTTGATTCTGAGACGTGAGTCCAGGAGAGAGTTAGCTAACTTTATTATTTTACCCTCACTTGGTATAGGGCCGAGTGTGATAAATATGAGTCGAATGTAAATAATCACCCTACCGATCCTGAAAAAGAAGGTAAATAAGAACAATGGTAGGTGAGTAAGAGAATGAATCATTTTTTACACAAAACAAATGTATTCATTGCCCTTACACATTTGGTGTTTGTCCAGGTTTCAAAGATGTCTTGTCTGTCACTGTTAGAGTTGAAGTTGTGATGAATCGGGTTATTGCTGCCTGAGTGACATTTGATGGTATAGTTCCTGATATGGCGGTTTGAGTGATTGGCTTTATTGATGTAACATTGGCAGTCGCTGATGTTGTAGACATGGTTTTAGTTGTTATTTGTTTTGTTTCAGGCACAGGTGAGATTGTTGCATCAGTTATAGTGGTTGCTGTGTTAGTCAAGAATGTTGGATGGGTCAGTGTGTTTGTGAGAACCAATGTTGCTGTTGTTTTCTCACTAATAGTTGTTGTTCTTGTTTCAGCCATAGTTGAGGTCGTTGGATGAATTGTAGTGTTTGGTTCTGTTGTTGAGACCTTCACCAATTTTGTAGTTGTAGCTGTGGGAGCTATAGTTGTGCTTTTACCTTCATACATAGTTGTTATTTTTGGATGAGTTGTAGTGGTTGTTTCTTCAGTTGAAAATGTTTTAGGGATTGTTGTGGAAGCCATTGTGCTTCTGGAAGCTGAGGTTGTTGTTATCTCTCCCATATTAGTTGTTGTGATTTTAGGCATAGTTGAGGTTGCTGTATGAATTGTAGTGGTTGATGCTATAGTTTGTGATGTTGGAGGGGTGGTAGTGTGTACAAAATTTGATGTTGTTGCATCAATGGTTGTTGTCATATCAGAAATAGTTGGGATTGCTGAATCAGATGTAGACATTGATGATTCAGTTGAGAAAGAAATAGGGGTGCTTGTGATTGCCAAAGTTGTGTTTGTTCTTGCACCAACAGTTGTTGTGTCAGACATAGTTGTGATTGCTGTGTCCTTTGTCGAAGTTGGTGCTACTGTTGAAGATGTTTGAGAAGTGTTTGTGGTAGCCAAAGTTGTTGTTGTTGCACCAACAGTTGTTGTGTTGACAGACATAGTAGTTGTTCCTACATCAGTTGTTGACGTTGATGCTATCATTGAGGATGTTGCAGGGTTACTTGTGGTTGCCAAAGTTGTTGTTGCACTAATAGTTGTTGTGTTGTCAAACATAGATGGGATTGCTGCATCAGTTGTTGACGTTGATGCTAAAGTTGAAGATGATTGAGGGGTGCTTATGATATCAAATGTTGTTGTTGTTGCACCAACAGTTGTTGTGGTGTCAGACATAGTTGTGGTTCCTGCATCAGTTGTTGACGTTGATGCTACAGTCAAAGATGTTTGAGGGGTGCTTGTGGTAGCCAATGTTGTTGTTGTTGTTGTTGCACCAACAGTTGTTGTGGTGTCAGACATAATTGTGGTTCCTACATCAGTTGTCAATGTTGGTGCTACAGTTGAGGATGTTGCAGTGTTACTTGTGTTTGCCAAAGTTGATGTTGCACCAACAGTTGTTGTGGTGTTAGACATAGTTGTAGTTGCTGCATCAGTTGTCAACGTTGAATCTGCTGTTGAATATATTTGAGGGGTGCTTGTCCTAGTCAATGTTGTTGTTGTTTCACCAACAGTTCTTGTTGTGTCAGACATAGTTGTGGTTCCTGCAACAGTTGTCGACGTTGGTTCTACAGTTGAGGATTTTGCAGGTTTATTTGTTGTTCCAAAAGTTGATATTTCACCAATAGTTGCTGTGGTGTCAGACATAGTTGTGGTTCCTGCATCAGTTGTCAACGTTGGTTGTACAGTTGAGGATGTTGCAGTGTTACTTGTGTTTGCCAACGTTGATGTTTCACCAACAGTTCTTGTGGTGTCAGACATAGTTGTGGTTCCTGCATCAGTTGTTGAAGTTGGTGCTGAAGTTGAAGATGTTTGTGGGGTGCTTGATGTAGCAAATTTTGTTGTTATTATCTCACCAACAGTTGTTGTGGTTTCAGACATGGTTTTGGTTCCTACATCAGTTGTCGACTTTGGTTCTACAATTGAGGATGTTGCAGGGTTACTTGTGGATGCCAAAGTTGTTGTTGTTGCACCAAAAGTTGTTTTGGTCTCAGACATAGTTGTAGTTGCTGCATCAGTTGTTAACATTGATTCAACAGTTGAATATAGTTGAGAGGTGCTTATCATAGCCAATGTTGTTGTTGTTGTTTCACCAACAGTTGTTGTGGTGTCAGACATGGTTGTTTTTCCTGCAACAGTTGTCGACGTTGGTGCTACAGTTGAATATGTTGGTTGGTTATTCATGGTTGCCAAAGTTTTTTTTGTTGCACCAATAGTTGTTGTGGTGTCAGACATACTTGTAATTGCTGCATCAGTTGTCGACGTTGATGCTAAGCTTGAAGATGTTTGAGGGATGCTTGTTGTAGCCAAAGTTGTTGTTGATGTTGCACCAATAGTTGTGGTTGTGTCAGACATAATTGTAGTTGCTGAATCAGTCGTCAACATTGATGCTTCAGTTGAATATATTTGATGGGCGCTTGTCATAACCAATGTTGTTGTTGATTCAGCAACAGTTGTTGTAATGTCGGACATAGTTGTGGTTCCTGCATCAGTTGTCAAAGTTGGTGCTAAAGTTGAAGATGTTTGAGGGATGCTTGTGATAGCCAATGTTGTTGTTGTTTCACCAACATTTTTTGTGGTGTCGGACATAGTTGTGGCTCTAACATAAGTTGTCGAAGTTGGTGCTAAAGTTAAAGATGTTTGAGGGGTGCTTGTCGTAGCCAATGTTGTTGTTGTTGTTGTTTCATCATCAGTTGTTGGGGTGTCAGACATAGTTGGGGTTCTGACATCATTTGTCAACGTTGATTCTACAATTGAGGATGTTGAAGGGTTACTTGTGGATGCTAAAGTTGATGTTGCACCGAAAGTTGTTGTGGTGTCAGACATAGATGTGGTTCTTGCATCATTTGTTGAAGTGTGTGCTAAAGTTGAAAATGTTTGAGGGGTACTTGTGGTAGCCAAAATTGTTGTTTTTGTTGCACCAGTTGTTGTGGTGTCAGACATAATTGTGTCAGTTGGCGCTAAAGTTGAAGATGTTTGAAGGGTGCTTGTCATAGCCAATGTTGTTGTTGTTGTTTCATCATACGTTGTTTGGGTGTCAGACATAGTTGTGGTTCTGACAACTGTTGTCGACGTTGGTTCTACAATTAAGGATGTTGTAGGGTAACTTGTGGTTGCCAAAGTTGAAGTTGCACCAATAGTTGTTGAGGTGTCAGAGATAGTTGTGGTTCCTGCATCACTTGTCGACGTTGGTGCTACAGTTGATGATGTCTGTTGGTTACTTGTGGTTGCCAAAGTTTTTGTTTCACCAATAGTTGTTGTGGTGTCAAACATAGTTGTAGATGCTGCATCAGTTGTCAACATTGGTGCGAAAGTTGAAGATGTTTTAGGGGTGTTTGTCGTAGCCAGTGTTGTTGTTGATTCACCAACAGTTGTTGCAATATCAGGCATAGTTGTTTTTCCTGCATCAGTTGTCAAAGTTGGTGCAAAAGTTGAAGATGTTTTAGGGGTGTTTGTCGTAGTCAATGTTGTTGTTGTTTCACCAAAAGTTGTTGGGGTGTCAGACATAGTTGTAGTTCTGACATCAGTTGTTGACGTTGACTCTACAATTGAGGATGTTGCAGGGTTACTTGTGAATGCCAAAGTTGTTGTTGTTGTACCACCAACAGTTGTTGTGGTGTCATACATAGTTGTTGTTCCTGCATCAGTTGTCGACGTTGGTGCTATAGTTGAGGATATTGGAGGGTTACTTGTGGATGCCAAAGTTGTTGTTGTTGTAATAACAGTTGTTGTGGTGTCATACATAGTTTTAGTTGCTGCATCAGTGTATGATGTTGGTGCTATAGTTGAGGATGTTGGAGGGTTAATTGTGGATGCCAAAGTTGTTGTTGTTGTTGCACCAACAGTTGTTGTGGTGTCATACATAGTTTTAGTTGCTGCATCAGTGTATGATGTTGGTAGTATAGTTGAGGATGTTGGAGGGTTACTTGTGGATGCCAAAGTTGTTGTTGTTGCTGCACCAACAGTTGTTGTGGTGTCAGACATAGACGTGGTTCCTGCATCAGTTGTCGACGTTGGTGCTACAGTTGATGATGTTAAAAGGGTACTGGAGGTTTCTAAAGTTGTTGCTGTTGCACCAACAGTTGCTGTTGTATCAGACTTGGTTGTGGTTCCTGCATCAGTTGTCGACATTGATGCTACAATCAAAGATGTTTGAGGGGTGCTTGTCGTAGCCAATGTTGTTGTTGTTTCACCAACAGTTGTTCTGGTGTCAGACATAGTTGTGGTTCCTGCATCAGTTTTCAAAGTTGGTGCCACAGTTGAGGATGTTGCTTGGTTACTTGTGGTTTCTAAAATTGTTGTTGTTGCACCAATAGTTGTTGTGGTGTCATACATAGTTTTAGTTGCTGCATCAGTGTATGATGTTGGTGGTATAGTTGAGGATGTTGGAGGGTTACTTGTGGATGCCAAAGTTGTTGTTGTTGCTGCACCAACAGTTGTTGTGGTGTCAGACATAGACGTGGTTCCTGCATCAGTTGTCAAATTTGGTGATATAGTTGAAGATGTTTGAGGGCTGCTTGTTGTAGCCAATGTTGTTGTTGTTTCACCAACAGTCATTGTGGTGTCAGACATAGTTGTGGTTCCTGCATCAGTTGTCGACGTTGGTTCTACAGTTGAGGATGTTGTAGGATTACTTGTGGTTGCCAAAGTTGATGTTGCACCAATAGTTTTTTTGGTGTCAGTCATTGTTTTAGTTGCTGCATCAGTTGTTGTTGTTGGTGCTACAGTTGAGGATATTGGAGGGTTACTTGTTGTTGATGTTGGAGGGTTACTAGTTGTTGATGTTGTTGCAGCAATAGTTGTTGTGGTGTCAGGCATAGTTGTAGTTGTTGCATCAGTTGTCAACATGAATGCTACATTTGAAAATGTTTGAGGGTTACTTGTGGATGCCAAAGTTGTTGTTGTTGTTTTACCAACAGTTGTTGTGGTGTCATACGTAATTTTAGTTGCTGCATCAGTTGATGATGTTGGTGCTACAGTTGATGATGTTAAAAGGGTACTTGTGGTTTCTAAAGTTGTTGCTGTTGCACCAACAGTTGCTGTTGTATCAGACTTGGTTGTGGTTCCTGCATCAGTTGTCGACATTGATGCTACAGTCAAAGATGTTTGAGGGGTGCTTGTCGTAGCCAATGTTGTTGTTGTTTCACCAACAGTTGTTCTGGTGTCAGACATAGTTGTGGTTCCTGCATCAGTTTTCAAGGTTGGTGCCACAGTTGAGGATGTTGCTTGGTTACTTGTGGTTTTTAAAGTTGTTGTTGTTGCACCAATAGTTGTTGTGGTGTCAGACATAGTTGTGGTTCCTTTATCAATTGTTGATGTTGGTGCTACAGTTGAGGATGTTGGAGGGTTACTTGTGGATGCCAAAGTTGTTGTTGCACCAAAAGTTGTTGTGGTGTCAGAAATAGTTTTTATTGCTGCATCATTTATTGACGTTGATGCTAAAGTTGAAGATGTTTGAGGGGTGCTTGTGTTATCCAATGTTGTTGTTGTTGCACCAACAGTTGCTGTTGTATCAGACATAGTTTTGGTTCCTGCATCAGTTGTCGACATTGATGCTACAGTCAAAGATGTTTGAGGGGTGCTTGTCGTAGCCAATTTTGTTGTTGTTTCACCAACATTTGTTCTGTTGTTAGACATAGTTGTGGTTCCTGCATCAGTTTTCAAAGTTGGTGCCACAGTTGAGGATGTTGCGTGGTTACTTGTGGTTTCTAAAGTTGTTGTGGTGTCAGACATAGTTGTGGTTCCTTTATCAGTTGCCGACGTTGGTGCTACAGTTGAGGATGTTGGAGGGTTACTTGTGGATGCCCAAGTGGTTGTTGCACCAACAGTTGTTGTGGTGTCAGACATAGTTGTGGTTCCTACATCAGTTTTCGACATTGGTTCTACAATTGTGGATGTTGCAGGGTTACTTGTTGTTGCCAAAGTTGATCTTGCACCTATAGTTGTAGTGGTGTCAGAGATAGTTGTGGTTGCTGCATCAGTTGTCGACGTTGGTGCTAAAGTTGAGGATGTTGGTTGGTTACTTGTGGTTGCTAATGTTGTTGTTGTTGCACCAACAGTTGCTGTTGTATCAGACATAGTTGTGGTTCCTGCATCAGTTGTCGACATTGATGCTACAGTCAAAGATGTTTGAGGGGTGCTTGTCAAAGCCAATGTTGTTATTTCACCAACATTTGTTCTAGTGTCAGACATAGTTGTGGTTCCTGAATCAGTTGTCGACGTTGGTTCTACAGTTGAGGATGTTGCAGGGTTACTTGTGGTTTCTAAAGTTGTTGTTGTTGCACAAATAGTTGTTGTGGTGTCAGACATAGTTGTGGTTCCTGCATCAGTTGTCGACTTTGGTTCTACAGTTAAGGATGTTGCAGGGTTACTTGTGGTTTGTAAAGTTGTTGTTGTTGCACCAATAGTTTTTGTGGTGTTAGACATTGTTTTGGTTGCTGCATTAGTTTTTGTTGTTGCTGCTACAGTTGAGGATATTGGAGGGTCATTTGTTGTTGATGTTGGAGGGTTACTAGTTGTTGATTTTGGTGCAGCAATAGTTGTTGTGGTGTCAGACATAGTTGTAGTTGTTGCATCAGTTTTCAACATTAATGCTACAGTTAAAAATGTTTGAGGGTTGCTTGTGGTAGCCAAAATTGCTGTTGTTGCTGCAAATACAGTTGTTGTTGTTGTGTCAGACATAGTTGTTGCTGCATCAGTTGTCGACGTTGGTGCTACAATTGAGGATGTTGGAGGGTTACTTGTGGATGCCAAAGTTGTTGTTGCACCAACAGTTGTTGTGGTGTCATACATAGTTGTAGTTGCTGCATCAGTTGATGATGTTGGTGCTACAGTTGAGGATGTTGGAAGGGTACTTGTGGTTTCTAAAGTTGTTGTTGTTGCACCAACAGTTGCTGTTGTATCAGACTTGGTTGTGGTTCCTGCATCAGTTGTCGACATTGATGCCACAGTCAGAGATGTTTGAGGGGTGCTTGTCGTAGCCAATGTTGTTGTTGTTTCACCAACAGTTGATCTCGTGTCAGACATAGTTGTGGTTCCTGCATCAGTTTTCAAAGTTAGTGCCACAGTTGAGGATGTTGCTTGGCTACTTGTGGTTTCTAAAGTAGTTGTTGTTGCATCAATAGCTGTTGTGGTGTCAGACATAGTTGTGGTTCCTGCATCAGTTGTCAACGTTGGTTCTACAGTTGAGGATGTTGCAGGGTTACTCGTGGATGTCAAAGTTGTTGTTGTTGTTGCACCAACAGTTGTTGTTGTGTCTAACATAGTTGTTGTTCCTGCATCAGTTGGCGACGTTGGTGCTACAGTTGGGGATATTGGAGGGTTACTTGTTTTTGATGTTGGATGGTTACTAGTTGTTGATGATGTTGCAGCAATAGTTATTGTGGTGTCAGACATAGTTGTAGTTGTTTCATCAGTTGACAACATTAATGCTACAGTTGAAAATGTTTGAGGGTTGCTTGTGGTAGCCAATATTGTTGTTGTTGGTGCACCAACAGTTGTTGTGGTGTCAGACATAGTTGTGGTTCCTACATCAGTTGTCGACGTTGGTAATACAGTTGAGGATGTTTGAGGGTTACTTGTGGTAGCCAATATTGTTGTTGTTGCACCAACATCTGTTGTTGTGTCAGACATAGTTGTTGTTCCTACATCAGTTGTCGACGTTGGTGCTACAGTTGAGGATGTTGGAGGGTTACTTGTGGTAGCCAATGTTGTTGTTGTTGCACCAACAGTTGTTGTGGTGTCAGACATAGACGTGGTTCCTACATCAGTTGTCGAGGTTGGTGATAAAGTTGAAGATGTTTGAGGGCTTCTTGTTGTAGCCAATGTTGTTGTTGTTTCACCAACAGTCGTTGTGGTGTCAGACATAGTTGTGGTTCCTACATCAGTTGTCGACGTTGGTGATAAAGTTGAAGATGTTTGAGGGCTGCTTGTTGTAGCCAATGTTGTTGTTGTTTCACCAACAGTCGTTGTTGTGTCAGACATAGTTATGGTTCCTACATCAGTTGTCGACGTTGGTGATAAAGTTGAAGATGTTTGAGGGCTTCTTGTTGTAGCCAATGTTGTTGTTGTTTCACCAACAGTCGTTGTGATGTCAGACATAGTTGTTGTTGCTGCATCAGTTGATGATATTGGTGCTACAGTTGAGGATGTTGGAGGGTTACTTGTGGTATCCAGAGTTGATGTTGTTGCATCAATAGTTTTAGTGGTGTCAGAGATAGTTGTGGTTGCTGCATCAGTTGCCGATGTTGGTGCTAAAGTTGAGGATGCTGGTTGATTACTTGTGGTTGCTAAATTTATTGTTGTTTTATCAACAGTTGTGATGGTGTCAGACATAGTTGTGGTTCCTACATCAGTTTTCGACATTGGTTCTACATTTGGGGATGTTGCAGGGTTACTTATGGTTGCCAAAGTTGATCTTGCACCTAAAATTGATGTGGTGTTAGACATAGGTGTGGTCGGTGCTACAGTTGAGGATGTTGGAGGGTTACTTGTGGTTGCTAAAGTTGTTGTTGTTGCACCAATAGTTGTTGTGGTGTCAGACATAGTTGTGGTTCCTGCATCAGTTGTTGACGTTGATGCTAAAGTTGAAGATGTTTGAGGGGTGCTTGTGGTATCCAATGTTGTTGTTGTTACACCAACAGTTGCTGTTGTGTCAGACATAGTTGTGGTTCCTGCATCAGTTGTCGACGTTGGTGCTACAGTTGAGAATGTTGGAGGGTTACTTGTGGATGCCAAAGGTGTTGTTGTTGTTGTTGCACCAACAGTTGTTGTGGTGCCATACCTGATTGTAGTTGCTGAATCAGATGATGATGTTGGTGATAAAGTTGAAGATGTTTGAGGGCTGTTTGTTGTAGCCAATGTTGTTGTTGTTTCACCAACAGTCGTTGTGGTGTCAGACATAGTTGTGGTTCCTGCATCAGTTGTCGACGTTGGTGCTACATTTGAGAATGTTGGAGGGTTACTTGTGGATGCCAAAGGTGTTGTTGTTGTTGTTGCACCAACAGTTATTGTTGTGTCTGACATTGTTGTTGTTCCTGCATCAGTTGTCGACGTTGGTGCCACAGCTGAGGATGTTGCTTGGTTACTTGTGGTTTTTAAAGTTGTTGTTGTTGAACCAATAGTTGTTGTGGTGTCAGACATAGTTGTGGTTCCTGCATCAGTTGTCGACGTTGGTTCTACAGTTGAGGATGTTGCATGGTTACTTGTGGTTGCCAAAGTTGATGTTGCACCAATAGTTTTTGTGGTGTCAGACATTGTTTTGGTTGCTGCATCAGTTGTTGTTGTTGTTGGTGCTACAGTTGAGGATATTGGAGGGTTACTTGTTGTTGATGTTGGAGAGTTACTAGTTGTTGATGTTGTTGCAGCAATAGTTGATGTGGTGTCATACATAGTTCTAGTTGGTGCATCAGTTGTCAACGTTAATGCTACAGTTGAAAATGTTTGAGGGTTGCTTGTGGTAGCCAAAATTGTTGTTGTTGTTGTTGTTGTTGTTGAACCAATAGTTGTTGTGTCAGACATAGTTGTTGCTCCTGCATCAGTTGTCGACGTTGGTGCTACAGTTGAGGATGTTGGAGGGTTACTTGTGGATGCCAAAGTTGTTGTTGTTGCACCAACAGCTGTTGTTGTGTCAGACATAGTTGTTGTTCCTGCATCAGTTGTCGACGTTGGTGCTACAGTTGAGGATGTTGGGGGGTTACTTGTGGATGCAAAAGTTGTTGTTGTTGCTTCACCAACAGTTGTTGTGGTGTCAGACATAGACGTGGTTCCTGCATCAGTTGTCAAAAATGGTGATAAAGTTGAAGATGTTTGAGGGCTGCTTGTTGTAGCCAATGTTGTTGTTGTTGTTTCACCAACAGTCATTGTGGTGTCAGACATAGTCGTGGTTCCTACATCAGTTTTCGACATTGGTTCTACAATTGGGGATGTAGCAGGGTTACTTGTGGTTGCCAAAGTTGATCTTGCACCTGTAGTTGTGGTCTCAGACATAGGTGTGGTTGCTGCATCAGTTGATGTTGTTGGAGGGTTACTTGTGGATGCCAAAGTTCTTGTTGTTGTTGTTGCACCAACAGTTGTTGTTGTGTCTGAAATAGTTGTTGTTCCTGCATCACTTGTCAACGTTGGTGCTACATTTGAGGCTGTTAGAGGGTTACTTGTGGATGCCAAAGTTGTTGTTGTTGCACCAACAGTTGTTGTGGTATCATACATAGACGTGGTTCCTGCTTCAGTTGTTGAAATTGGTGCTACAGTTGAGAATGTTGGAGGGTTACTTGTGGATGCCAAAGCTGTTGTTGTTGTTGCACCAACAGTTGTTGTTGTTGTTTCAGACATAGTTGTTGTTCCTGCATAAGTTGAGGATGTTGGTTGATTACTCATGGTTGCTAAAGTTCTTGTTGTTGCATTATTAGTTTTTGTGGTGTCAGAGATAGTTGTGGTTGCTGCATCAGTTGCCGATGTTGGTGCTAAAGTTGAGGATGTTGGTTGATTACTTGTGGTTGCTAAAGTTGTTGTTGTTGCACCAACAGTTATTGTTGTGTCAGACATAGTTGTTGTTCCTGCATCAGTTGTCGACGTTGGTGCTACAGTTGAGGATGTTGGAGGGTTACTTGTGGATGCCAAAGTTGTTGTTGTTGTTGCACCAACAGTTGTTGTTGTGTCTGACATAGTTGTTGTTCCGGCATCAGTTGTCGACGTTGGTGCTACAGTTGAAGATCTTGTAGGGTTACTTGTGGATGCCAAAATTGTTGTGGTTGTTGCACCAATAGTTGTTGTGGTGTCAGACATAGTTGTAGTTGCTGCATCAGTTGTCAGTGTTAATGCCAGAGTTGAATATATTTGAGGGGTGCTTGTCATAGCCAATGTTGTTGTTTTTTCACCAACAGTTGTTGTTTTTTCACCAACAGTTGTTGTGGTGTCAGACATTGTTGTGGTTCCTGCATTAGTTGTCGATGTTGGTTCTACAATTGAGGATGTTTCAGGGTTACTTGTGGTTGCCAAAGTTGATGTTGCACCAATAGTTTTTGTGGTGTCAGCCATATATGTGTTTGCTGCATCAGTTGATGAGGTTGGTGCTACAGTTGAGGATAATGTAGGGTTACTTGTGAATGCCAAAGTTGTTGCACCAACAGTTGTTGTGGTGTCATACATAGTTGTAGTTGCTGCATCAGTTGATGATGTTGGTGCTACAGTTGAGGATGTTGGAAGGGTACTTGTGGATGCCAAAGTTGTAGTTATTCTTGCACCAACAGTTTTTGTGGTGTCAGACATAGACATGGTTCCTGCATCAGTTGTCGACATTGATGCTACAGTTGAGGATGTTGGAAGTTTACTTGTGGATGCCAAAGTTGTAGTTATTCTTGCACCAACAGTTTTTGTGGTGTCAGGCATAGACGTGGTTCCTGCATCAGTTGTCGACGTTGGTCCTACAGGTGGGGATGTTGGAGGGTTACTTGTGGATGCCAAAGTTGTTGTTGTTGTTGCACCAACAGTTGTTGTGGTGTCATACATAATTGTAGTTTCTGCATCAGTTGATGCTACAGTTGAGGATATTGGAAGGGTACTTGTGGATGCCAAAGTTGTTATTATCGTTGCACCAACAGTTGTCGTTGTGTCAGACATAGTTGTTGTTCCTGCATCAGTTGTCGACGTTGGTGCTACAGTTGAGGATTTTGGAGGGTTACTTGTGGATGCCAAAGTTGTTGTTGCACCAACAGTTGTTGTTGTATCATACATAAATGTAGTTGCTGCATCAGTTGAGGATGTTGGAGGGTTACTTGTGGATGCCAAAGTTTTTGTTGTTGTTGTTGCACCAACAGTTGTTATTATGTCAGACATAGTTGTTGTTCCTGCATCAGTTGTCGGCATTGGTAGTACAGTTGAGGATGTTGGAGGGTTACTTTTGGATGCCAAAGTTGTTGTTGTTGTTGCACCAACAGTTGTTGTGGTGTCAGACATAGACGTGGTTCCTGAATCAGTTGTCATAGTTGGTGATAAAGTTGAAATTGTTTGAGGGATGATTGTTGTAGCCAATTTTGTTGTTGTTCCACCAACAGTTGTTGTTGTGTCAGACATCGTTGTTGTTCCTGCATCATTTGTCGAAGTTGGTGCTACAGTTGAGGATGTTGGAGGGTTACTTGTGGATGCCAAAGTTGTTGTTGGTGCACCAACAGTTGTTGTGGTGTCATACATAGGTGTAGTTGCTGCATCACTTGATGATGTTGGTGCTACAGTTGAGGATGTTGGAAGGGTACTTGTGGATGCCAAAGTTGTTGTTATTGTTGCACCAACAGTTGTTGTGGTGTCAGACATAGACGTGGTTCCTGCATCAGTTGTCGACGTTGGTGCTACAGTTGAGGATGTTGGAGGATTACTTGTGGATGCCAAAGTGGTTGTTATTGTTGCACCAACAGTTGTTGTGGTGTCAGACATAGACGTGGTTCCTGCATCAGTTGTCGGCGTTGGTGCTACAGTTGAGGATGTCGGAGGGTTACTTGTAGATGCCAAATTTGTTGTTGTTGTTGCACCAACAGTTGTTGATTTGTCAGACATAGTTGTTGTTCCTGCCTCAGTTGTCGACTTTGGTGCTAAAGTTGAGGATGTTTGAGGGTTACTTGTGGATGCCAAAGTTGTTGTTGTTGTTGCACCAACAGTTGTTGTGGTGTCATACATAGTTGTGGTTGCTGCATCAGTTGATGATGTTGGTGCCACAGTTGAGGATGTTGGAAGGGTACTTGTGGATGCCAAAGTTGTTGTTGTTGTTGCACCAACAGTTGTTGTTGTGCCAGACATAGTTGTTGCTCCTGCATCAGTTGTCGACGTTGGTGCTACAGTTTTCAATGTTGGAGGGTTACTTGTGGATGCCAAAGCTGTTGTAATTGTTGCACCAACAGTTGTTGTAGTCTCAGACATAGACGTGGTTCCTGCATCAGTTTTCGACGTTGGTGCTACAGTTGATGATATTGGAGGGTTAATTGTGGATGCCAAAGTTGTTGTTGTTGTTGTTGCACTAACAGTTGTTGTTGTGTCAGACATAGTTGTTGTTCCTGCATCAGTTGTCGACGTTGGTGCTAAAGTTGGGGATGTTGGAGGGTTACTTGTGGATGCCAAAGTTCTTGTTGTTGTTGCACCAACAGTTGTTGTGGAGTCATACATAGATGTAGTTGCTGCATCAGTTGAGGATGTTGGTGCTACATTTGAGGATGTTGGAAGGGTGCTTGTGGATGCCAAAGTTGTTCTTATCGTTGCACCAACAGTTGTTGTTGTGTCAGACATAGTTGTTGTTCCTGCGTCACTTGTCGAAGTTGGTACTACAGTTGAGGATGTTGGAGGGTTACTTGTGGATGCCAAAGTTTTTGTTGTTGTTGCTCCAACAGTTGTTGTGGTGTCATACATAGTTTTAGTTGCTGCATCAGTAGATGATGTTGGTGCTAGAGTTGAGGATGTTGGAAGGGTACTTGTGGATACCAAAGTTGTAGTTATTGTTGCACCACCAGTTGTTGTTTTGTCAGACATAGACGTGGTTCCTGCATCAGTTATCGACGTTGGTGCTTCAGTTGAGAATGTTGGAAGGGTACTTGTGGATGCCAAAGTTGTTATTATCGTTGCACTAACAGTTGTTGTTGTGTCAGACATAGTTGTTGTTCCTGCGTCACTTGTCGACGTTGGTACTACAGTTGAGGATGTTGGAGGGTTACTTGTGGATGCCAAAGTTGTTGTTGTTGTTGCACCAACAGTTGTTGTGGTGTCATACATAGTTGTAGTGGCTGCATCAGTTGATGTTGGTGCTAAAGTTGAGGATGTTGGAAGGGTGCTTGTGGATGCCAAAGTTGTTGTTGTTATTGTTGCACCAACAGTTGTTGTGGTGTCAGACATAGACGTGGTTCCTGCATCAGTTGCCGACGTTGGTGCTACAGTTGAGGATGTTGGAGGGTTACTTGTGGATGCCAAAGTTGTTGCTGTTGTTGTTCCACTAACAATGGTTGTTGTTTCAGACATAGTTGTTGTTCCTGCATCAGTTGTCGACGTTGGTGCTACAGTTGAGGATGTTGGAGGGTTACTTGTGGATGCCAAAGTTGTTGTTGTTGTTGTTCCACTAACAGTTGTTGCTGTGTCAGACATAGTTGTTGTTCCTGCATCAGTTGTCGACGTTGGTGCTACAGTTGAGGATGTTGGATGGTTACTTGTGAATGCCAAATTTGTTGTTGTTGCACCAAAATTTGTTGTGGTGTCAGACATAGACGTGGTTCCTGCATCAGTTGTCGACATTGGTGCTACAGTTGAGGTTGTTATAGGTTTACTTGTGGATGCCAAAGTTGTTGTTGTTGTTCCACTAACAGTTGTTGTTGTGTCAGACATAGTTGTTGTTCCTGCATCTTTTGATGATGCTGGTGCTACAGTTGAGGATGTTGGAGGGTTACTTGTGGATGCCGAAGTTGTAGTTGTTGTTGTTGCACCAACAGATGTTGTTGTGTCAGACATAGTTGTTGTTCCTGCATCAGTTGTCGACGTTGGTGCTACAGTTGAGGATGTTGGGGGGTTACTTGTAGATGCCAAAGTTGTTGTTGTTTTTGTTGCACCAAAAGTTGTTGTGGTGTCAGACATAGTTGTTGTTCCTGCATCAGTTGTCGACGTTGGTGCTAAAGTTGAGGATGTTGGAGGGTTACTTGTAGATGCCAAAGTTGTTGTTGTTTTTGTTGCACCAAAAGTTGTTGTGGTGTCAGACATAGTTGTTGTTCCTGCATCAGTTGTCGACGTTGGCGCTAAAGTTGAGGATGTTGGAGGGTTACTTGCGGATGCCAAAGTTATTGTTGTTGTTGTTGCACCAACAGTAGTTGTTATGTCTGAAATAGTTGTTGTTCCTGCAACAGTTGTCGATATTGGTCCTACAGTTGAGGATGTTAGAGGGTTACTTGTGGATGCCAAAGTTGTTGTTGTTGTTGCACCAACAGTTGTTGTTGTGTCTGAAACAGTTGTTGTTCCTGCATCAGTTGTCGACATTGGTGCTACAGTTAAGGTTGTTAGAGGGTTACTTGTGGATGCCAAAGTTGTTGTTGTTGCATCAACAGTTGTTGTTTTGTCATACATAGTTGTAGTTGCTGCATCAGTTGATGATGTTGGTGCTACAGTTGATGATGTTGGAAGGGTACTTGTGGATGCCAAAGATGTTGTTGTTGTTGCTCCAACAGTTGTTGTGGTGTCATACATAGTTTTAGTTGCTGCATCAGTAGATGATGTTGGTGCTAGAGTTGAGGATGTTGGAAGGGTACTTGTGGATGCCAAAGTTGTAGTTATTGTTGCACCAACAGTTGTTGTTTTGTCAGACATAGACGTGGTTCCTGCATCAGTTATCGACGTTGGTGCTTCAGTTGAGGATGTTGGAAGGGTACTTGTGGATGCCAAATTTGTTATTATCGTTGCACCAACAGTTGTTGTTGTGTCAGACATAGTTGTTGTTCCTGCGTCACTTGTCGACGTTGGTACTACAGTTGAGGATGTTGGAGGGTTACTTGTGGATGCCAAAGTTGTTGTTGTTGTTGCACCAACAGTTGTTGTGGTGTCATACATAATTGTAGTTGCTGCATCAGTTGATGTTGGTGCTAAAGTTGAGGATGTTGGAAGGGTATTTGTGGATGCCAAAGTTGTTGTTGTTATTGTTGCACCAACAGTTGCTGTGGTGTCAGACATAGACGTGGTTCCTGCATCAGTTGCCGACGTTGGTGCTACAGTTGAGGATGTTGGAGGGTTACTTGTGGATGCCAAAGTTGTTGTTGTTGTTGTTCCACTAACAATTGTTGTTGTTTCAGACATAGTTGTTGTTCCTGCATCAGTTGTCGACGTTGGTGCTACAGTTGAGGATGTTGGAGGGTTACTTGTGGATGCCAAAGTTGTTGTTGTTGTTGTTCCACTAACAGTTGTTGCTGTGTCAGACATAGTTGTTGTTCCTGCATCAGTTGTCGACGTTGGTGCTACAGTTGAGGATGTTGCATGGTTACTTGTGAATGCCAAATTTGTTGTTGTTGCACCAAAATTTGATGTGGTGTCAGACATAGACGTGGTTCCTGCATCAGTTGTCGACATTGGTGCTACAGTTGAGGTTGTTATAGGGTTACTTGTGGATGCCAAAGTTGTTGTTGTTGTTGTTGTTGTTCCACTAACAGTTGTTGTTGTGTCAGACATAGTTGTTGTTCCTGCATCTTTTGATGATGCTGGTGCTACAGTTGAGGATGTTGGAGGGTTACTTGTGGATGCCAAATTTGTAGTTGTTGTTGTTGCACCAAAAGTTGTTGTGGTGTCAGACATAGTTGTTGTTCCTGCATCAGTTGTCGAAGTTGGTGCTAAAGTTGAGGATGTTGGAGGGTTACTTGTAGATGCCAAAGTTGTTGTTGTTTTTGTTGCACCAAAAGTTGTTGTGGTGTCAGACATAATTGTTGTTCCTGCATCAGTTGTCGACGTTGGTGCTAAAGTTGAGGATGTTGGAGAGATACTTGCGGATGCCAAAGTTGTTGTTGTTGTTGTTGCACCAACAGTAGTTGTTATGTCTGAAATAGTTGTTGTTCCTACATCAGTTGTCGATGTTGGTCCTACAGTTGAGGATGTTAGAGGGTTACTTGTGGATGCCAAAGTTGTTGTTGTTGTTGCACCAACAGTTGTTGTTGTGTCTGAAACCGTTGTTGTTCCTGCATCAGTTGTGGACGTTGGTGCTACAGTTGAGGATGTTGGAAGGGTACTTGTGGATGCCAAAGTTGTTGTTATTGTTGCACCAACAGTTGTTGTTGTGTCAGACATAGACGTTGTTCCTGCATCAGTTGTTGAAATTGGTGCTACAGTTGAGGATTGTTGAGGGTTACTTGTGGATGCCAAAGCTGTTGTTGCACCAACAGTTGTTGTTGTTTCAGACATAGTTGTTGTTCCTGCATAAGTTGAGGATGTTGGAGGGTTTCTTGTGGATGCCAAAGCTGTTGTTGCACCAACAGTTGTTGTGGTGTCAGACATAGACGTGGTTCCTATATCAGTTGTCGACGTTGGTGCTACCATTGATGATGTTGGAGGGTTACTTGTGGATGCCAAAGTTGTTGTTGTTGTTGCACCAACAGTTGTTGTTGTGTCTGAAATAATTGTTGTTCCTGCATCAGTTGTCGACGTTGGTGCTACAGCTGAGGATGTTGGAGGGTTACTTGTGGATGCCAAAGTTGTTGATGTTGCTCCAAGAGTTGTTGTGGTGTCATACATAGTTGTAGTTGCTGCATCAGTTGATGATGTTGGTGCTAGAGTTGAGGATGTTGGAAGGGTACTTATGGATGCCAAAGATTTTGGTATTGTTTTACCATCAGTTCTTGTGGTGTCAGACATAGAAGTGGTTCCTGCATCAGTTGTCGACGTTGGTGCTACAGTTGAGGTTGTTAGAGGGTTACTTGTGGATGCCAAAGTTGTTGTTGCACTAACAGTTGTTGTTGTGTCAGACATAGTTGTTGTTCCTGCATCAGTTGTCGACGTTGGTGCTACAGTTGAGAATGTTGGAGGGTTACTTGTGGATGCCAAAGTTGTTGTTGTTGTTGTTGCACCAACAGTTGTTGTGGTGTCATACATAGTTGTAGTTGCTGCATCAGTTGATGGTGTTGGTGCTACAGTTGAGGATGTTGGAAGGGTACTTGTGGATGCCAAAGTTGTTCTTATTGTTGCACCAACAGCTGTTGTGGTGTCAGACATAGACGTGGTTCCTACATCAGTTGTCAACGTTGTTGCTACAGTTGAGGTTGTTAGAGGGTTACTTGTGGATGCCAAAGTTGTTGTTGTTGTTGTTGCACTAACAGTTGTTGTTGTGTCAGACATAGTTTTTGTTCCTGCATCAGTTGTCGACGTTGGTGCTACATTTGAGAATGTTGGAGGGTTACTTTTGGATGCCAAAGTTGTTTTTGTTGTTGCACCAACAGTTGTTGTGGTGTCAGACATAGACGTGGTTCCTGCATCAGTTGTCGACGTTGGTGCTACAGTTGAGGATGTTGGAGGGTTACTTGTGGATGCCAAAGTTGTTGTTGTTGCACCAACAGTTGTTGTTGTGTCAAACATATTTGTTGTTCCTGCAACAGTTGTGGACGTTGGTGCTACAGTTGAGGATGTTAGAGGGTTACTTGTGGATGCCAAAGTTGTTGTTGTTGCACCAACAGTTGTTGTGGTGTCATACAGAGTTGTAGTTGCTGCTTCAGTTGATGATGTTGGTGCTACAGTTGATGATGTTGGAAGGGCACTTGTGGATGCCAAAGTTGTTGTTATTGTTGCATCAACAGTTGTTGTTGTGTCTGAAATAGTTGTTGTTCCTGCATCAGTTGTCGACGTTGGTGCAACAGTTGAGGTTGTTAGAGGGTTACTTGTGGATGCCAAAGTTGTTGTTGTTGCACCAACAGTTGTTGTGGTGTCATACATAGTTGCAGTTGCTGCATCAGTTGATGATGTTGGTGCTACAGTTGATGATGTTGGAAGGGTACTTGTGGATGCCAAAGTTGTTGTTATTGTTGCACCAACAGTTGTTGTGGTGTCAGGCATAGACGTGGTTCCTGCATCAGTTGTCGACGTTGGTGCTACAGTTGATGATGTTGGAGGGTTACTTGTGGATGCCAAAGTTGTTGTTGTTGTTGTTGCACCAACAGTTGTTGTGGTGTCATACATAGTTGTAGTTGCTGCATCAGTTGATGATGCTGGTGCTACATTTGAGGATGTTGGAGGGTTAATTTTGGATGCCAAACTTGTTGGTGCACCAACAGTTGTTGTGGTTTCATACATAGTTGTAGTTGCTGCATCAGTTGATGATGTTGATGCTACAGTTGAGGATGTTGGAAGGGTACTTATGGATGCCAAAGTTCTTGTTATTGTTGCACCAACAGTTGTTGTGGTGTCGGACATAGACGTGGTGCCTGCATCAGTTGTTGACGTTGGTGCTACAGTTGAGGATGTTGAAAGGGTACTTGTGGATGCAAAAGTTGTTGTTGTTGTTGCACCAACAGTTGTTGTGGTGTCAGACATAGACGTGGTTTCTGCATCAGTTGTCAAAGTTGGTGATAAAGTTGAAGATGTTTGAGGGCTGCTTGTTGTAACCAATGTTGTTGTTGTTGCACCAACAGTTGTTTTGGTGTCAAACATAGTTGTAGTTGCTGCATTAATTGATGATGCTGGTGCTACAGTTGAGGATGTTGTAAGGTTACTTGTGGATGCCAAAGTTGTTATTATTGTTGCACCAACAGTTGTTGTGGTGTCAGACATAGACGTGGTTCCTGCATCAGTTGTTGAAATTGGTGCTCCAGTTGAGGATGTTGCAGGGCTACTTGTGGATGCCAAAGCTGTTGTTGTTGTTGCACCAACAGTTGTTGTATTTTCAGACATAGTTGTTGTTCCTACATAAGTTGAGGATGTTGGAGGGTTACTTCTGGATGCCAAAGTTGTTGTTGATGCACCAACAGTTGTTTTGGTTTCATACATAGCTGTTGTTGCTGCATCAGTTGATGATGTTGGTGCTACAGTTGAGGATGTTGGAAGGGTACTTGTGGGTGCCAAAGTTGTTGTTATTTTTGCACCAACAGTTGTTGTGGTGTTGGACATAGACGTGGTTCCTGCATCAGTTGTCGACGTTGGTGCTACAGTTGAGGATGTTGGAGGGTTACTTGTGGATGCCAAAGTTGTTGTTGTTGCACCAACAGTTGTTGTGGTGTCATACATAGTTGTAGTTGCTGCATCAGTTGATGATGTTGGTGCTACAGTTGAGGTTGTTAGAGGGTTACTTGTGGATGCCAAAGTTGTTGTTGTTGTTGTTGCACTAACAGTTGTTGTCGTGTCAGACATAGTTTTTGTTCCTGCATCAGTTGTTGATGTTGGTGCTACAGTTGAGAATGTTGGAGGGTTACTTGTGGATGCCAAAGTTGTTGTTATTGTTGCCCCAACAGTTGTTGTGGTGTCAGACAAAGACGTGGTTCCTGCATCAGTTGTCGACCTTGGTGCTACAGTTGAGGATGTTGGAGGGTTACTTGTGGATGGCAAAGTTGTTGTTATTGTTGCACCAACAGTTATTGTGGTGTCAGACATAGACATGGTTCCTGCATCAGTTGTCGACGTTGGTGCTACAGTTGAAGATGTTGGATGGTTACTTGTGGATGCCAAACTTGTTGTTGTTGCACCAAAAGTTGTTGTTGTGTCAGACATATTTGTTGTTCCTGCATCAGTTGTGGACGTTGGTGCTACAGTTGAGGATGTTAGAGGGTTACTTGTGGATGCCAAAGTTGTTGTTGTTGCACCAAACGTTGTTGTGGTGTCATATATAGTTGTAGTTGCTGCATCAGTTGATGATGTTGGTGCTACAGTTGAGGTTGTTAGAGGGTTACTTGTGGATGCCAAAGTTGTTGTTGTTGCACCAACAGTTGTTGTGGTGTCATACATAGTTGTAGTTGCTGCATCAGTTGATGATGCTGGTGCTACAGTTGAGGATGTTGGAGGGTTAATTTTGGATGCCAAACTTGTTGGTGCACTAACAGTTGTTGTGGTTTCATACATAGTTGTAGTTGCTGCATCAGTTGATGATGTCGGTGCTACAGTTGAGGATGTTGGAAGGGTACTTATGGATGCCAAAGTTCTTGTTATTGTTACACCAACAGTTGTTGTGGTGTCGGACATAGACGTGGTGCCTGCATCAGTTGTTGACGTTGGTGTTACAGTTGAGGATGTTGGAAGGGTACTTGTGGATGCCAAAGTTGTTGTTGTTGTTGCACCAACAGTTGTTGTGGTGTCAGACATAGACGTGGTTTCTGCATCAGTTGTCAAAGTTGGTGATAAAGTTGAAGATGTTTGAGGGCTGCTTGTTGTAACCAATGTTGTTGTTGTTGCACCAACAGTTGTTTTGGTGTCAAACATAGTTGTAGTTGCTGCATCAATTGATGATGTTGGTGCTACAGTTGAGGATGTTGGAAGGTTACTTGTGGATGCCAAAGTTGTTATTAATGTTGCACCAACAGTTGTTGTGGTGTCAGACATAGACGTGGTTCCTGCAACAGTTGTTGAAATTGGTGCGCCAGTTGAGGATGTTGCAGGGCTACTTGTGGATGCCAAAGCTGTTGTTGTTGTTGCACCAACAGTTGTTGTTGTTGTTTCAGACATAGTTGTTGTTCCTGCATAAGTTGAGGATGTTGGAGGGTTACTTGTGGATGCCAAAGTTGTTGTTGGTGCACCAACAGTTGTTGTGGTTTCATACATAGCTGTTGTTGCTGCATCAGTTAATGATGTTGGTGCTACTGTTGAGGATGTTGGAAGGGTACTTGTGGATGCCAAAGTTGTTGTTATTTTTGCACCAACAGTTGTTTTGGTGTTGGACATAGACGTGGTTCCTGCATCAGTTGTCGACGTTGGTGCTACAGTTGAGGATGTTGGAGTGTTACTTGTGGATGCCAAAGTTGTTGTTGTTGCACCAACAGTTGTTGTTGTGTCAGACATAGTTGTTGTTCCTGCATCAGTTGTCGACGTTGGTGCTACTGTTGAGGATATTGGAGGGTTACTTGTGGATATCAAAGCTGTTGTTGTTGTTGCACCAAGAGTTGTTGTTGTGTCATACATAGTTGTAGTTGCTACAATAGTTGATGATGTTGGTGCTACAGTTGAGGATGTTGAAAGGGTACTTGTGGATGCCAAAGTTGTCGTTGTTGTTGCACCAACAGTTGTTGTGGTGTCATACATAGTTGTAGTTGCTGCATCAGTTGATGATGTTGGTGCTACAGTTGAGGATGTTGGAAGGGTACTTGTGGATGCCAAAGTTGTTGTTGTTGTTGCACCAACAGTTGTTGTGGTGTCATACATATTTGTAGTTGCTTCATCATTTGATGATGTTGGTGCTACAGTTGAGGATGTTGGAAGGGTACTTGTGGATGCCAAAGTTGTTGTTGTTGTTTCACCAACAGTTGTTGTGGAGTCATACATAGTTGTAGTTGCTGCATCAGTTGATGATGTTGGTGCTACAGTTGAGGATGTTGGAAGGGTACTTGTGGATGCCAAAGTTGTTATTATTTTTGCACCAACAGTTGTTGTGGTGTCGGACATAGACGTGGTTCCTGCATCAGTTGTCGACGTTGGTGCTACAGTTGAGGATGTTGGAGGGTTACTTGTGGATGCCAAAGTTGTTGTTGTTGCACCAACAGTTGTTGTTGTGTCAGACATAGTTGTTGTTCCTGCATCAGTTGTCGACGTTGGTGCTACAGTTGAGGATATTGGAGGGTTACTTGTGGATGTCAAAGTTGTTGTTGCTGTTGCACCAACAGTTGTTGTGGTGTCATACATAGTTGTAGTTGCTGCATTAGTTGATGATGTTGGTGCTACAGTTGAGGATGTTGGAAGGGTACTTGTGGATGCCAAAGTTGTTGTTGTTGTTGCACCAACAGTTGTTGTGGTGTCATACATAGTTGTAGTTGCTGCATCAGTTGATGATGTTGGTGCTACAATTGAGGATGTTGGAAGGGTACTTGTGGATGCCAAATTTGTTGTTGTTGTTGCACCAACAGTTGTTGTTGTGTCATACATAGCTGTAGTTGCTGCATCAGTTGATGATGTTGGTGCTACAGTTGAGGATGTTGGAAGGGTACTTGATGATGCCAAAGTTGTAGTTGTTGTTGCACCAACAGTTGTTGTGGTGTCATACATAGTTGTAGTTGCTGCATCAGTTGATGATGTTGGTACTACAGTTGAGGATGTTGGAGGGTTACTTGTGGATGCCAAAGTTGTTGTTGTTGCACCAACAGTTGTTGTTGTGTCAGACATAGTTGTTGTTCCTGCATAAGTTGAGGATGTTGGAGGGTTACTTGTGGATGCCAAAGTTGTTGTTGGTGCACCAACAGTTGTTGTGGTGTCGGACATAGACGTGGTTCCTGCATCAGTTTTCGACGTTGGTGCTACAGTTGAGGATGTTGGAGGGTTACTTGTGGATGCCAAAGTTGTTGTTGTTGCACCAACAGTTGTTGTTGTGTCAGACATAGTTGTTGTTCCTGCATCAGTTGTCGACGTTGGTGCTACAGTTGAGGATATTGGAGGGTTACTTGTGGATGTCAAAGTTGTTGTTGCTGTTGCACCAACAGTTGTTGTGGTGTCATACATAGTTGTAGTTGCTGCATTAGTTGATGATGTTGGTGCTACAGTTGAGGATGTTGGAAGGGTACTTGTGGATGCCAAAGTTGTTGTTGTTGTTGCACCAACAGTTGTTTTGGTGTTGGACATAGACGTGGTTCCTGCATCAGTTGTCGACGTTGGTGCTACAGTTGAGGATGTTGGAGGGTTACTTGTGGATGCCAAAGTTGTTGTTGTTGCACCAACAGTTGTTGTTGTGTCAGACATAGTTGTTGTTCCTGCCTCAGTTGTCGACGTTGGTGCTACTGTTGAGGATATTGGAGGGTTACTTGTGGATGTCAAAGCTGTTGTTGTTCTTGCACCAAGAGTTGTTGTTGTGTCATACATAGTTGTAGTTGCTGCAATAGTTGATGATGTTGGTGCTACAGTTGAGGATGTTGGAAGGGTACTTGTGGATGCCAAAATTGTTGTTGTTGTTGCACCAACAGTTGTTGTGGTGTCATACATAGTTGTAGTTGCTGCATCAGTTGATGATGTTGGTGCTACAGTTGAGGATGTTGGAAGGGTACTTGTGGATGCCAAAGTTGTTGTTGTTGTTGCACCAACAGTTGTTGTGGTGTCATACATATTTGTAGTTGCTTCATCATTTGATAATGTTGGTGCTACAGTTGAGGATGTTGGAAGGGTACTTTTGGATGCCAAAGTTGTTGTTGTTGTTTCACCAACAGTTGTTGTGGAGTCATACATATTTGTAGTTGCTGCATCAGTTGATGATGTTGGTGCTACAGTTGAGGATGTTGGAAGGGTACTTGTGGATGCCAAAGTTGTTATTATTGTTGCACCAACAGTTGTTGTGGTGTCGGACATAGACGTGGTTCCTGCATCAGTTGTCGACGTTGGTGCTACAGTTGAGGATGTTGGAGGGTTACTTGTGGATGCCAAAGTTGTTGTTGTTGCACCAACAGTTGTTGTTATGTCAGACATAGTTGTTGTTCCTGCATCAGTTGTCGACGTTGGTGCTACAGTTGAGGATATTGGAGGGTTACTTGTGGATGTCAAAGTTGTTGTTGCTGTTGCACCAACAGTTGTTGTGGTGTCATACATAGTTGTAGTTGCTGCATTAGTTGATGATGTTGGTGCTACAGTTGAGGATGTTGGAAGGGTACTTGTGGATGCCAAAGTTGTTGTTGTTGTTGCACCAACAGTTGTTGTGGTGTCATACATAGTTGTAGTTGCTGCATCAGTTGATGATGTTGGTGCTACAATTGAGGATGTTGGAAGGGTACTTGTGGATGCCAAAGTTGTTGTTGTTGTTGCACCAACAGTTGTTGTTGTGTCATACATAGTTGTAGTTGCTGCATCAGTTGATGATGTTGGTGCTACAGTTGAGGATGTTGGAAGGGTACTTGATGATGCCAAAGTTGTAGTTGTTGTTGCACCAACAGTTGTTGTGGTGTCATACATAGTTGTAGTTGCTGCATCAGTTGATGATGTTGGTGCTACAGTTGAGGATGTTGGAGGGTTACTTGTGGATGCCAAAGTTGTTGTTGTTGCACCAACAGTTGTTGTTGTGTCAGACATAGTTGTAGTTCCTGCATAAGTTGAGGATGTTGGAGGGTTACTTGTGGATGCCAAAGTTGTTGTTGGTGCACCAACAGTTGTTGTGGTGTCGGACATAGACGTGGTTCCTGCATCAGTTGTCGACGTTGGTGCTACGGTTGAGGATGTTGGAGGGTTACTTGTGGATTCCAAAGTTGTTGTTGTTGCACCAACAGTTGTTGTTGTGTCAGACATAGTTGTTGTTCCTGCATCAGTTGTCGACATTGGTGCTACAGTTGAGGATATTGGAGGGTTACTTGTGGATGTCAAAGTTGTTGTTGCTGTTGCACCAACAGTTGTTGTGGTGTCATACATAGTTGTAGTTGCTGCATTAGTTGATGATGTTGGTGCTACAGTTGAGGATGTTGGAAGGGTACTTGTGGATGCCAAAGTTGTTGTTGTTGTTGCACCAACAGTTGTTGTGGTGTCATACATAGTTGTAGTTGCTGCATCAGTTGATGATGTTGGTGCTACAATTGAAGATGTTGGAAGGGTACTTGTGGATGCCAAAGTTGTTGTTGTTGTTGCACCAACAGTTGTTGTTGTGTCATACATAGTTGTAGTTGCTGCATCAGTTGATGATGTTGGTGCTACAGTTGAGGATGTTGGAAGGGTACTTGATGATGCCAAAGTTGTAGTTGTTGTTGCACCAACAGTTGTTGTGGTGTCATACATAGTTGTAGTTGCTGCATCAGTTGATGATGTTGGTGCTACAGTTGAGGATGTTGGAGGGTTACTTGTGGATGCCAAAGTTGTTGTTGTTGCACCAACAGTTGTTGTTGTGTCAGACATAGTTGTTGTTCCTGCATAAGTTGAGGATGTTGGAGGGTTACTTGTGGATGCCAAAGTTGTTGTTGGTGCACCAACAGTTGTTGTGGTGTCGGACATAGACGTGGTTCCTGCATCAGTTGTCGACGTTGGTGCTACAGTTGAGGATGTTGGAGGGTTACTTGTGGATGCCAAAGTTGTTGTTGTTGCACCAACAGTTGTTGTTGTGTCAGACATAGTTGTTGTTCCTGCATCAGTTGTCGACGTTGGTGCTACAGTTGAGGATATTGGAGGGTTACTTGTGGATGTCAAAGTTGTTGTTGCTGTTGCACCAACAGTTGTTGTGGTGTCATACATAGTTGTAGTTGCTGCATTAGTTGATGATGTTGGTGCTACAGTTGAGGATGTTGGAAGGGTACTTGTGGATGCCAAAGTTGTTGTTGTTGTTGCACCAACAGTTGTTTTTGTGTTGGACATAGACGTGGTTCCTGCATCAGTTGTCGACGTTGGTGCTACAGTTGAGGATGTTGGAGGGTTACTTGTGGATGCCAAAGTTGTTGTTGTTGCACCAACAGTTGTTGTTGTGTCAGACATAGTTGTTGTTCCTGCATCAGTTGTCGACGTTGGTGCTACTGTTGAGGATATTGGAGGGTTACTTGTGGATGTCAAAGCTGTTGTTGTTGTTGCACCAAGAGTTGTTGTTGTGTCATACATAGTTGTAGTTGCTGCAATAGTTGATGATGTTGGTGCTACAGTTGAGGATGTTGGAAGGGTACTTGTGGATGCCAAAGTTGTTGTTGTTGTTGCACCAACAGTTGTTGTGGTGTCATACATAGTTGTAGTTGCTGCATCAATTGATGATGTTGGTGCTACAGTTGAGGATGTTGGAAGGGTACTTGTGGATGCCAAAGTTGTTGTTGTTGTTGCACCAACAGTTGTTGTGGTGTCATACATATTTGTAGTTGCTTCATCATTTGATGATGTTGGTGCTACAGTTGAGGATGTTGGAAGGGTACTTGTGGATGCCAAAGTTGTTGTTGTTGTTTCACCAACAGTTGTTGTGGAGTCATACATATTTGTAGTTGCTGCATCAGTTGATGATGTTGGTGCTACAGTTGAGGATGATGGAAGGGTACTTGTGGATGCCAAAGTTGTTATTATTGTTGCACCAACAGTTGTTGTGGTGTCGGACATAGACGTCGTTCCTGCATCAGTTGTCGACGTTGGTGCTACAGTTGAGGATGTTGGAGGGTTACTTGTGGATGCCAAAGTTGTTGTTGTTGCACCAACAGTTGTTGTTATGTCAGACATAGTTGTTGTTCCTGCATCAGTTGTCGACGTTGGTGCTACAGTTGAGGATATTGGAGGGTTACTTGTGGATGTCAAAGTTGTTGTTGCTGTTGCACCAACAGTTGTTGTGGTGTCATACATAGTTGTAGTTGCTGCATTAGTTGATGATGTTGGTGCTACAGTTGAGGATGTTGGAAGGGTACTTGTGGATGCCAAAGTTGTTGTTGTTGTTGCACCAACAGTTGTTGTGGTGCCATACATAGTTGTAGTTGCTGCATCAGTTGATGATGTTGGTGCTACAATTGAGGATGTTGGAAGGGTACTTGTGGATGCCAAAGTTGTTGTTGTTGTTGCACCAACAGTTGTTGTTGTGTCATACATAGTTGTAGTTGCTGCATCAGTTGATGATGTTGGTGCTACAGTTGAGGATGTTGGAAGGGTACTTGATGATGCCAAAGTTGTAGTTGTTGTTGCACCAACAGTTGTTGTGGTGTCATACATAGTTGTAGTTGCTGCATCAGTTGATGATGTTGGTGCTACAGTTGAGGATGTTGGAGGGTTACTTGTGGATGCCAAAGTTGTTGTTGTTGCACCAACAGTTGTTGTTGTGTCAGACATAGTTGTTGTTCCTGCATAAGTTGAGGATGTTGGAGGGTTACTTGTGGATGCCAAAGTTGTTGTTGGTGCACCAACAGTTGTTGTGGTGTCGGACATAGACGTGGTTCCTGCATCAGTTGTCGACGTTGGTGCTACAGTTGAGGATGTTGGAGGGTTACTTGTGGATGCCAAAGTTGTTGTTGTTGCACCAACAGTTGTTGTTGTGTCAGACATAGTTGTTGTTCCTGCATCAGTTGTCGACGTTGGTGCTACAGTTGAGGATATTGGAGGGTTACTTGTGGATGCCAAAGTTGTTGTTGTTGCACCAACAGTTGTTGTTGTGTCAGACATAGTTGTTGTTCCTGCATCAGTTGTCGACGTTGGTGCTACTGTTGAGGATATTGGAGGGTTACTTGTGGATGTCAAAGCTGTTGTTGTTGTTGCACCAAGAGTTGTTGTTGTGTCATACATAGTTGTAGTTGCTGCAATAGTTGATGATGTTGGTGCTACAGTTGAGGATGTTGGAAGGGTACTTGTGGATGCCAAAGTTGTTGTTGTTGTTGCACCAACAGTTGTTGTGGTGTCATACATAGTTGTAGTTGCTGCATCAATTGATGATGTTGGTGCTACAGTTGAGGATGTTGGAAGGGTACTTGTGGATGCCAAAGTTGTTGTTGTTGTTGCACCAACAGTTGTTGTTGTGTCATACATAGTTGTAGTTGCTGCATCAGTTGATGATGTTGGTGCTACAGTTGAGGATGTTGGAAGGGTACTTGATAATGCCAAAGTTGTAGTTGTTGTTGCACCAACAGTTGTTGTGGTGTCATACATAGTTGTAGTTGCTGCATCAGTTGATGATGTTGGTGCTACAGTTGAGGATGTTGGAGGGTTACTTGTGGATGCCAAAGTTGTTGTTGTTGCACCAACAGTTGTTGTTGTGTCAGACATAGTTGTTGTTCCTGCATCAGTTGTCGACGTTGGTGCTACAGTTGAGGATATTGGAGGGTTACTTGTGGATGCCAAAGTTGTTGTTGCACCAACAGTTGTTGTGGTGTCATACATAGTTGTAGTTGCTGCATCAGTTGATGATGTTGGTGCTACAGTTGAGGATGTTGGAAGGTTACTTGTGGATGCCAAATACGTTGTTGTTGTTGCACCAACAGTTGTTGTGGTGTCATACATAGTTGTAGTTGCTGCATCAGTTGATGATGTTGGTGCTACAGTTGAGGATGTTGGAAGGGCACTTGTGGATGCCAAAGTTGTTATTATTGTTGCACCAACAGTTGTTGTGGTGTCAGACATAGACGTGGTTCCTGCATCAGTTGTTGAAATTGGTGCTACAGTTGAGGATGGTGGAGGGTTACTTGTGGATGCCAAAGCTGTTGTTGCTGTTGCACCAACTGTTGTTGTTGTTTCAGACATATTTGCTGTCCCTGCATCTGTTGTGGACTTTGGTGCTACAGTTGAGGATGTTAGAGGGTTACTTGTGGATGCCAAAGTTGTTGTTGTTGCACCATCAGTTGTTGTGGTGTCATACATAGTTGTAGTTGCTGCATCAGTTGATGATGTTGGTGCTACAGTTGTTGATGTTGGAAGGGTACTTGTAGATGCCAAAGTTGTTGTTATTGTTGCACCAACAGTTGTTGTGGTGTCAGACATAGACGTGGTTCCTGCATCAGTTGTCGACGTTGGTGCTACAGTTGATGATGTTGGAGGGTTACTTGTGGATGCCAAAGTTGTTGTTGTTGTTGTTTTTGCACCAACAGTTGTTGTTGTGTCTGAAATAGTTGTTGTTCCTGCATCAGTTGTCGACGTTGGTGCTACAGTTGAGGTTGTTAGAGGGTTACTTGTGGATGCCAAAGTTGTTGTAGTTGTTGCACCAACAGTTGTTGTGGTGTCATGCATAGTTGTAGTTGCTGCATCAGTTGATGATGTTGGTGCTACAACTGAGGATGTTGGAGGGTTACTTGTGGATGCCAAAGTTGTTGTTGTTTCTCCAACAGTTGTTGTGGTGTCATACATAGTTGTAGTTGCTGCATCAGTTGATGATGTTGGTGCTAGAGTTGAGGATGTTGGAAGGGTACTTATGGATGCCAAAGTTGTTGTTATTGTTGCACCAACAGTTGTTGTGGGGTCAGACATAGACGTGGTTCCTGCAATAGTTGTCGACGTTGGTGCTACGGTTGATGTTGTTAGAGGGTTACTTGTGGATGCCAAAGTTCTTGTTGTTGTTGCACCAACAGTTGTTGTGGTGTCATACATAGTTGTAGTTGCTGCATCAGTTGATGATGTTGGTGCTACAGTTGAGGATGTTGGAAGGGTACTTGTGGATGCTAAAGTTTTTGTTGTTGTTGCACCAACAGTTGTTGTGGTGTCATACATAGTTGTAGTAGATGCATCAGTTGATGATGTTGGTGCTACAGTTGAGGATGTTGGAAGGTTACTTGTGGGTGCCAAAGCTGTTGTTGTTGTTGCACCAACAGTTGTTGTTGTTTCAGACATATTTGTTGTTCCTGCATCAGTTGTGGACTTTGGTGTTACAGTTGAGGATGTTAGAGGGTTACTTGTGGATGCCAAAGTTGTTGTTGTTGCACCATCAGTTGTTGTGGTGTCATACATAGTTGTAATTACTGCATCAGTTGATGATGTTGTTGCTACAGTTGATGATGTTGGAAGGGTACTTGTGGATGCCAAAGTTGTTGTTGTTGTTGTTGCACCAACAGTTGTTGTTGTGTCTGAAATAGTTGTTGTTCCTTTATCAGTTGTCGACGTTGTTGCTACAGTTGAGGTTGTTAGAGGGTTACTTGTGGATGCCAAAGTTGTTGTTGTTGTTGCACCAACAGTTGTTGTGGTGTCATACATAGTTGTAGTTGCTGCATCAGTTGATGATGTTGGTGCTACAGTTGAGGATGTTGGAAGGTTACTTGTGGATGCCAAAGTTGTTGTTGTTGTTGTTGTTGCACCAACAGTTGTTGTTGTGTCTGAAATAATTGTTGTTCCTGCATCAGTTGTCGACATTGGTGCTACAGCTGAGGATGTTGGAGGGTTACTTGTGGATGCCAAAGTTGTTGTTGTTGCTCCAACAGTTGTTGTGGTGTCATACATAGTTGTAGTTGCTGCATCAGTTGATGATGTTGGTGCTAGAGTTGAGGATGTTGGATGGGTACTTATGGATGCCAAAGTTGTTGTTATTGTTGCACCAACAGTTGTTGTGGTGTCAGACATAGACGTGGTTCCTGCATCAGTTGTCGACGTTGGTGCTATGGTTGAGGTTGTTAGAGGGTTACTTGTGGATGCCAAAATTGTTGTTGTTGTTGTTGCACTAACAGTTGTTGTTGTGTCAGACATAGTTGTTGTTCCTGCATCAGTTGTCGACGTTGGTGCTACAGTTGAGGATGTTAGAGGGTTACTTGTGTATGCCAAAGTTGTTGTACCATCAGTTGTTGTGGTGTCATACATAGTTGTAGTTGCTGCATCAGTTGATGATGTTGGTGCTACAGTTGATGATGTTGGAAGGGTACTTGTAGATGCCAAAGTTGTTGTTATTGTTGCACCAACAGTTGTTGTGGGGTCAGACATAGACGTGGTTCCTGCATCAGTTGTCGACGTTGGTGCTACAGTTGATGATGTTGGAGGGTTACTTGTGGATGCCAAAGTTGTTGTTGTTGTTGTTGTTGCACCAACAGTTGTTGTTGTGTCTGAAATAGTTGTTGTTCCTGCATCAGTTGTCGACGTTGGTGCTACAGTTGAGGTTGTTAGAGGGTTACTTGTGGATGCCAAAGTTGTTGTAGTTGTTGCACCAACAGTTGTTGTGGTGTCATACATAGTTGTAGTTGCTGCATCAGTTGATGATGTTGGTGCTACAGCTGAGGATGTTGGAGGGTTACTTGTGGATGCCAAAGTTGTTGTTGTTGTTGTTTCTCCAACAGTTGTTGTGGTGTCATACATAGTTGTAGTTGCTGCATCAGTTGATGATGTTGGTGCTAGAGTTGAGGATGTTGGAAGGGTACTTATGGATGCCAAAGTTGTTGTTATTGTTGCACCAACAGTTGTTGTGGGGTCAGACATAGACGTGGTTCCTGCAATAGTTGTCGACGTTGGTGCTACGGTTGATGTTGTTAGAGGGTTACTTGTGGATGCCAAAGTTGTTGTTGTTGCACTAACAGTTGTTGTTGTGTCAGACATAGTTGTTGTTGCTGCATCAGTTGTCGACGTTGGTGCTACAGTTGAGGATATTGGAGGGTTACTTGTGGATGCCAAAGTTGTTGTTGTTGTTGCACCAACAGTTGTTGTGGTGTCATACATAGTTGTAGTTGCTGCATCAGTTGATGATGTTGGTGCTACAGTTGAGGATGTTGGAAGGGTACTTGTGGATGCTAAAGTTTTTGTTGTTGTTGCACCAACAGTTGTTGTGGTGTCATACATAGTTGTAGTTGATGCATCAGTTGATGATGTTGGTGCTACAGTTGAGGATGTTGGAAGGTTACTTGTGGGTGCCAAAGCTATTGTTGTTGTTGCACCAACAGTTGTTGTTGTTTCAGACATATTTGTTGTTCCTGCATCAGTTGTTGACTTTGGTGTTACAGTTGAGGATGTTAGAGGGTTACTTGTGGATGCCAAAGTTGTTGTTGTTGCACCATCAGTTGTTGTGGTGTCATACATAGTTGTAATTACTGCATCAGTTGATGATGTTGGTGCTACAGTTGATGATGTTGGAAGGGTACTTGTGGATGCCAAAGTTGTTGTTGTTGTTGTTGTTGTTGCACCAACAGTTGTTGTTGTGTCTGAAATAGTTGTTGTTCCTTTATCAGTTGTCGACGTTGTTGCTACAGTTGAGGTTGTTAGAGGGTTACTTGTGGATGCCAAAGTTGTTGTTGTTGTTGCACCAACAGTTGTTGTGATGTCATACATAGTTGTAGTTGCTGCATCAGTTGATGATGTTGGTGCTAGAGTTGAGGATGTTGGATGGGTACTTATGGATGCCAAAGTTGTTGTTATTGTTGCACCAACAGTTGTTGTGGTGTCAGACATAGACGTGGTTCCTGCATCATTTGTCGACGTTGGTGCTATCGTTGAGGTTGTTAGAGGGTTACTTGTGGATGCTAAAGTTGTTGTTGTTGTTGTTGCACTAACAGTTGTTGTTGTATCAGACATAGTTGTTGTTCCTGCATCAGTTGTCGACGTTGGTGCTACAGTTGAGAATGTTGGAGGGTTACTTGTGGATGCCAAAGTTGTTGTTGTTGTTGCACCAACAGTTGTTGTGGTGTCATACATAGTTGTAGTTGCTGCATCAGTTGATGATGTTGGTGCTACAGTTGAGGATGTTGGAAGGGTACTTGTGGATACCAAAGTTGTTGTTATTGTTGCACCAACAGTTGTTGTGGTGTCAGACAAAGACGTGGTTCCTGCATCAGTTGTCAACGTTGGTGCTACAGTTGAGGATGTTGGAGGGTTACTTGTGGATGCCAAAGTTGTTGTTATTGTTGCACCAACAGTTGTTGTGGTGTCAGACATAGATATGGTTCCTGCATCAGTTGTTGACGTTGGTGCTACAGTTGAGGTTGTTAGAGGGTTACTTGTGGATGCCAAAGTTGTTGTTGTTGTTGCACCAACAGTTGTTGTGGTGTCATACATAGTTGTAGTTGCTGCATCAGTTGATGATGTTGGTGCTACAGTTGAGGATGTTGGAAGGGTACTTGTGGATGCCAAAGTTGTTGTTATTGTTGCACCAACATTTGTTGTGGTGTCAGACATAGACGTGGTTCCTGCATCAGTTGTTGACGTTGGTGCTACAGTTAAGGATGTTGGAGGGTTACTTGTCGATGCCAAAGTTGTTGCTGTTGTTGCACCAACAGTTGTTGTGGTGTCATACATAGTTGTAGTTGCTGCATCAGTTGATGATGTTGGTGCTACATTTGAGGATGTTGGAAGGGTACTTGTGGATGCCAAAGTTGTTGTTGTTGTTGCACCAACAGTTGTTGTGGTGTCATACATAGTTGTAGTTGCTGCATCAGTTGATGATGTTGGTGCTACAGTTGATGATGTTGGAGGGTTACTTGTGGATGCCAAAGTTCTTGTTGTTATTGTTGCACCAACAGTTGTTGTTGTGTCTGAAATAGTTGTTGTTCCTGCATCACTTGTCAACGTTGGTGCTACATTTGAGGCTGTTAGAGGGTTACTTGTGGATGCCAAAGTTGTTGTTGTTGCACCAACAGTTGTTGTGGTATCATACATAGACGTGGTTCCTGCTTCAGTTGTTGAAATTGGTGCTACAGTTGAGAATGTTGGAGGGTTACTTGTGGATGCCAAAGCTGTTGTTGTTGTTGCACCAACAGTTGTTGTTTTTGTTTCAGACATAGTTGTTGTTCCTGCATAAGTTGAGGATGTTGGAGGGTTACTTTTGGATGCCAAAGTTGTTGTTGGTGCACCAACAGTTGTTGTGGTTTCATACATAGTTGTAGTTGCTGCGTCAGTTGATGATGTTGGTGCTAAAGTTGAGGATGTTGGAAGGGTACTTGTGGATGCCAAAGTTGTTGCTATTGTTGCACCAACAGTTGATGTGGTGTCGGACATAGACGTGGTTCCTGCATCAGTTGTCGATGTTGGTGCTACAGTTAAGGATGTTGGAGGGTTACTTGTGGATGCCAAAGTTGTTGTTGTTGCACCAACAGTTGTTGTTTTATCAGACATAGTTGTTGTTCCTGCATCAGTTGTGGACGTTGGTGCTACAGTTGAGGATGTTAGAGGGTTACTTGTGGATGCCAAAGTTGTTGTTGTTGCACCAACAGTTGTTGTGGTGTCATACATAGTTGTAGTTGCTGCATCAGTTGATGATGTTGGTGCTACAGTTGATGATTTTGGAGGGTTACTTGTGGATGCCAAAGTTTTTGTTGTTGTTGCACCAACAGTTGTTGTTGTGTCTGAAATAGTTGTTGTTCCTGCATCACTTGTCGACGTTGGTGCTACATTTGAGGTTGTTAGAGGGTTACTTGTGGATGCCAAAGTTGTTGTTGTTGCACCAACAGTTGTTGTGGTATCATACATAGACGTGGTTCCTGCTTCAGTTGTTGAAATTGCTGCTACAGTTGAGAATGTTGGAGGGTTACTTGTGGATGCCAAAGCTGTTGTTGTTGTTGCACCAACAGTTGTTGTTTTTGTTTCAGACATAGTTGTTGTTCCTGCATAAGTTGAGGATGTTGGAGGGTTACTTTTGGATGCCAAAGTTGTTGTTGTTGTACCACCAACAGTTGTTGTGGTGTCATACATAGTTGTAGTTGCTGCATCAGTTGATGATGTTGGTGCTACAGTTGAGGATGTTGGAAGGGTACTTGTGGATGCCAAAGTTGTTGTTATTGTTGCACCAACAGTTGTTGTGGTGTCAGACATAGACGTGGTTCCTGCATCAGTTAGTGACGTTGGTGCTAGAGTTGAGGTTGTTGGAGGGTTACTTGTGGATGCCAAAGTTGCTGTTGTTGCATCAACAGTTGTTGTTGTGTCAGACATATTTGTTGTTCCTGCATCAGTTGTGGACGTTGGTGCTACAGTTGAGGATGTTAGAGGGTTACTTGTGGATGCCAAAGTTGTTGTTGTTGCACCAACAGTTGTTGTGGTGTCATACATAGTTGTAGTTGCTGCATCAGTTGATGATGTTGGTGCTACAGTTGATGATTTTGGAGGGTTACTTGTGGATGCCAAAGTTTTTGTTGTTGTTGCACCAACAGTTGTTGTTGTGTCTGAAATAGTTGTTGTTCCTGCATCACTTGTCGACGTTGGTGCTACATTTGAGGTTGTTAGAGGGTTACTTGTGGATGCCAAAGTTGTTGTTGTTGCACCAACAGTTGTTGTGGTATCATACATAGACGTGGTTCCTGCTTCAGTTGTTGAAATTGCTGCTACAGTTGAGAATGTTGGAGGGTTACTTGTGGATGCCAAAGCTGTTGTTGTTGTTGCACCAACAGTTGTTGTTGTTGTTTCAGACATATTTGTTGTTCCTGGATAAGTTGAGGATGTTGGAGGGTTACTTTTGGATGCCAAAGTTGTTGTTGGTGCACCAACAGTTGTTGTGGTTTCATACATAGTTGTAGTTGCTGCGTCAGTTGATGATGTTGGTGCTACAGTTGAGGATGTTGGAAGGGTACTTGTCGATGCCAAAGTTGTTGTTATTGTTGCACCAACAGTTGATGTGGTGTCGGACATAGACGTGGTTCCTGCATCAGTTGTCGATGTTGGTGCTACAGTTGAGGATGTTGGAGGGTTACTTGTGGATGCCAAAGTTGTTGTTGTTGCACCAACAGTTGTTGTTTTATCAGACATAGTTGTTGTTCCTGCATCAGTTGTCGACGTTGGTGCTGCAGTTAAGGATATTGGAGGGTTACTTGTGGATGTCAAAGTTGTTGTTGCACCAAAAGTTGTTGTGGTGTCATACATAGTTGTAGTTGCTGCATTAGTTGATGATGTTGGTGCTACAGTTGAGGATGTTGGAAGGGTACTTGTGGATGCCAAAGTTGTTGTTGTTGTTGCACCAACAGTTGTTGTGGTGTCATACATAGTTGTAGTTGCTGCATCAGTTGATGATGTTGGTTCTACAGTTGAGGATGTTGGAAGGGTACTTGTGGATTCCAAAGTTGTTGTTGATGTTGCACCAACAGTTGTTGTTGTGTCAGACATAGTTGTTGTTCCTGCATCAGTTTTCGACGTTGGTGCTATAGTTGAGGATATTGGAGGGTTACTTGTGGATGCCAAAGTTGTTGTTGATGTTGCACCAACAGTTGTTGTGGTGTCATACATAGTTGTAGTTGCTGCATCAGTTGATGATGTTGGTGCTACAGTTGAGGATGTTGGAAGGGTACTTGCCGATGCCAAAGTTGTTGTTATTGTTGCACCAACAGTTGATGTGGTGTCGGACATAGACGTGGTTCCTGCATCAGTTGTCGATGTTGGTGCTACAGTTGAGGATGTTGGAGGGTTACTTGTGGATGCCAAAGTTGTTGTTGTTGCACCAACAGTTGTTGTTGTATCAGACATAGTTGTTGTTCCTGCATCAGTTGTCGACGTTGGTGCTGCAGTTAAGGATATTGGAGGGTTACTTGTGGATGTCAAAGTTGTTATTGCACCAACAGTTGTTGTTGTTTCAGACATAGTTGTTGTTCCTGCATAAGTTGAGGATGTTGGAGGGTTACTTGTGGATGCCAAAGTTGTTGTTGGTGCACCAACAGTTCTTGTGGTTTCATACATAGTTGTTGTCGCTGCATCAGTTGATGATGTTGGTGCTACAGTTGAGGATGTTGGAAGGGTACTTGTGGATGCCAAAGTTGTTGTTGTTTCTGCACCAACAGTTGTTGTGGTGTCATACATAGTTGTAGTTGCTGCATTAGTTGATGATGTTGGTGCTACAGTTGAGGATGTTGGAAGGATACTTGTGGATGCCAGAGTTGTTGTTGTTGTTGGACCAACAGTTGTTGTTGTGTCAGACATAGTTGTTGTTCCTGCATCAGTTGTCGACGTTGGTGCTACAGTTGAGGATATTGGAGGGTTACTTGTGGATGCCAAAGTTGTTGTTGTTGTTGCACCAACAGTTGTTGTGGTGTCATACATAGTTGTAGTTGCTGCATCAGTTGATGATGTTGGAGCTAGAGTTGAGGATGTTGAAAGGGTACTTGTGGATGCCAAAGTTGTTGCACCAACAGTTGTTGTGGTGTCATACATATTTGTAGTTGCTGCGTCAGTTGATGATGTTGGTGCTACAGTTGAGGATGTTGGAAGGGTACTTGTGGATGCTAAAGTTGTTTTTGTTGTTGCACCAACAGTTGTTGTGGTGTCATACATAGTTGTAGTTGCTGCATCAGTTGATGATGTTGGTGCTACAGTTGAGGATGTTGGAAGGGTACTTGTGGATGCCAAATTTGTTGTTGTTGTTGCACCAACAGTTGTTGTGGTGTCATACATAGTTGTAGTTGCTGCATCAGTTGTCAATGTTGGTGCTACAGTTGTTGATGTGGGAGGGTTACTTGTGGATGCCAAAGTTGTTATTATTGTTGCACCAACAGTTGTTGTGGTGTCAGACATAGACGTGGTTCCTGCATCAGTTGTTGAACTTGGTGCTACAGTTGAGGATGTTGGAGGGTTACTTGTGGATGCCAAAGCTGTTGTTGTTGTTGTTGTTGTTGCACCAACAGTTGTTGTGGTGTCATACATAGTTGTAGTTGCTGCATCAGTTGTCAATGTTGGTGCTACAGTTGTTGATGTTGGAGGGTTACTTGTGGATGCCAAAGTTGTTATTATTGTTGCACCAACAGTTGTTGTGGTGTCAGACATAGACATGGTTCCTGCATCAGTTGTTGACGTTGGTGCTACAGTTGAGGTTGTTAGAGGGTTACTTGTGGATGCCAAAGTTGTTGTTGCTGTTGCACCAACAGTTGTTGTGGTGTCATACATAGTTGTAGTTGCTGCATCAGTTGATGATGTTGGTGCTACAGTTGAGGATGTTGGAAGGGTACTTGTGGATGCCAAAGTTGTTGTTATTGTTGCACCAACAGTTGTTGTGGTGTCAGACATAGACGTGGTTCCTGCATCAGTTGTTGACGTTGGTGCTACAGTTGAGGATGTTGGAGGGTTACTTGTGGATGCCAAAGTTGTTGTTGCACCAACAGTTGTTGTTTTGTCAGACATATTTGTTGTTCCTGCATCAGTTGTGGACGTTGGCGCTACAGTTGAGGATGTTGGAAGGGTACTTGTGGATGCCAAAGTTGTTGTTATTGTTGCACCAACAGTTGTTGTGGTGTCAGACATAGACGTGGTTCCTGCATCAGTTGTTGACGTTGGTGCTACAGTTGAGGATGTTGGAGGGTTACTTGTGGATGCCAAAGTTGTTGTTGTTGCACCAACAGTTGTTGTTGTGTCAGACATATTTGTTGTTCCTGCATCAGTTGTGGACGTTGGTGCTACAGTTGAGGATGTTAGAGGGTTACTTGTGGATGCCAAAGTTGTTGTTGTTGCACCAACAGTTGTTGTGGAGTCATACATAGTTGTAGTTGCTGCATCAGTTGATGATGTTGGTGCTACAGTTGATGATGTTGGAGGGTTACTTGTGGATGCCAAAGTTCTTGTTGTTGTTGTTGCACCAACAGTTGTTGTTGTGTCTAAAATAGTTGTTGTTCCTGCATCGCTTGTCGACGTTGGTGCTACATTTGAGGTTGTTAGAGGGTTACTTGTGGATGCCAAAGTTGTTGTTGTTGCACCAACAGTTGTTGTGGTATCATACATAGACGTGGTTCCTGCTTCAGTTGTTGAAATTGGTGCTACAGTTGAGAACGTTGGAGGGTTACTTGTGGATGCCAAAGCTGTTGTTGTTGTTGCACCAACAGTTGTTGTTGTTGTTTCAGACATAGTTGTTGTTCCTGCATAAGTTGAGGATGTTGGAGGGTTACTTTTGGATGCCAAAGTTGTTGTTGGTGCACCAACAGTTGTTGTGGTTTCATACATAGTTGTAGTTGCTGCGTCAGTTGATGATGTTCGTGCTACAGTTGAGGATGTTGGAAGGGTACTTGTGGATGCCAAAGTTGTTGTTATTGTTGCACCAACAGTTGATGTGGTGTCGGACATAGACTTGGTTCCTGCATCAGTTGTCGATGTTGGTGCTACAGTTGAGGATGTTGGAGGGTTACTTGTGGATGCCAAAGTTGTTGTTGTTGTTGCACCAACAGTTGTTGTGGTGTCATACATAGTTGTAGTTGCTGCATCAGTTGATGATGTTGTTGCTACAGTCGAGGATGTTGGAAGGGTACTTGTGGATGCCAAAGTTGTTGTTATTGTTGCACCAACAGTCTTTGTGGTGTCAGACATAGACGTGGTTCCTGCATCAGTTGTTGACGTTGGTGCTACAGTTGAGGATGTTGGAGGGTTACTTGTGGATGCCAAAGTTGTTGTTGTTGCACCAACAGTTGTTGTTGTGTCAGACATATTTGTTGTTCCTGCATCAGTTGTGGATGTTGGTGCTACAGTTGAGGATGTTAGAGGGTTACTTGTGGATGCCAAAGTTGTTGTTGTTGCACCAACAGTTGTTGTTGTGTCATACATAGTTTTAGTTGCTGCATCAGTTGATGATGTTGGTGCTACAGTTGATGATGTTGGAGGGTTACTTGTGGATGCCAAAGTTCTTGTTGTTGTTGCACCAACAGTTGTTGTTGTGTCTGAAATAGTTGTTGTTCCTGCATCACTTGTCGACGTTGGTGCTACATTTGAGGTTGTTAGAGGGTTACTTGTGGATGCCAAAGTTGTTGTTGTTGCACCAACACTTGTTGTGGTATCATACATAGACGTGGTTCCTGCTTCAGTTGTTGAAATTGGTGCTACAGTTGAGAATGTTGGAGGGTTACTTGTGTATGCCAAAGCTGTTGTTGTTGTTGCACCAACAGTTGTTGTTGTTGTTTCAGACATAGTTGTTGTTCCTGCATAAGTTGAGGATGTTGGAGGGTTACTTTTGGATGCCAAAGTTGTTGTTGGTGCACCAACAGTTGTTGTGGTTTCATACATAGTTGTAGTTGCTGCGTCAGTCGATGATGTTGGTGCTACAGTTGAGGATGTTGGAAGGGTACTTGTCGATGCCAAAGTTGTTGTTATTGTTGCACCAACAGTTGATGTGGTGTCGGACATAGGCGTGGTTCCTGCATCAGTTGTCGATGTTGGTGCTACAGTTGAGGATGTTGGAGGGTTACTTGTGGATGCCAAAGTTGTTGTTGTTGCACCAACAGTTGTTGTTGTATCAGACATAGTTGTTGTTCCTGCATCAGTTGTCGACGTTGGTGCTGCAGTTAAGGATATTGGAGGGTTACTTGTGGATGTCAAAGTTGTTGTTGCACCAACAGTTGTTGTGGTGTCATACATAGTTGTAGTTGCTGCATTAGTTGATGATGTTGGTGCTACAGTTGAGGATGTTGGAAGGGTACTTGTGGATTCCAAAGTTGTTGCTGTTGTTGCACCAACAGTTGTTGTGGTGTCATACATAGTTGTAGTTGCTGCATCAGTTGATGATGTTGGTTCTACAGTTGAGGATGTTGGAAGGGTACGTGTGGATTCCAAAGTTGTTGTTGTTGCACCAACAGTTGTTGTTGTGTCAGACATAGTTGTTGTTCCTGCATCAGTTGTCGACGTTGGTGCTATAGTTGAGGATATTGGAGGGTTACTTGTGGATGCCAAAGTTTTTGTTGATGTTGCACCAACAGTTGTTGTGGTGTCAGACATAGACGTGGTTCCTGCATCAGTTGTTGAAATTGGTGCTCCAGTTGAGGATGTTGGAGGGTTACTTGTGGATGCCAAAGCTGTTGTTGTTGTTGCACCAACAGTTGTTGTTGTTGTTTCAGACATAGTTGTTGTTCCTGCATAAGTTGAGGATGTTGGAGGGTTACTCTTGGATGCCAAAGTTGTTGTTGTTGCACCAACAGTTGTTGTGGTTTCATACATAGTTGTTGTTGCTGCATCAGTTGATGATGTTGGTGCTACAGTTGAGGATGTTGGAAGGGTACTTGTGGATGCCAAAGTTGTTGTTGTTGTTGCACCAACAGTTGTTGTGGTGTCATACATAGTTGTAGTTGCTGCATTAGTTGATGATGTTGGTGCTACAGTTGAGATTGTTGGAAGGGTACTTGTGGATGCCAAAGTTGTTGTTGTTGTTGCACCAACAGTTGTTGTGGTGTCATACATAGTTGTAGTTGCTGCATCAGTTGATGATGTTGATTCTACAGTTGAGGATGTTGGAAGGGTACTTGTGGATGCCAGAGTTGTTGTTGTTGTTGGACCAACAGTTGTTGTTGTGTCAGACATAGTTGTTGTTCCTGCATCAGTTGTCGACGTTGGTGCTACAGTTGAGGATATTGGAGGGTTACTTGTGGATGCCAAAGTTGTTGTTGTTGTTGCACCAACAGTTGTTGTGGTGTCATACATAGTTGTAGTTGCTGCATCAGTTGATGATGTTGGTGCTAGAGTTGAGGATGTTGGAAGGGTACTTGTGGATGCCAAAGTTGTTGCACCAACAGTTGTTGTGGTGTCATACATAGTTGTAGTTGCTGCGTCAGTTGATGATGTTGGTGCTACAATTGAGGATGTTGGAAGGGTCCTTGTGGATGCTAAAGCTGTTGTTGTAATTGCACCAACAGTTGTTGTGGTGTCATACATAGTTGTAGTTGCTGCATCAGTTGATGATGTTGGTGCTACAGTTGAGGATGTTGGAAGGGTACTTGTGGATGCCAAATTTGTTGTTGTTGTTGCACCAACAGTTGTTGTGGTGTCATACATAGTTGTAGTTGCTGCATCAGTTGTCAATGTTGGTGCTACAGTTGTTGATGTTGGAGGGTTACTTTTGGATGCCAAAGTTGTTATTATTGTTGCACCAACAGTTGTTGTGGTGTCAGACATAGACGTGGTTCCTGCATCAGTTGTTGAACTTGGTGCTACAGTTGAGGATGTTGGAGGGTTACTAGTGGATGCCAAAGCTGTTGTTGTTGTTGTTGCACCAACAGTTGTTGTTGTTTCAGACATAGTTGTTGTTCCTGCATAAGTTGAGGATGTTGGAGGGTTACTTGTGGATGCCAAAGTTGTTGTTGGTGCACCAACAGTTGTTGTGGTTTCATACATAGTTGTAGTTGCTGCATCAGTTGATGATGTTGGTGCTACAGTTGAGGATGTTGGATGGTTACTTGTGGATGCCAAAGTTGTTGCTGTTGCACCAACAGTTGTTGTTGTGTCAGACATAGTTGTTGTTCCTGTATCAGTTGTCGACGTTGGTGCCACAGTTGAGGATGTTGGAAGGGTACTTGTGGTTTCCAAAGTTGTTATTGTTGCACCAACAGTTGCTGTTGTATCAGACTTGGTTGTGGTTCCTGCATCAGTTGTCGACATTGATGCCACAGTCAGAGATGTTTGAGGGGTGCTTGTGGATGCCAAAGTTGTTGTTGTTGTTGCACCAACAGTTGTTGTGGTGTCAGACATAGATGTGGTTTCTGCATCAGTTGTCAAAGTTGGTGATAAAGTTGATGATTTTTGAGGGCTGCTTGTTGTAGCCAATGTTGTTGTTGTTGCACCAACAGTTGTTGTGGTGTCATACATAGTTGTAGTTGCTGCGTCAGTTGATGATGTTGGTGCTACAGTTGAGGATGTTGGAAGGGTACTTGTGGATGCTAAAGTTGTTGTTGTTGTTGCAGCAACAGTTGTTGTGGTATCATACATAGATGTAGTTGCTGCATCAGTTGATGATGTTGGTGCTACAGTTGATGATGTTGGAAGGGTACTTGTGGATGCCAAAGTTGTTGTTATTGTTGCACCAACAGTTGTTGTGGTGTCAGACAAAGACGTGGTATCTGCATCAGTTGTCGACGTTGGTGCTAGAGTTGATGATGTTGGAGGGTTACTTGTTGATGCCAAATTTGTAGTTGTTGTTGCACCAACAGTTGTTGTTGTGTCAGACATATGTGTTGTTCCTGCATCAGTTGTCGATGTTGGTGCTACAGTTGAGGATGTTAGAGGGTTACTTGTGAATGCCAATGTTGTTGTTGTTGCACCAACAGTTGTTGTGGTGTCATACATAGTTGTAGTTGCTGCATCAGTTGATGATGTTGCTGCTACAGTTGAGGATGTTGGAAGGTTACTTGTGGATGCCAAAGTTGTTATTATTGTTGCACCAACAGTCGTTGTGGTGTCAGACATAGACGTGGTTCCTGCATCAGTTGTTGAAATTGGTGCTCCAGTTGAGGATGTTGGAGGGTTACTTGTGGATGCCAAAGCTGTTGTTGTTGTTGCACCAACAGTTGTTGTTGTTGTTTCAGACATAGTTGTTGTTCCTCCATAAGTTGAGGATGTTGGAGGGTTACTTGTGGATGCCAAAGTTGTTATTGTTGCACCAACAGTTGTTGTGGTGTCGGACATAGATGTGGTTCCTGCATCAGTTGTCAACGTTGGTGCTACAGTTGAGGATGTTGGAAGGTTACTTGTGGATGCCAAAGTTGTTGTTGTTGCACCAACAGTTGTTGTTGTGTCAGACATAGTTGTTGTTCCTGCATCAGTTGTCGACGTTGGTGCTACAGTTGAGGATATTGATGGGTTACTTGTGGATGTCAAAGTTGTTGTTGCACCAACAGTTGTTGTGGTGTCATACATAGTTGTAGTTGCTGCATTAGTTGATGATGTTGGTGCTACAGTTGAGGATGTTGGAAGGGTACTTGTGGATGCCAAACTTGTTGTTGTTGTTGCACCAACAGTTGTTGTGGTGTCATACATAGTTGTAGTTGCTGCATCAGTTGAGGATGTTGGTTCTACAGTTGAGGATGTTGGAAGGGTACTTGTGGATGCCAGAGTTGTTGTTGTTGTTGGACCAACAGTTGTTGTTGTGTCAGACATAGTTGTTGTTCCTGCATCAGTTGTCGACGTTGGTGCTACAGTTGAGGATATTGGAGGGTTACTTGTGGATGCCAAAGTTGTTATTGTTGTTGCACCAACAGTTGTTGTGGTGTCATACATAGTTGTAGTTGCTGCATCAGTTGATGATGTTGGTGCTAGAGTTGAGGATGTTGGAAGGGTACTTGTGGATGCCAAAGTTGTTGCACCAACAGTTGTTGTGGTGTCATACATAGTTGTAGTTGCTGCGTCAGTTGATGATGTTGGTGCTACAGTTGAGGATGTTGGAAGGGTCCTTGTGGATGCTAAAGCTGTTGTTGTTGTTGCACCAACAGTTGTTGTGGTGTCATACATAGTTGTAGTTGCTGCATCAGTTGATGATGTTGGTGCTACAGTTAAGGATGTTGGAAGGGTACTTGTGGATGCCAAATTTGTTGTTGTTGTTGCACCAACAGTTGTTGTGGTGTCATACATAGTTGTAGTTGCTGCATCAGTTGTCAATGTTGGTGCTACAGTTGTTGATGTTGGAGGGTTACTTGTGGATGCCAAAGTTGTTATTATTGTTGCACCAACAGTTGTTGTGGTGTCAGACATAGACGTGGTTCCTGCATCAGTTGTTGAACTTGGTGCTACAGTTGAGGATGTTGGAGGGTTACTAGTGGATGCCAAAGCTGTTGTTGTTGTTGTTGCACCAACAGTTGTTGTTGTTTCAGACATAGTTGTTGTTCCTGCATAAGTTGAGGATGTTGGAGGGTTACTTGTGGATGCCAAAGTTGTTGTTGGTGCACCAACAGTTGTTGTGGTTTCATACATAGTTGTAGTTGCTGCATCAGTTGATGATGTTGGTGCTACAGTTGAGGATGTTGGATGGTTACTTGTGGATGCCAAAGTTGTTGCTGTTGCACCAACAGTTGTTGTTGTGTCAGACATAGTTGTTGTTCCTGTATCAGTTGTCGACGTTGGTGCCACAGTTGAGGATGTTGGAAGGGTACTTGTGGTTTCCAAAGTTGTTATTGTTGCACCAACAGTTGCTGTTGTATCAGACTTGGTTGTGGTTCCTGCATCAGTTGTCGACATTGATGCCACAGTCAGAGATGTTTGAGGGGTGCTTGTGGATGCCAAAGTTGTTGTTGTTGTTGCACCAACAGTTGTTGTGGTGTCAGACATAGATGTGGTTTCTGCATCAGTTGTCAAAGTTGGTGATAAAGTTGATGATTTTTGAGGGCTGCTTGTTGTAGCCAATGTTGTTGTTGTTGCACCAACAGTTGTTGTGGTGTCATACATAGTTGTAGTTGCTGCGTCAGTTGATGATGTTGGTGCTACAGTTGAGGATGTTGGAAGGGTACTTGTGGATGCTAAAGTTGTTGTTGTTGTTGCAGCAACAGTTGTTGTGGTGTCATACATAGATGTAGTTGCTGCATCAGTTGATGATGTTGGTGCTACAGTTGATGATGTTGGAAGGGTACTTGTGGATGCCAAAGTTGTTGTTATTGTTGCACCAACAGTTGTTGTGGTGTCAGACAAAGACGTGGTATCTGCATCAGTTGTCGACGTTGGTGCTAGAGTTGATGATGTTGGAGGGTTACTTGTTGATGCCAAATTTGTAGTTGTTGTTGCACCAACAGTTGTTGTTGTGTCAGACATATGTGTTGTTCCTGCATCAGTTGTCGATGTTGGTGCTACAGTTGAGGATGTTAGAGGGTTACTTGTGGATGCCAATGTTGTTGTTGTTGCACCAACAGTTGTTGTGGTGTCATACATAGTTGTAGTTGCTGCATCAGTTGATGATGTTGCTGCTACAGTTGAGGATGTTGGAAGGTTACTTGTGGATGCCAAAGTTGTTATTATTGTTGCACCAACAGTCGTTGTGGTGTCAGACATAGACGTGGTTCCTGCATCAGTTGTTGAAATTGGTGCTCCAGTTGAGGATGTTGGAGGGTTACTTGTGGATGCCAAAGCTGTTGTTGTTGTTGCACCAACAGTTGTTGTTGTTGTTTCAGACATAGTTGTTGTTCCTCCATAAGTTGAGGATGTTGGAGGGTTACTTGTGGATGCCAAAGTTGTTATTGTTGCACCAACAGTTGTTGTGGTGTCGGACATAGATGTGGTTCCTGCATCAGTTGTCAACGTTGGTGCTACAGTTGAGGATGTTGGAAGGTTACTTGTGGATGCCAAAGTTGTTGTTGTTGCACCAACAGTTGTTGTTGTGTCAGACATAGTTGTTGTTCCTGCATCAGTTGTCGACGTTGGTGCTACAGTTGAGGATATTGATGGGTTACTTGTGGATGTCAAAGTTGTTGTTGCACCAACAGTTGTTGTGGTGTCATACATAGTTGTAGTTGCTGCATTAGTTGATGATGTTGGTGCTACAGTTGAGGATGTTGGAAGGGTACTTGTGGATGCCAAACTTGTTGTTGTTGTTGCACCAACAGTTGTTGTGGTGTCATACATAGTTGTAGTTGCTGCATCAGTTGAGGATGTTGGTTCTACAGTTGAGGATGTTGGAAGGGTACTTGTGGATGCCAAAGTTGTTGTTGTTGTTGGACCAACAGTTGTTGTTGTGTCAGACATAGTTGTTGTTCCTGCATCAGTTGTCGACGTTGGTGCTACAGTTGAGGATGTTAGAGGGTTACTTGTGTATACCAAAGTTGTTGTTGTTGCACCATCAGTTGTTGTGGTGTCATACATAGTTGTAGTTGCTGCGTCAGTTGATGATGTTGGTGCTACAGTTGAGGATGTTGGAAGGGTACTTGTGGATGCTAAAGTTGTTGTTGTTGTTGCACCAACAGTTGTTGTGGTGTCATACATAGTTGTAGTTGCTGCATCAGTTGATGATGTTGGTGCTACAGTTGAGGATGTTGGAAGGGTTCTTGTGGATGCCAAATTTGTTGTTGTTGTTGCACCAACAGTTGTTGTGGTGTCATACATTGTTGTAGTTGCTGCATCAGTTGTCAACGTTGGTGCTACAGTTGAGGATGTTGGAGGGTTACTTGTGGATGCCAAAGTTGTTATTATTGTTGCACCAACAGTTGTTGTGGTGTCAGACATAGACGTGGTTCCTGCATAAGTTCTTGAACTTGGTGCTACAGTTGAGGATGTTGGAGGGTTACTTGTGGATGCCAAAGCTGTTGTTGTTGTTGTTGCACCAACAGTTGTTGTTGTTTCTGACACAGTTGTTGTTCCTGCATCTGTTGTCGACGTTGGTTCCACAGTTGAGGATGTTGGAAGGGTACTTGTGGTTTCTAAAGTTGTTGTTGTTGCACCAACAGTTGCTGTTGTATCAGACTTGGTTGTGGTTCCTGCATCAGTTGTCGACATTGATGCCACAGTCAGAGATGTTTGAGGGGTGCTTGTGGATGCCAAAGTTGTTGTTGTTGTTGCACCAACAGTTGTTGTGGTGTCAGACATAGATGTGGTTTCTGCATCAGTTGTCAAAGTTGGTGATAAAGTTGAAGATGTTTGAGGGCTGCTTGTTGTAGCCAATGTTGTTTTTGTTGCACCAACAGTTGTTGTGGTGTCATACATAGTTGTAGTTGCTGCATCAGTTGATGATGTTGGTGCTACAGTTGAGGATGTTGGAGGGGTACTTGTGGATGCTAAAGTTGTTGTTGTTGTTGCACCAACAGTTGTTGTGGTGTCATACTTAGATGTAGTTGCTGCATCAGTTGATGATGTTGGTGCTACAGTTGATGATGTTGGAAGGGTACTTGTGGATGCCAAAGTTGTTGTTATTGTTGCACCAACAGTTGTTGTTGTGTCAGACATATTTGTTGTTCCTGCATCAGTTGTGGATGTTGGTGCTACAGTTGAGGATGTTAGAGGGTTACTTGTGGATGCCAAAGTTGTTGTTGTTGCACCAACAGTTGTTGTGGTGTCATACATAGTTGTAGTTGCTGCATCAGTTGATGATGTTGGTGCTACAGTTGATGATGTTGGAGGGTTACTTGTGGATGCCAAAGTTCTTGTTGTTGTTGTTGCACCAACAGTTGTTGTTGTGTCTGAAATAGTTGTTGTTCCTGCATCACTTATCGACGTTGATGCTACATTTGAGGTTGTTAGAGGGTTACTTGTGGATGCCAAAGTTGTTGTTGTTGCACCAACAGTTGTTGTGGTATCATACATAGACGTGGTTCCTGCTTCAGTTGTTGAAATTGGTGCTACAGTTGAGAATGTTGGAGGGTTACTTGTGGATGCCAAAGCTGTTGTTGTTGTTGCACCAACAGTTGTTGTTGTTGTTTCAGACATAGTTGTTGTTCCTGCATAAGTTGAGGATGTTGGAGGGTTACTTTTGGATGCCAAAGTTGTTGTTGGTGCACCAACAGTTGTTGTGGTTTCATACATAGTTGTAGTTGCTGCGTCAGTTGATGATGTTGGTGCTACAGTTGAGGATGTTGGAAGGGTACTTGTCGATGCCAAAGTTGTTGTTATTGTTGCACCAACAGTTGATGTGGTGTCGGACATAGACGTGGTTCTTGCATCAGTTGTCGATGTTGGTGCTACAGTTGAGGATGTTGGAGGGTTACTTGTGGATGCCAAAGTTGTTGTTGTTGCACCAACAGTTGTTGTTGTATCAGACATAGTTGTTGTTCCTGCATCAGTTGTCGACGTTGGTGCTGCAGTTAAGGATATTGGAGGGTTACTTGTGGATGTCAAAGTTGTTGTTGCACCAACAGTTGTTGTGGTGTCATACATAGTTGTAGTTGCTGCATTAGTTGATGATGTTGGTGCTACAGTTGAGGATGTTGGAAGGGTACTTTTGGATTCCAAAGTTGTTGTTGTTGTTGCACCAACAGTTGTTGTGGTGTCATACATAGTTGTAGTTGCTGCATCAGTTGATGATGTTGGTTCTACAGTTGAGGATGTTGGAAGGGTACTTGTGGATTCCAAAGTTGTTGTTGTTGCACCAACAGTTGTTGTTGTGTCAGACATAGTTGTTGTTCCTGCATCAGTTGTCGACGTTGGTGCTATAGTTGAGGATATTGGAGGGTTACTTGTGGATGCCAAAGTTTTTGTTGATGTTGCACCAACAGTTGTTGTGGTGTCAGACATAGACGTGGTTCCTGCATCAGTTGTTGAAATTGGTGCTCCAGTTGAGGATGTTGGAGGGTTACTTGTGGATGCCAAAGCTGTTGTTGTTGTTGCACCAACAGTTGTTGTTGTTGTTTCAGACATAGTTGTTGTTCCTGCATAAGTTGAGGATGTTGGAGGGTTACTTGTGGATGCCAAAGTTGTTGTTGGTGCACCAACAGTTGTTGTGGTTTCATACATAGTTGTTGTTGCTGCATCAGTTGATGCTGTTGGTGCTACAGTTGAGGATGTTGGAAGGGTACTTGTGGATGCCAAAGTTGTTGTTGTTGTTGCACCAACAGTTGTTGTGGTGTCATACATAGTTGTAGTTGCTGCATTAGTTGATGATGTTGGTGCTACAGTTGAGATTGTTGGAAGGGTACTTGTGGATGCCAAAGTTGTTGTTGTTGTTGCACCAACAGTTGTTGTGGTGTCATACATAGTTGTAGTTGCTGCATCAGTTGATGATGTTGGTTCTACAGTTGAGGATGTTGGAAGGGTACTTGTGGATGCCAGAGTTGTTGTTGTTGTTGGACTAACAGTTGTTGTTGTGTCAGACATAGTTGTTGTTCCTGCATCAGTTGTCGACGTTGGTGCTACAGTTGAGGATATTGGAGGGTTACTTGTGGATGCCAAAGTTGTTGTTGTTGTTGCACCAACAGTTGTTGTGGTGTCATACATAGTTGTAGTTGCTGCATCAGTTGATGATGTTGGTGCTAGAGTTGAGGATGTTGGAAGGGTACTTGTGGATGCCAAAGTTGTTGCACCAACAGTTGTTGTGGTGTCATACATAGTTGTAGTTGCTGCGTCAGTTGATGATGTTGGTGCTACAGTTGAGGATGTTGGAAGGGTACTTGTGGATGCTAAAGCTGTTGTTGTTGTTGCACCAACAGTTGTTGTGGTGTCATACATAGTTGTAGTTGCTGCATCAGTTGATGATGTTGGTGTTACAGTTGAGGATGTTGGAAGGGTACTTGTGGATGCTAAAGTTGTTGTTGTTGTTGCACCAACAGTTGTTGTGGTGTCATACATAGATGTAGTTGCTGCATCAGTTGATGATGTTGGTGCTACAGTTGATGATGTTGGAAGGGTACTTGTGGATGCCAAAGTTGTTGTTATTGTTGCACCAACAGTTGTTGTGGTGTCAGACATAGACGTGGTTCCTGCATCAGTTGTCGACGTTGGTGCTAGAGTTGATGATGTTGGAGGGTTACTTGTTGATGCCAAAGTTGTTGTTGTTGTTGCACCAACAGTTGTTGTTGTTTTAGACATATGTGTTGTTCCTGCATCAGTTGTCGACGTTGGTGCTACAGTTGAGGATGTTAGAGGGTTACTTGTGGATGCCAATGTTGTTGTTGTTGCACCAACAGTTGTTGTGGTGTCATACATAGTTGTAGTTGCTGCATCAGTTGATGATGTTGCTGCTACAGTTGAGGATGTTGGAAGGTTACTTGTGGATGCCAAAGTTGTTATTATTGTTGCACCAACAGTTGTTGTGGTGTCAGACATAGACGTGGTTCCTGCATCAGTTGTTGAAATTGGTGCTCCAGTTGAGGATGTTGGAGGGTTACTTGTGGATGCCAAAGCTGTTGTTGTTGTTGCACCAACAGTTGTTGTTGTTGTTTCAGACATAGTTGTTGTTCCTGCATAAGTTGAGGATGTTGGAGGGTTACTTGTGGATGCCAAAGTTGTTGTTGGTGCACCAACAGTTGTTGTGGTTTCATACATAGTTGTTGTTGCTGCATCAGTTGATGATGTTGGTGCTACAGTTGAGGATGTTGGAAGGGTACTTGTGGATGCCAATGTTGTTGTTATTGTTGCACCAACAGTTGTTGTGGTGTCGGACATAGATGTGGTTCCTGCATCAGTTGTCAACGTTGGTGCTACAGTTGAGGATGTTGGAGGGTTACTTGTGGATGCCAAAGTTGTTGTTGTTGCACCAACAGTTGTTGTTGTGTCAGACATAGTTGTTGTTCCTACATCAGTTGTCGACGTTGGTGCTACAGTTGAGGATATTGATGGGTTACTTGTGGATGTCAAAGTTGTTGTTGCACCAACAGTTGTTGTGGTGTCATACATAGTTGTAGTTGCTGCATTAGTTGATGATGTTGGTGCTACAGTTGAGGATGTTGGAAGGTTACTTGTGGATGCCAAAGTTGTTGTTGTTGTTGCACCAACAGTTGTTGTGGTGTCATACACAGTTGTAGTTGCTGCATCAGTTGATGATGTTGGTTCTACAGTTGAGGATGTTGGAAGTGTACTTGTGGATGCCAAAGTTGTTGTTGTTGTTGGACCAACAGTTGTTGTTGTGTAAGACATAGTTGTTGTTCCTGCATCAGTTGTCGACGTTGGTGCTACAGTTGAGGATTTTGGAGGGTTACTTGTGGATGCCAAAGTTGTTGTTGCACCAATAGTTGTTGTGGTGTCATACATAGTTGTAGTTGCTGCATCAGTTGATGATGTTGGTGCTAGAGTTGAGGATGTTGGAAGGGTACTTGTGGATGCCAAAGTTGTTGCACCAACAGTTGTTGTGGTGTCATACATAGTTGTAGTTGCTGCGTCAGTTGATGATGTTGGTGCTACAGTTGAGGATGTTGGAAGGGTACTTGTGGATGCTAAAGTTTTTGTTGTTGTTGCACCAACAGTTGTTGTTGTGTCATACATAGTTGTTGTTGCTGCATCAGTTGATGATGTTGGTGCTACAGTTGAGGATGTTGGAAGGGTACTTGTGGATGCCAAATTTGTTGTTGTTGTTGCACCAACAGTTGTTGTGGTGTCATACATAGTTGTAGTTGCTGCATCAGTTGATGATGTTGGTGCTACAGTTGAGGATGTTGGAAGGGCACTTGTGGATGCCAAAGTTGTTATTGTTGCACCAACAGTTGTTGTGGTGTCAGACATAGACGTGGTTCCTGCATCAGTTGTTGAACTTGGTGCTACAGTTGAGGATGTTGGAGGGTTACTTGTGGATGCCAAAGCTGTTGTTGTTGTTGTTGCACCAACAGTTGTTGTTGTTCCTGCATAAGTTGAGGATGTTGGAGGGTTACTTGTGGATGCCAAAGTTGTTGTTGGTGCACCAACAGTTGTTGTGGTTTCATACATAGTTGTAGTTGCTGCATCAGTTGATGATGTTGGTGCTACAGTTGAGGATGTTGGAAGGGTACTTGTGGATGCCAAAGTTGTTGCTGTTGTTGAACCAACAGTTGTTGTGGTGTTGTTCATAGTTGTAGTTGCTGCATCAGTTGATGATGTTGGTGCTACAGTTGAGGATGTTGGAAGGGTACTTGTGGATGCCAAAGTTGTTCTTGTCGTTGCACCAACAGTTGTTGTTGTGTCAGACATAGTTATGATTGCTGCATCAGTTGTTGACGTTGATGCTAAATTTGAAGATGTTTGAGGGGTGCTTGTGGTATCCAATGTTGTTGTTGTTGTTGTACCAACAGTTGTCGTTGTGTCAGACATAGTTGATGTTCCTGCATCAGTTGTCGACGTTTGTGCTACAGTTGAGGATGTTGGAGGGTTACTTGTGGATGCCAAAGTTGTTGTTGTTGTTGTTGTTGTTGCACCAACAGTTGTTGTGGTGTCATACATAATTTTAGTTGCTGCATCAGTTGTCAACGTTGATGCAAGAGTTGAATATATTTGAGGGGTGCTTGTCTTAGCCAATTTTGTTGTTTTTTCACCAGCAGTTGTTGTGGTGTCAGACATAGTTGTGGTTCCTGCATCAGTTGTTGATGTTGGTGCTGCAGTTAAGGATGTTGGAGGGTTACTTGTGGATGCCAAAGTTGTTGTTGCACCAACAGTTGTTGTTGTGTCAGACATAGACGTGGTTCCTGCGTCAGTTGTCAAAGTTGGTGCTAAATTTGAAGATGTTTGAGGTTTGCTTGTCGTAGCCAATGTTGTTGTTGTTGCACCAATTGTTGTTGTGGTGTCAGACATAGTTGTGTTTCCTACATCAGTTATCAATGTTGGTTCTACAGTTGAGGATGTTGCAGGTTTACTTGTTGTTGCCAAGGTTGCTGTTTTACCAATAGTGGATGTGGTTTCAATCATAGTTGTGCTTGTGTGATGAATTGTAGTTTTTGCTTCTGTCATTGACTCCTCCACTATTGTTTGAGGGTTCATTGTGGTTGTAGAAAGTAGTGTTGAAGTTAAATCTTTAGTTGTTGTTGTTGTTTGATGCACACCTGTGGCTGTAAAAGCCTCATTTTCTGTCGATTGAACTGGTGTTGGGGCATAAACTTCTGACTTCGTTAGAACTGATTTTGTAGTTTCAAGTCCTGTCGTACATCCGTAAACCGTCCACCACAAATATACTGTGAAAATACGTATTTCATTGTTGTTTATTTCTTAGTTCTTTTTTAATTAATTGAATTTTGGTTCACGTAAATATCACTTATTCTTGTATTCTTTATTCTATTATATTATTATTAAGCCTGTCATATTTTCCTTAAATTTCATTTTAAACACACTGTATTATTTAACATAGATTTACTCACATATGGTAAGGACAGTTTTCTTTCCGCCATCATACCTAAAAGTAAAACAAATATAATTAGGTTTTGTTTCAATGGTTTAACCCCCTGGGGTCGGCGGTCACGCCGGGGTGACCAGCTCGCTTCTTTTCTAAAAAGATTTTGAGAGAGAAAAAAATATATTTTTATTATAACATTTGAAAAACCTGTATAAACTGAACACCAAAGACCAATATTAACTATGCAAATTATTAACAATATACACCTAAGTAAAATAAATAAATAGCCTAAGCTATAACACTTCTGTTTTCTTTCTAACAAAATACTGTTGAAAGACAAACAAAACTAAATTAACAAGTAAACATTTTTTTTTTTATTTGGTTGGGATGAGTCACTGAGTATTTAATTATAGAATATCGAATAGGTTGTGCGATTATTGTCTAAAATATCTCCATGTTTTCGGTGCTTATGCGGTGGTGACGCGCTCATGTAACATGTAAGGGTGGCGCTGCCAATAAAGTACCTAAAAGCTGTCACAAAGAATCGTTAAAAGTAATGATTATGAAATGTAAATGTAAAATATAGCAAGGAGACATCTTAATTGTTTATTAATAAACAAGATTTTTCTGTGTCGGCTGCAAAGATGAAGTTGACGATGCTGACTCGCGATCTTCGTAGTAGGCTAGTGAAAGCGCCGGAGAGAAATGCACATTTCATACAGATTACATAGTTTTCTTTCGTTTTGAATTGTTCTGTTTAAAAGTAGAGATTTCAAGCTTTCTGTATAGATATATTTCTCAGGTCTGTGAGGCAAGTAGGCTATGCTGAGTTTCGGTTCATTTATGAGACGAGCTCCAGTTCAGGCGCCGGCGCCTCTGTGTCGTGATTATTGTCTGCTATATTTACTTCTTATTTATTAAATCCAGGCAAATGGTTGATGAAACATTGATTAAAAATAACATACAATTAATACAAAACAAAATTCACTTTAAAGAAAGGCTTTGTGCTTTCTTTTTGAGGTCTTTGTGAAAGTTTTAAAGCAGTAGCCTATTATAGTGCCGCTTTCAGAGCGGTCACGTCTGTAACCGGGAACTGACACGTCCGTTACATAGTTTTTTCCTCATAAATGCGAACACGAAAAATAAAATGTAAATTTTATTTTTCTCTTGACTGGCGAATCTCAAAATATCGCGGTACGTGAGTGGACTCTCTTCTCGTTCTATTCCCGCTTTAGTCTACATGCTAAATAAACAAAATGGACATTCGTCGTTTTTTTTAATAAACCCACTACTAAAAGTGTGGAGTTTTCTAACTCTGACACCTCAACTATCAATTCCACTGCTGCTGCTGACACATCAATTGAGGCCGCATCAGGGAATAAAGCCGGCCTAGGAACCAGCAGCACCACCACCGTGTCAGCGGAGATACCCGCTCAACCTGCCGCATCTGGATCTGGATACATTAACGACCTCGGGGGGTAAGCTATTGGGCCGAAACAGCCCATACTTTCTTATTTCTCTAAGCACCTAATTGGAAAAGTTTACCGTGCCTTCTCTGCATTTTACTATCCCAAGTTCCCATGGATGGAGTACTTAGTTTCACTGGATTCTGTTTTTTGTTTTCGCCACATTTCTTCAAATATTGCAAGATCAGATGCAGACGAACTGTTTACAAAAGTGGGAGCTCGGAACTGGAAAAAACTGTCGGAGAAGCTGACAAAACGGTCCGGGTTACTTGACTGTAACCCTGTTCGCTGAAAAAGCGGAACGAGATGCTGCGCTGCTTTGCGCATTGGGAACGTCTTTAATCGTGACCAGCTGTGAATATAGTGTGTAACACGTCAATAGAATTCATTGGCACGTCATTGGCACGCACCCGCGACACGAGGCTATAAATAGATGACCCACAGGTGCTTCGTCAGGATATTTTGTCTGAAGAGCAGTCCTGGGACATCTTCAGCACGGCAATGTAGCGCAGCATCTTGTTCCGCTTTTTCAGGGAACAGCGTTACAGTCAAGTAACCTGGACCGTTCCCTTTCAAAAGCTACAATCGATGCTGCGCTGCTTAGCGCATTGGGAACGAGAATACCCACGCCGCCGTGGTTGAAGGTGTCTGGACCCCTTATGGTTATGTAGATGTGCTCACAAGAACGCAAGAAGGCCTCAGACATTAGCTTGTGATGTCGACTCAAGGACGTGAGAGCCCGGAGTGGCATGAACATCCAAACTATAAAATCTTATGAATGTGTGCGGAGAGGACCAGCCTGCTGCATCACAAACAAGTTGTAAGGGGGCACCCCTTGCCAGAGCATTAGAGGAGACGACCCTCCCTGGTGGAGTGAGCCCTTAGACCCGACGAGATCGACAGAACCTGCATATCCCCAATTCTGTTTAAAGAAGTCATAGCCATAAGAAAAACAATCTTTAGGGTCAGAAGTTTGACAGATGCGGACTCTAGTGGTTCAAAGGGGGTCTCAACCAGACCCTCAAGGACTATAGAGAATGAAAAGTTACGTCACGATCTTTTCACGCAGCGTTGGATTCCGGGAAGGAGCCTCCATATTAGGTGGTTACGCTATCCGTTGCCATGGTTACTTCGACAGTGAGACCGAGAGAAATAGCGAAAGAGATGCACACCTTAGTATTTGTTTAAATTTTAGCGATACGCCGCAGTTTCTTGGGAAGATATGGAGAAGGAGGAAGCAAAAGGAAAGAGGCTCTATCGGGAGAGACTAAATAACACAGCAAAGCAGTGTTATTTAGAGAAACTGCAGGCAATCAATAACATGGACCCATACGACCTGCCAGCTACAGAATGGACGAAAGACCCAGAAACACTACCACCTTTCACATACGCTGACATAGTGAATTACTTGGTTTATGCCATCAGTGCCTACACAATCCTCAAAGCATTTTCCTCCAATGACAGGAACTTCTGCCTTCAACTTGTAGATGGACAGGTGCATCTGAGAAAAGGTCACCAGTACTACAGCCAAGTACAGACACAAATTTTTGTCACAGACAGCGCTTACTGTGACTTTGTCCTCTGGACACTGAAAGATTGTGTTGTTGTTTTTTTTCAGCTCAGGAGCTTACCAAAACTAAAATCTATTTTATGTTTCGGTGACCTAGAGACAGTCATTCATGCTTTCATTTCAACAAGGCTAGATTATTGTAACGCTTTGTATGCCGGTCTCAACCATTTTTCATTAATGCGCTTGCAACTAGTACAAAATGCTGCAGCTCGTTTTTTAATGGGTAAGAAAAAACGTGAGCATATCACCCCGATTTTATCACATTTGCATTGGTTACCGGTCAAGTTAAGAATTGAATACAAGGTTTTGACTTTTGTATTTAAAGCCTTGCATGGTCTTGCTCCAGTTTATATCACAGACCTCATTTGTCCATACTCTCCACTAAGAACTCTTAGATCATCTACTGAAAAATTATTAACTATCCCTCGCTCTCGCTTGAAAACGAAAGGTGATAGAGCTTTTTCCGTTTTGGGTCCGAGGCTGTGGAATTCGTTACCTCAATATGTTAGGTCAGCTTCCTCTTTATATGCATTCAAGTCAGCTTTGAAAACACATCTTTTTTCTCAGGCGTACTCATAACTGATATGTAGCCTTAGTGAGTTCAAATGTTTTACTATGTAATTTTTAATTGTGTTTTTGTGAAGCACCTTGGTCAGCAGAAATGCTGTTTTAAGGTGCTATATAAATAAAAGTGACCTTGACCTTGACCTTATGCACAGCACTGTCTCTCCCTGAATTGGTAGCACGATATTTCACCGAACAACCTACCGACCACGCATCTTTGAACAGCAGAGTGCTCCTGTAACAGAAAGTGAGTGATAAAAAGCCAAGAAAGCAGGCTGGCAAAAAAGACACCACTGTTAAGAGGTAGAAAGCACTTTGGTGTCTCTGGCATGGACCTGAGAGAGATCATATGGTGGCAGGTGACAACCAGAACTGTCCATTTCAGTGGTTTCATTTTGATTGTGTGGGGCTTGTAGAACCCCCTCCTGAAGGGTCTCCCTGGTTTTGTCCCTCTTGTGCCAAGTAGTGTTTTAATGCACAATATGCACATTCAATGCACACATTGTTTACAGCTCGACAACATGAACAAAACTACACAGACCTGGGCCCAGAGAAAAATCTGCCTCGCTATTCTGTTCAGATTGCGTGAGCGCAGACCTCCCTGGTAATTTATGTAAGAGACTGCCGCTGTGTTGTCCCCCCGCACCAGGACATGACAGCCTCTCAACTGAGGGAGAAAGTATTTCAGGGCCATGAATACAGCCATCAGCTCAAGGCAATTGATTTGCCAATCGAGATGAAGCTTCCCCAGATCCCTTGGGCTGGACGACCACTTAAGACCGATACCCAGCCCGACAGGGAGGCGTCTGTCGTTAGCATTCTGCGACGGCTAGACGTACCTAGATTGAGACCCAAGGCGAGGAACCGGGGTCTGAACCACGTAGAAAGGGAACAAAGCCACAGCACGTAACCCTTACCATAAACATGGATTTTAGAAAGTACACAAAGCATTCAGCGCGTGACTTACCATAAACATGGATTTTTAGAAAGGACACAAAGTCTAGCTGTAATCTGGCCATTGCACGAGTCACCACCTCGAGTCACGATCACCCTTAAAAAAGATGAAGTACAGAAGGATAGATATCCAAACTTTTAACGTCTGCTGCAGCTTGCACTCACACTGCCTGTTGGCTCTGCTACGTCAGGAAGAAGTTTCTCAGTTATGAGAAGAATAAGAAACTGGCTCCGATCTGCAATGGCTCAGGACAGATTCTCTGATCTTTCCCTGCTACACATAGAGAACAATTTGACTGCAAATTTATAAGAAGAGAAGATAGTGGACATCTACGCAACTCGGAAAAAAAGAGGCGGCTTCTTCTGCATTAGGTTTTAATGCTACTCTTTGTATAGCAGCCCTTTTCATTGTAAAGGTATTTTAAATGTAGAGGGTATGATATATAAATATATGAAATATGGTAGCCTGTATCAAAAAAAAATCTGAGCTTCTGGTCTGCCGGTAGCAGAGGTTGAAAATTCAATGCTAAATAATATTGGATCAATGTTGATATTTCAATACTTTTCAGTGTTGAAAAAGACAAACATTGAATCAATGTTGAATTTTGATCAGCTTAATTTTTCCCCACTGGGGGAACTTGAGGGGGTCAGACGTTTTTCTGACGTCACGACACACGAGTGTCTTGAACTTTCTGGCTCCCACCTCATGCTCGACCGTCATATTCTCCCGTCGGACTTGGATGAAAGGTAGGTTGAACTTGGAAATTTGTTTTAATTAATATACTCGATAATGTAACGTTTGAACGTGTGTTTTAGAGTTAATTAATGTTGTTTGTGAACATGAATACTAAGAGTATATACTCGAGCCGTAATTAATTTTTGAATTTGTTTGAATTTTTGAATTTGCGCAACGTTTGCTATAGGCTATACATTTACAGGTTACTGCTAAGCTACATTACTGAATATATTTTATACAAGATGTTGCCTTTACTCGTTTATTTTCTAGAAATGTATTCAGTTTAGACCTTGGGTGTATGAGTATAAAATAATTAAAATAAATCCTGTACCGTGTATGCATATATTTGTAATGCTGTGGGCGGAAGGTGCGGGACAACACGGCTGTGTGAATTCACACATTATAATATTGAGTTTAGTTTTTAAAGTATGTGTCTGTTCTTTTATTTGTCTTTGACATGTTAGCTCTGATTTGTTCATCTATTTGTTCGCCCAAAATGATGATGAAAGTCTGTAACTAAAGACATTGTGCTTAACGCTAGCTACATTTGCCTAACTAGGTGTTTTACTTCGTACAGGGAAAAATGTTAATGTTAGGGTTTTTTAGTAGAAATTTGTTTTATGATAGAAATAGTACAGTTTACACAACTAATTAATGGACCTGTAGCAAACAATTTTCGACCACATATAAATACTGAATTTTTTTTTCTTCTCCTTAGGTCCAAAAGCTTTCCAATGTTGTTTGAGGACTGAGGACACTTTGCAATTCATGGTAAGTAATTTCTATAAAAACTGCTATAATTGTTAATAGATTATTTTATGTTGGATATGTTTGAGTAAAATCCATGTTGTCTATTGACTTGCATTTTATCCTCATTAACAAACTTAAGACTTGGATAGACAATCAGCTAAAAGTCTTCTTTACATTTCTACTAAAGGAAAAAAAACACTTACATCTCGGATGTCCTGAAGGTGAGTAAATTAACAGCAAATTAAAAAATGTGGGTAATCTATCCCTTTAATCAAGAATGATTAAATATAGTATAAAGATAATTTATGATTTGTTGATGCATGTTTTGTTTTCAGACTAAATTATAAATGCAACAGTTGACTGGTTCAGATGCATTTCTTAATGGCAAATCTGGTCATTATTACAAAATATTTTAGTTTTGTACATTTTTATATTTTCCTGTCCTTTGTTTATTAATCAATTATTTATTATTCGGAAGGCGAGGGAGAACTTCATGAACAACCTGATGACACCGTCCCCGCTATCTAAACTTAAAGGTGCAGTGTGTAGATTTTAGCGGCATCTAGCGGTTCGTTTGCGAGTTGCACTGATGGCTCAGCCCACTCCTCATCCCTCCCTTTCGAAGAAGCTACGGTTGCTAAAACGGGACAAACATGTCTGAGACAGCAGAGAATAGCCAGAGTAAGCCAAGTTTCTGTACCACAGTCCATTATAAACCACATCATGGATAAAGTTTACAAAGCCATAGTCAGGTGAGGATCAAGGGTCTTAAAATACACTCACCTAAAGAATTATTAGGAACACCTTTTCAATTTCTCATTAATGCAAATATCTAATCAACCAATCACATGGCAGTTGCTTCAATGCATTTAGGGGTGTGGTCGTGGTCAAGACAATCTCCTGAACTCCAAACTGAATGTCAGAATGGGAAAGAAAGGTGATTTAAGCAATTTTGAGCGTGGCATGGTTGTTGGTGCCAGACGGGCCGGTCTGAGTATTTCACAATCTGCTCAGTTACTGGGATTTTCACGCACAACCATTTCTAGGGTTTACATAGAATGGTGTAAAAAAAGGGAAAAACATCCAGTATGCGGCAGTCCTTGTTGATGCTAGAGGTCAGAGGAGAATGGGCCGACTGATTCAAGCTGATAGAAGAGCAACTTTGAAATAACCACTCGTTACAACCGAGGTATGCAGCAAAGCATTTGTGAAGCCACAACCTTGAGGCGGATGGGCTACAACAGCAGAAGACCCCACTGGGTACCAGTCATCTCCACTACAAATAAGAAAAAGAGGCTACAATTTGCAAGAGCTCACTAAAATTGGACAGTTGAAGACTGGAAAAATGTTGCCTGGTCTGATGAGTCTCGATTTATGTTGAGGCATTCAGATGGTAGAGTCAGAATTTGGCGTAAACAGAATGAGAACATGGATCCATCATGCCTTGTTACCACTGTGCAGGCTGGTGGTGGTGTAATGGTGTGGGGGGATGTTTTCTTGGCACACTTTAGGCCCCTTAGTGCCAATAAGACAATGTTTAAATGCCATGGCCTACCTGAGCATTGTTTCTGACCATGCCATCCCTTTATGGCCACCATGTACCCATCCTCTGATGGCTACTTCCAGCAGGATAATGCACCATGTCACAAAGCTCGAATCATTTCAAATTGGTTTCTTGAACATGACAATGAGTTCACTGTACTAAAATGGCACCCAGAGTCACCAGATCTCAACCCAATAGAGCATCTTTGGGATGTGGTGGAACGGGAGCTTCATGCCCTGGATGTGCATCCCACAAATCTCCATCAACTGCAAGATGCTATCCTATCAATATGGGCCAATATTTCTAAAGAATGCTTTCAGCACCTTGTTGAATCAATGCCACGTAGAATTAAGGAAGTTCTGAAGGCGAAAGGGGGTCAAACACAGTATTAGTATGGTGTTCCTAATAATCCTTTAGGTGAGTGTATAATATAATAATAGTAATCAGCTGATTGTGTCACGAACGTAACCAGCACATTTCTCCCCACATAGCAAACCCATAATACAGCGAGGAAGAAGAACCACATGAAACCATCTATCTACATATTTTTTCTAACAGGGTAGTAAAAGTTTAGCTGGCTGATATGAGCTGTTATGCTGTAGGGCTGTGGCTGAGCTGGTTAAAGCGTAAAGCATTGTTTATCCTCGACGCGTCCGCATGACAGGGATTAAAGTTCTCCGTCGCTACGACGGATTTCCGTTAATTGCAGCGGGTCTATGACGGATATCCGTCAATTGCAGGGTTCCCGTCTGTCCTTATGTCTTAAATTAACTTTTCATAATTTTAAGGCCGTAAATAGGCTTTCATTTCGCAAACAGTGTGATAAATACCTTAATTTTAGTTGGAATAGGTCTTAAATTAAGGAAAGAAAGATGATGCGTATTCACCCTGCTGAGGGGGGATGTGATAAAGCCTGGAGTGGAGCAAAAGCACGTTCCTCTCTCCACTCTAAGCATTCTGTAATCACTTTGCTCATGGTCCACTCCGGTTTTTCAATTCCCGCTCACGGAAAAACTGCTCCCTGGACCCTGTTCACTCAATCTTGTCAGGCGAGGCTACAGCTCGTTTGCTGCGGTCCCATGATAGAAAACAGAACGCGGGTCAATACTGGTCGTTTCTCAATACCAAGTACGCAAACTTCGGACTTGCGTCCTTGGTAGTTCGGACTTGCCAAGTTCGACTCAGGAGAACAAACTCCCGAGGACGAGAGGACGCTGCTAACAGCGCGTTCTTGATCGCGTCACTCAGCACGCGGCTACTCCGGTTATCAACTCTGCCTTTTTTCATCAACACCACTGTGCCCCTTTTCTTTTATAAATGAACATAATTATTATCATAAACATACACAAATGTGGTTCAGGCAACGCACATTGATTTATCATATAGTTATAATAACACGAAATATAGCTAAAACACAAACCTGCTTCTTTTTGTTTTCATTTTAAAAATATGAAACATTATTTATCATTAAAACTGACATTTAACAAACAGACAGGGTTGTATCGTTTTATTGTATTATGCGTACACATACAGTGAAGAGAATGCATAATATAATATTTTATATATTTTAGAATATATAAAATTACACAACTATGTCTCTTTTTTGTTAAATGTCAGTTTTAGAGCTAATATCCCGTTCAAAAGTAGTAGCCTAATAGGTAGGCTATAATAAGCTATACAATGAGAAATAAAGCAAACAATTCAATTAAACATAAGTCAGCGCTGTAATAGGCTACAAAGTTAAAGTTAAATATAGCCTACATAATAAAGTTATACAACTTCACTTTGCCCTCAGCCAAAACAATTTGCCATGGCACAAACTATATATTAATATAGTTTAGCATTGTTTGGTCTCATAAGATAAATAAAAACATGCACTGAAAAGTTATGTAGATGGTTGATTATTTGTCAAGATAAGTAATTGTTTTTCATAGATTAAAATAGCTTTTAAATTACTCAATATTAGATCGGTTTTAAACATCTTCCCTTAAAACGCTATTGGTCTCGACTATTTAAATAAAGTTACAGGAATATGACTTGGTCTGAAAAAAATTTCAGTCAGAAGAATTTTTTTCACTTTAATCCCTGGCATGAGCGCAAAGGAGCGACGAAGGATCAATAAAATCTTTCAAAATCTTTTTTTATTTTATTTTTTTGCATTGTTGTATGACTCCATATTTTAGTCGTGTCCCTAGGTTTTCACTCAGATAAGTGTCTCGTAACACCCCTACTGTCGGTATATCAAACGATTTTATGGTCTGTCTGAATACTCGATTCTGATTGGCTGTACGGTGTGCAATAAAACCAAGTCAGTTTAATCACTGTTCGATATTAATGAGCTGAGCGCACACAGAGGAAGTTGCATCATCTGGATCTTATGCAGGCCACAAGAAGACCAAAAGTAAGTCATTTCATTTTAATTTTAATATATTTGATGAAATTGTAACTATGACTGAGAAGGTCGACTGTTCTGTTACCTGAATAATTTCTTAGAAGTTATTTGTTTATTTAAAAAAATATATATATACTTTTTGTAAGTCACTAGCATTTGCTCAGTGTCCTCATGCTATTAGCAGGTAAGCCATATGGCAATTTGTCATGTATTTGTACTTTTTTGTTTTTGCTCATATGGAAAGTAACATGTTTGTTGATTTAATAGTGTGAATATATTCAGTGATATAATACTGTGTTCATCTGATTATGAGTTGCCTTACCATGGTTGCCAAACTTTAAATTCTTTTAGTTTAGTTCACCGCCCATTCTAGTAGGCGGTGTCAGGTATCATATTACAAAATTTATTTTTAACTAGGCCTACTTTATCGAAACCTTTTCTAATCTTGACAAAACACAAATGGTCAGAAAGGTCTGAGTCTCAAGGTTCCATATTTGGCGACTATTTTGTGATATAAGTTATATTTGGACAAAATATATTAATTTGTTACAGGAGAATACTTCAACAGCAAACAAAAAAAAATACTTTTGGTACAGCATTTAAACAAAATCTCATAAGATAAATTTGGAATTCAACTTTAGGTTAGATATGTGGCTTTTATTTTACAGTAACTGTAGAGTAAAAAATATTTTGCAAAATAGGCTACATATTTTATTTTATTGTATATATATATATATATATATATATATATATATATATATATATATATATATATATATATATATATATATATATATCGGGGGGGGGGGGGGGGGGGGGGGGGTGACGTGACAGTTAAGGAGTTAAATAAAATGTTATTATTCAATAAATTCATGCATAAAATGTAAACTGATGTCCTTGTCTTCTGTAGCATATCCACCCCATCATCTACCAGTATAGTGAGCTTAAAAACTGCACAATTTATGAATCAGGAAGATTTTAAATAACTTTCATGTTTATTAGATTAATATGAAAATATAAAGACACGGAGCAAGAAAACAAACCTGCTAAAAAAAATGAGGACTAAATTCACTCAATACATTTATATATGAAATTCAAAATGACTGAAGTTGTTATTTTGCGTTTTTCATTTCACTTAATGGCAGAATAACAAGATTCAGAGAATAAAGACAAACACTTTAAATTAGCCTGTTTGTTTGTTTGTATTTGTTTGATGTTATTAACCTTTTTTCTAGCAAATGTGCAGTTGCTTACTATTTTAATGTCTCGAAATTCACCCATTAAAATTATACATTACATTTATAAATTAAATTGTTAAATGCGCTGGACCAGACAGAGGAATACTATAAAATGACTTAGTTTTAATCCAGCACAAGATTTAGAAGTCTTAAATGCAAACATGTAATGAGACAGAGTAAATATAACGAACAAACAAACAAAAGAAATCTTGTTAAAGGTTGCAGTCTATATTTCATCTTACAATTTACAATTTAATTTTTTGCTTTTTAGTAGGCCCTACCTACCCTTTCTCGCTGTTCAAATTCATAACCATGCGCACCAAAATGCTGTAATTCTTCTTGTAGAGCTCTCTGCGATGTGTCCTTCAATCTTAAAATGAACAGACTGGCAAGAATTATGTAGGTGATGGTATTAGAAGTTTGTTAGGTGTGGTGATTTGTGACTGATCACTGAAGCGTGCACGAGCAGTGGTGTTCCCTGTTACTCCCTGTCAACAAGGGTGTATATAGCACAATCAAAAACGAAAGTGAGTCGGTTATAACAGATTTCCCGTTACTACATTTAATAGCATGAGTTTAGAATAAATCTGATCTTGTGCGCAAAATTAAATAAATTAGAGCTTCATTAAAGAGTCTTTATAGCCTGCGTTCTTCAGGGCTGTTATGTTGCATGTGTTTAAATCAGCGACCAAGAGACAGATTTAAAAGGCAACAGTCTACGTTTATGTCTAAAAGTTGATTAGCTTATAATTTATATGCTCTTTTTTCGTCCGCAGAAAGTATCGCTTCTGTCATTATGCAGTGAGGTAGCAGCTATTTTTATAGGCCTATTTCGTTTTTTTTTTTTCTTTTAATCATATCTAATTTCATAGAGTACCATTTGATCTAGTATTTAAAGTAGTTAAGTTACTTATGAATTCACGATTCTCAGCTTTGGCGTAACACAAAATAGCCTATCTCGGTAAATTATATATTTTTAAAAAACGTAGAATTCATGGAAAAGAGTAAATAAGCGCTTTATACAATTTAAAGCAGCTTTACAGTGATAAGCAGGAAAACAGTGATCAATGACGCAAACAAATGTAAATTCAGCAGCTCTAAAAAGACAATATGGTGTCATTTTTGAATAGTGTCATTCAAGTTTTCTTTTGAGAAATTCAGGTAGAAATGCTTCGAAAGCCACACCACCTTCTTAATGACGTATGCAGACACAAAGGATTGAGTAATGACCAACTTTAAGCTTGAATACCTTTCTACTTTGAAATACCATCTCATGATTACAGGGTTTGTACAGAGCAGATAATGTGACAATTTTATAGTCACCAAATGTGCAGTTACCAGAGGTACCATTGTCTTATAATGAATAACAAAATCATACAACACCATTTATTATTAATATTATTGTTATTATTAACATTCACATCAGCACGCTTAACACTTTCACTTAAGGAGTGGCGTCTTATTTATAACAGCAATAGCTAACAACAAACAATCTTAGAAAATGAACTTTCTTTCTTTAATAAATTCTTTTAGGGTGTGAAAACAAAATGACAATAACTGCTTAATATGCACAATGTCCATACATAAACAGGCATTGTTTTCACACATAATTATTTGTCTTTGCTGCTCCTGAGTTTGAATAAAAAGATAAGATTATTAAATAGAAGGCAGGGCCATCCAACCTGTTATGTCAACTGTGGTTATTACTCATGACAGAGTTTCATTCTAATGTCTATGCTTTTTGTTGCTTTTTGTTTGGATAATCTACAGATTTTATAAACTTGATCCTACTCCTGGAGGACCAGCTTCTTGCAGAGTTTATCTCCCAACCATATAGTTAAACACATATGAACCAACTAATCATGGTTTGAAGGATTAGAAACCTCAAGGTGCTATCAAACAGGTGCCCTATAACATTCGCTGATACAGCTACCAACCCCCATGATTTCAAATTTCTAAGCTAAGTGGAAATTCTCAGCACCGCAAGCACAAAGTTTTCACTTGGGATGGGTTTGGGTAAGCATTAGTTGGACAAAGATGGTTTAAAAAGGGGATTAAAAATAAATTACTGTTATTTGTTCAGGTAAGGTCTAAATTGAGCTATTAGATAAGGTCAAAGAAATACTGATAAAATATAAGAAATTCAAGACTACAGACTACATTTGGTTTTTAATATATCAATATTTAAAGGGTGCATGAAATCAAAATGTAAGTTTTTTTTAGCTTTTATTATAAATACGTCAGACTTAAAGGTTTAGTTCACCCAAAAAGAATAATTTCTTACTTTACTTACCCCCAAGCCATATGACATTCTTCTTTCAGCTAAAGCAAAGTGATGTGATTTATAACTTTATAAACTGTAATCACAGTAACGTCCTTTTGCGTGTAGCTGAGAGAGTCGAGTTCCGGGGTATGATGTAGGATGTAGGAGTAGCGTATGCTTAGGTGAGAGGGGGAGAGTGGGGTAAGTTGTCACACGGGTAAGTTGTCACACTGTTCATAACTCCAACACTAGAGGCTCCATCTCAAAAATCAAATAGCCACTTTGTGTGACTTCTTCTTCTATAGTCAATTTCCTGTTCACATGTGGTCAAGATCACTCTAATCTGAGGTTAGCACAATTTTCTTATTTTTCTGCTTAAAAAGTAAAAAATGTGCACTTTACATTTTATGCAATACAACATTGTTAGGTAGGAATGTTAAAAATAATTATTTTGCAAAAAATAGAGGAGACAGTAACGAGTCTTTTGATACTTTAGCTAAAGTGGTATGTTGAGCTAACCTTGAGATTTAGCCAACATTAACACACATGTCAGTTTGGGGCAAGTTGTCTCACTGACTTTGGGGCAAGTCGTCACGTGTACAAATAAACATATAGAACATGCTCAAAAAAATGTGATATTGTAGGCTAATTTATTTGTAATTGCAATAAGGTTTTTGAAGGAAGGAAGTAAGGAAAGGCAGGAATTAAGAAAGAAAGGAAGGAAGGAATTACCAACGAAAGACAGAGCATGGCAGTACACCACCTGACATAATGTTAAAGGCAGTCAGGCAGGTAAAGTTGCAGAACAAATCAATCAGAAGTACAGCGAAGGATTTTGACATAAATTACCATACCCTGACTTGGTATTGTCAAAAGATTACCAGAGAAGAAATTGAAAGTCAGACAGCCATGCCAACAACAATGGTTGGTTATACAAAGCCACGGAAGATTTTTTCACCTGATTTGGAAAAGCAGCTTGCTGAGTATATTATTAGGTCAGCTGACATTTATTTTGCACTTTGTTGACTTCCTGAAACATTTCAGTGAACATACAAAGTGCTCAAAGGAGAAGCCCTGTTTACTCCTTTTGGACAACCACGAGTCTCATCTGTCCATTGATGGACTCAATTATGCCAAGGAAAATGGCATGCTAATGTTGTCATTCCCACCCCACTGCTCACATCGGCTCCAACCATTAGACAGGTCTGTCTACGAACCACTAAAGAGGCACATCAACAGCGCATGTGATGCCTGGATGAGGAACAACCCCGGGAAGACAATGTCAATTTATGACATTCCTGGGATTGTGGCAATTGCCTATCCCCTGGCTGCAACCCCCTTGAACATACAGGCTGGCTTTAGGGGTGGCTGGTGTTCAACCTTACAACAGAGATGTATTTCTGGAAACCGAGTTTGCACCATCCTACGTCACAGATCGCCCCGTTAAGGACCCTGCCCTGCCAGGCCCCAGCACCAACTCTGGTCTGCCAGGCCCCAGCACTAACTCTGCTCTTCCAGGCCCCAACACCAACTCTGCTCTGCCAGGCCCCAGCACCAACCCTGCTCTGCCAGGCTCCAGCACCAACTCTGCCAGGCCCCAGCACCAACTCTGCTCTGCCAGGCCCCAGCACCAACTCTGCTCTGCCAGGCCCCAGCACCAACTCTGGTTTGCCAGGCCCCAGTAATAACTCTGCTCTGCCAGGCCCCAACACCAACTCTGCTCTGCCAGGCCCCAGCACCAACCCTGCTCTGCCAGGCTCCAGCACCAACTCTGGTTTGCCAGGCCCCAGCACCAACCCTGCCCTGCCAGGCCCCAGCACCAACCCTGCCCTGCCAGGCCCCAGCACCAACCCTGCCCTGCCAGGCTCCAGCACCAACCCTGCCCTGCCAGGCCCCAGCACCAACTCTGCTCTGCCAGGCCCCAGCACCAACCCTGCCCTGCCAGGCTCCAGCACCAACTCTGCTCTGCCATGCCCCAGCACCAACTATGCTCTGCCAGGCCCCAGCACCAACTCTGCCCTGCCAGGCCCCAGCACCAACTCTGCTCTGCCAGTCCCCAGCACCAACTCTGCTCTGCCAGGCCCCAGCACCAACCCTGCCCTGCTATGCTCCAGCACCAACTCTGCTCTGCCAGGCTCCAGCACCAACCCTGCCATGCCAGGCTCCAGCACCAACTATGCTCTGCCAGGCCCCAGCACCAAGTATGCTCTGCCAGGCTCCAGCACCAACCCTGCCCTGCCAGGCTCCAGCACCAACTCTGCTCTGCTAGGCCCCAGCACCAACTCCGCTCTGCCTGGCAGGCCCAGTTATGCTTCTGCTATCACCAGCTCACCCTTACCCAGCAGTGCTATTGCTGACAGCGGGCTACCTACTCCAGAGGACATCCGGCCATATCCAAAAGCTGGGCCCCGAAAACCAGCCAGCAAAGGAAGAAAATGACGCAAATTAGCAATTCTTACTGACACGCCAGTGAAGCTGCAACTACAAATAGAAAAGAATAAGGCTCAATCTCGCAAAAAGCTGTTCCAAAAGAAAGGGAAGCAAGAGGGGGAGTCAAAATCTGGGCCTTCAAAGAACAAGGCAGCTAAAAGAAGAAAAATCATACAAGAGTCATCCTCAGATGATGAAGAGTGGTTCTGTCTCGTCTGTGTAGAGACATTTTCAAACAGTCGTCCAAAGGAGACCTGGGTAAAATGTGTCAAATGCAACAATTGGGCCCATGATGCTTGCACCTCCGGCCAGGCAATTTATGTGTGCTAGAATTGTGACTCTGGAGATGAGTCTGATTAGTCAGATACAGGGTATTTGTTTTGTTCAGAGGTTGTTAAGTTAAGCGAGTTATCTGCAGCATTCCATTCAGTTATCATGGATCTATGTGCAAGCCAGACAACGTTTGCGTTTAAAGCTCAAAGTTAAGTGGTCTTGCCACTTAATGTGTTTTGATTGAAATGTGCATTGTTTGGATTAAATAATTGTTTTTCCAGATTCTCCAGGCACAAAAGTTTTTATTTCCAGTTCTGGTTTGAAACAAAATAAAATCATAAATAAAAAAATGGTGCAAATTGTGGGGCAAATTGTCTCAAGTGCACACTCTCTATTCTACAGTATACGACTCTATAATGAGATAAGATATGAAGATGTTATGACTACAACATATGTGCCCAAGACTTCCTTCTTTCATTTAGTATGACATTTATACCATTGTGATGTATGGTGCTCAGTAAATATTAGACAGTATGAAAAGTGTGACAATATACCTCGCTCTCCCTAGACATCTCTCGCGGTTCAAACAAATAGGGCGGGGCAGCAAACTCAAGCTCCTCCGACATTCCTCTTTAAAAATTGTCGTTTTAGACTTCTAATTCATTAGTGGTGTTTTGTTTTGCACTATCCTCTGTGCTTCCGCGTTCGTCAATACGTCATGCGTCGGGATAGAGTTCACTCTTCCGTCGGAACTAGACTTGCATATGGAAGCCCGTGATTTTAGTTTATAAAGTTATAACTATGGATATTTTTCTTAAACACATTGTTTCACTTCAGAACGCCTTTATTCGCCTTATTCACCTCGAACGTTCCACCGAGCCTGAGGGGTACACTTACCACTTCCGGTAGTTCTCACAACGCGATTTCTCTCAGTGCAATGGCGCTTCACTGCTGTGTTCACCGCTGCACCTCATCACACAGGAAAACATCCAACAGAGGACAAACGTTTCACCGTTTCCCCAAAGATCAGTAGTATGTTTGTTATTAAAATCTACCACCACAGATTCACTAGTATAAGCATATTCTGAGTAGGGTGAAACGGTACATGTATTCGTATTGAACCAAAACGGTACGGGCGTCACGGTTCGGTGCACGAATTTACACGGACAATAACGTTACACGGTATAAAAAGGGAGGCGCGGGCGCGATCGAACGCTCTCTGTGTGTGTGTGTGTGTGTGTGTGTGTGTGTGAGAGAGAGAGAGAGAGAGAGAGAGAGAGAGAGAGAGAGAGAGGGAGAGATGGAGAGAGAGAGGCGCGGGCGTGGGCGTGATCGGTGTGTGGTATTTAGCTTCTAGTCCCAAGCTAACCTAGGGGATACATCACATCAGTTTTCCTAGCTAGGAGGAGGATGTACAGGAGTCCGATTGAGTCTGATCAATACAATTATACATGGAAAGATTGGTGGTCCACTCTGGGGTTTCCATTGCTGGTGCTGCTCGGAGTCAAACTTCCGGGTTTGTGTACCCCTCAACGGCGTTCGAGTTTTCAAAATGGCCGCCAGGTGAATAAGGCGAATTAACCCCCTGTAGCAGTATGGATTACTTTTATGATGGATGGATGGATATGCTTTTTTTGGCTTCAAAATCTCAGTTACTATTCACTCCCATTATAAAGCTTGGAAGAGCCAGGATATTTTTTAATGTAACTCAGATTGTGTTTGGCTGAAAGGAGAAAGTCATATACACCTAGAATGGCTTGAGGGTGAGTAAATTATGGGATAATTAAACATTTTTGGGTGATCTAACCCTCAAGGTTGTATAGTGTGCTCCAAAAAAATACAAAATTTGCATTTAGAAGCGTTCATAACTTAGTCTCTCACTTCTACCAATATGGATCAACAATTTTGATGATCACTCTGCACTTCAACTTCTCATCAGATTTTCTGTCCAATCAAATGCTCTCTAGAATCTAAAGCGTCCTGCCCTCTACATTTTAAATAGATGCTGGGTTGATCTCTGTCACTTGTTCACACAATTACTACTACTTCCAGAAAAGTTGGGACATTTTGTCAAATGCAATAAAATCAACAATCTGTGATTTGTTCATTCTCTTGTGCATTTTTTTACTTACAAAAGTACAAAGAAAAGTTTCCCAATGTTTTACCTGACCAACAAAATTGTATTTTGTAAATACAAATTTTGATTTTCATGGCTGCAACTGTAACGGATTGACTCAGACAGATGGAATATAATCAAGAAAGGGTTGATTGTAGAATAGCGAAATCAGTGGAAATAGATGGGAGATGACAATGGAGATAAACACTGAAGAGAATGGCTTGGAACTTTACTGTAACATGAACGATGCAGAGAAGATGCAGGGGTCTTGAATTCAGAGCAGGATGAGGAGCATACACCTCGCGAGCACCCACGAAGAGGAGGCAGGTAGATAGAACACAGGGAAGCACACACGGGGCGAGGAGTAGTGAGACTTAGAACACAGGAACGTAGAATATACAGAGAATAACGTTGTTGGAACGAGGAGTACGGGTAATCAGTCTTTACTCAAATACAAGACCAGACAATTATGAGGCTAGAGGTGTGACAGTGAAACGGGGAACGTGGAGTGAATTTTGTACTGAGGAGGTAATTGTAATGGGTAACTGACTTGATTGACCTGCCGTGTGATGGTGAAGGGGCCAATGAATCTGGGACTTAGGTTTTTGCAGGGCAGGCGCATTCTAATGTCCCACGTAGATAGCCAGACTTTCTGCCCAGGTTGATAAATGGGAGTGTTGGACCGCCAAGTATTGGCCTGGAACTCTTGCCTGCGCACTGCTCGCTGCAACTGATGGTGAGCAGCGTCCCAGACCCTCTCGCTCTCCTGGAACCAATAGTCAACTGCTAGAACGTCGAAGGTTCCCCGGACCATGAAAACAGGGGAGGCTGGTAACCGAGTACACACTGGAATGGGGTTGGTCCGGTAGCGGTTTGTCGTAGGGAATTCTGTGCATCCTCGGCCCAGCCAATATATTGGTTCCAGGAGTTCTGATGGCCATGGCAGAAGGTTCTTAGAAATCTTCAAATTCCTTGAATCTTTCTCTCCGTCTGCCCGTTGGATTGTGGATGGTAATCTGATGTAAGGTCACACCTAGGAGGGTAAAGAAGGCATTCCAGACTCTGGAAATGAACTGGGGGCCCCGATCAGAAATAATGTCTTCTGGGATGCCGACGTACCGGAACACATGGTTAACCCTCTGAGGTTGGCTATCGCGCCGGCGCGATAGTCTCGCTTTTTTCTTATCAGTGCAAAAGAAACTCAAAATACTCTGTTGATTTTGATCTTACATATTAAGTGTTGTTTATCTTTAGATCCTGATAAGTGTCTATTTTTTTTGTGGATACTCACAATAAAAACAAAGTGTTGTGCTTTTCGCCAAATAAAGAAAAACAAACATGATGCGCGTTCTGCCTTCTCTGTCAGTTAATTCCATTCTGAAACGCGTCCTAAGATTAACTGTAATTCCGCGAATACTTGTCATACAGGCACGAGTGTTTTTCCATAATGAAGCTTGAACTCTCTTCTTTTAAATGAATTAATTTATATAAAAAAACAAATATTCTCAGCTTATGTAATCTGTATGAAAAGAGAGAGATGTCAGTATTTTTTCTTTCCAGCTCATTATACCTAATTACGCGTTAATGTGCCACGCCCACAGAGAGCGCGCGCTATTCAAACGCAAATGATCTTAGACAAGTCATTCAAACATGCCAACGCCCACTAGCTGGATTATAAAACACATCGTGTTTAGTAAGTATCTTGTACAGCTGTGTACACAGCGTATCCTTTCGCTGTGAGGAATAATACTATCTAACCCTGGAAAATGTACCAGAAGTGCTGGTAGTTTCATTTCGAGGAGCAACAAATCCAGCTGATGTAGTAAGTCATTTATTCTTAAGTGCTTTGTTCTAATCGTGATATTGAATAGTGTCTGACTGTAAACCGCAAAAAGACTGTTTAAATATGAATTGCGTGTCTGTGTGTAGGCTAAATGATGAGTGAACGGCACAGGCGCTCGTGCTTTGTTTACTACAGTTATACAGTGCGTGTCTGTGCCTTGTTCATTCACTCTCGCACCTACATTAGTAAACGTTATGTTTACATGAACACATACAAACTATATTGCTATAGCCTACTAAGATGAGTAAAAATAGACTGAAATATGTTGAAATAAAATGTCTGTATAAGCAACAAGCTGCAAATTCACATGTATATACTAATATATCATACACAATATATTACAGACTAAATATGAATGTTTAGACACGATTTTGTGATTAGTTTTGGATAGATTATAAAGTTTTGACTGTAAAAAAAGACTACTGTCACATTAAATAGGTACGCTTTTGTTCACCAATTTCTGCTCATAGTTAAATATACTATAGTATGATGTTTTGTCAAAAATAAAGTAGGTATATTGAATTATCAACTAAGATGTTATTATAGTGTTTGTTCCAATATTCAAACTAATGAATCCTTACCTTTTTTTAATACGTATGATAAAATGTATACTTTTTACAAAGAAATACACTTGAAATATTGTTAAAATTGTAATTGTTGTTGTAATTGTAACCTATTTGTAATTGGTTACAATTTCTAATTGTAAAATATGTATAGGCTATATAGATAATTTATTTTGTCCTTGCATTCTTTGGGATCCTGTGACACACATGTGTGAAAGGGCTAATTAATATGCAGCTCATTATGCGGCACATTATCCGGCCTTTGTCTTCTCGGGTGTGAACACGCCTCCACGCATATTGCCTTTCCAAACAAAAGGTCTCTAATAAAATTTAAATCAGTGTATGTGTTTGTGTAAATGATTAGGCAGGATGATTTTCAGATCATTTTGAAGCAAAAATTTTAGGCAACAACACTCATTAGTCAAACGTCTTGTGGACACATATTTAGTATGTGTTTTGTGCCCTTATTTCACACACTTTAAGTTTTAGTTTTTTCAATAACCATGCATAAGCAATATTCTCTCAAAAATACAAACATGTTTCATAATTGTTGCTCAGAAATTACGGTAGCCCAGTTTGTGCTATATTGAGTGAATTTACACCTTTGCCATTAACATGTTTATAAATAACTGAAAAAAGCACAAATGTCAGAGCATGTCAGAACACCTCAAGGACCCCAAAAACCCTTAGACCTCAGAGGGTTAAATAGTGACTCCGCAGTCACTATGGCAGTGAGGAGACCTTTGAGGGCAATCAGACGACAAGATTTAGAAAAACGATCCACTATCACTAGAATGCAAGTGTTACCGTCAGATGGAGGTAGATCTGTGATGAAGTCCACTCCTAGGTGTGACCAGGGGCGTCGAGGAACGGGAGTAATTTACCTGATGGTAAGTGGCATGGACTCTAAGAGATGGCATAATGGAAAGTACACTTCTCGGCTTTGAGGAAGAGATGATAGTCCATCAGGCGTTGCAGGACCTCCGCAACATGATGGCAATGGCCGGGCATACTCCGGGAATATACCAAGATGTCATCGATGTAAACCAGCACAAACTTGTGTAGGAAATCCCGGAGTACCTTGTGCTTGAAATCCTGGAATACGGAGGGGGCGTTGACCAATCCATAGGGCATTACCAGATACTCATAGTAATCTTGTTGAGTGAGCGGTAGTCAATGCAAGGCCGCAAGCCTCCGTCCCTCTTAGCCACAAAAAAAAAGCTTGATGCAGCTGGGGACGTAGATGGTCGGATGTAGCCTTGACGCAAGGTCTCCTCAATATACTCCTCCATGGCCTTCTGTTCAGGGATGGAGAGTGGATAGATTTTCCCACGGGCCACTAGTTCACCTGGAAGCAGCTCAATTGCACTGTCCCATGGCCGGTGAGGAGGCAACTGTGTAGCTCTCACTGGGCAGAAAATTTCACTGAAGGGGGCGTAGCAGGGAGGGATATCCACAGACTGTTTCTCGACGGGACTTTCAATGGAGGTTGACTTAAGTGGAAGTACCTTGGGGACCACTGGTGCTTGAAGAGGTAGTTGAGGGAAACATTTTTGGGAAACAGCTGCTGCCCCACTTCAGGATTTCGCTCGTTGCCCAGGAGATTTCAGGTTGGTGTTGAATTAACCACGGGCCCCCTAGGATGATGCCAGCGGTGGAATGCTCCAGAACCAGCAGATGGATGGTTTCTTTATGGCAAATACCAACTTGCAACTGGATGGGTCCGACACAAAAGTGAATATTGCGTTTACAGAGTGGTTTACCAACATTGATGGGAATAACGGCGTTATAAATAAACGGCATTATTTTTTTCAGTAACGAGTAATCAAACTAATTAATGTTTCCTCCGTTACAACGCCGTTACCGTTACTGACAATAAAATGTGCCGTTACTATAATAAGGGATTATCACGCTGATACGTAGTACTTCCGCATTCAGTGATCTTTGTGCACTGCCACTTCCGTTGAATCACCGATCACTCTGGGGAACTGATGACGGACTACACTAAGTTTATTTATACGGCATCCCTGGTAAATTAGTCTGATTCACTAAAGTGCCGGCTACAAACAAACGTGCTACCTTGTTTTATTTTAAAGTTTGGACCTTAATCCCGGCGAACCGCTTTAATCCACTTCTTCCTTATACTCAATTCAGTCGGGAATCCATGAGAACTTAAGTAGGGTTAGTGTTGTTGGTTAGATTTACAAAGTGGAACAGAGCAGTGACATCTAGCCTTCGTTTCAGCCATTGTTGAACTGCGTCGGAAGTAGACATGCACAAAGTTGACAAATCCCGCCCATGAAACCCGGAAGCGTGATAATCCCCTATTGAGTTCACTGAAGCGGTTTTCATCTGACCGTGCTCTCTCTCCGCCATAGGACCTGCAAAGTTTTTCTCTGGCGTGTGTGTTTATGAGGCGCCAGACTGGACAATAGCGAAGCGGACTCCGCGAGCGTGCTCGACAGTGTGCGAGAGAGACCGACTGTGTCCGAGAGCGCGCTTGACAGTGCGCGAGAGAGACTGAGTGTGTTCGAGCATAATATAGTTTGTTTTTAAATAAATTACACATTTCAGCATTAAGATGATCTCTGTAGCCTATTGGTAGGCTAACGTGATGAATGTGATCGAACACAGACTGAATCAGCCAGTAGCTAACACTGATGCTAACTGGCGCTCAAGGTCGAGCAGACACTGGCACTCAGCTCAGAGCGCAGCCGAGCACATGACTCTGATAATGGGTGACTCCATAATCAGAAACATTAGTTGCAGGTATACAACTACGTGCTGCCTTCCACAAGCAACAACTTCTGATGTAAACAGGGAACTTCAGAACATTCTGATGAAACATAAGACCGCAAATCGACTCATCATTCATGTGGGGGAAAATGATATTCATAAAGAGCAGTCAAAACTCCTTAAGATGGATTTCAATTAACTTTTTGAAACACTTAAAAGACTGAAAGTTCAAACATTCATCAGTGGACCACTCCCAGCAAGAGAAACAAACAGGTTTTCACGGTTGCTTGGGCTTAATACATGGCTGCAAAAAACCTGCAATATAAAAGGAGTGAACTTCATTGACAACTTCAATCTTTTCTGGAGTCAGAGGCAACTGTTTCAACAGGATGGCCACCGCCCAAAAAAACTTGGTTCAAGAGTGCTAAAGAACAATATCTACTTCTCCCTCAATCATCCTTCTGCAGTGTGTGCCTATCCACTCAACCTGAATGGCACAAACACCTGGACACAGTATGAATGACCACAGCTCTTAACTTCAGCACCTGAATGGACATGCGGTTGACATATCACACAAGGACAATGATAACACCACGCAGCCACAACAACTGCTCACAGACACAATCTCAGCTGAGAAAATGGCAGGCCCCACAACCACCAAAGCCTGCAGGCCCAGCTCGCCCTCCCCCTCCTCCTGTGAGAGCTCTTCGGCCTCTGCCACAACGCCAGGGCTCACACCCTCCCCCAACTGCTCGAGGTAAACCAAAAACAACTGATACCAGCTCTCAGTGATATGTGTCGGGTCCCCGCTATGATAACAGTAACTTTCTCAATTGTTTACAGAACAAGCGGGAACCAAGTGTGCCTGTATCTTTCTCTATTGCTGTTCGATTACATGATAGAAAGTCTAAGGCCTTCAAAAGCCGTACAGCAAACCCATCTAATCTGGTGCCTATTACACAAAGTAAGACTGTTAAGTTAGCACTTTTAAACATCCGCTCACTTAAAAATAAATCACTTCTAATCAACGACTTAATAACCACATACAACCTGGATTTTATGTTTATAAATGAAACTTGGCTAGAAGACAGCTGCAGTGCAACAGTCCTCAATTAAATATCCCCTCCTAACTTTACTTTTATGAGTGTTTGCAGAGCGGGTAAGAGAGGTGGGGGTTTAAAAGGTGCCCCATGCATTTTACTTATCATTATTTACAGGCCTCCAAAATACTCTCCAGCCTTTGCTGAGGACTTTACAGAACTGTTATCAACAATTTCCTCAGAGTTTGACTGTTTTGCCATTGCTGGAGATTTTAACATTCACATAGATAATGCAGAAACCAATATCGCAAAATAAATCAAAACTGTTTTAAAAACTTTTGATCTGACTCAGCATGTACATGGTCCCACACACAATCGTGGACACGCTCTAGATTTACTTATTAGTAAGGGTCTAAACATTTAATCGATTGTTATCAAGGATGTAGCACTGTCTGTATCATTTCTGTATTTTCTTTGATATATTGATCTCTCCTGCCATTGAAGCTAGATCTGTGTCTGTCAAGAAGAGATGCTTGAATGAGAACACTAGTGTACTATTTATGAAGGCTATATCTTTAACGCCAAGCATATCTGCTGACTGATTTTCTTCTTGATTTTTTTAACTCAAAAGTTAAAAGTGTAACTGATGATATTGCTCCAGTGAAAGTCGGGAAGAAGAGTGGTAGACAAAAAGCACCTTGGAGAAACAGCAGTGCAAAATATGAAAAGAAAATGCAGAAAAGCAGAGCTCATGTGGTGGAAGACAAAACTTGTAGTCCATTATAACATCTACAAGACAGCATCCATACATTCAATATGGAACTAGGCAAAGCTAGACAGACTTTCTTCTCAAATATTATAAACATCAACTTAATCACAGATTCCCGGTGAAAGGCTCTCAGACAGCAAGTGCAGTGAGTTTGCTTTTTTCTTCTCTGAGATAATCAATAATATCAGAAAGGTGATCAGCACATCCTTGAGTTGCACTGGGGTCAGACAGATCAGACCACAAGCGGAGAAAGTAGTTACTATGTCTGATTTAGAATAAATTGATGGCAAAATTTTGGAAGAAACTGTACAGCTCCTTAAAACATCAACCTGTGCCCTTGATGCACTTCCCACATCTTTTTTCAAAAGTGTGTTAAACAGCTTAGAAGCAGATATCCTAGAAGTGGTAAATGCCTCACTTCTCTCTGGGAGTCTTTCAAACTCCCTGAAAACTGCAGTTGGAGGGGGGAAGGGGAGGAGGGAGGAGGGGGGCGTGATTCACACCTGAGAAGACAATGACCTGCATAATGACAAAGTCCTTTTAGGCAAGTCATGCCACTCGGCCGCCATCTTGGCAACGCCTCCGGGCAGCTATTTCGGACTAACAAGACCAGGCTCCTATCTAAATGAATGGGCAGAGACTCAGAACTGCACTTTCACTGGTCACCGGGACATAAAAACTGGATGTATACAAACACTAATAAAATATGATAAAAATCGCTGAAAAAGTTTGATGACTTTGCCCCAAAATAAGGTTTAAAACGCCTTTTTCCCCACAGGTTATACTTTTACTGCGCATGCGCAAGGGTTCTCTCGCTGTCTGTCGTGCGCGCGCTACTGCTCGCTCGCTCTAGATTCCGGGAGATTTGAACTAATTTGCGGTCATCAGGGAGCCGCTATCAATCTACGGGAGACTCCCGGAACTTCCGGGAGATTCGGGATGTCTGATATATACACAACTAACACATATCAAATCTGCCGCCTTTTCAAACAGTAACATATTTTCCGCTGTTGCAAACCTCAACTGTGCGCATGCGTCGGTGGAACCAGACGATAGGCTTAAATGTTTTCCGGCTTGACTGTTAAAAGCAGACGATTGGCTTTCCAGCGGGAGGGGCGGGGTATGTGCATATAACCGCCATCTTTGGCGTTACGGGTTTTCCCTATATAGTTGTATTAAGGATTGAGGAAGTGGCATGTCTCTATATAAATAGTCTCTGATAATGATCCGCATAATAATCTGCATAATGAGCCTTTCATTCAGGTGTCTCACTGAGCCACAAGAAAGAATGCAAGGACAAATATATATATATATATATATATATATATATATATATATATATATTTATACATACTACAAAATTGGTTCACAGTTGGAAACATGTCGGAAATCTTTTGTATTTTTCCACTTGTATTTTTGCTTGCAAATTGTATAATATCCAAGGTAAACATTTCTAGTATAATTGTGTAGTTAATTCTCATACTCTATTTTCAGAAAGTTTTGGACATACATCCTTTCCCCAAATTTGTCACTAATAAAACACAATAAAAATAATTTAAAGAGAAGGCTTATATTGACCTTTTAATATTTTGTTTACATCTACCTTGTAAATATATTCTTTGCTATTTTATTAAAAAGGTTACAATTACAACAACAATTAAAATTTGAACAATATTTCAAGTGTAATCTTTCTTTGTAAAAACTAAAGTATAAATTTTATCATACGTATTTCAAAGTTAAGGATTCATTAGTTTGAATAAAGCCTACATTGGAACAAACACTATAACATCTCAGTTGATTACTTTATTTTTGACAAAACATAATATATATATTAGTGCTGGGCAACGATAAAAAAATTGAATCGCGATTAATCGCATTATTTTCTTGCGATTAATCGCGATTAATCGCATTGTTACGCGCAGAATTGAATAATGAATTCTAAAGTACTGTATTGCGCACTTTTGATTTAAATGTACTGCTACACAAGTGCAATAACATGTGGTTTGCAAAAACTTTAAACAAATAAGGTGCTTTTATACCAGCAGTATTCCCTTTACACAATATCAATAAAATATTTCTCAAATATTTCTCTATTTCTCAATCTCAACCTAAACATTAATGTAATCAAATCAAATATTTAAACAAAGCTATTTGCCACTGCCAGGGCATTACTTTTTAGCTAGCTTGTTAAAACGAGTCCAGTTTTCTTTTTTTTTTTCTTTTTTTTCTGAACAGGTATCTTGTATCAGGGAGCAGCAGAAACAGTCTAAAAGGGTCATGATCACTACTACAGACATAAGTCGACCAACGTTACTTCTCTGATAGCAGCTTAGGTTTGGTCATGGCATGCGATGGTTTCCCACGTAAGATTAGGCCTATATTAAACAGAGGTAAAGCCCAATAGAGGGAATGCATTAACGTCACTTTCCCGCCGGAACACGCCCCCCTCAGACGGACTGAGTGGCAAAAGAGCTGCTGCGTGGCTGGAGTTAATAGGGGAAACTGCGAAAATGCAAGTAAAACAAACTATTATCAGTTTAAACTAAAAGTTGGACTCGATATAGTGTTCCTTACAACTTAGGCCAAAGATCCAGTGATCCATGGATATTGCACGCAGCCATCGTGTTTCCTGACACTCATCTGCCTGATTTCTACGCCGGGGAAATACGTGAAGCAAATTTGCCTGTGAACGCTTTATAAATATAATATAGGTAGGTCTAAATCCAGGGGATCACATCAATGTTATATATAGGCTATAATCATATTGTCCAGCCCTAAAACTTGTAGCCTATAATTTTTTGTCAGTTTATTTTAAAAGTTTATTTGATCGGAGTAGGGTCATAACTGGCTTAAGCATAAACCGGTCGACACAGGTCGTTTTTTGCCTCTTACTTGGATTTCGCATTATGTAAACGCATTAACCTGCTTTCTGTCGGCTTATTGAAGTGCGCATGTGTGAAATGTGACAGAAACGCATCCTTTGTGCAGATTTAAACACATCCAGACAGAGCGTTTTGCTGGAAAGAAAGAATAAAATATATCACAAACGCAGACTCTTTCATGACACAGAACATTATAAAAATGTCCTCTCATCTCGTGTAGCAGAAGTAGAAATGGTTCAGTCAAAACGCAGCATCTGTAACTGCATGAGAGGATAATATACAAACTTAAGTTTCTCGCTGACATGTTGCAAGCTTTATTTAACATCAACCGATATAACAAATGAAATACTCAACGTCAGATACGCAAATGATTGTTTTGTCGTTACAGGTCATGGCCTGATTTATTAATAAAGTCATGTAAACTTGCCACGGTTTACTTGCGTTGTTATGGTTACTGGTGTGCATGTAAACGTGCTCAATGATAACTGCAAATCCACTTTTCTCTGCCTGGAGTCAAGTTGTTTCTATGCATTGCATCGATCCATTTGCTTCTCTGTTCTGTAGCTTTCGGCAGTCTGTAAAAATATACCTCAGATTTCTTGTCAAATGTAGTTGTACAGTCAATCACAAAGCTCTTTCCCATTTTAGATGTGTTGTTTGTGTTTTTCACGGCATTCACGCTGAAACCCAATGCTGCCGCTCAGTCTTTTTGCCACTCAGTGGGCGTGACCGCACTCACTCCAGCTGGCAGTGACGTCACGCGCATACCCTCTATTTATACTTCTGCGTCGAACTCACGCCGTAGCTGTGTAGTGCGCGTACACTCTCCCTCTGCATGTGTAATTGCGCGTCAACGCGGACAACGACGCAGATATATAGTGAAAACCAACGCGTAGTCTATAGCGTAGAGGCTCCGGCGTAGGTCCGACACAGAATTATAAATCAGCCTAGAGTGAGGTGAAGTGGTCGAGCACAGGTGCAGCGACAAACGGGTGCGTTCCTGTGAAACTGTTGCGGTCATGCTCGCCTCACGCACGCGCCCGCGCGTTGCCGAAGTTGAATTATCTAACTTTTTCTACACGACGCGCAGCACAAATCATTGGAAGAGAGACTGATCCTCGGCTCGCTGTTTGTGAGTTTCCAGAATCTAAATAGTTATCAGGACATCAACAGGAGGGAATTCACATGGCAGAGCATCCCCCCTAAACTAAACGCAGGCCTATCAGGTAAAGTTATGTATAATTTTAATTTAAGTTAAAAAGACTACAGCTGCGTAGCGCACAGAAGCCGTTTCCATGGTTACTATCCATAGAGCGCCCTGTCATTCACTCGCGGAGCGCTGTCTCCCTTTCTGTTCACCTGAGAGAACCTGACAAAGCCTCTCCTCTGCTTGTTTGGGTGGGTTATTTGCTGGCTGACCAACATCCCACCCCTCCTGTGATCATAGTTTGACTGTAGGCCTATGTGTATTCAGAGCCAGTGAGCAATGGACTTTCGAAATAATAATAATAAAAAAAACTGCTTTAACGCGCGATAAAAAAATTGTCGGCATTAATTAATAAATGCGTTAACGCGATAATAACGCGTTAACTTGCCCAGCACTAATATATATATTTAACATATGAGCAAAATTAGTGAACAAAAGCTTATTTGATGTGGCAGTAGTCTATTTTACAGTAAAAACTTTATAATCTATCCAAAACTTGTCAACAAAATGTTCTTTCATATTTCGTCTGTAACATAGGCATATCGTTTTTATGCAGCCTGATCTCATGAAAGTGCGTATCTACTGTAATGAGCATGAAAAAAAGGGACAGACACAGGGAGCCATTCAGAGTTTTTTTTTTACAAAATTAACAGATAATACCACTGAAAGGGAGGGTTTAACCCTTTCACGCGTACGATCACACCGGTGTGATCAGTCTTGGCTGGTCCCTGGAGCGTACGATCACACCGGTGTGATTAGAATAAAAATATTCATTGAAATTGCAACGAGGAGAAATGTTCTGCTTGCTGAGGGTCTGAAAATAAATACGCCAAAATGGATGTTTCTGCTAGCAGCTAGTACCAGAAAAGTTAGCAATAACTGCTCATATTAACCTAATTTTCATAAGAATGCATGCCTCGCTGATGTCTGGGTGATGTCAAGTAACGTATACAGTTAAACTTTAGCTGTCATTGTTACCCTTTCTAGGTTAGAAGTATATTCAGATTCAGGATACCCTTTCCTGCCTTCCTTTCTAGCCTTCCTTTCTAGCCATCTTGGATGCAATTGCACAGCACGATTCATTAATTGAGAAACGCATGAATGCACATTGGAATGCAAAATACACCAGTGAGAACATTCAAAATTAAATTTTAGAAACACTTGCAGAGATGGTTCAACTTGACATAATCAAGGAAGTTAAACAAAGCGAGGTCCTCAGCATAATCGCAGACGAAACAAAAGACCTGCAAAAGAAAGAGCAGATGTCTTTTGTTGTGAGGTATTATTATAATGGTATCATAAATGAGAGCTTTCTTGACGTTGTAAATGCCGAACAGCTTGATGCTGCAGGTCTAAGTAGACTGATTATAAAATGCTTGGAAAAATATGGGCTCGAGTATCGTAGTAATCTCGTTGGACAGGGCTACGATGGAGATGCCGTCATGAGTGGCAAGCACTCTGGCGTTTGCACAAGAATTCAGGAGGTAGAAAAATATGCCTTTTATGTGCATTGTAAGGCTCACTGCTTAAATCTTGTGATTGTGGATAGTGTTAAATCGATGACTGAGGCAGGTTGCTTTTTTTCACTCATGCAGAAATCACATAATTTCCTATCAGGATCTTATGTGCACACAAAATGGCATGACATACAGAAAGAGATGTATGGTGGTCAACCCCCGTGAAATGCTTTCATTAAAGCAGTGGTTCTCAACCTCTCCTGCAGGGACCCCCTGACAGGCCATGTTTCTGTTTTAACCCTGAAATGGCACACCTGATTCAATTAAATGAAGGCTTAATGAGTAGTTGACTAATTGATTAATTAACTAATTCCTACTCTAATAATGACTCATTAAGCCTTTAATTAATTAAATCAGGTGTGCCATTTCAGGGTTAAAACAGAAACGTGGTGTGTCAGGGGGTCCCTGCAGAAGAGGTTGAGAACCACTGCATTAAAGCAACACCAAGTAACTTTTCCTCTGCGGTCGCCCTACAGGTTGGAAGCGGAATTGTCCATTACTGCTGTCGTAAATAATTTAGCCTACCGCATCCTACTGTCGCACGCACGCACATGCATGCTCTCTGTTTATCCAGCACCGTCTTTGGAATCATGATGACAATTCAAAAGCTACCCGGCTGCTGGGTATCTTACACATGATCTTATATGTAGTTGTAGTCTACTGTCGAGTACGCTCCACCTATCAGCAATTGCACTGCTTGCCGTAAAGCAATTCAAATTTGTAGTTTTCTTATCTCTCATCGGACTACAGAAATGTGACCTGATCTGGCAATCTTACATAGCATGGATATATCAGATAAAGGACCGCAAAGCGGTGGCATAAGTTCATTTCACCATGTCACGACTTGATGAACCACTGAAACGATTTTGAAAACATTATTTTAAGGTAAAAAATCGTACTTAGTGTTGCTCTAAGCGATGTCACGCGTTTTTTTGTCACATACAGCAAACATCTCACTATCCGCTAGCTGCCTGTCCCCTGAACACACTCTAAAAAAATGCGGTCTCTGTAGACAGCCAAGGCTCCACAAACAGCAACAAAAACAAACTGGGGCGACCCGCTCCACGAAACAAAACAAACAGTGTTCCAGCCAATAACCGACAAGAATGATTTGGGGGTGGGGTTAGTGACCGTATAAGGGGGGTGTGGAGGAGAGAAGCATGAAGAGGGAAGTTAGAATTTGAACTCTTTTAAGTTTGATATGGCCGACACGCGACCAAAGAGACGACGTTCTGATGAACGGATTGCAAAAATGCAAAGAACAGGGAAAAGGAAAAGGAACGCATGCCCAAATTTACATTGGAAAAGCCTTTGAAAGGTGGTGAGAACTCTGCCGGCAGAAGCGCTTCCAATCCGACATTCAGGTAACGTTAGCTCTGTTTTTGCTGGACAGCTGGGTAAATCCAGTTTAGTTTTTCTAAATGGACTTTCATGTTCGCCTAACAAACACAAGGATATAATTAGCTAGAACAATGCAGTCAGCACTAACTTTGGTGAATACAACATCTAGGTTTCTAGCAGCTAGCTATCGATCTCTATTGTAAATAATCAAGCAAACTCACTGTAGGGCGACAGTTTGTGTTGAATGATTGTAGTTGAATGATTGTTTTCACCAACTATTTATTATGAAATGGAATGTTCATTCATAGCCTATTGACAACTTTGACTAAATTTGAAGCTAACGTTAAATTGCTATTATTGCGTCCTGGTATGGGAGCTAAAGTTATAACCTCAGGTGGCGAAACGTTTTATCGTGTTTTTCTGGTAATGTTTCTATTTTTTTTTTTGCATTATATGAAAGCATTTATCTCACTTGGCGACATTACACGTTGAAAGAAGTATCAGTAAAACTACAGGGGGAGAGGACGGGATGAGGAGGAGGGAAGATCTAGCTAGCCTCCATTTTGTTTTACAATACTTTGAATGTCAACAAGAAATGACGTCACCCAGCATCGCTTAGAGCACCTTTAAGTGACACCAGGTGGGCTTGCAGATTTTCAGCCTGTCGCAATATGCTTGATAAACTTCCAGCAGTGTACCGTGTTCTTCAGCAAATTGGGCAGGAAAAGGACGGTGATCAGGCAACAGATGCTTGTGGTTTATTAGCTCAACTTGATGTTAGTTTCATTAGTGTTCTAGTAACATTCAACAAAGTCCTGGGACAGTCCAAATTTTTGTCGGACATGTTACAGTCCCCCTCACTGGATCTAGCAGCAGCAGTCACTCTTGTAGAATCATTGCAGGACACATTAGAGCAATACAGGAGTGAGGCCTATTTTGAGGCTCTGTGGAAAGAGGTTGAGGAAATGGCTGTAAAAACTGACCTCAGCTTGGAAAAGACTGAGAAGAGGCAGCCAAAGATGAACACACGATTGTGTGATTACATAATAACTGCACCATCAGGTGAGCGTAGAGTCAATAAAGATGACGGGGAAAGCTTTAAGACACATGTGTACCCGGTGCTTGATTCAATGGTTGGTGAGTTGTAAAGAGGGTTCTCTAAACCCAACTGCAAAATTATGAAGGGAATTCAAGCACTTCACCCACAAAGTGTTACCTTTTTACAGGAAGAGGCTCTTTTTTCCTTTGCAAAGATTTTTGAGTCAAATGTTGAGGACTTGTCAAATGAGCTGTATCAGATCAAGAGAGCACTGGATAGGAAAGAGAAAAGTGGAATGCAGAGATTGACCACGCTCCTTGAGTTTGTTGCTTTTCTGGAGCCTTACAAAGAGGTGTTCCATGAGCTTTTCAGGCTTTGCAAGATTGCTGTAGTAATACCAGTAAGCAGTGCTTTTTGTGAAAGAAGCTTTTCAGCTCTAGCACTTATTAAAAACCACTTGAGGACAACCATGGGTGATGCCCATTTGAGTCACTTGGGTGTCCTATGCGTTGAATCCCGACGGGCCAGGTCATTAGATTTGGATAAATTTGTCAGGCGTTTCAGCTCCAAGCATAGCAATCAGAGAATTCTTCTTTTTTTAGGTGTATGTGTGTATGGGTGTAGGTGTGTTGAATGAGCAAGTGAAAGAAATTGAGTGAGAGAAAGATAAAGAGAGAGAGAGATGTTTAAGCTGGGAGGTGCAAGTTGTTGCTCCTACTACAGTATGTTAATGCTGCTTTGCATGTTCAAAATTGTTTATCTCATCAAAAAAGGGCTTAAATTGCTATTTGTTTTTCTGACAATATGTGAAAAAGATGAGAAATAAGAAACAAATGTTTAGGTAAATATATCCACACTGTAAATTGTATTGTATTTGGAAACAGTGTTATGGTAACATACATACATGTTAAAATACCTCTTTGTTTGTTCTGAATTTGCTGTGCTCTGCTGCACTTTACCTATTAGAGTGTACTGGATGAGATGTTTAAGCTGGGAGATATAAATATATCCACACTATAAATTGTACTTTATTTGATTAATTAATCGCTGTGCTGTACTTTAGTGTGTGTGTGTGCGTGTGTGTGTGTGTGTGTGTGTGTGTGTGTGTGTGTGATTTATGCATTATGTCCTTAATGATTTTTTATTTTTTTTTCATTTATTTATACTGTGCATAAAGAACTTTACTGGCTCCTAATTTTTTATTAGAGCATTTGAAAAAGGAATGACTGCCGGAATGTATTTGCACCGCACTGAATAAATTATTTTGTGTGCTTGAATGTACCCTGTGCTTGGCCCCTGAATGTAACATGTGGCCCCTTAATGGCCCCTGTTACAGAAAAATCCTAGAACCGCCACTGTTGCTCACTGAATATAAACCCAACAGATCACTCAGATCATTAGGATCACATCAGCTAGAAATACCAAGGATTCACTCTAAGCATGGAGAGTCTGCTTTTAGCTATTATGCCAGCCGCTGCTGGAACCAGCTTCCAGAGGAGATCAGATGTGCTCCTACAGTAGTCACATTCAAAACCAGACTCAAAACACATCTGCTTATCTGTGCATTTACTGAATGAGCACTGTGCCACTGTTCATTTTATTCACTATTTTAATTATTCTTATTTCTTTTTATTATTTTAATTTCCTCTATGTAAAGCACTTTGAATTACCATTGTGTATGAAATGTGCTATATAAATAAACTTGCCTTGCCTTGCCTTGCTTAAATAACCTCTGATGATGACATCCTCTGTAAGTTATAAAAATAAAACTCAAAAATATTATATTTTATTATTATTGTATGTTGGCACTGTCACGGTCATCAGCTCTGTCCCCTCTACGGCACTACACTTCCCAGCATCCCTCATGTTTTCCACCTGCACACTATCAGCCATCACCTGATCACCCATCACAGCTGTTTGTCATAGTCTCGTCACCATCATCTGCTTCACTGGGGCAGCAGTGGCTCAGTGGTTCATGTAGGTTGTCTACAAACCGGAAGGTTGGTGGTTCAATCCCCAGTTCCACCTGACCAAGTTTCAAGGTGTCCATGGGCAAGACACCTAACCCCAGCTGCTCCCGATGAATTTTTTATTACTATTTATTTTGGTACATTTCTTAAGAAGCATAATTTATTTTTAGACTTATTTGTTGGCCAGTTGTGGTCTGTGCAATTGATATTAAAAGTTCTTCTAAACCATATTGTGTTTAGTTGTTCCACTAATGATAATATTTTAATATTTAAGTTAATAGGTGTCTCTCAAATTGTCCCACAGCAACATTGAAATAGTGTAGATTAGTCTACGTTTTATAATAATGTGTTCTATTTAGTGTCCATTTCATTAATTTAAAGGTCCTCTAAGCGATGTCACACGTTTTTTAGGCCAAAACATTTTTTGTCACATACAGCAAATATCTCCTCACTATCCGCTAGCTGCCTGTCCCCTGAACACACTGTAAAAAAATGCGGTCTCTGTAGACAGCCCAGGCTCCACAAACAGCAACAAAAACTAATTGAGGCAACCCGTTCCACGAAACAAAACAAACAGTGTTCCAGCCTGGGGGTGGGGTTAGTGAGCGTACATGGGGGGTGTGGAGGAGAGAAGCATGAAGAGGAAAGTTATAATTTTAACTCTTTAAGTTTGATATGGCCGACACACGACCAAAGAGACTACGTTCTGATGAACAGATTGCAAAAATACAAAGAAGAGGGAATAGGAGAAGGAACGCATGCCCGAATTTACACTGGAAAAGCCTTTGAAAGGTGGTGAGAACTCCGCCGGCAGAAGCGCTTCCAATCCGACATTCAGGGAACGTTAGCTCTGTTTTTGCTGGACAGGTGGGTAAATCCAGTTTGTTTTTTCTAAATGGACTTTCATGTTCGCCTAACAAACACAAGGATATAATTAGCTAGAACAATGCAGTCAGCGCTAACTTTGGTGAATACAACATATAGGTTTCTAGCAGCTAGCTATCGATCTCTATTGTAAATAATCAAGCAAACTCACAGTAGGGCGACACTTTGTGTGAATGATTGTTTTCACCAACTATTTATTATGAAATTGAATGTTCATTCATAGCCTATTGACAACTTTGACTAAATTTGAAGCTAACGTTATCTTGCTATTATTGCGTCCTGGTATGGGAGCTAAAGTTATAACCTCAGGTGGCGAAACGTTTTATCGTGTTTTTCTGGTAATGTTTCTATTTTTTTTTCATTATATGAAAGCATTTATCTCACTTGGTGACATTACACCTTGAAATAAGTATCAGTAAAACTACAGGGGGAGGGGACGGGATGATGAGGAGGAGGGAAGATCTAGCTAGCCTCTGTTTTGTTTGACAATACTTTGAACGTCAACAAGAAGTGACGTCACCCAGCATCGCTTTGAGCACCTTTAACATATTTAATATTGGGGGTATCCAAGTTATTTCACATATTTAAACTTTTTTTTAAGTAACACAATAGTTACTTTCCCTGGTAATTAGTTACTTTTGTAATGATGTAACTCAGTTACTAACTCTTTTTGTACTTTTTTTAGTTACTTTTTGTGAGAAGTAACTATAATTACTTTTTTAAAGCTGCAGTCCGCAGTTTTTCCTCTTTGTCGCCATCTCTGTTCGAAATCTGCAGTTGTAGTCATTCGCGGAATGATCAACTTACCGTGAGTTGTACCTCGGCACGGCACAGTGCGGATGAATCCAATGTTTTGAGGAGACTGTGCAGCTGTCAGTCACCGCGTGGTGTGGATACTGTCATTAAGAATCACAGATTCTACTTTTTGGAAGTATGACCAACATAAGAATTTTCACCCTAAAATGTCATCTGAACAAGTAAGTAACATCCACTTGTGTTCTTCTGACCAACTAACTGAAAAAAAGCATTGCAGTAAATCGTGCTGATTAAATCTAACGATCGTTTATCATATTGCGTCAAACCATGCAAATTATACTTTGTTCTCAAATCGTTGATGTTAACAACATCAGCATTGCGTGACTACATTTAAAGTCCTTCAGATATTTATCCTTGTTTTCGCATGGGTCCGGTTGCAGTCTCTTTTTCCAAACTCTCAGTCCAAAGTCTTTTGCATTTTACAACGGGTGAATCTCCAGTTGTCACTGATGATTGTCGTTTGAACATTTCTGGATCCACCATCAAATGAAAAATTTTAATTATATCAAGTGCTGTGAGAAAAGGCTATACATCTCCACCTCCAACATCCTCACTCGCAATATAGCCTACTAGCCGAGACTCCTTTAGGTTTACAGATGTGACGTAATGACGCAAAGACATGCTCGAATTTCCCGCAGAAATCCACCAGTACCACTGAAATTAAAATTGGTAGGACTGACGTGAAGATCACGCTGGCCAGGCATGACGTGAAGATCAGGCTCGGCAAGACTGACGTGAAGATCAGGCTCGGCAGACATGACGTGAAGAAACTCAGGCTCAGTAGACATGACGTGAAGCCACTCAGGCTCGGTGTCAAAGTCTATTAAGTTCATTTCCTCCAGACCTTGAACGAGGACAGAAACAGAGGATTCATGAGGGGCGATCTCGGCGGGACGAGATTCAGGACGGGTGAATATTACGCTAATTGAAACTAAAACACCCTCCAAAGAAAGTGTAGTTTGCTCTTTCCATTTCTTCAAAAAGAAGCCAACCGAACTGCATCCTGATCCGGAGCTTTATCTGGGCTATGACCGACCACCTCCGAAGACGAGGAGAAAGCTAGGCCGGCTAACTGTGTCGGAAATGGCTAGCAGCAGCAATGAAGACATCGAAGGCAGACCTCGTAAGTTAAATTGTAACTTTACAGTTATTCCATGTTTTATGCAGTAAGATATATATATTTATATAAATACTAGTTATATAACGTTGGGCTGGAAACTGAAAGGACCTAACGTAAGCCAAAAATTACTTACTTTTAATTTAACGTTACTAGTATTTCCTTTTCGCAGAACTGGGGCGGCTGAAACTGAAACACTTTTCAGATAAACACCATTTTAAAAAGAAAATGTTACAGACGTTAGTGTTCTGCTTAAGTTCTTAATACTGTACATGCTGATGTAACATTAGTTTGACATATCAGTGTTGTATGAGCTCAGATAAATTTGCGGTTTCATTCGTCACGTGTTTCACTCATTATCAGTTCATCCCTATACTTTCTTCTACTCCACTACATTTCAAAAGGCAAATAGTATAGCCTACCTATTACATTGTTTTTAAAGAAAACATTTTCTGAAATGCAATAACAACATCAAACTAAGGCATACATTAAACATACATAAACATTACCTTAGGTTGTGCAAACTTAACTTTTAGAACTACAAGTGTCAAGGGCTATATATCTAAGTCCCAATGTGAAAAAGCTTTTTGGTTTAATGTACCTAAACAACAATCACCAAATTTCTCTCTCATATTGCTCCTCATAACCACTGAAAACTGTAAAAAAAATTCTAACCCAAAGTCCAATTATTATGGACGTTAAGTTAAAAGTGGTGGGTACAAAAAATTACTCATGACGGAATCTGGTGGGTACGCGTCCCCACCGAAATCGACGCCTATGCATGCATCTCGTTGGTTATTGGTTGGAACACTTTATTTTGCATTTGAGTGGTTGGTTAACACTTATTGGTAACAATTGTTTAAGTGTACATATCTCGGACCCTAGGCTGCCTACAGAGACGCGTTTTTTTGACGGCCTGCTTATGGGGCGGGCAGCTAGCGGATCGTTAGGAAAGATGAATGTGATCATTTATGTTTGGCCCTTTTTTGGGCCTGAAATCGCTGATACAACCTTTAATGGCTACTTTAGCTATTATTACATTAGCTAACTACCAACTGTTAGCCTACCAACAGATAACATTAACAAATTGACAAGCACTTACTGGGCAGAATGGGTCTTTTAAATGACGGACGAAATTGGAGGTTGTCGTCTGGCTGTCCGCGATGTTAATGTTGCATGACTTGCAAAGCGCTGTTCGTCTTTTGCCATCTTGTGAATTATTCTTGAAGCCGAAAGCAATGACCCTCGGTACCCCTCCGGCTGACATGTTGATGTGATATCTGATCTAAGTGGCAGGGATGGAAATTAGCACCGGCCACCAGCCAAATGCGGGTGATGTTGTGTTGTGGTGGGTAAACTCGCTTCACCTACCGGCCACCGTGGCGGGTAAACAAAAATAGCATACTGTTTCACCCGGACGGCGGACACTTTTAGAGGAGGCACACCTTCAACACCCACGCGCTTCTTCCGTCGAGGCTCGACGAGAGGCTAGATATATGAAGGTAAAAGAGTAGCAAAACTCGAGAGGACGTAGATGTGAATTTGAGAACTTGTACAATAAATATTCGTACTTGTATGTGAACATTTACACTCACAGCTCCAATGTGACAACCTGTAAAATAAAAATCTGAACTTGAACACTGATATTTGCACTCGCAGACAATAGTCACAAACCTGTATTCTGAATTTGAAGCTGGAGACAAGTAGTCACAAATGTGTAAAATGCCATTCACAAAGATACAATGACAGTCACAAACATGTAAAATATATTTGCACTTCTTCTAACATTCAAATTCGCAATACAACATCAAATTGGTATTTGCAACTTCTCAAATCAGTCACTGCAAGTTCAAATTTCGCTCCTTGACTTGTGCTACTCTTTTCGCGATATATGAGGTCCAAAACTGATTTGTGCACTTGTAACTCACTAGTGGCAGGGGAGAGAAAGGTGGGCGGGAGCGGGGGTGTTCAAAGGAGCCGTTTTATTGGTTGGCGCCTAGCCAATGAAATAGGACTTCTATTTTACACGATGATGTCACGAAACCCAGCTCCTCATGGATGTTCTGAAACGCTAACATGGCTTAATGCATTATTAGACTGATTTAAAAGGAATGAATGATATTATCAAACTTAGTAAACACCATACTAATAATGTATACTACATAAAAGCAGATGCTCTGCTCGTTTGCGCCCTGTCAAGTGCATCAGTCATTCTATTCTACATCATTTACCGATCTAAAAAGAATTTGGCGGCACCAAAAAGCGGACGATCTGACGGGTTTTAGAAGATTAATACAACCCGAAACTAAAAAAGCCTTTATTTACCCAAACCTGTCGCCACACCAGGCGTGTAAAAGAGACAGGCGTCTATTTGGGACTTGGCTATTATTTGACGTTTTACGGTACTCTCGCAGAGAGAGCAACCTCCAGCATAGAGTGCGGTTTAGCATCGGTTCAGTTTTTTGTTTAATCTGCCCTACTCATTTAACGAAATGTATATCAGTTCATGGTTTGTGTGTGTATAAGAGAGAAAGAGAAAATGTCAGTATTTCATTGAGACTTGAGATTAAATAAGCTGGTTAAGTATTGTATAAATTTTCACATGCAGTTACACATTGTCGGGTAAAAACAAGAAAGTGGCTGGTAAAAACATTGAGTGGCTGGTAGATTTTGAAATCCACCAGCCACAGTGTCCGGTGGACAAAAAAGTTAATTTCCAGCCCTGCTAAGTGGTTGTGGTGTGCGTAAGGTACGAGAGGGCATGACTGATGATAGTGTTGTAGTGATCCAGTCATGACAACGCTATTCTCAGCCTGCGCTCCCGCTGGATCAACTTTATTTTTTTAAATAATTTATATATTTTATATTCAAACTGAAAACATGATGTGATTAACACTAAAGTCATTCAAGTCATCGTGTCTCAAGTCAAGTCAAGTCCCGAGTCTTTAACTTCCAAGTCCGAGTCAAGTCTCAAGTATTTTATTTTTTGTCAAGTCAAGTCACAAGTCATAAAAATAGCGACTCGAGTCGACTCCAAGTCATCAAGTCACAAGTCCCCATGTCTGGGTATATGTGCTCACATTGAAATTTGTCACTGCTTGTGGTTGCATGGACAGGAACCTTTTTTGCAGAACTTGCTGTAAGTCTGATTTTTCTACAATTGTGCCACAAATCAGAGGCACTTTGCTCTCTGGTTTCTAATTCTAATTGAGCTGCTTGAGCATCACTAACTTCAACGTATGCCTGGTAGAATGCCTTGCATGAGTTACAGCTAACCTCGTTATTGTGTATCTGATGTGGATGAAGAATATTGTCATCAACTGTACTGTAACTAGTGCTAGGTTGTTCTGCTGATGGTGAGGCATTATAACACTTCCCGAATAAAGTGTTCTTCAGGACAAAAAGTGGTTGGAGGAGGGCTTTGTCAACACTGTCTCTGAAGTCTTTATGTGACACATGATGTGGTGTATTTGGGAGTGGTTGACTGGCTACAGCCCTACAGTTAACACTGTATTGCTGTTCTGGCTTGTGGTGCCTGAAGTTAATCTGACTCAGACGTTTAGGCTCAAGGTTCTTTGCTGTCCTTGCATTCTACCTCCGCTGCCCATCTGTACATGCAAGCCCTGTCTTTTTACCAATCACTGCATTTTTCATCTGCAATAATGGCATCGATACTGTCTTGGTTATTTTTTTATTATTAAAAGTAATGTTAATAGTAAGTGGATAAATAACAAATACGGTAAGCATGAACATAAGTATATTCAATTACAAGTGTAAAAGTAGCTATATTTTGTCAAGTGCTGTGCATATGTCGTTTTTTTTATTTTTACCTTATAGCCTTATATACCTATATATTTAAAGGGTTAGTTCACCCAAAAATGAAAATTAAGTCATTAATTACTCACCCCCATGCTGTACCAACCCCGTAAGACCTTCGTTCGTCTTCGGAACACAAATGATGATATTTTTGATTAAATGTGACAGCTGGATCACTCCTCCATAGGCTCCCTAAGGGATTGAAACCTGACGGCCAAGAAAGTCAATGAAGAAAATGTTTAAATATTCCATGTCACAACAGTGGCTCAACTATAAGTTTATCAAGCGACGAGAATACTTTTTGTGCGAAAAACAAACAAAAATAACGACTTTATTCGACTATTCCTTTTCTTCCTTGTAGGCCTAAAAACGAGACTTCAAGAGATTTCCACGACGCATGCGCGAGAATTGCGATCTCCTTCAACTACTTCAGTTAAGTTCTCGCGCGTGCGCGTCGTGGAAATCTCTTGAAGTCTCGTTTCAGGCCTACAAGGAAGAGAAGGAATAGTCGAATAAAGTCGTTATTTTTGTTTGTTTTTTCGCACAAAAAGTATTCTCGTCGCTTGATAAACTTATAGTTGAGCCACTGTTGTGGCATGGAATATTTAAACATTTTCTTCATTGACTTTCTGGGCCGTCAGGTTTCAATCCCTTAGGGAGCCTATGGAGGAGTGATCCAGCTGTCACATTTAATCAAAAATAACTTCATTTGTGTTCCGAAGACGAACGAAGGTCTTACGGGGTTGGTACAGCATGGGGGTGAGTAATTAATGACTTAATTTTCATTTTTGGGTGAACTAACCCTTTAAGAATAGCTGCTGCATGGCTACATGACTTCCCTAACCCGGCAATGCAAGAGCAGCTGACTGTCTCAAGGACTCCACTTTCCCTCAGCATTACCCTTGCTGTATGTTTAGCTTTATTGACACTCTGACTGGGCTCTACTGCTGCCTTCAAAAATATAAAGCCGCTGTGTTTCTTCAACAATACTGTACCTATTTTGTTACTATGCAATTAAGTATATGCTTCTGTGCTTTTGTAATTACTCAATTCTTCACCATCAACACATTCAGAAAATAAAAGGTAATTAACTACGTCGATGTAGCTAACATCGGGTCATTGCTTCATGTCATCTAGCCACTCCGTCAGAAGGGATGGATGAGGGACTGTTACGGTACTGTCGTCACAACTTGTTAAAACATCCACGGTGTGTATCCACCTCCGTTTTTTGTCCATTTGTGCTTCATCCATGGAGAAACACCGGCTTTTACAGCAGCAAGCTACAAGCTATCAAACGTACACAAGCTTCGAACCGGAAAAGGACAACTGACTTCCGGTTCAAACCCGCTATGAATCATGGGTAAATTCGCTAACCAGGAAAAAGGTGGATATGGTGCTGGTGATTAGCTGTGCTGAGTGCAGGCAGGTGGTGGTGACAGGTGATAGTGGTTAGTATTCAGGAGATGGCTGAGGGTGTGCAGGTGTGGGTCAAGGAGGGTGCTGGGAAATGTAGTGAAGTGTAGTGTTTTTTTGCTTTTTCATCCCAGTTATGACACATTCGAGTGAAGTTCTCGAACAAGAAACAATTTTAGGGTTACACTTTATTTTAAGGTGACGTAGTTATATTGAAATTACTCAAATAAGTGAGTAATTTTATTTAACTACATGTACTACAGAGTTACGGTTAGGGTTTGGTTTAGGGTTAGTTATAAATGCATAATTTATTAATATAGTAAGTAGATGTAGTAATGTGGGTGTGGGACTTAATTTTGTCCATCGGGAATTTATTGTATTGTGGTTGTTATTTGCTGTTGCTCTATATTGATATCATGAATGGCTGCTGATTGATGCATCTAGCTACTTGTGCAACCTGAAAATAAACTTAAATGATGGAACAACAGATATTAACCCTTATGTTTAATTTACATTTAATTTATTGGCACTTCCCATCAAAAGGGTACAAAACAGAGGCTGAAACTCAGAAAGATGTGCTTAATCTTCTGAAGATGTTGAAGTAAATGTAATGAGCTGTTTTATTTTGTATTCATTAAATGTTACTAACATGTTTATAGATTTAAATCCTGATTGGTGTGATTTTTGTTATGATCTAGCAATAAAAATTGAATCATATATTTGGTTTATTTTTAAAAATGTTTTATTTAATGTTAAATGTTTTAATGTTAATTGCTATAAAACTATACCAAATTAAGAACTTTTCCAGAAATAAGCTTGATCAATTTTCCCCTTTAAATCATGATATGGGATAACAGCAATATTTGGAAGACTGGTTGCTCTGAATCTTAAATGTGAAGTTGTGAAGCAGGTTTCTTGATTACTAAGGTTACTTGAATACTATGGGTCTAAAATAACAAAGGAGGGAATCTAGGTTGGGAGTGGAGAATAAGTGAGAAAAAGCAGCATGTCATGAGTAATGAGGGTAATTCAAGGTTATTTATTGTGCAGCATAGACTCATAGACTAAAAAAGTAACCATAGACATCTCACTCATTGTGATTCTATCCTGTAGTAGTGGGTAAAAAAATATTATTTTAAACAGTTTTATTGTTTATATTGTCACGTGCTAAAGGGAGAGTTCACCTAAGAACCATTTACTTGTTGTTCAGAACCTGTTTGAATTAATTTATTTTACTGAACACGGAAGAAGATATTTGGAAGAATATGGGTTACCAAACAGTTGACTTCATAGTATGGAAATATGTATTTATACTATTGAAGTCTACTGTCAACTCTTTCATTTCTGGGTGAGCTAACCCTTTAAACCTTATTGTAAAGTGTCACCATGTAAATCAATAATTTGTCATATTTTCTGGACCTCTTGCTGCTCTTTTGCTTTCTCGCATTCAAGCTTTGTTCCAATGCTCATGCTGTAATTATTGATGAGTCATTGACATTAAGTTGTCATGAAATATGCCAAGCATAAGCTACACCTCTTTGACGGCAATCTGCTTTTAAATATCAGTACAATTATTCAAGTATAACCCACCGTGTTTTAAAGATATCAAAAAACTATTTTCAAACAGCCATACAATGGATTCACATCAATGAGGTTTGACAAAAAAACGGCTATGTTATTAATTTCACTGAATATGCTATACCACAATGGGTGTGCCAAGTCAACTAGATGAGGTGTGTCTAATGATTTATGCACTTACGCAATTATGTTCTTGACTTTAAATGAACAATATATTCAAAGTAAGAGGACACTTGATAAATTTCAGAGCAGCTATGAAAGAATACTTATTTATGGGCCAAGACAAAAGATAGTTTACAATTTTTTTTCCCATGGCAACCATTGTTTAAGCCCAAATATTGTCACTACACCTCCATTAAACTGCATGCAAAGTTTTCAGAATCAGTCATTTTGTGATTTGATTTATATTTATATTTAATGTATCTACGGAACATAAACATGTTGTGACAATGGTATTTTGGTGGAAGTTTCTGTTATGGCAAAAGCAATTATAAGATTGGAATTCTTCTTCACATTGAATTTTTTTTTTAAGTGTACATCCCCTACACCCCATTCCCCCTGAAAGCAAATGCAACATTAGGCATTCCTATTTACTGTTGAACTGGTTCTTACGCCTTACATTTTGTATTATTACAACTATTCCACAGACTATTCCACAGTTTTGGTGCTGTCATTGCAAACGCTCAGTCACCTCTAAGTTTTAGTCTGGTCCTTGCAACTATAGAAATACTAGAAAGGTTCATCATTGCAATGGACACTAAGAAGTACAGGGCGGGTCATGTGAACACAGTATATTTGACTTGAATTGCTGATTGATTGTTGGAAATGTGGTGTATTTTGTATTATTCTGTTGGCACGCCAGTCTATAACAAATGTGGTGTATTTACACTTTTGTATTTACAAATTTACAGTGTAAATTTGGCATATAGCATTTAATCAAGGATGTGATGTTTTTTTTTTTTTTTTTATGTGATTTTCTGTATTGAGTTTTAATCCTATATTACGTTATTACTGTATGTACAGCACATTGGTCAACAGCTGTTGTTTTAATAGTGCTTTGCTTTAAACATAAAGTGACACCGACATTGACATTAATTAAAAGATGTATCATATTGTGGACTAAAACCATTGTTTAACATTTATAGGACACTCTTTTGACTTTGACAAAATCATTATCGGAATAGTTGCAGAATGAGTTGATCTTTTTTAAAGATGGTAAAGATAATGTATGATTATATATTCTATATAGAAACGCAATCAACCCAGTCAAACAAGATAATGAGAATGGTATGCAGTATGGCCAGTCCTTTGGCGTAATATACTGTGGATGGTTAAAGAAAAAGCACCTGAAAAATACATGTTATGTGATCAATCACTTGTTATGGGAGAATTATTTGAAGTACATATGCAGTTTACTTTCCCCACAAAAGCTAGTTATATTTAGTTAGCTTTTGAAATTTGAATATATTCAGAGCTTGATTATTTCATATTTATAAAAATAGGGAATACTGATGTCAGCTGACAAGAACATAATGTATTTTTAATTAGTTAACATTATTAAAGCTGCAGTCTGTAGTTTTTCCTCTTTGTCACCATCTCTGTTAGAAATCTGCAATTGCAGTTATTCGCGGAATTATGTGCCTCGGCACGGCACAGGGCGGATGAATCCAATGTTTTGAAAGAATGTGTGGCTGTCAGCCACTGTGTGGATACTGTAATTCGGAATCACAGATTATACTTTTTGGAAGTATGACCAACATAAGAATTTTCACCAGAAAATGTCATCTGAACAAGTAACATCCACTTTTGTTCTGACCAACTGGGGAAAAAAGCATTGCAGTAAATCGCGCTGATTAAATCTAACGATCGCTTATCATATCACTTCAAACCGTGCAAATTATACTTTGTTCTCAAATTGTTAATGTTAACAACGTCAGCATTGCGTGACTACATTTAATGCCCTTCCGATGTTATCCTTGTTTTCGCATGGGCCCCGTTGCAGTCTCTTTTTTTCTGTAGCCACTCCGAAGTCAGAACGAAGTCTTTTGCATTTTACAATGGGTGAATCTCCAGTTGTCACTGGTGATTGTCATTTGAACATTTCTGGATCCGCCATCAAATTGATAAGTTTAATTATATCAAGTGCTGTGAGAAAAGGCTATAAATCTCCACCTCCTACATCCTCACATGCAATATAGCCTACTAGCTGAGACTCCTTCTTTACAAAAGCATGCCAAACTAGAAATGTGTTATTCATCTTTTGTAATATTAATGTGTCAATCCTGAACAATGAATCTGCTGCCCGGAAACAAAACTTCTTGGTAATCCTTTTTATTCAGCCTGTTTTCAGATAATAATCTCTATCATGACTCATTATATTGTGCTACATTCTTGACCTCAGATTCACATGATGACTATTCTTATTTAAATAGTCACATTGTATTTATTTAACACTCATATCATTTTCTGTTACCATATTTTATGCCGTTTCCATTCTATTGACTATTAAATCTATTGATTGGTTTCAGAAGATTGTGGTCAGAATGTGGTCTCACGGTGGTGAAGAGGTGCAGTAGCTACACAGATTAATTGAATAGTGATTGTATTTCGCAAGTTCATGATCATCTAATCCTTGACAGTAGTCAGAATCAACGGATGGTAACACTTTACTTGAGATTAGTAAAGTAAACGTATGTAGCTTGTTGAGAAGGAAACTATAATTGAATTGAGCTGGATGACATCTGCAGAGCTGCTTTGGCTAATTCTGATCTGACTCATAGTGAAGAATGACACTGTTGTCTTCTAGAGCTGCTTACAGCTGAGCTGAACTCATTTTACAATGGATGAACTCAGGCAGTTAGACACCATTTGCAATTCTCATGCACTCTTTTTTACAAAACTCTAAACACATAATATTTTTTTTCCATTCCATCGTATTCCATTGAATCGCCTTGATGTCGCATTGAATCGAATGGAAATCGGATCGCACTGCATTGGAATCGCATTGGTAGCTGCTTCATATTTATCTTTAATGTATCATATCGTTGGCTATGCATCGAGATGCGTATCGCATCGGCCTCAGTTATGGAGATGCACCCTATTACATACTATGCCTATCTTACAAGCATACCAGGCCTACCACTCAGGGACTTAGATGAGGACGAAGGTGTGGGGCCAGACGCTATTAAAGAGCTGTGTCAGGCCACTGATCTATCACTCCATGCCACTAAGGAGATGGCCTGTGCCATCAGCCACTCCATGGCAGCTATGGTGGCCACAGAGAGACACCGGGGGCTGAACCTCTCGGGCATCAAGGAGAAGGACAAATCTTTTCTCCTTGATTCCCTGCTGTCACCTACAACAAGCGGCAGCCTTCCAGAGGCTCATCCCTCACCTTCATCGGTCCCAATTGTCTGTATCTGTGCAGCCCCAGCCATCCGCACCTGGCTCCTCATTCAGGCAGCCACAAAAAGAGAGAGTAGCAGCTCGAGTTCAAGATGTTGACGATTCCACTTATCGTGTCTCAAATCAAGTCCGAGGATTTGTTTGTCATGATCGATCTGTTGGATGCTTCTTTCCATATTTCCATTCTTCCACAACACAGGAAGTTCCTGAGGTTCGATTTTGGGGATTAGCGTATAATATCGGGTTCAATATCGGGTTCTTACTTTCAGCCTAACGTTATCCCCTCACACTTTCACAAAATGTATGGATGCAGCTCTGGCCCCTTTGAGACTTCAGGGCATCAGTATACTCAACTACATAAACGATTCGTTAATATTAGCCCATTCTCAAGAGTACAAGACGCTCTGTCCACTTTGGTTCTCCCTTACTCACCCAGCCCCCCTGGGGCTGGATGCTATTGTACAGATGTGGCCGAGGCTACATCTGTACGCATTTCCCCCTGTTGCTTTGCTCCCAGGAGTTCTGGAGAGAATCCGCCAGGATGGAATATGCCTACTGCTAGTAGCACCACGCTGGCCAAGCCGAATTTGGTTTGCGGACCTCATTCATCTCCTCGACGGCCCTCCCGATCAGGAGAGACCTTCTGTCTCAGGCAGGGGGCACAATATTTCACCCCCGGCCAGAGATTTGGAAATTGTGGGTTTGGCCTCTGAGGGGGCCCAACTCATAGAGAGTGGTCTCTCAACCGAGGTTGTTGAGACCATTCTAAGCTCCAGAGCTCCCGCTACAAGGAAACTATATTCACTAAAATAGAGAGTTTTTACTTCTTGGTGTCGTCAGCGTCAGTGGGATCCAGTTAACTGTTCAGTAAACACAGTACTTGAGTTCCTGCAAGATGCTTTGCGTCAGGTCTATGTCCCTCCACGCTCAAGGTTTATGTGGTGGCCATTGCAGCCTTCCACGCCCTGGTGGGTGGTACATCGGTGGGTCGAGACCCCCTGATCACATGTTTCCTTCGTGGCACCTTGAGGCTGAAGCCTGCAACTCGCACTAGGGTGTCGGCTTGGGACCTTGCAATAGTTTTAGAAGGCTTGTCTGGGGCTCCATTCAAGCCCTTAGATTCGGTTTCAGAAAAAAATCTTACTCTTAAGACCATCTTTCTGCTAGCTATCTCATCCCTCAAAAGAGTCAGAGACCTTCAGGCCCTTTCGGTTTCCCCCACTTGCCTTGAATTTGCACCAGGGAAGGTCAAGGCATTCTTATATCCAAAACAGGGATACGTCCCTAAGGTGCCGACCATGATTCCGAGGCCTATTGTGCTGCAGGCTTTCTGTCCTCCTCCTTTTACCTCTTCGGACCAGGAAAAGCTGAACCTCTTGTGTCCGTGGAGAAGGTCCGATCAGCTATTTGTTTGCTTTGGATCACCCAAGAAAGGTCTTCCTGCTTCTAAGCAGACAGTTAGCAAGTGGATATTCGAGGCTATTCCACTTGCTTACGAGTCCTCTGATCAGCCATGCCCCTTGGAGGTCAGAGCTCATTCTACGAGGAGGATGGCGGCCTCTAAAGCCTTATTATTTGGGGTTTCTCTCTAAGACGTTTGTGATGCGACGGGCTGGTCCTCACCGCTCACATTCGTGAGGTTTTACAGCTTGGACCTGGATGCTGTATTCATATTGTGATGGCTCAAGTTAATTACGTACATGTACATTCTGTACTTGTCTTCTGAACGAGAACATTAGGACATTTTTGCGTAAAGTTTTGCAGAAAACGCTGAGAAAATTGCAATGTGTGTGAAAACAGGTGAAATGTGTTTATAGTTTTGAGAAATATGTTGTTGCATTAAGGATCTGGATTGATGGTTTGGGAAATTTGGCCAAATTAATCAGTTATAGTGTGTTAACATTCAAGGAAAAGCAGTAAACTGAACTGAATCAACACTGAACTTACTTCAGCTAAATAATATACTATTGTCTTTTTTAGAGATGCTTTACAGAAGAGTTAAACATTTAACATCATTGATCATAATTTTCCCCCTGTTTATTACCCTTAAAGCTGCTTTTAAACAATCTGTATTGTATAGAGCTATAAAAATAAAGGCCACTTGACTTGTTCTATCCTGTACTATACTTAATCTACAATAGAAAGCTTTAAAATTGTGGGTGGATGGTGTGACTAAGAAATGTCACTGGCACTGAAGTACTCACTTGAAAGAACTAGATAAACAAGCTTTACCTGAACCTTTATTTAGAACTCCAAGGGGTGGATATGGCACCTCCATTGCTATGGTTCATATTATATAAGCATATTTGTATTATTCTTATATCGACAATGCATTTGCAAAGTGACATTTACTGACAATAAGCATGAATCATCTTCATTATGCTCATACAATCTTTCCAAAAGTCACTCATTGAGAAAATATTTATTGTAGAATGGCAGTACTTGTCAGTGAGATCTGAGCAGCTGTTCAGATATCTTAATATCTTCTTGTATGTTTCATGCAGAATTGATCCTGATGCAGATTAAAATAATTAATAAAATTAAGACAATTAGGTTTTTTTTTTTTTTTTTTCATATTCATTAAAGTGAAATAGCTGACAAATTTACCAGTGAACACAATTTACAAACAATATAATTTATAAATTACTAAATATAATACAATACCGGTATGTATTTATTACTACTACAATTCAGTGTTTGAGAACAGTATTATGAAATGTGGAGTTCATGTATATACACTTATAATCATAATACGGTGATTAAGTTTCTTATGCATTAAGTATATTTTAAAAAACTTTAAACTTATTTTATTTAAACAAGTTGTCAACATTTTTAATTTTCATAGATTAACTTGCATGTATTAAAATAACTAAAACTAAACGAAAATAAATAAACTAGTATAAAACAATTTCCCTTTTGACCGTAGGCTAATATGATCCAGTGAAAGAAAATTAAATATCACTTTATGACACTGTTGGCGGTTTATCCACCAGACAAATGCTCTTAAGAGCAGTATAAGTAAGGAGATTAAACAATTTCCTGTTTGAAGCACTCCTTAAAAGATTAGCAGCAGCACCTAACAAAAGATAAAGTCGATTGAAGTCATATTGTGTATTAAATATAAGACTAAAGGCCCGTTCACACCAAGAATGATAACTATAACGATAACTATAATGATAAATCTGTTAATAACGTAACCTCAGTTCCCTGAGATAACGGGAACGTGTTGCTAGACGCATTTGGGAAACTCCTTTTTCTCCAATTTACTGAAACCATAGACTGTAAAAAAGATGGACAAAGCGTCTGTGACGTCACCCATAGACTTTCTGAAGAACGGTTTTAAGGCCGTTTTTGGGGGGTATGGGCGGCGCCATCTTTTGAAAATCTTGGGAAATCCAAAACCCCGCCCACCCTCTGGTCAATCCATATATGGGTAAAAGGGCGGGCTTTGTGTGAGACTGAGCTGGCCGGTGGACGCGCCTCTTCAGCCAAGCAGCCTCAGCTATCTGTAACGTTACAAGATCGACTGGCAGACTAGGCTACTTTTTACAGCCAGTATCATTCTTATGTTTAAACTCCCTTTCCTCGATTTACTGAAGCCTATATGTAAAACGCATTTGCAGCTGCATAGCTTGCTCATAGGTTGTGCTGCGGCAACTGCACATACAATGGCGCGGGCGCCTCTGACATGCGACCAACTAGCTCGCAGATCAGTCTATTCTTATGTTACATTCATTTATTTGGCAGACGCATTTACAGTGTTTCAAACGTCAGTTATAACCATAGGTAAAGTACCTCGGACGCTAAATTATCTGAGGCGATTTAATGCTAACTGTTGCAGTGCTAACTACGTGAAATAGTGTCACTTACCGGAAAAAAAGGAGCGAAGTACTCCTAGTCCTACAGTGTCGGTTAGTGCAGTTTATAGCAGAGCGACCCATGTTATGTGCGATTTTTCAATACAAATGTTCAGAAAGGATACAGAGGTGGTATGATGTGTTGAGTCAGATCATGGCCGAGACGTCAAATTTCAGGAATTCCACTCGACACAGCCCAGTTGTCAATCAAGCTGTCAATCAAAGTTAACCACACCCTTATTTGTCATACATTTTATATCTAAATACAATCTAAACTAACGAGTTAGAAAAAAATTCACCCCCCACACAGTTGTCAGGCACTCGGGACCTATCGAAAAATACAAGTCCATGGGACCAACCTGTAAAAACGTGAAAACGGATTTTTTAACATGGGGTCTATGGATATTTGCTCCCTTTTGGGACCTCCCTCTAGCAGATTTTCGATGTTTTGCAGTTTTTCGTACTTAGGCTTCATTTTTCAGATTAGAATGACTGAAACTCATAGAATCACGCTGTGTAACTGCATGAGCCAATGGTCGTGCTGCGGAGTTGGACGAACCAATGGCTGCACGAACCTTTGCTGCGAAAGCCCGCCCGAAAAAATAGGCGGGTCAGAGCCATATAGAGCGGGGCTACCCCTCTATATAATGTGGGCCAGAGCCGTTGATGTGGGCATAGAGAGCCTAAGTCCCTCCCCTCTGCTTCCCGCGTATGGGACCTTATTTCGGAAAAAATACTTATGGTAGTCAATGGCGAGATACGACTTATCTTTTTATTCCGTCTGAACTGTGCCCTGAATTACACATATGATGTTTGTCAATTTAAAAGATAATTATGAAAGTCGCAGTTGTCATAAAACAGAACAGTAACATTCAGTTTTATGTGAAAATCGCTCAATGAACTACATCTCCCTGGAAGCGAAACAACGAGCAAGATCCGTTACTCGTATGTGTGCAGTCTGGTACAAAACACTCAGGCATGACGGCGTAACGTTACGATTATAACGTAAGACTATAGAAAAAATGACAGAAAAAATGACAGACGTTAGCTTCAGTAAAGTTAGCTTCATTCATTGAGAGAAAATGTGCGCCTTTTGGGTTTGTAGTCTTTGTACGTATTTTCACAGTCTTATACCGCAACAGTTTTACATCAAACTGCGACTTTCTTTACTTTAAAAATTATCTTTAAAAATTGACAAACATCATAGCCTAGGGTGTACTCACACTAGGCACGGTTGCCATGAACCGGGCCCGAGTACGATTGTCCCCCCTCCCCACTCCCCCTCTGGCCTGCACTCACATAGGGTTTCAGCATTCGTGCCGGAGCACGCTTACGTCATTATGGTGCGACGGTTTCGGGATAAACAAGAAGAGCGGCGCTCTCTGAAGGAGAGCCATCGCTCTGTTTTCTTTGTGGATAATTTTGTGTCGTTTGGTCCACGGTGATCCACAGCCCTCTCACAGCCTGTTGTTAAACAGATGTGTCGCCTTAGTGCCGTGAAAATTTTCATGTAATCGTGCTGCTCGTGCTCGTATGAGGAGGTTTGCAAGGTACCAGCTGAAGTGCAGAACCATGACGTCACGCGTCCTGTTCCGTGCTCCAGCACGGTTAGCGCTCACACTGCATGTGAACCGCGCCCGAGTCCAACTGAACCGTGCTCTGGCCCACCTCTTCCAAGCGGGCCAGGGCCGGCTAATCGAGCCGCGCCCGGGTACGTTTCGGAGCACTCACACTAGTCAAACGAACCGCGCTTTGGTGGTCAAACGCACTCGGGCACGGTTCAAACTGGCTAGTGTGAGTACACCCTATGTGTAATTCAGGACACCATTCAAACGATATCAAAATATTTGTTGTCTCTCGCTATTGACTACCATACAATATTTTTCCGAATTAAGGTCCCATGGTGGTCGACCAGAAGGGGAGGGACTTAGTCTCTCTATTCTGCCATAGGAACTCGACTGCATCTAGTCGAATTGCATGGATTGCATCCATCCACTATCCAGTGGGAAAGTCTTTTCTTCGTGACTGGATCCCCTTTGGTGCGGCCTCCGAAGCACACGTAGAGCTGCTCCGACTAGGGATGGGGAAATGAAGCCTCATGAAGCAATGAGGCTTTCCCCTGACTGTTCCGGGAAAAGATTAAAAGCTTCGAGAGTGTCGAGAACAGCGCCATCTGGTGCTTATTTAAAATAAAGCAGCCAGAAGCCTTTGTAAGAAGCTCTGTCAGATGAAGCAACCACAACACACTCCATAGTTTCAATGTTATGTGTACAAATAAAAGCCTTAGACGTTTGTGTTTGATTTGCCCATTTAATAAATCCCTTTACCCATTAAAGTGTGACAATAAAATATAAAATGGGCTTATATGATTAAATATAATCTAATGTAGGCCTACTATCTCTCTCAAGGACATTGTGTGATAGGATCATCTGTTATTAAATGTGCTTATGACACTTGGCAGTGATTGTGCTTTTGTAACTGTAGGAATGACAGAAAGGTGATCGTCTATTTCTCCTCTTAGACAGAACTTCCCCAGCCTTAGAGAACACTCTTTCACATGGTACAGAGGAGGCCGAGGTACAAAGAAACTGTAATGCCAATGTATAGATGGGTAGACCACTAGATATGTAGATATGTTAGATATGTAGATATGTACCACTAGATATGTAGATATGTAGACCACTAGATATGTAGATATGGGTAGATATGTTTCTGCATTCTCCAGTATTCAAGTGGATCTTCAGCTCTTTGTATGTTTGTCTCTGTAAGGTATTTATCCACTTCTACGATCGTATCAGAAGTGGCATTTGAGCTTTGTTTGTGCTGGTCTACAGCACTGTCCAACAGAAGACAAAGGTTTCCACCTCAGTGTGAGGAGAAAAAAAATTATTGGGAGTGACTGTACATGTACATTGACTGAACATAAGACACACCAACGGTCAACAATTATAAAATACAACATTAAATAAGTACAATTTTAAATAATAAATAAATAAATATTAGTTTTTTCTTCATTTTTTTTAGAAAGGCATACATTGGAAGCTATAAGCTCAATATATTCCCAGATAGGGGAAGTCTTCCTTTTTTGGCTGTTGCCAAACACACCCTTCACCAAACACCAACACCCTATCCCCTCTCCCCTAAGCCCACCCTAACCCCAAATAACATAATACCTAAAAAACACCAAAAGTGCAATGATTTTTACAAAAAAAGACACAACAACAACAAAAAAGAATAATGGTTATTTAAATGTAATGCATTGATTAACGTTCAAAGTGCACTCTCCTCACAAACCCATCAACCAGACTGAGCCAACAAGGACTGCAAGAATTTGGGAAATGTAGGCTATGTTAACTTGTGACGTAGGCCTATATATATATCAAAGTAATGTTGGCCCTTCCTTACCTTTAGGTCATGAGCAACTCACATACGTCAGCTTCGCAGAAATGAATCAGACAGTAAAAATCCATGCATAAATGTATAGCATATTAAATCAAAAGGCAAGCCTTAAAGTCAGCATGAAACTGATGTTGTGATAGTCTGATGTCTGATGTTGTAAGATTATGAGTGCACATGAATTTAAAAAAAATAATAATGATGTGCACAGATAAATACTTTGATACATATTGCAATATTCTATAAAAAAACTAAAACAAGAATTGTTGATTTAAATTCCATGGTGACTTTAAACACATTTTCTTTTTTTTAAACAATGCTTTACCCCAATAATCAAATTTAAAGTGGTTATAGTATAAAGCATTATGTTTTCAAGACAACATCTAGAAATAAAATAACCACTGAACTTATAAAGGTTATTAGAGTTAAAAAATATATAATATAGTCCTTTATTATGAGAAGGGCCTTTGATTCATTATCTAAGTAGCCTATGTCAATGGTTATCAAAGTCTGAACCTGTCACAGTTTCAGAACCGAATGAACAGCTCCTTCTGGTGGACAAAAAATTGACAAAACATGGTTACTGACATGAGAAACTTTCTTAAATTATTCCTCTTGTACAAAGCCTTTTAAATAAAATGACATTACACATGATATAATATTTTAAGAGTGACCTATCACAAAAACAATGAACATAAGCAACATAAAGCACTGGTTATAACCAATCCCATAAAAAACTCGTGCCTAAGAGTACAAGGAATTTTTGGGCCCAATTTTCAGTTTTGACTGTTTGTGCATCCATAAAGTATTTGGACCCCTTTCACATTTTATTATGTAGCATCATATTTTTTTCCACATCACTTTTTTCCCCCTTATATTTGCAGTCATTACAGATCTTGTTAAAGCACAAGGTTAACCACCACTTAAGCACAAGGTTGGTGGTGGTTGAGGAGAGATCCCCTGATATGATTGTAAAGCGCTTTGGGTGTACAGTAGTACATATGAAAGCGCTATATAAATGCCTCATTCATTCATTCAAGACTGCAACAAATTAAATGTATTTTTAAAAAGTAATATGAAAAAGTAAACAATTTTAACAGAAGGCTGAAATTTAACAAAATATGTGTGTGTGTGTGGGGGGGGGGTGGGATTACGCTCTCAATACTTTCTGAAAACACATGTTTGGTCTTTCTGATATTTTGTACATCTTCTTTATGCATAAAAATATAGATTAACGATGACCCACGGTATTTTATGAAGAAAAATACAGCTGAATGGAGATACAATGAAGGCAGAATTTTTCTTTATATATATTTATATACACAGTATGTATATATACAGTATGTATATATATTTTTGGACTTGTGAAATCTTCTGCTCTCACCCTCCCATTCAACTCTCCTTCATGAGAAATGGAAATTTCGCTGAGATTGGACTACGTTTCAACGAAATTGAAATTCTGTCTTAATGTCGCATAGAAACAGTTCTATTTAGAATAGTATCTTTCTAAATAACTCTTTACATGCTGCAATGGTTCTTTCGTGTTAAAGTTTTGTTTTGTTTTTCAAATCTTTAACTGACAAAACCACCTTATTATTACTGATTTTCTGGAGCTCAGCTATACAACACAGACACACTCTCAACAGGTAAATGATTTCTTTCTTAAAATGTCTATAAATTATACATTTAAAAATTGTAGCTGGTTTCCTACCAATCATGTCTCTTTCTCTTTTTAGTTTAACAGAACATGCAAGCTCTGTTCATTTAAGGATATTCATCTTCTCTTCTCCACAAAGTAGCTGTCAGAGGTATTGAATTTATGATTGTTCAATTTTGTTTTATGTTACGCCTAAACAATCCAAGTCACAAAAATAATCAAACCTATCCAATGACTTTATATCCTTTTTTTTTCCTTTTAACACAGTACAGGGTTCACAAACTGTCCATTTTTGCTAATTTTGGCCTTCATAAACATAATTGTTTTTTACATAATCAACTGGAAGAGACACACTGTGTTAGGGCCCCTATATTAACGATCAAAGCGCATGATCTAAAGCTTTTATTTGGCATGTTTGTGTGCTGTGTTTGTAATAAGCAGAGCTTTTATTTTTATTTGGCATGTTTGTGTGCTGTGTGTGTAATAAGCAGAGTGTATGCGCGTTGTGGACCCACCTATAGGCGCACATTACTAAAGCGCTCTTTAAATAATACAAAAAATACTGCGCCATTGACTTTAAGCCAGGTTTTTGTTGGTCAATAGAGCAGTCTATTTCAGTTGCCTCAAAATAGCGACGCTTTAAACTCAATTGTGTATTTTTTCGGATCAATTTCAGATGCTGTCATGTACCATGACCTCATCATCTGCAGAGAGAAACTGCCACTTAGAATACACATAATGAAGGACATAAAGAGGATTTGGAACTTGGTCTTCATTACATATAACATGTTCAATGTCAATTGTTATTTATTAATGTATTCAGCTAACAACTGTTGTTAGAGCACTGTCATTTTTTGCTATACATTTTGCCATTTCAATAAAAAAATAAAAGTAGGGCCTGCCTGATTGACACCATATGCTGTTTTTTGCATACATTACGTACTTCTAGTGGAGAAACAAGTGAAAGGTTAACATTTCCAATAAAAAAAAAATTACCCCCCAATAAGGGCCACCCTAATACAATATGTATATATATATATATATATATATATATATATATATATATATATATGTGTGTGTGTGTGTGTACACAAGATATTGACCAAAAATGTAAGCACCTCTTTATGGAAATAACATTAGATAATTTATTTCCATCAAGATGTGCATCAATTTTTGGTCAAGATCTTGTATTGACAATGCAAGAGTCAAGCACTCTGCAAAGTCTCCTCCAGCACAACCCAAAGACTTTCAATGAATTTAAGGTCTGAACACAGAGGTGGCAGTTCATGTGTGAAAATGATGCTTCATGCTCCGTCCCAACCATTCTTTCACAATTTGAACCTGATGAATCTTGACATTGTCATCCTGGAATATGGCCATGATGTGTTCCCTTTCGAGGGAACTCGAACTGCGTCGATACGACACTTTGGGGGGAACGTCCCTTAGCGTAACGCGTCTTAAGTATGAATGAAACTAATCCAATCCTATTGGCGTTGCGTGATGACGTAACGTGTGACGGCATACGTGGAAGGTACAAAGGGATGCCGGCACACAACAGCGTTAGCTTTCGCTCTTCAGCAAGCGCTCTCTGTTGTGTGAACTGTCTATTTGGTGTTATCTGTTATATATATATATATATATATATATATATATGAAGAGTTCAGATACAAAAGCCTCTTAGTGCCATTTTAAATTTTCTTCTAGAATTATCATTTTTATCAAACTTGTATATTTAAGTTCAGTAATTTCACTTAAATTGCAATGAAGATGACCTATTAATTGTCATTTAAGTGAAATTACTGAACTTAAATATACAAGCTTGACAAAAATTATCATTCTAGAAGAAAATTTCAAATGGCACTTAGAGGCTTTTGCATCTGAACTCTTCATATATATATACTCTATATATATAATCAGTATGAAAATGGCAAGCGAGCAATTCAAAATGTGTGTGCATCAGTGATGCGCGGGTCAATGTATAAAGAACCCGCACCCGACCGCCGTTTTCAACTAACCCGCCCGCAACTCGGACCGCAAAAAAAAAGTATGAAAATATTGTACTCGACCCGCTTCCTGACCGCATTTTTTAAAAGTAGTAAATGCTCATCGTAGCGTCATTGGGGCATAGACGTGTAACAACACAGCATCGCAAGAAGACGTACACATAACAAAGCCAGCATCTTTCATTATTTACAAAGCCATCATCTTTCATTATTTTGGAGCTTCCACTCCCCAGTCTTCACCTTTTCTCTTGCCGCCTCCATCTCTCTGCAGACTAGTGATCATAGACATGGCCGTGAACGAATCGTTCTTTTGAACCGGTTCTTTTTAGTGAACCGGTCGAACCAGTAGCTACACTAAATCGAACTGAATCGTTCGAAATAGTTCACGTCTTGCGTCAGTGCTGATCCACAAGTTACTAAAGTTACTCACTTTCAGACATCCCTGACAGTCCCTCCGAATCGAAATAAACCAATATCCCGAAGTATATTTTACTCCAGGAACAGTTCACTGAACTGAGACATGTTGGTGCCACTGCTGAGAGAAGTGATGAGCACGAGCAGCTGATACTGCGCATCCGCGTACTACCGAACGCACAGGTACAGTGGTTCTCGGATCACCAGTACAGAACCGAGAACTGTTGACTGAGCTTGTGTGTCATCTTCGTGCCAGTTATTCAGCCAATAAAGTCTAGGCCTATATATTTCATAGAAAATAATGTCTAGTACTATATAAATACAAAGGTTTAATTTGCATTTTTTTTCAAACGACCCGACCGACCGCGACCCGAATATCATTAAAAATATTTTTGGATGACTCGTAACTGCGGATAACCGCGGGTGACCGCAGGCACCCGCTCATTTTGGATCAACCCGCGCATCACTGGTGTGCATCCCTGCCCTCGCTTTATCACGGGTGGGGACACACACGAGATGTGTGTGTATTGTTTGTATTGCTGTGTATTGCTCCCGCCTGGCTATATTTGATGAATCGAAAAATGACCCCGTTCGGGTCTCGCGTCTGCTGAGGTAGCGCACCGCGGCGGCTCAGATTGTGGGGCTCGCAGAGAGAGCTAGCAGAGGGGATCGAGACTGCTTCGGCACTTTCTCGATCCTCATCTGATAGCTCAGATCCCTTCACTCCCCGTGCGGAAGCCCGCCCCGCGGCTTCTTCCGCTCGGGTTGAGGACCCGGTGCTGCTGCTGTCTGATTCAGATGTAGATGTGCTCAGCATCGCGGCGGAGGATCTAGATGAAACACATCAGCCATTTCAGACTGCACTCGTTTATGAGGAGCTTGTGGAGGTTGTGACACGTGCAGTGCCCAAACTTAACATTAGTTGGCCACAAGAAAGGCAGGAAGCACAGGTTAAAAGCAAACTTGATGAGCGCTTTCTGCAGCACCGCTCACAGCCTTCACGCCGGGGTTTGCCGTTCTTTCCAGACTGACACAATGAGTTGTGTAAGTCATGGAATAGGCCATTTTCATCACGCCTGTCTAATCCCCCGGTGTTGGATTATAGCAACATCGTGGGGGTTAAGGAGAACGGTTATGGGATGATGCCGTGTGTTGGGGAGGCTTTGGCCAGTTATTTCTCCCCAGACGTTGCATCATCCCTTAAAGCCCTGGCGCTACCCACCAAACCCTTCCGTATTAAATCTGCTTTGGTGGGCAGAGCCTATATGGCGGCGGGTCGGGCTGGTGCGAGCCTGCATACTATGGCCATTTTGTAGGCTTACCAGGCCGTCCTGTTAAGGGACCTTGATGAGGGCGAGGGGCCGACTGTCGAGAATATTGCTGAGCTGCGCAAAGCCACAGATCTATCTCTCCGTGTTACCAAAGAGACGGCCCTTGCCATCGGTCGCTCAATGGCAGCACTGGTAACCACGGAGAGGCATCTGTGGATTAACCTGTCGGTTATCAAGGAGAAGGACAGGGCCTGCAGTTTCGGGTTCGCCCACCGAAGTTCAACAGGGTGGTCTGGACTGCAGTAGACCCAGAGCAGGGTAGGGTGTTAGAACAGGAAGTTCACTCGCTGCTGGCAAAGGAGGCCATAGAACATGTTTCTCCCCCAGTCAGGGAGTCCGGGTTCTACAGCCGGTACTTCATAGTTCCAAAGAAGGATGGAGGGTTGCGTCCGATTTTAGATCTAAGGCACTTGAATCGGTCTCTGAGGAGGTTCAGGTTCAAGATGCTCGCTATTTCCATCATCGTAAGTCAAATCCAATCCGACGATTGGTTTGTCACGATAGATCTGAAGGACACATACTTCCACGTCTCCATCCTTCCATCTCACAGGAAGTTTCTGAGGTTCGCTTTCGGGGGTGAAGCGTACCAATATCGGTTCTTCCTATCGGCCTAGCACTCTCCCCTCGCACTTTCACCAAGTGCATGGATGCAGTCCTGGCTCCGCTGAGGCTCCAGGGCATCCGTGTGCTGAATTACATTGACGACTGGCACATTTTGACTCAGTCTCGAGAACTGGCGGTTCGGCATCGAGATGTCGTCCTTAGCCACATTCAAAGCTTGGGGTTGAAACTCAACACGAAAAAGAGCGTGTTGACACCCACCCAGCAGACTACGTTCCTGGGGGTGGTGTGTCACTCGACTACGATGCAGGCACATATGTCTCTTGCACGTATCGAGTCCATCCTGGCCACGGTGACCAGGATAAAGCTAGGTCAAGCCATCACAGTGAAACACTTCCAGCGAGTGTTAGGGCTCATGGCAGCAGCGTCCAACGTGATACCTTTTGGCCTGCTGCACATGGGGGACCTGCAGTGGTGGTTGAAAACCAAGGGGTTTTCCCAGAGGGGAAATTCATTCCGCATGATAAGGGTTACGCGCAGATGCCTTAATCCCCTATCAATGCGAAAGAAATGCGGCGAAATCCATGTCGCCGGGTAGTCGTTTCGACAGACGCATCCCTCGCGGGCTGGGGCGCGATCATGGATGGCCGCTTTACAAGAGATCTGTGGCAGGACCAGCATTCTTCTTGGCACATAAACTGCCTGGAGATGTTGGGAGTCGTCCGGGCTCTGAGGAGCTTCCTCCCAGACCCCAAAGGTCACCACGTTCTTGTGAGAACAGACAATACGTCAGTGGTGTCCTATTTAAACCACCAGGAGGGTCTGAGTTCGCACCCTCTATCCAGACTGGCGCATCAGATCCTCCTGTTGTCCCAGGGGAAACTATTGTCTCTCAGGGCAATGTATGTCCCAGGGGACCAGAATTGGGGAGCAGACATCCTGTCGAGGCAAGGGCTGAGGCCCGGGGAATGGAGACTCCACATGATTTCACTCCTGGCAGGCCCCCCATGGGAGATTCCAATCAGGAGGGACTGGTCTTTCTACTTGCCATTACCTCTCTTAAGAGGGTAGGAGATCTCCAGGCGCTCTCTATATCTCCGCAGTGCCTGGAGTTTGCTCCTGGGAGAATTAAGGCCATCTTGCACCCCAGACGTCTTGCACCACCTATGTCCCTAAGGTGCCGTCTAATATGGCAAGGTCGACGGTTCTGCAGGCATTTCATCCCCCACCTCATGTGACGGCGGAGGATGGGAGACTTAATTTGCTGTCAGAGCACTTAATATCTACGTTCAGAGGTCTTCTCAGTGGAGGAAGGTGGGCCAGTTGCTGGTGTGTTTTGGGTCACACAAGAAGGGACTCCCCGCCTCTAAACAGACCATCAGCAACTGGATTGTTCAGGCTATTTCCCTGGCCTATCAGGTGCACAGTTTCCCTTCACCTTTGGCCGTGAGGGCTCACTCTTCCAGAGGCATGGCGTCCTCTAGAGCCCTCCTTTCAGGGGCACCTATTCATGACATATGTGATGCGACTGGCTGGGCCACTCCACACACATTTTATAGATTATACATAAAATTATATATATAATTTTATAGATTATATAGATTATACATATACAGATTTTATAGTCTGGACCTCCCCTCTACACCCGGCGCACGAGTACTCTCGTCCTAGTTGTGCCTGAGACAGCTTCACACTGGGACAGGCAGGACTCGTTGTGGCATAGTGGGTACTCGTTCCCAAAAGTGTCATATCGACACAGTTCGAGTTCCCTCGAACGAGACACTGCGTCCCTTTGCCACGCCTTCCCCTGCCTGGGAGCGACTTGCTTCATCACAAAGCTAACGCTGTTGTCTTCCGGCATCCCTTTGTACCTTCCATAATAATCACTGCAATAATGATCTTAGGCTCTTAAGCATTTGTCTATTTAAATCCAAACAACAATTTGTTTTGGCCAGGCAGTGTATATGATTTTTTATGTGCAGGTGTTTTGATGTTTGATTTTCCATGTCAAAACTTCTTTTCTTTAAAAAAAAAATATATATATATATATATATATATTTTTTTTTTTTTGATAATCTTATCTTAATGAAGGGGGAGGTTGCTGGGTCTTAACAGATTACAAAACAACACTTCACAAAAAATTTTTTTCACAACTTGAGAAATCTTTACCATTCATATTATCAAAAATGGCATTTATTATGTAGGAAGGAAAACAGAAACCAAAAACAGTTGAGGCTCACCTTTAAGTATAAAAATTCTCAATATGAAACATTCCTAAAATATTGTAAACTATGAAAATAGAAGAAAACATCAATGTAAAAGAGAAATACATGAAGAAAATTAAACACATGAGCAACACACCATACCTCTGGGTGGTGGATTCATGGCATACTCTTGTATTTAATCACGCACAGATGCAGGCATATAAATGATGCATGGGGTCACACACGCAAGAATCCACGTGCACAGATACACATATGCCAAACAATGGCATGTTCTTTAGGTCATTAGAAGTGGATCATTATAAAACAGGTCAATAATTGACCTAACATACAGACTGGCCTAAAAACAGGGTACATGTCAGTAAAGAACAGTTAAAAATAGCTAAATCATATTTTATTCAAAATATGTTGAGTTTGCAAAATTAATTTTGGCAAACGATTGCTAAACTGACCCCAAGGGATCTCTTTATCCATCTATTGTATCTATGAAGTGCTTGTCATTTCACTGTATCCAGCTCAATCTTTATTCATTTGATTATTCCTCAGTATTAAAGCTGAACATATTTATTAATTGTATTCGTAGTTAAGCAGCACTTCTTAGCTTAAACCCCCAAATTGGGTTTCTGTACCGTGAAAAGGTAATATTTCATAATATATATGAAACATATTGCAGACATTTTTTTTCTTATGGAGCATATCAAGTACTTTTGCATTATCTGAAGAACAACAATTAGTTAGGGTTCTCATGCTTCATTTAAACTAGCAAAAATAAGTTCAATGTTTCCATTAAGCTCATTTTGAAATCAATTTGATATTAAAATTTCTGCTCTATTTTGACTTAACAAAACTCTGAAACTTATGCACACACATAATCTTTACAAAAATAGTATACATTCTCAATACATTTTGAACACAGGGAATGATGCATGATAATACAAACATTCATATGCAAACTATACTTCTCAGTTCTAGTAAACAGTTTCCAGTTAGTGGAGGTACAAGAGTTGACTGTTTTACACAACTTACACAAACTCACACTGCAACCTAAGCAAATAAAACATCTCTGTTGCTTTTCTTAATCTTTCTATTCCCTCATTTTTCTACATCACAAGTCCCCTCCACTTCCCATTTTTGCTTGTCACACTTTCCTTTCTTTCCTTTTCCCGTCAAACCTGTCTTTCACCTTTAACCAAATATCACCTTAGTTGTGTTACTTCATGCCAAAGTACTCCGTGTTGAGATTATAGAATACACACAGACTTGTACCTCTGTGCTAATTCACACAGTTATCTGTACCAATTGGTCACATTAGTTATTTTCATATTAAATCACATATTTCTGTGCTCCCTATTTCAAATGCACATCTAGTACCATCATTTTTCTTTCACTACCATCGGAAACATCCTCTTACAGCTGCTGCTCCTCATCTTCAGTGATGCCCTGGGCTTTAAGCTCCTCTAGTACATTGGCAAGATAGCCAGAATCTGGAAAGCCATGTCCAGTAAGATTGGAGCCAAATTCTGTCTTGTGATGGACCTCATTCCAGATGACAGTGTCTGATTCCCCTGTGGTGCTGGATGTTCCCACGGAGAAGATCAGCCGTCGGTCCCAGGCCACCAACAAAAGCCTTAACACCTAAGAACCGGACAACATATTGATATCATTGGAAACCTTAAATAACAATTAGACCTACATTGAATCTTAATGTGTTCTAAGGCCCTTTTTGGTGCATTTGTTTTAACAGCATTTTGCACTCTAGTAGTCAAGTCAAGTCAAGTCAAGTCATCTTCATTTATATAGCGCTTTTAACAATGGATTGTTTCAAAGCAGCTTTACAGAGATAAACATATAATTTAAGGTAACAGATTGTTTGGCATTATAGCGGTTCTTGAATAATGTTATTTCCAGCTAAAGTTAACTTTGATTGATTCACCTCCGTCGAAATGATCAGACTTTTAAACGCGAACCTGTGATTAACGCTGACGGCGTTCACATGCTCATTCAGAATTGATTCTATAGTTAGCCTATGTGCTTTTTAAAATATGTGCGCAGGTTTATAATTCATACAACCCAGCCTAAACAAACTACTTTTCTTGCCTATAAATTTTGATACAGAATTTGTTTTATTTTATCACTTCGGGGTACGCGAGCCGGAATTCACAACGCTTCATCTGTAGAGTGGGAAAGGGATCCTCCATAGGGAGAGGATAGTGGACACTTCAGCACTGCATTGTCATCGGGTCCAGGCGGATCTCCTTCGTCAGACCTGGACACGGCCTAGATCCGGCAGGCTGCGGGAAAACCTCGGGATAAACAAAGACACTAATATTAGCGTAGATGCCATTCTTCTTATGATGTAGCGAGTACATCAAGATTTAAGGGAAGTGTTCCCAGTTCCGGCTGACCTAATCTATGCAGCCTAACATTGAATTTATAGAAGTCTATAGTGTGTTATGTGTATGCTAGGTCAAAGAGATGTGTTTTTAGTCTAGCTTTGAACTGACAGAGTGTGTCTGCTTCCCGGACAATGGTAGGAAGACTGTTCCAAAGTTTTGGTGCTAAATAGGAAAAGGATCTACCGCCTGCAGTCGATTTAGATATTCTAGGTATTATCAACTGGCCGGAATTTTGAGATCGCAATAGACGTGAAGGACTATAATGCGTTAAGAGCTCGCTCAAGTACTGCGGAGCTAAACCATTTAGTGCTTTGTAGGTAATCAACAATATTTAAAAATGTATACGATGTTTAATAGGGAGCCAATGCAGTGTTGACAGAACCGGGCTAATATGGTCATATTTCCAGGTTCTGGTAAGAACTCGAGCTGCGGCGTTTTGAACTAGCTGTAGTTTATTTATTAAGCGTGCAGGGCAACCACCCAGTAGAGCATTACAATGATCTAGCCTTGAGGTCATGAACGCATGGACTAATTGTTCCGCATTTCCCAATGAGAGCATATGGCGTATTTTAGATATATTTTTAAGATGGAAAAATGCAGTTTTACAGATACTAGACACGTGGCTTTCAAAAGAAAGGTTGGTATCAAAGAGCACACCCAGGTTCCTAACCGACGACGAAGACTTGACAGAGCAGCCATCAAGTGTTAGACAGTATTCTGGGTTATTACGTGTGGAAGTTTTTCGTCCAATAATTAGAATCTCTGTCTTTTCAGAATTTAGTAGTAGGAAATTACTAGTCATCCAATTTTTTATATCAGCTATGCATTCCGTTAATTTTGTGAATTGGTAAGTTTCGTTGGGTTTTGAAGAAATATACAGCTGAGTATCATCGGCATAACAGTGAAAGCTAACTCCATGTTTCCTAATGATATCTCCTAATGGTAGCATGTACAGAGTGAACAGCAGCGGTCCTAGTACTGAGCCTTGTGCTACGCCATACTGAACTTGTGATCGATAAGACATCTCTTCATTTACTGCTACAAACTGATAACGGTCAGTTAAGTATGATTTAAACCATGCTAGTGCAATTCCACTAATGCCCACATAGTTTTCTAGTCTATTTAAAAGAATGTTGTGGTCAATTGTGTCAAATGCAGCACTAAGATCGAGTAACACTAATAGAGAGATACAACCACGATCGGATGATAAGAGCAAATCATTTGTGACTCTAATGAGAGCGGTCTCAGTACTATGGTACGGTCTAAATCCGGACTGAAAATCCTCGCAGATATCATTTCTTTCTAGAAAGGAACACAGTTGTGAAGATACTGCTTTTTCTAATATCTTTGACAGAAAAGGCAGATTCGAGATCGGCCTGTAATTGACTAATTCTGTAGGATCAAGTTGTGGTTTTTTAACAAGCGGTTTTATCATAGCCAGTTTAAAGGTTTTTGGTACATATCCTAGAGACAAAGATGAATTAATGATATTAAGAAGAGGATATATGACCTCTGGAAACATCTCTTTCAGTAGCTTAGTCGGTATAGGATCTAACATACAAGTTGTCGATTTAGATGAATTAAGGAGTTTGCAGAATTCTTCCTCTCCTATAGCAACAAATGAATCAAATTTTTCCTCAGGGAGACTACAATGCACTTCCTGATGCGATACTGTGGTAGACGGTTGCATAGTTATAATTTTGTCCCTGATATTATCAATCTTATAAGTGAAGAAGTTCATAAAGTCATCACTGCTGTGTTGCTTGGACACTTCTGAGCTTGAAGCTTTCTTTTTCGTTAATATAGCCACTGTTTCAAATAAATACCTTGGATTATGTTTATTTTCTTCTAATAGGTTTGAAAAATAAGCAGATCTAGCAGCTTTTAAAGCCTCTCTGTAAGCAATCGAGCTCTCTTTCCACGAAATCCGAAATACCTCTAGTTTAGTTTTCTTCCAGTTGCGCTCCATTTTTCTGGCTGCTCTCTTAAGGGCCCGGGTCTGCTCGCTGTACCATGGCGTTGGGCTATTTTCTTTAATCTTCTTTAAGCGCAACGGAGCAACTGCGTCTAAAGTGCTGGAAAAGAGAGAGTTAAACGTTTCTGTTGCAATATCAAGTTCTTCTAAGCTATCCGGGATGCTGAGATGATAAAACTGATTAGGAAGATTATTGATAAAGCAATCTTTAGTGTAATTTACATGAGACTAGATAATGATCTGAGATGTCATCGCTCTGCTGCAGAATTTCAACGGCATCAACATCTATTCCATGTGATAATATTAGATCTAGAGTATGATTACGACAATGAGTAGGTCCTGACACGTGTTGTCTAACTCCAATTGAGTTTACAATGTCTTTAAATGCCAATCCCAATGCATCTTTTTCATTATCTACATGTATATTAAAATCACCAACAATTAGTACTTTATCTGCAGCCAATACTAATTCTGATAGAAAGTCTGCAAATTCTTTATTAAAATCTTTATGGTGCCCTGGTGGCCTGTATACAGTAGCCAGCATAATTCTCAAATGTGATTTATCGTTTACACTATATATTTTTACATTAAGCACCAATACTTCAAAAGAAGTATATTTAAAGCTAGATTTCTTAGTGGTTTTGAAAATATTACTATAAATTACAGCAACACCTCCCCCTTTGCCTTTCAGACGAGGTTCATGTTTATAACTGTAATCTTGTGGGGTTGACTCATTTAAAATAATGTAATCGTTTGGTTTTAGCCAGGTTTCTGTCAAACACAGCATATCAAGATTATAATCTGAAATCATATCATTAACTATGAGAGATTTTGAAGTAAGGGATCGAATATTCAGCAACCCAAGCTTTATCATTTGCTCATCTGTATTATATCTGTTTTTTATTTGTTGAACATCAATTAAATTTTTAACCTGACGTTTTTTGGATTTCCAAATTCGGGGAACAGACACAGTCTCTATATGATGACATCTAGGTGAAAGAGACTCTATGTGATGGGATTTATCTGACCTTGGTGACGTGAGGCCGCTAGCAGACGGTCGGTTTAGCCAGTCTGTCTGCTTCCTGACCTGAGCCCCAGATTGTCATGTTTTATCTCTAAGACTATGAGCCAAATTACTAGAGAGAAGAGCAGCACCAGCCCAGGAGGGATGGATACCATCTCTTTTCAACAGATCAGGCTTGCCCCAAAAACTTTTCCAATTGTCTATGAATTTTATATTATTCTGCGGACACCACTTCGACAGCCAACCGTTCAGTGAGGCCAATCAGCTAACTATCTCATCACTCCTGCGTACAGGAAGAGGGCCAGAGTAAATTACAGTGCCTGACGTCGTACTTGTGAGTTCACACACCTCTTTAATATTAATTTTGGTGATCTCCGACTGGCGGAGTCGAACATCATTAGTGCCGACATGAATAATGATCTTAGAGAATTTACGATTAGCATTAGCCAGCACTTTTAAATTTGCTTTGATGTCAGGTGCTCTGGCTCCCGGCAAACATGTGACTATGGTGGCTGGTGTCTCTATTTTCACGTTCCGTGTGATCGAATCACCAATTACCAGGGCACAATCAACAGAATTCTCAGTGGGTGTTTCACTGAGTGGGGCAAATCGGTTTGTTATGGGAATCGGAACGGAAGAGTGGTTCTTTGATCTGCGACTAAAACGATCTCTCACGGTCACCCATCTGCCCTGCTGCACGGGCTCTACTTCAGCCGGAACCGAATCATGTAAAGAGTTCACTATGCTAGGCGCATCCAAAACACGATCTAAAGATCTAGCATTCTTACCATCCTCAATTAAAGTTTGGATGCGTGTCTCTAGTTCTGAAATCTTCTCCGTCAGCCTGACTGTCTCCTTGCATTTATCACATATAAATCCTATATTGCCATCGGAGAAGGCTATACTAAACATATGACATGTGACACAGGTGACAATAACAGGACAATAAGACATTACTCACCGTGTTTGTTGACTGATTTCTTACTTACCTGGACTTTATGAACTCAAAGGCGCGGGCGCGCGAGAGAAAATAAATATATAAATGAGCGCACGGGTGGCGCGTTAGCAGGCTAACGTTAGCGAGTTACTAGTCTCGCGTAGCCAGACCTTCAGCCTGACGGCTGAAGGTCTGGAATTCATAGCAGCTTTCATTGGCCAAGGCCCGCCCATAAGGCTGTTTGACCGACATGTAAAACAACCAATTACAGTTCGTTTCGTTCAGCGTCACGTTTCGGTGCGTGGAAATGTCCCCACAACAACAGACCTGCGTGCAACAAGTCAGTCAGCATAGAAAATCAAAGAAGGAGAAGAAAACTTCAAGAGTCTTTCCCGTGAACCTCGCATACTTTTGAGAATTCTACGTTTAGCTGATCTTGATAAATGCTCATTGTCACTCATGTAAACACAACAGTTTTTCTTCCGCAATCACACGTCTGCGCTTTGTTTCCCGGCGGACCGAAAATAAACGCGACACTCGCGCCCCCCCGGAAATCCGAAAAAAATTCAACCAATCAGATGACGACTTCGACATTCCTGAAGTGTTTCCAGTTAAGTGTACCATATGCATCAGACGTTTAGCCAACGTTCCGTGGGCGTGACGTCTGAGGCTGAGACTAGCGAGTTACTAGCGTGCTGTGTAACAATAACGGAAGCTAGAGATGTAAGGTTAATCTGAGATGTTGGGTAAGCTGTATTTAGTAGTATAAACAACTAGATAGTAAATGATGGCTCAAAACATAAAGAAATACGAGGCTCAGGCGGAGCTTACAGCCTTGAAGCAAACAAACACACAGCAGGCAGCGAGGCAGACAGGAGCAATCGATCAGCGATCAGACAGGAGCTATCGATCCAAGTAGAAGTAACCTTAACCCTTCACAGGTTCATTTGGACCCATTGGAACGTATGACTATAAAACAGTCATAACTTAATATTTTTCAACTAAAACCATATTGTTTCTGATCATTGACTTCTCATTAATAAGTGAACACAACATTTTTTAAAGTTTTGAATATTACCAAGTTATCATGCGATTACTACATTTAACGCCTTTTTATTAATTAAAAATGAGAAAAACAATTTGAAATATAAAAATGGAAACACTTTATTTCTATAGTCCACTTTAGACATTTTATAGATATTCACTAACTATAAGTAACTTTGCAACTACATGTCAACTAACTCTCATTCGATTATTAGTCGACTGCATGGTTGATATCTGCTAACACTTTATTTTGATGGTCCCCCAACAGATATTCTACTGTCTAAAAGTAACTTGGCAACTACAAGTCAACTTATTCTCCTAACCCGAACCCTAACACCTAACAGTATACTGACAGTCTACTAACACTCTATTGAGAGTTAGTTGACATGTAGTTGCAAAGTTACTTATAGTTAGTAGAATGTCTAAAGTGGACTTTCGAAATAAAGTGTAAACATAACATTTTACAAGAACTACAGCATAAATTTTATTTGAGTATATCATTATATGAAATGTATAACAACATGTGAGAATTACCAGTATTAACTCCATTGACTTCAATGGATTTAATTAAATTCCTTTTAACTTACAACTCATGACTGCTCAAAACAGTCTAAATTTATGAAAACTACTCATTCTTTTTCTAACAAAACAACATCAATATCACCCTGAAATGTTTTCAAACAAAATATATTCATATTACTTGCATAAACAAAAAACAGTCTTGATCTCTTTATCATGCTGCAGTGGTTCATCAAAAGGTGGCAGCAGAGTAAAATGTGGACCTCTCCTTTTTCCAAACCTATTTCCTTTATCAAATTTAGACCATTTGGTCTATTAACTTTTAATCTACAAACAGACATTCATTTCATTTGTCATAATTTCTTGTGTAAAGCCACAGTTCACTTTCAGGTCAAAACGGACCAGCAAAAGGTGTAACAATTTAGTTTAAATGGTTAAATCTTACATTAAAAATAATAATAATATAAATATGAGATAAATAAAACAAATAAATAAATTATGTGTATTTTGAAAGTCTTAATGCATATCCAGTTTCATTTTTGTACTAAAAACAGAAATGTTTATGTATCGTGTCCGGGTGCATTAGGAGGGTTAAGTTTAAAGGAACACGCCGACTTTTGGGGACTTTAGCTTAATCACCGTATCCCCCAGAGTTAGATAAGTCAATACATACCCTTTTCATCTCCGTGCGTGCTGTAACTGTGTCTGACGCACCGACCGCTAGCCTAGCTTACCACAAAGACTGGAAGTAAATGGCTCCAGCTAGCATACTGCTCCCAATAAGTGACAAAATAACGCCAACATTTTCCTATGTTGTGATTTGTATAGTCACAGTGTGTACAAATAACAAGGTCATATGAGACACAGCCATCTTTTAACCGTATACATACTGGGAACTATATTCTCAGAAGGCGAAGCACTGCTACTTGGGCGGAGTGATTTGCTCGCAGCACCTGAGAAGCCCTGTGGTGAGAAGCAGAGAGTTCACTCAGAGTTGGAGTAATAGAACAATTGCTTGATAGTAAATGCATAGTTTACGATCATAGGTGTTCGCTGTATTGTAAAGAGCTGCAACAATAAACAGGGGAGACCAGGTAATACCATGATGTTTCATAGAATTCCAACCAAAAACGCTGACCTGATGAATCTATGGCTACTTGCTCTAGATCCAAAAACACCTGTAGCCATCATCAAGGACCATCGTGTTTGCTCAGAACATTTCACTGAGAACAACAATTTTGAACAAATGGAATTTGCCACACAGAACATGAAACGTGTGCTGAAGGATACGGCCATACCATCGATAGTACAGACAGGACAAAGTTGATCACTTGAGGCTGCGGTAAGTGTTCCGTTATGTTTGTAGATGACTATCCTACTGTAACAGTGCCATTAGCCAGATCTAATGTAATGTTAGTGACACTATTACATGAATAGGGTGGTCACTACTATTGCAGTTGTTCCCGGGCTCCATGTATCCCCTGTAATGTTAGTATTGTGTTGTCACGAACGCGCTCTATCGCCCCAGTATCAAATGAGCGGTGCTAGAGGTAACTCCATAGACAGTAAAAGAAATGGACACAGCGACCCCATAGACTTTAACGGAAAAAAGTGAAGTCAATTAGAAGCACTCACTTCCTGATTGCCGAGCGTACTGCGCAGGCTCAAACTGAGCTGGACGACGTAGATGTGACGTGAGCAACCTGTCTGACAGTTGTACGTCTTCTAGTAGCTGTGCCAAGAGGAATCTGAATCATTCCCTTCCGAATCTTGCAGAGCCGGAGAGCGCGAGTAGGAGCTGTCCATGAGCAGCAGCAGGAGCAACTTTACAACTCTCTATGGGCTTCTCCCTTGACTTTATGCCTCCACGTCCCCCCGATTGCCCGCGAGCTTCTCCTCCTGTCTATATGGTAATTTCTCTACTGTGCGACAGAGAGTCGCGTGTTATGACGCAATCGTTAGCCTATTTTGACAAAAACTCCTTCTACGGGGCCACAACGTAAGATACAAGGTAATGGAGCCTTTTATACATTGTCATGTTTCTTTAGAAATAAACAATGGAAAAATGAAGTCTTTAAACGCCTCAGAAGTAAAGTTATTCGCTGTCAAAGTGATGCCAAAATGAATGGGATTCAATGGAATGCTAACAGCAGGTAAAGGCTTGCTAGCCAATGGCGGCCCCAGGGTAGCTTCAGTTTCCGGCTGATGGATTACCCCCTTGGGTAACTCTCAGGACTGTACTCTTCAGGCCTCACTCATATGTGGTAATAAATCGGATATGAATCAGATACGTGCATTTGCGTGTGCCATGTAAGCAGACAAATCGGATATTCCCCAGTAAATGCGAGTCGTACGTCATTAAAAAAGTTACGTCAACTCAGGTGGACACCACCAACTTTTAAAAGATGATGCAAGCGGGTCGTCAAAAAAATCGGATATAGTCAGAAAATCGGATTTGGGCATCAAGACCTGCAGTGTAAATGCAGCCTTAGACTACTTTTAAATTAATTATTTTATTTAGCAAGGATGCATTAAATTGATCAAATGTGAGGGTAAAGACATTATTCATTGTTATAAAAAATTTCAAATAAATGCTGTTCTTTTGAACTTCCTATTGATCAAAGAATCCTGAAAAAATGTCTCATCATTTCCACAAAAATATTAAGCAGCACAACTGTTTTCAACGTTGATAAGCTGAAAATTCAGCTTTGCCATCAGAGGAATAAAATACATTTTAAAATATATCAAAATAGAAAACAGTTATTTGAAATTGTAATAATGTGTTGCAACATTACTGTTTTTAATGTGTTTTGAACAAATAAAACATAAAATACGCAAAGAAATTGTACCAACCCCAAACTTTTGAATCGTAGTGTAGAAGGTTAAGTTTTTTTTTATGCTCTGTATGGTAGGAGGACTGACCTTGCGTCCTTTTTCATTGTCTGGGAGATAACAATGACGGGGAAATCCTCTCGCAGTGAAAGGCTTCCGCGGATTTGGATGCTCAGGACCCTTGAGAGAGACAAGAGAGAAAATATTTTATCAAATATGATAATGATGGTCAAGTGTAAATGCATTATATATATATATATATATATATATATATATATATATATATATATATATATATATATATATATATATATATATATATATATATATATATATATGTGTATATATATGTATATGTATATGTATATGATGTAGTTATACCTGTATCCCGGGAGGTATGTTGTAGATGATGCGAATGGTTTTGCAGTCTGGGTATCCTGGAAGTGAGTGCGGGATGACATGGTACTCCATCTTACCGGGTGGCTGGTTTCCTGTCTTAACTCCATATATTGTCTTACATGTGGGACACTGCAGGCTGCCATCTTTGTTGCCATTGTTGTACATGGCCACTAGGCACTGTAGGTGATAAAGATGTCCACATTGCGCCAGTCGTCCGACGGACTCAGCACGTGAAACACTCGCTACACCTGGACCTTTATACCCAGAGGGTCCCAACAGAGTCTCCATACAGATAGTGCAATCCTGAAAGAAATACACAATGCTGATATAGAACGCCATTAGCCAACATGTAGATATAAAAGGTAAAGAAATTGATTTTATTAGTTAACATAAATGTTTTTTACATCCTCCTTTAGCCAATAAGATGCTACATTTTATATCCAGCCAGTCATATGTCCAAAGTGTCGTCTTTATATTAGTTGGAGTGTTTGGTTTCTAAATGTCTCAATGTCAAGATAAATGTCAAGATTTTTGGCAACCAATAATTTACCACACAAAAGACATTGTAATCAGAACAAAAAAAAATGTTTATCCAGGTAGCATATAAACCTATATCTAAAGTAGTCTGGGTCAAGTTTTTTTTCTACTCGCATAGTTTTGTTAAAGGTTGACATGACAAGCAACCGAATTTAGATAGCTATTAGGCCTAAGTCAAATTTATTTGTATAGTGCTTTACACAATGCATATTGTTTCAAAGCAGAAAATTACCAAAAATAAAATGTAAATGTTTATAATATATTAATATCTTCATACATTATAGTCGCATTTAGCAGATTAGAGCTGGGCATCGTGGTAAAGTTTACATTATGCGACGAAAATGAGATTTTGCCATTTAGCGGATAAAGCTGAACATACTTGTTCAACTTTATATAAGAGCTGGGCGATAATAAAAATCACATTTTGCAATGACAAGCAATCAAGCAGTTGAGATTTGATATATAGTTTACACTATATCACTTTACGTGAGTTTACTGTACGAAGAAAAATATATAAGCAACTTTATTTATAGAGCTGTGAAATAATACATTTTTGTGACAACCAACAATATAAAACAACCATGCTGAGATTTGCAATATTATGTCCTACGGTGTAATTTGATTTATTTTATATTTTTGAACATCATGTGTGTCAGGCCACTAGGCGGTCTGCCTCCTCCTTCTGTGCAGGTAAAGGCAGGTGAGGATGAAGAGTGTATAAAGCCTCACTGATCTACACTGAAGCAAGGCTTGTTTTCTGCTGGTTTGCTTTGTTTGTTGTTGATGTACATTACTACTGCTGTTCTGTTGTGAATTATTACAAAGCTTATTTTATTTATCTTGTCAGTTGCTAACCTATTGTGATTAATTACAAAACTTTCCCATTTTATTTCTTTTGTTTGTTAAAAGCTTGTATAAACAGTGTTATGTTGATTTAGACACATTTTATTGGCTGAATCCAGTTATTGTTAAACTGTTGATCTGATGTTTCTCTTGTAAATATTGTATATAGACTATTGTTTTAGGGAGTGGGTGCCATTTATATATTTTTAATACTATGGTTTTCTCCTGTTGAAAGTAGAAGGGAGTCAGGCAAGTATTTGTTGTTTATTTTCTTTTCTTTCCTTAAGTGTAGTGATTGGGTCCCTATAGTTAGAGATATTTTGCTTGTTTTTTTTTCTTTCTTCTTTCCCCACTCCTGAAGTTATTTTACACTTCCTACACTTGTGTTTCTCCAAACCTTGTTGTACCATATTTCTTTTGTTTTTGGTATGTAACTTTTGGAGCCAAACTTTTGTTTTTATGTTAATACTTTAGTTATGGTTAACTTTAATGTTGCTTCCCCAATACACTGGGTGGAACGTAACAATATAGTATATATTTATTTACATAAGTATGCAGATAAAGTAGGATTTACTATATATCCAACTTTTAATTTATGGCTGGGTGATCATATAGTTTACATATTTTGACAATATAACAGTCAAGAAGTTGAGTTTTGCTGTATAGTACTGCTAAACGTGAGTGTACTATGTATCTGGGCAAGGCTGAATATACATATAGTATTTTTTATTAGAATTATTCATATGTTATCTGGTGATATTTAGAATTATTAAACCTGTTTTGTTCAATTTAGAACAATTCTGTTTTCTACATTTTTATTAGAGTATGACAAATTGATTTGCACCAAAATACTGTAGAATTATATTGCACAATACAATCCTTAATTTAAAGAAAAAACACTTATTGTTACAGTTCTAACTAGGCACAATTACATTGTTAGTTGCGTGTGTGTGTGTCCTGGTAAACCCTACATTATGGTTAAAAAAATGTCCCCACAAAACTCTATCGGCACTCAAAGCGCTTTACATAGAAGGGGGAATCTCCTCAACCAACACCAATGTGCAGCATCCACCTGGATGTTGCGACGGCAGCCATATTGCGCCAGAACGCCCACCACACACCAGCTTACTGGTGGAGAGGAGACAGTGATGAAGCCAGTCAGTATATGGGGATGATTAGCAGGCCATGATGGAGAGAGGCCAAGGGGCAAATTTAGCCAGGATGCCAGGGTTAAACCCCTACTCTTGTTCGAAGGACATCCTGGGATTTAATGACCACAGAGAGTCAGGACCTGATGCGCCCTTGGGTTAGGTTTAGCTAGCAGCTCAGATATCTCCTAGGTCTGAAGCCAAGGGTTACAGAAGAGGTTTAGATCACATAGAGATTAAGGAAATAAAATAATAAGGATGTCTTACTTCTTCTGGTGGATTCCTGACCTTCTGCAAGTACCTCTTTACCACTTCCTCTGGTGTTTTATCTGAAAAACAAATCACATATGTTAAAATATTCAGTATGAGATTTCAGATATTCATTTGCTGTGTGTATAAATCTGCTGAGTGACAATTGATGGAAACAGCTGGTAGTGATTGGTGGCCATTGCATTTCAGCAGTTGCCTCAAGTCTAAATCTGTCATACCAAGCAAGACACCTTTTGCCACCAGAACAGCCTAAATGTTTTGTGGTAAGGATTTAGAAAGGTGCAGGAAAACTTCCTTAGGGATTTTGGTCCTTGCTTCCTCAATAGCAAATTTCAGAAACAAATGTATGCAGCACTGCAGTGCAATGTATTTATCTGTGAATATGTCAGTAAGTACATGGATTCTCACCTTTGCGGGCTTGTTTCTTGGTGGTCTTGCGGCAACAGTTCCCGATGCCAGGAATTGGTCTGATGTCACTCTTGCTGACAGGTGGAGGATGCAGAACCAGTTTTGGTGGACGGGTCAAACATACAGGTAATCCTGCTGCACTCATCAGAATACCAGTAATACCTGAAATGCATCATAAATACACATGTGTAATGTATTGTCAGTTTATAATTTTTATTTTAAACAATTACTAATAGTGTCTTCAGAATGTGTCTTGTTCTCCTACCAGCTAATGCCGGATGGACAGGGCTGGAGCCATTAAGATTTTTCACTGGTACTGTCGGTACCCTAGGAGAAAAAAAAAGCTCTATAAAGGCCAGTGGACACACTGACTGCTGCCTTACAGAATGTTCTCCTGTCAAACCAACAGATTAAGTAGTTTACCAGACTAATTATTTAAAATCACTCGAATGAGATCAGAGCATTAGCCAACAACAACGTTCCAACAATCCAATCAACTAACAATGGACAAAATCAATAAATGTTTCCATTTCATGCTGACTTTAAGAGACACCAATTTGTTTCATAAAAGCAATTGACATGCTGAAACTACAAACTTCAAAACTGCAGTATTTTTCCCTCTTGAACTTGAAGATTTTATTCATTGTAGAGGTGTCGCATTATTGTGACGTTTCAGAAAATGTAATATTAATATCATGTTGATACTACACATTTGATAATATACAGCACCAGTAAAAAATTTTTTAAAAAAATAAAAAAATAAACAGTTTAAGATAAATCATCAAAATATCAATAAATCTTGCGATAATATTGTTATCATGAATTATTTTAGACACGATAATCGTGTAGTGACAATCTCATATAGTGACAGCTCTAATTCAGTGCTAACTTCCTCTGAAATTTCTTCTGTAAGATGATTATGAAATGTTGTGTAAAAATATGACATTCTACCAGTTTCTTCATTACCAAGTATTTTCTTGCAACCTATTCAATTTCAACGTGAAGTTCTTGTTTAACGACTAGCATGCACATTAACCATTGTTCTTCTTCCAACATCAACAGTTATATGATATCTAACTGGATGTACTTTTTGACACTTTCGGCTAAGTATCAAATTACTATTTTACTCTTATATAAGCATATTTTTGGTCAAATCAGTGTGAAAAATGGGAAACAAAATACCAAAAGGCCAAAAAAATTTTTAAATAGAAAGCAACTCTAATACACAGCCATTTTGCTTCCCTCTTCACATCCTCAATGGTCTTGTCTTGAGGTGTTTTCCCACACTCACTTTCTTATCTCCTTTTACTGGAAGGTATGTTGGCCTTTCTTTTTTTGGGGGGGGGGGGGGGGGGGGGGGGGGCTGAGTTGTGTCTGTACGTAAATTTATTCAAAATAAGAATGAATGTAGCAAAGGGTGTTTGTTCCAGTCACAGCTGTTGCTGGGTCTGTCTGTATGTATTGATCTTCCTAACTGATAATAAGTCTAAAGCTGCGTTCTCACTACCAGATCCCATTCGTTTTATTAGAGGGCTGGCGATTTCCGGCGACACGAGCGACAGTAACCCTTGGCGACAGGATGTAGGCATGTCCAGCGACACGACAAAGTTGAGATAGGTTTAACTTTATGCAAATGAAGAGCGACTTTCGGGAGCGACAACCAATAGGAGTGAAGTCAGAAGCAAGATGGAAAAGTCAGCAACTTTTCTATAATTTATGATATGTCTGTGGTGTTTTTTCCTTCCAAAATATTTGTATGTAGAGGCAAGAATACTGAATGGTTACAACATGGAGTAACATCTGTGAATTACATTCACAATTTTTCCTAGGCAGGCAACCAGTAATGGGAATACCCACTAGCGACCTCAATGTCAGCCATTGGTAACATGCAGTGACAAAGTCACCGGTACTGTGAACGTAGCATAACACTTTATTTTCCAGATGGTGATTAACCTCACAATATATTTACAAATGCACACACAGGCACGTCTCTAATGTTTGTAGTCAGAAAACATAAAACATTTTGAGATTAACAGTTAATGGTTCAGTATGAAGGAACTGGATTACACTTTTAAATAACAGTCATCTATTTAAAAGAAAAGCGGTAGAAAATCTGCATAACAAGAAAGATGTATATCCATTATAAAAATAACCAAATACTAAGAAATTTCTTGATTTTTAGGTTTTTTTAGCCAATTTTAATGCTTGTTTTGTCTTATTTTAAAGTCATATTGAGTCCCCCTTGGAAGTTTGTTGAGGCCCCCTGGTTGAAAACCACTCTTCTAGATTCTTCCTGTTAGTCTGTGCATAAAAATGCAAAATGTGTTTTAGAATTATATATGAATAGCTTAATTTCAAGTGTAACAGGTACATAGCTGACCTAAATAGCAATGCCCCCGTTTACGGTTACATATCCTCATTGTCATGCTCCCTTCCTTCCGAAACTCAAATAACAATATGTTCTGATGCCAGCAAAAGATACATCAGTTGACATAGACACAAAAAAGAGCTGCGGTGTGACATTAAGGGACAGGTGAATCTGTAATCAACAACACCACAATAATACTTAAAAAAAGAAAACACCACTACTGCCACGTTTTTTCTCTTGAATGGAAGTTCTGTTTAAGGTACACTTTATTTGAAACATTCACACGAAAGTGAAAACTGAACTAAATATGCTGAAGTGGTTAAGTGGTAAAAGAAGGACTTGTTGAGTGTTTGCTTAAAATGTTGACATGACAGGTTACTAATGCATTTTAGCCAATCATCAACACTGCAGCAGTAAATTTTATTTATATTCCCGTTTTGTTTTCCTTTGAAAAACAGAAGTGTCAGACATGGGAAGGAAGATGGCTGTATAGGGCCAATGGGGAAGCTTTTGACCATCACTGACCCTTGATCTTGCCTCTACAACAGACTTGTCTCTTTGTTTTCTCTCTCTCACACATGCTCAACAACTGCTGCTCTATGACTCCAGATGGCTTTACGTCTGAGGCAGAACATTCTAGGGCTGTGTATCACCAACAATGTCACAATACGATACGTATCACAATATGGATCAATTAGGAATTTAAATTATGTTGAGCTGAGTTTAGTAACAGTGTTATAACAGTTGTGATAACTGAAAAACAATTTAGTTTTTGTCATTAAAAAAAAAAAAAGAGTTAAATAAAAAAAATGCTTAGAATGGCTCTTCCTTCTGCTTTTAAAGTCTGCCTCATTAACTGAAATGACAATTATAGTGACACTAAAGCATGTCTACACTTCCCAATGACTAAACAAAACTTAAAACATTCCATAAAAGCAAAAACGGTTACAACTTAAATTTAACTTAGTTTTCTCAAACTCTTTTAAACATCTGGTATTTAACAATTTGGTCTTAAGTGTTGAAATGTGCACCAAACAAAGTCATTTCTTCTATGTTGAAATCATTTTAAATGATTACATTTTCAGATTTTTGCGCAGAAACAACAATTGACTGACATGCTCAGGGTTAGGAGAGTGACAGCAGAATATCTCGCTTAACTTCATCATACAACCGCGAATTGCCATTTCTGTTAAAACCGTTTATGCTTATAACCATAACCAACTGTGCTTAGAGGATACTTACCAAGACCGACATTTTTGACATAATTTTGCGTGTTTTAGTCTGTTAAAGCGATATAATCTCGCGAGCTGTATGTGTGAGCAGGGCCGGATTCAGCCAGCCCCACTAGGGGGTGCAGGTAGAATATCAGGGGGGGCAAGTCATTTAACGGAACATTTAAATTTGACAAATATAGTGATTTGATTTATATTGTGATATATAGGATATATCAATCGATATATAATCAATCCTTTTTTTTTTTTTTTTTTTTTTTTTTAAATGTCATTTCTTTAGCTCTGTACACAGCATGGCTTATATCAGTCATTATAGGATCAGTCATCTGCTTTTCCAAAGCAGTTTTCCAATTAGTAAATCCTTGTTTTGTGAAAACGAAATCCAGGGGCGGAGTGGGACCAAAAAATTTACCGGGAAATTTCGTAGACCACTGGCCCTCGTCGGCACAGAGTTCAGAGGCCCCTGGGCACAATGTCTTGTAGGTCCCCTCTTAGGCAGGCCAAATGTATATTTTGTCCAGGGACATTTTAATATGGCATTTACAGTTTTACTGATTTAAAAGTAACTTTGTTGTACTATGCTGGAGTAAAGTTCATAAATGGTCGTTCTTTCCCATAGGAATTTGTAAAACTATGTTGGGTGGACCTCTGTGCCTCTAGGGGGGTTCGGGGGCATGCTCCCCCGCAAGATTTTTTTTTTACATTTTAAGGTTAAATGCATCAATCTGGTGCTCTTTGAGAGATCAAAATTAAGAGCTTCAACCCATGAACTGCTCATTGAACAAAGAAAAAGCATTGATTTGTACCAGGACAATAAAGAGGGGATCTTTTTAGTTATGAGAGTCTCAGTCTGCATTACATTATCAATGATGTTTTAGGATGCCAAACAATTATTATAATAATGTAATAATGATTTATATAATTATTCCTATGACGTAAAATCCATTTAGCCTATAAATGTACTATATAAATGAAAATGAATATTTCAAAAGTATATTTTAGCCTACACATTACACTATAATATAGGACAATTAAAATATTTTTGTCCTAATTTCTTCACTGGCAAGAAATAAACCCTTGAGCTTTTATTTAGGAGAAAACACCAGATAACCATGCTGATCGCGTGAGAAAAGTAATCACGCAGCACAGACAGGATGCCAATTCTTAAAGGAGAACTCCGGTCAATTTTAACATTGAGCTAATTTTTTTGTACATTTGGAGTGCTGTCAGTACAGACAAAAACGACAAAAATCGGTGTTGCCTACACCGTGTTATCCTCTTTTTAAAATTCGCTCCGGGCTCGCGTTTCCACTGCCGGGCCAGTAGCCACGCAGCGCTGCCCTAAACCCCGCCCCTAACACGCCTTTCTGGATCAAACGTCATACATACAACCCAACCCATTTCAGCGGATATTATGAATTTATTTATTTTTTAAGTTAGGAAGATAGCATGTATATTAACTCACCGGCCGTGGCTGCAATGGTGTCCCGATTGTCTCGCGAGTTGTCACTAACAGAGGGACGGTGACCCAGCACACGTCCATCAAGTCGAACCATGGAAAGTTCCTTTTCTGAGCTCCGCTTTGTCCGTTGTGCGTTTTAATCGCCTTGAACATACTGCGCCCGCAACTTTTAGATTTTTTTCCAGAACTTGAAGCGTTAATCGCTGCATGCTTAGCTTAGAAAGTTCAGCATCGATGTATTTTATAACGTCCTTGTTTCTTCACACGCCGTCAAATTGACGTTGCACCCTTTCTTCTGCCCGCGATTATTTTGCGCAATATAAAAAAGTGAAATGTGCATCTTGCTTCAGATAACGTTCCATAACACCGATAAACTCCACCTTTTACCTTGAGCACGCCTCTAGCCCGAGCTGGCCCGCCTGGCCGTTGGCCCCGAGTAAGCCCCGATCAAGCCCCGGAAGTGACAGTGGAAACGCGACTGGCCCTGGCACGCACTAGCACGGCTCGGCCCTGGCCCGGCAGTGGAAACCCGAATTGATCGCGCGTGCGAACTCGACAATCGAGCCCCTCAACGGCGTTCGAGTTATCAAAATGGCCGCCAGGTGAATAAGTCGACAGGGTGCGAATTTTAAAAAGAGGATAACACGGTGTAGGCAACACCGATTTTTGTCGTTTTTGTCTGTACTGACAGCACTCCAAATATACAAAAAAATTAGCTCAATGTTAAAATTGACCGGAGTTCTCCTTTAAAGTCTTGTGCTGTTTTATAAAGACACAAAGCCATATCATGGTTTAAATTTTAGTTCGTTGGCAAAATATAACGCTAGAGACCTTAATGTTAGGTTATGCATTTTACATCTTTACATATGTGTTGGGAAAGTTGGGAAGAGTTCGGCAAAAGGCGGATTCGAACTCGGGTCGAGCGCATCAAAAGCTGCTTTCAAGCACTTCACGCCCTACTCGTCACTCGGTGCAAATTACAAGAGAAAGCGATAGAGAGATATGGAGGGAATGAGAACACGCTTACAGAAAGACTAACCAAATAATTTCAGTGACTGACTGACGGCGCAGGAAACTCAAAACAGGGGCTGAACTCAGCTGACGACTATGTGTCTGCGTGCTCCGCTCTGCAGTGACTGACTGAGACGTGAAGCTCAGCAGGTTCACCACAAGCCGGTAAAGCGGCCACGCCCTCCCTATGCATCTACCAATCAGTAGCTACTTTGAATGAGGGATAGAGAGCAGAGAGCGCTCACTGACCATTTTTCTTGAAATATTTTTTAAATTTGTGATCTTTGCATGCCATCACGTTTGGGGGGGCAGTCACGGCATTTGGGGGGGCATTGCCCCTCCTTGCCCATGCCTATATCCGGCCCCGTGTGTGAGGCGGCTTTACCCTAGAGTCTAGTCTATATGCACGCAGAGAAAACCAACTCTCAAGAGAGCGCGCAAGTAGCTACTGAATAGTTTAAAATCGTTTGAATGTTTAAACTGGTAAGACTTAAAGACGCGCAAATGGTAAACTTTAGTCACGATGCGATGCTGGCCCGATTAAGCAAGTGAATATTCCGTCATGTCCCGACTCCTAAACGCGAGCGTGTAGTTTCACCGGCTGACGCTTGCCTTGAGCAGCCGTTTTGAGAGACGAGAGAGAAGACGCAGCTCCATTGAACTCACGCTGTTTGTGAAATTGCGTCTCGCAGAACGTTTAAAAACTACTGATTTGATTTTTATAATCTGTGTGGATTCATTTACTAATACAACCTAAATGCTAAAGTGAATCAATGTCTGCGGGTATTTCCCGCATTTTAAGTGGGATTGCTGTGGGAATGATTAAAATTATGCGCAATACCCGCGCCGAAATTCGAGCCCTGAATTGGCTACATTCAAAAGCACAACGGTATCGATACGCTCATCGCCAGAAGTTCATGACGATGTATCGTTGTATCGATATTCTGAGCACAGCCCTAGAACGTTCCATTAGAAAGAGCACCAGACTCACAATGTTCTCCTGCATTAGCACACATGTAAGTCACAACATCTGTGTAGGATGATAGTTTCTTTTGTAATTGCTTTACAATCTCGCCTAGGTACAATTTGAATTAAAAATAAGATCCAAAAGAATAAAAATACTCCAATTCTACCTCTGGCTGCATCTACACATAGTTTATTCTCAAAGGCGTCCAGCACTTCAATCCACCCTAGCTACACTCCAAACCTTCATTACCAAAAGTCACATCTAATGCTTCAGGAAACACTGGGACACCATTGTTACTATATTCAATGTCAAAACCTTTTGCTTGTTACTCCAACTCCTTCCTAACATAGACATGCACACACACTCTACTATGTCAAAAGCTTTAGTGAGACAGCATTGTGTTGCTAATGCAGACCAGCCCATGTCATGTCAACAAAGGTTGCTGCAGAAACCCAGCGTGAACACGAAATCACCACTGAGAGCTACGGAAAAAGCCACAGAAACAGCTATAGATAAAGGGGGTGGGGATGGAACGAATAAGACCATTCTGTCCCCAGATGGTCATCAAACAGAGCAGACACGGATGATTTAGCAGTGCGAGAAACGTGAGAAACACACTCCTACACAGAGGAGGGGGAAAAACATGAACACACTCATACATGAGTGAGGCTGACACCCAAATGATATAGGCCTAATGCACTGGTGATTTTAGTCGATTAAGTCTATTTCCTAAAGTCCACAAAGTTTTCCTAACTAGGGTTGGGTACCAAAACCCGGTACCGATATGGAACTGGTCCCTAAGTAACCGGACCGAATCAAAACGCAGATTTCGATGCCTAGTTCACACTACACAACTTTAAACGTAGGAAAATCGCTGTGCTGTTTAGACTACATGACTTGCTCTGGAGTCTTGAAGTCGTTGTGGTGTTCACACTACATGACACTACGTAAATGATCTGCAACAGGGGGTTACACACTACACGAGCTGACAACAACTGTCACCCAACGACTTTGTCACGAAAACACACGTGAGAAGTGGAATGGGAAATGACGCGAAATATGAGTTGTCTATTTGAAAATGGACGCCAGGACAAAATTGGCGGTGCAAAAAATAAAATAAAAAATTGTTTGCGCAATGATCTGTTTAGAACCCCCCCCCCCCCCCCCCCCCCCCCCCCCCCCCCCCCCCCCCCCCCCCCAAAAAAAAAAAAAAAAGAATATGGGATAAATGGATAAGCACACGCGGGCAGCAGGGATTGTCTGTGCTACAGAGAGAGTTGGAGGTGAGTAAAACATGTTTATAATGAAAAAGCAGCTGCCTGCTCGTGTTGTGGTTTGGCAACGATGGTTACAAATAGAGAGCCTAAGTCCCTCCCCTTCCGGTCGACCACCATGGGACCTTATTTTGGAAAAATATTGTATGGTAGTCAATGGTGAGAGACAAAAAATATTTTGATCTCGTTTGAATTGTGCCCTGAATTACACATATGATATTTGTCAATTTAAAAGATACATTTTAAAGTCAAGAAAGTCACAGTTTGATGTAAAACTGTTGCGGTATAAGACTGTGAAAATACGTAATTACAAAGACTATAAACCCAAAAGGCGCACATGTGACGTTTACCTTTTCTCTCAATGAATGAAGCTAACTTTACTGAAGCTAACGTCTGTCATTTTTTCTATAGTCTTACGTTATAATCGTAACGTTACGCCGTCATGCCCGAGTGTTTTGTACCAGACTGCACATATACGAGCAACGGATCTTGCTCGATGTTTCGCTTCTCGGGAGATGTAGTTCATTGAGCGATTTTTACATAAAACTAAATGTTACTCTTCTGTTTCATGACAAACTGCAACTTTCTTGACTTTCATAATTATCTTTTAAATTGACAAATGTCATTTTTCCGCAATAAGGTCCCATGAGCCGGAAGCGGAGGGGAGGGACTTAGGCTCTCTATACAAAAGGCTTGTGTAATAATCATAGACACTAAAAAAATATGCGTGTCCGTGACGTCACCAGTAGGTCTCTGAAGAGCGTTTTTGAAGCCTAAAGTGGGCGGGGCCGGCCGTCGCCATCTTGGCAGCGCGTCACCTCTCGTCACTCCCGGATAAAATAAAATGGGCAAAGAGGCGGGACGTGGGTGGAGTTGAGGTGCTAATTCTATATGCTACTGGCCTCGCCCTAAAGTGAGAGCTGACTGAAGAAGTAAAGCCAATAGTTAAAGTTCATGTTTTTGACCTTCGAAACACTATAATAGTTAAAAGACGTAACTAAAAGTGAGACTATGTGTATCGTGATGCATTATTATTCTGCTAGTTAAAAATGTATTATCATGCAGTAACTTACAATATTGCTCTGAGCTTGTGCATGTGACAGTGATTCATGTGCATATATGTCAGTCAGACTTAGCATGGCATCGCACGTCAAGTTCGTAAAGAGCTTTATTCAGTCCATTTTAAAATCTGATTTTGGCCGCCTCTCAATTTCTCAAATGGGCTAAACCAAAGATATTACCTCAGAAGTTCAAGTAAATGCACTAGAAATCCGCGCTCATTCAAGGGTGTGTGCATCTACTGCATGGACGGAGAGAAAGCACTGTCACTTGCAGGATTTCATCTGACGGTACTTTTATTTAACACTGAAAATTTAAATAAGCATATCTGTTCCGTGAGAGCAACGGTCCCGGATAAATCTAAACTCCAAAAAGCAACGAAATTGTCAGACATGCATTGATTAGTGCATGCGAGGAAAACAACTGGAAATACAGCGCAGGTTGTTCTCTCAATACTCGACAACGATGGAACCCAACGGCGTGGGCGAAGGTTTAACGCGTGTATTAAATTGTGTAAAATAATCCCGGAAAAAGCACAAACACGGCAGAGATGGCAAGTACAGCAGCTGCTGGAACAGACAGCAGACAAACGGCTAGCAGTGGCAGCAGCCGCAATCCACCTGTCACTCAAGTGGCCACGCCCTTAATTATGCAGAACTTTATAGGCTTGTTCGACTTCATGCAGCTCTGCGCAGACCGATCGGCGGCTGACTTGAAGCAGTGCATGCCGGTTAGAAATTTTGTCCGACTTGATACAGCGCCGACGCCACGTGACTGTGACGTATGCCATCAAAGTACCGCGAGAGCGATTCGAGAGTAGCCGGAGAACTCAGCCAGCGCAGCTTCTCAAGAGCGGCTGCACAAGCTCTGATGACGTCACAGCTGTTCCACGATTGGCCGGATTCACGTTTCGGCCAATCGTGCCTGCGTTTCGTGTTTATTCTCACACCTTTAGTTCCACTAAAACTCACAAATCAGTTTTTTATAACAGTAAACACTCTTTTCATGTAGTCTCTTTTCATGATGTTATATTGTGTTATGTTTATCAAAATAAAACTGATTAAAAAACGTCAACTCCACTTCATTGATAGTAGCTATAGGCTTATTTTGAACTTTATTCTAGTTCAAACAGATGCTGTATGAAGCAGTACATAAAGTATTGAATGAAAATGTGTCTGAAACATCTGTGTATTTGGCAAATATTGAATTTATTTAACTTCAGCTGTGGTAAAGTATACAAACACCATGTGAGCTGTCACTACGGGAACCAGAAAGTGTCCGACTTCACGTCTCCGTTTGCAGCTCCTCCCCGCCTGCGCGCGGCAACTCTCGCCGATCGGTTACATACAGCCGCAGCTGATGTCGAACACACCTTAAGGCTTATTTACTTCTTCCACGAGGGGTTTTGTGTCACGGCATTTAAGATGATGCGTTCAAAAATAACACTCACCTTGTGCAGGACATGCAATAAGTCAGGAGAGGTGTCGTATTTTACCAGAGAAGGCAACAAATGTGAAAAGGATTGCTGAAATTTAAAGCTGTTTTGTAGCATACCAAGAATACAGACTTTGCTGTTATTAGTACTGTAGTGTTAAATTATTGATGTTGGGTTAGGTGGCTTAGGTTTAATTGTGAATTTAGGATGTAAATTTGCTGTTTTGTATTTAGACTACTTATATTTATATACTTAAATCTAATATATTCAATTTTAAGAATTTTTTATTTTATTTTTTTCAATAATACAATTGTAATGCCATTCACCATCGTTTTGAAGCTCTTTTTTAAAAAGTATCGGTTCAGGCACGTTTAGGCACCGGTACCGTTTTAAAAGTATCGATTTGGCACCGGTATCGAAAGAGTAACCACAGGTTTTTCTTTGGCCGCTTTCTAGCTGTCAGTTCTGGTTGTCAGTGGAACACAATAACATCAATAAAGTGTTCAATTATGAACAGTTTATTTATTGTTTTAATAATAATATAATATAATATTGTTGCTTTTATATTTTGTCATATAATGCAGCAATACAGCAATACAATTAAGTGTAGCTTAAGTGTCCATATAATAAATCTAAATATAATATTATAAGACGTTATAATTTCATAAAAATACCCTATTGTGCAAAAATTTGGGGTCGGGAAGATGTGTTTTTGTTTTTGATAGAACTTTTTAAATGAATGCATTGGCACAGCCCCATTGACTCCCTGTGCCAATGCATTAAAGAAGTAAACAGTTGGATGTGCCAAAACTTTCTTCAGTTAAACGAAGACAAAACTGAAGTCGTTGCGTTTGGAAACAAAGATGAAGTTCTCAAGGTGAACGCATACCTTGACGCTAGGGGTCTAACAACTAAAAATCAAGTCAGGAATCTTGGTGTGAGTCTAGAATCTAGAGTCAGACCTTAGTTTCAGTAATCATGTCAAAGCAATAACTAAATCAGCATACTATCATCTGAAAAATATTTCAAGAATTAGATGCTTTGTTTCCAATCAAGACTTAGAGAAACTTGTTCATGCTTTTATCACCAGCAGGGAGGATTATTGTAATGGACTCCTCACTGGCCTTCCTAAAAAGACCAGTCCTCACACCAGTCCTCAGGTCTTTACACTGGCTCCCAGTTACATTTAGGATTGATTTTAAAGTATTAGTACTGGTATATAAATCATTCAATGGGTTAGGACCTCAATATATTGCAGATATGCTCACTTAATATAAACCTAACAGATCACTCATATCATTAGGATCACATCAGCTAGAATTACCAAGGATTCACTCTAAGCATGGAGAGTCTGCTTTTAGCTATTATGCCAGCCGCTGCTGGAACCAGCTTCCAGAGGAGATCAGATGTGCTCCTACAGTAGTTACATTCAAAACCAGACTCAAAACACATCTGTTTAGCAACGCATTTACTGAATGAGCACTGTGCCACTGTTCGTCCGACTGTTTTTACTGTACTGCTTTAATTCTTTTTTATATATATTTTTTATAATCTCTGGAAGATATTTTGAAGGAGAGCAGGAGAGTCTTCACTCCGATGAGGCGAGTGAAGGAGTAAGTTAATTATACTGCTTTGAGTATAAGAAGTCGCTGAGAGCGTCGTTAAAGGGTTAGTTCACCCCAAAATGAAAATTAAGTCATTAATTACTCACCCCCATGCTGTACCAACCCCGTAAGACCTTCGTTCGTCTTCGGAACACAAATGAAGATATTTTTGATTAAATGTGACAGCTGGATCACTCCTCCATAGGCTCCCTAAGGGAATGAATCCTGACGGCCCAGAAAGTCATTAAAGAAAATGTTTAAATATTCCATGTCACAACAGTGGCTCAACGATAAGTTTATCAAGCGACGAGAATACTTTTTGTGCGAAAAAAGAAACAAAAATAACGACTTTATTCGACTATTCCTTTTCTTCCTTGTAGGCCTGAAACGAGACTTCAAGAGATTTCCACGACGCGCACGCGCGAGAACTTAACTGAAGTAGTTGAAGGAGATCGCAATTCTCGCGCATGCGTCGTGGAAATCTCTTGAAGTCTCGTTTCAGGCCTACAAGGAAGAAAAGGAATAGTCGAATAAAGTCGTTATTTTTGTTTCTTTTTTCGCACAAAAAGTATTCTCGTCGCTTGATAAACTTATCGTTGAGCCACTGTTGTGACATGGAATATTTAAACATTTTCTTCATTGACTTTCTGGGCCGTCAGGATTCATTCCCTTAGGGAGCCTATGTAGGAGTGATCAACCTCTCAGATTTAATCATAAATATCTTCATTTGTGTTCCGAAGACGAACGAAGGTCTTACGGGGTTGGTACAGCATGGGGGTGAGTAATTAATGACTTAATTTTCATTTTTGGGTGAACTAACCCTTTAAGGGTAACGGCAGCAGACAGCGCACGCGAAGCGTGCTCTGTGGGGTCCCCGCTGGGCATTACTGGTGTAGCACCACCCCAGCAGAGTACGTCCCTGGGCTAGAGGTCCAGTGGCACCGTAAACCAGCTCAATCTCTTCCATCTCAGATAGGGGATCCCCGAATTTAGTGAATCAGGCAGTTAGGGATACTAACAAAAAATAGGGTTGTTTGCCAGGGATGCATCAGGTGGACCAGTATTACTTTATTTTATTTTTTATTCTACTGTTTTAATTATTTATATTTGTTTTGATTATTTTAATTTCTTCTATGTAAAGCACTTTGGATTACCATTGTGTATGAAATGTGCAATAAAAATAAACTTGCCTTGCCTTGCCTGAATTAATTAAAAATAACTGTTTGCATACATTTAAAATGTATTTTATTCCTGTGATGCAAAGCTGAATTTTCAGTATCATTACTCCAGTCTTCAGTGTCACATGATCCTTCAGAAATCATTATAATATCCTTAATAATATGTAACATTTCTTACATATGAAACAGTTGTGCTGCTTAACATTTTTGTGGAAACCATCAATTTAAAATGTATCCTTGCTTAAGTTTTAATTTCTTCCAAAAAATCTTACTGATGGTACTGAATGGTATTGCATATGAAACTGATAAAACAGGTAAAATGCCTTTTCTTACCCAGAGGCAATAAGCGCTCGTGACTGTGCCATGGCAATTCTCTGCAAAGCAGGCCGACTAAGCCCTGCCAGACTGGCACGAGGTGGTAGAGGGGCAGCACAGGCAACGGAGCGCTGAGAGGCCAACGTTGTTGAAGATGACGTAAAAACTGTGGATGGTGTGGGACTTGTTGACGTGTTAACAAGTATGGCAGTTGGCACAAACGTTGCTGAAGATGATAAACTTGGGGCGGATGGAGGCAGCTGATTCTGTGATGGCAGAGTTGGGGGCAAAGATGAAGGCGTTGGGCGGCTAGAGGAGATTGAGAGATTGGCAGTGGCTGATGTGAGATTGGACAACGACTGATCAAAAACAGCAGAATTCTTGGCTTCTTCCGAGGGCATGGATTTTAAAGATGTTCCATGTGGTAGTGTATGAGAATATGAGTTTAAAACAGAGGAGGATGGAAGTGTCCCAAAGCTGGATTTTGGACTGTTTGGTTTTGTTGCACGTCCTAGTGTCTGTGATGCAGTGCCATTTGCCTTTACACTCAATACCAGCATGCACTGCTGGCAGGCACAGGACTGTCCGAGAGGAGCAAGAGATGATACCGAAAGCGTCCCGCTTGGGTAAACGGCACTTCCTTTTCTACTCAGGGTAGAACCGGAAACGCCTACCCCAAGAAGAGCCCCGGTTGACCCTCCACCTGATGTAACCTTTCTAGCCATGCCTCCAGTCCCCGAGCAAGTACCCCAAGCCAGTGAATTTTTAGGCAGTGGCCCAGTAACTAATGGGTAAACCATGTCTGAGCGTCTCTGGATGCGCCTCTGCCGCTGCGTTTGCCTGTTTATCTGGGTCATGGTCTGGAAGTCAACAAAGTAGCAAAAGCCCAACGATGTCAGGTCCAGCCAGGGTTGCTGTCGATCCCGTGCCGCTTGCAAGGCAATGCTCACCTCCATGTCAAAGGCTGTCCAGGAACCTGCATCATTTTCCCACTCCCATATCCAACCTTGGGCTGGCGCTGAGGTGGGGTCATAGAAACTCCGTCGCACTGGTCTTAACGTACCTGAGGAGGTAAACAAAAGGGTTATAGATCAAATATGCGACTTTCGGTTAGATGTCCAATGTAAGCAATTCAATCCTCCATTATACCGTCTGAATGCCTATTGTTGTGCTTTGCGCATCCTTTGAATTTAAACCCATTCATCGGAGCAGAAATAAGGTAACATTCTCTCCAGTAAGACTGATCAGATCAGGATCTTGAGTGTTTAGAGTAATAATTCTTCAATCAAATTTAAAGCAGTAACTGAGACAACACATGCAATATCCATTTAGCTAATGCACAAAATGCATTTAGAAATTCATGACGTAGTGCTGGGACACACAAACAGAGAGCAAAAACCCATGTGAATAAATAGATTTGAGCATAAAGCAAAAGCCACTGAGCACAAAAGATCCACTGAGGCATAAACTTTAGCACAAGAGGAGAACTGGGAATTCGCAGAGTTCTAGAAGCCATAAAACTTGTGAAAGGACATATTCTCTTTTTAACACCCATTTACACCTATTATACCTTCAAATGGTACAAAACACTTGATGTGTTGCATGATTCTATAGACATTATGGAACTTAATAAAGCATGTTCCAGAAATGAGGTGGAGTAAAGCAAGACATCAGTATGCTTTGATCATACTTTATTGCATTTGAACTCACTTTACCAGCTCTGTGCCTCAGTCATGCCCTCTCAGCTCTATTGTTCATGAATGAAACTGTCTTTTGTTCTCTTTTGTTAACAGATGAATAGATAACTATTTGCCAATACTTTTTTTCTTTTGCTGCTTGTGAGAAGTAATTTCACTGAATTATACAGTCAAGGTAATGATAAATGATGTGTGGTATGCGACTACCATATAACTGCATGCGAGTACCATATGTGTCTGAAGGCAGGTACACTGATATTATGTATCTCAGGGGCTGCTTTTAGAAAGTGTGATGTGTTCAGGGGCCAGTGATCATAATAATATGATAAGAAATTAAAATATATATAAAACATTTTTTTTAAATGTAATGTATTCCTGTAAATGGCAAAGCTGATTTTTTATCAGCCATTACTCCAGTCTTCAGTGTCACATGATCCTTCAGTGTTCTCTTAGTGTTTATGTTTTGACGTGCAGACGTCTGACCTTGATGGACTGAATTTTTTTTTTTGTCAAAGAAGGCAGAGCCCCAGAGCATGCCTACTTATTGCGTAATCGCCACAGACAAATGGTAGTTTGAAAGTGTTTACCATTTGGAGCAAATTTTTAGGGAACGTTTGAAAAGGCTGGGATCAGATCAGGATCTTGAGTTTTTTATTCCTGTGATTTTCAGCATCATTACTTCAGTCTTCAGTGTCACATGATTGAGAATCAATGCATCATGCTGATTTGCTGCCCCTTTGATCAATTTAATACATCCTTGCTGAATAAAATATGAATTTCTTAAAAAAAAAAAAACATCTTTGACCCCAAACATTTGAAGGGTTGTGTATTTGCACGTGCCTATTTTTTGCATTACACTTTTGAAAAAAAAAAATAATAATAATAATAACATTAATTACTTGGGATTAATTGAGATTCATTTTTTGACTAAATCTGATTATTCTACCTATTGATCTAATCTAAGTTTTTCAACCCCGCCTACACTGCAAGCAACATGGTGTGACACTCCCATAAGTCTCCCAACAAGGCTGTCCGCACTTCATTATAAACTTCCATTGGACAATTGTCATATTCTTCTACACAGACAAATGCTAGATTTTTTTGGCCACACTTGGAAAGAAATTAAATATTTTGTTTTTAAATAAAATAAAATACATTTTTTAAAGTTCAACCTGTTCTTTAGTAGTCTATTACGAAAGAAAACCTCATTATATACGTCATTAAGTCAATGATTCCACCAGGATCTGTCAGTATTGTTAGTGATCGAAGTCTCTGTCGTGATGCACCAAAATTGTTATTTGATACTACAGTTTCAGTTCAATATAGTCGGTCCAGATAAAACTAGCTAATACTGTGCCTCCTCTCAACATTATGGCCAAAGCAACAGATGGCCATGTCCACTTTCACATGCCAATCAATCATACAGCCTGCACTTAAGTTTGCAAGCTTGTGCTAGTATGTGAGTTGGAGTAAAAGGCTGTGCTTCAGCAGATCATAAACTGTGACATTGGGTTAAGGATCCCAGGACCTTTGCAGCAGCACAAAGCCCTATACAGCAGGTGTACAGAGACCGTCCATCTGTTCCATTGTTCCATCTTACATCATTGCACCAATTTTCAGTTCCCTTCCCTCTTTCAAACTAACAACTTTATTCCGCTTTATTTTCTAAAAATTTTTTTTTTTATAAAATACAATAAATGCAATGAATTATAAATGCAAAAATGATTCCATTAAAACATCTGACACGTGCAGTGTTTCCCCTACCATTGTTTTTTTTAGTACAAAACGATTGTTCTATTTTAATATACAGTACTCTAAAATGTAATGTATTCCTGTAATGGCAAAGCTGAATTTTCAGCATCATTACTCCAGTCTTCAGTTTACATGATCACACGATCCTTCAGAAATCATTCTAATATGCTGATTTGGTGTTTTAGAAACATTTAATTTTATAATCAATGTTGAAAACTGTTTTTGTTGCTCAATGTTTTTGTGGAAACCATGATACACTAACACTACCATTCAAAGGTTTGGGGTAGGTGAGATAAAAAAAAATGAATTATTCATAAGGACACCTTAAAATGCAGTAACATGTATAATGTTACAAAATTATTATTATTATTTTTTAAATAAATGCTATAACTTTCTATTCATCAAAGCATCAGCAACAAAAATGTTTTCAACATTTCACAAATGTTTTCAAGATAATAGAAAAAAAATTCTTGAGCAGCAAATCATCATATTAGAATGATTTCTGAAGGATCATGTGACACTGAAGACGGGAGTAATGATGCTGAAAATTCAGCTTTGTATCACAGGAATAAATAACATTTTAAAATATATTAAAATAGAAAACAGCCATTTTAAATTGTAATAATTTTACACAATATTGTTGTTTTTACAGTGTTTTTGATCAAATAAATGCAGCCTTGGTGAGCATAAGAGACTTTTTTCAAAAACATATAAAAATCTTTATTATTCCAAACTTTTGACTGCACTGTAGGTGTGTGTTTATGGGAAGGAGGGAGTGATACCAACAGAAATGATTCACAAAATGGTCAGCTTGAAAGAAATTATAACATGCCCTCAACTCTTTAGCCTAACCATGTGAGAGTCATTGGATGAAAAGATTGGAAGAAAAACACAATCCTGCCCTATGCGTGTGTGTGTGTGTGTGTGTTATACTAATCTCCAGTCTGCAATGGAAAACAGAGTAACTGACAGCACCCCTGGGCCCAGAGTTGATGAAACTATAGCCTGTTGCACAATAACAACCGCTCCCCATCTCTCCGCAATCTATCTTTATAGTTTCGTTCTTTCACTTGGAAGTGGGCTCATTTCCCTAGGTAATGCTTTATGGAACTTCACTCCACAATGTGTGGAGAGCAAGTTAGTTTGCAGGTTTTTTAGGGCAAGTCTTGACAGAGCGATGAGGGTTGCGAATGTCACTAACCTCGTGTCATGGATGTTTAGTTGCAAAACATTACCTGAGAAAAAAAATGAGTTTCAAAATGATTTGGTTGTAGTAACAAGATCATTTTGGGGAGCTGCCTGGGTGTGTATCTCTAAACCATTATTCACAGTAGGCTGGTGCAGTTATGTGTTGTTGTTTTTTCTCTTATGCACTAGATTAACACAAATGCACTTTGTCCATGGGGATAAATAGGCAGTTTTGCTGCAAGAATTTGCAATCACTTTGAGTAACTTTAATCTGTGTCCTCTTACATACCAAGGCCTCAGTTTGACTAAAATTGTGTGATTTTGCAAGGTCCGACTAACAGACCTTGATAATGTGCTTGTGGAAATTTTACAAGATAATGTGCTTGTGGAAATTTTACAAGAAAACAAGGGTAGTGAAACCAAAGAGTTTCGATATTTTTCCTATTTAAAACTTGACTCTTCTGTAGTTACATCGTGCACTAAGACCGATGAAACTTTACTGCCGTACCATGAGTGCAGCAGGCGCAGGCACTTAGTCCCGGTCACGTTGGAAGTTACCGAGCTGGGGACTATTTTCAGGCGCTGCGTCATATCATTACGCCTGCTGCACTCATGGTACGACAGTAAAGTTTCTTGATTATTAAGCAGGAATGAGAGTATAGTTCCTAGCCATATCAGCCTAGAAAATCGCAACTTTACATTTTCCGTCGGTCTTAGTGCACGATGTAACTACAGAAGAGTCAAGTTTTAAATAGGAAAAATATCGCAACTCTTTGGTCATTATTTTTTTTGAGAAATGCTAATGGTCTTGTCCACTTCAATGATGTATGCTAAGCTATGCTAAAAGTGGTACCGCCAGAACCGGAGATCGGCTGAATGGATTCAAAAACAGTAAAACTCAACAGTTTAACTCTGGGGGAGTTGTAAAATGAGCCTATTTCCAAAAAAAGTGGAGTATCCCTTTAACTGTGTCAAGACGTTTTAACAATTATCCCATAAAACTAACACTTATCTGGTACTAGTATTTTTTTTTTTTAATTGCTAGCAAGTAACCCAATCATAGCTAGTATCTTCTTTAGTTTCACCAAGAGATACTAGCACTCATTCCTTTGCTACTACTCATAATCACAATAGTGGCAACTAACTAACCCATTGTTAGTTATAACAGTTCTAAATGTACATGGGGATTTGTGGTTCAGTTTTTGACTATTATGTAGTCTAATTGTAACTGGATTATATTTCAGTTTTGTCCATTAGGTACTAGCACTTATGGTTTGGTTACTAGTAGTTTCAAGTTACAAGTAGTATCTATTCCAGTTTTACAAGTACCAGTTTATGAGATGCTAGTATCCATTCCCAAATGGTACTAGTAACATTTCCGATAACACTTTACAATAAGGTTCCATTAGTTAACTACATTAGTTTACATGAACAAATAATGAACTGCTCTTCTACGGCATTTATTAATCATTGTTCATGTTCATTTCAATATTTACTAATAAATTATTGATATCAAAAGTTGTATTTGTTAACCTTAGTTAATGCACTGTGAAGTAACATCAACAAACAATGAACAGCAGCTGTATTTTTTATTAACAAACATTAACAAAGACTAACAAATACAGTAACAGATGTATTGCTCATGGTTAGTTCATGTTAGTCAATACATTAACTGATGTTAACAAATGAAACCTTATTGTAAAGTGTTAGTTCAATTCAACAATATAGTTCTAAAAATCTTGCTGATTATGTTAAATGTATTGATAAATATTACTAATAAAAATAGTATTTTAGTTGCCAATGCTGGGATCGTGACTAGCAGCAAAATAATAAGTACTTGTATACAATGAATGCTTGATGAAGGCATTTCAATCCAATATACTAGTCACTATTAGACTACTTGTAAGTATAATAGATAATTCCATAAAATAGTAACATGAAATAGAAACGAGCTCGTTGTAAAAAATGAATGTTATAATGGCTTGCCACAGGTATAATGATGTGCTGCTGGTTTTCATCTTACCGGTGTCCTGTCTGAACTGATGCATGGAGTGTAGATCGATGATGTAGGGCGACAGGCGGCTGTCGGCTCGGCCTAGAACGACGCTTCCGCCGCGGGGATCGCTTCTTATCACCTCCTCTATGTGGTGAGACACGGTCGGGCTGTACGGCCGCCAGCGCCCGTGCTCGCTGAGCCATTCCCAGACGACCACGGCGGAGGCTTGTAACATCGTATCCCTTCAAGTAGAACAAAAAAAACGAAGTACGCATTACTTGATTTCAACAACCAGTTTTGTAAACGCAGTAGGACAGATTTGCTAATGCTAATGTAAAGCACGGCAAAGTTGCCTGGTCTGTATAACGTCGATAGACACACGAGGATTTGTTTTGAGCTTGAATATTCTGGTTCTCGGTATATATAACTTAAGCATAAGCTCTCAGGTGCTCACATTTATGTAGAAAACGCTTATCGCAGCATCAGGAAATAAATATCCTTATCACTTCTTCCATGGTTGGTCGCAAGCGATCTCAACAACTCCTCACGAGTGTCAACAAATAGTCAACGGACCAATATTCTTCTTTCTTCTTCTACACATACGGCGTTGACCGTCGCTCAGTTTTCGCTTCTTCTTCTTACTAAGTTAGTTTCTTGCGGCACGAGGTGTAATTTATCGCAGATCATGTAGACTTTAAGTAAATGATCTCTGGTGAAAAGCTCGTGGTTTTGTGTTCCGCGCACTGGGTTGATAAAGTGACACCCAACACCTAGCCATCATCACAGTTTAGTAATGCTGTGAGTAATGCTGCGTGAATTGGTGCTGGAAAGTCCGACTCATATCCAAGAATCGGTTCTTTCGAACAGCTCGTTTTATTCAACCGCTTAAAAATGAGTGTCATCCCAACGTGATACATGCTCTAAAAGTTAGAGAAGGGCTGAATTTCGAATAGAATAATAGGCTGCCATATTGCTCTTAATCATATTCCATATCTTTGTATAGTATGATAGTGTAATATTAATTATACCGCCCAAAATCAGAAAACAGTCACGGTTCAGTTGAGCTCTCGGAGTCCGAGTGTTGAACCGTGACTGTTTTCGAGACTCGGACCGATTCAGTTCGTTTCGTGAAAGAAATCTGTCAGACTTGTTTTGTGAAGTGGTTCAATTTATTCATTAAAATTATATGACTCAAAGGAACGATTCATTCACAATTTGATTAGACATCAAACTTTAACGCACCACAGAGGACGAAACCTGTTTGGTTGGTCATGTATTTTCATGTACTTTGCAGGCGGCTAAGCAAGCAGCGGTTTTGTGTTGCAACGGAACGAAACAAGCAACAATCCAACTGCATTAAAAAGAGAAATGACCTAATTTAGCCTGTTTGCCTAAATAAACAGTCAACGTTAATCTGCTGAAACTGTGTTTTACTTCTAAACATGATACAAATATTAAAACATTTTTTATACGTAACTGGCATGTTAAATCTATGGAAGCTGTATCACTGAATAAAAATGTAAAATATATTTGTGTTTTTATCTCACAATTCTGACTTTTTTCCCTAATTGTTTATATCTCGGACTTTTTTTCCCTCCGAATTGCAAGATAAACGGATCTAAACATTTTTTTTCCCTCAGAATTGCATTATATAGACCTAATTTACAGTAGCGACACGTTTTCCCTCAGAATTGGACTTTATATCTCGCAGTTCTGATATAATAAACCGCAATTGCGAGATGTAAACTGTGAGATAAAAAGTCGCAATTATCTAATGTTTTTATTCCGTGCCAGCGAAGCTCTACTGCTGATTTTTGTATATTTCTATCTAGAATATTTTATTGCCCAATTGAGGTTTTAAATCCTGAAAATAAATACAACAATTGAATCAAGTCCCCATGCAAACAATATGTGCCATGGACCAGATTTGATAATATTACAATCTTTATTACAATATATATATATATATATATATATATATATATATATATATATATATATATATATATATATATATATATATATATATATATATTAAAATCTGTATTTGTTGAGGAAATACTTTGCATCTAACATTTGCTGTGAAAAAATATCAGGCAATGAAATGATGCTTTGTGACACTTTTGTTCAAGACCCGAAGTTACTTGTAGATTTACATAGTGCTATCTATCGTTCATAGCGGAGCACTACTTGTCATTTTGCGCAATAGTCATCAAAGAAAGGGTCCTGTTGGGCTCCTAAAATTATAAAATATAAATAAATAACACAATGCAGTGATGTAGTAGGCTATAGGCTACAGACCTTGTCTGAAGTAAATATTCCGGTTTCCTTAATACAAAAAAACAATAGCAAATGGATTGATAGGAATTCGGGGTGTAATGTTCACGAAAGCTTGCTTGTTTTATATTTTAAATTCTCCAAATGGGATCGGCAGCCCAAAACGGAAGTGAGGCCCCAGCGAGATTTGAACTCGCGACCCCTGGTTTACAAGACCAGTGCTCTAACCCCTGAGCTATGGAGCCTGTCGAGATGAGTAAGTTAAAATGGTTTGGAATTTATAAATATAAATACTCATATTTACATTAGATACAACATATAGTTTCACATCGAAATTCAATCTTTTGAAGAAAAAAGCAGTTGTTCAAACATCAGTAAGAGTGAAATCTTTCCGTGGCAGGGGCAGCTGCCGTTCGACTTATCGCGACTTATAAAATTGTTCCATGTTCTAAAAAATATAAAAGAATGCGGAAATTATTTTGAAATTTCTAAGCGTTCATTGAAATTACTTGGTAATTTCCTCAAATCCCTAACGCGTTTAGATCAACTTAATATTCGTGTAGTGGAGGAAATAGATATCTCTATATCTGCGCTGTTTACCGGAGCCCGGATAGCTCAGTCGGTAGAGCATCAGACTTTTAATCTGAGGGTCCAGGGTTCAAGTCCCTGTTCGGGCGGGAATACCGCTTTTTTTTTTTTTTTTTTATACAAAGTTTTGAATCTAGCAAGATTTCGATTGTTTAATGTGAAGAAAAAACTCATGCATTCACGAGACACACAAGTTAATGATTTGACGCTAGGGAAAATGTACACAAATCAACGATTTGACGCCAGGAAAAAGGTGATGGTAGTGTAAGAAAAATAACTAAAACAATGGCGTCACATAGAGTAATAATTTTTTATTTTATTTTTAAACCACATACAGCTGAGCAAATGAGTAACTGAAATGGAATTATAGCATACGAATACCGATAAAGCATTTTAACGTAGATTATAGAACTTAGTTTGTGACCTAAACGCTAATGAATTATAAATAAAACAGATAAAAGGGCATTTTTTCCACTGTAAAAAAGTATCGTCGCCTAGGGAGAGCTAATTAAAATACTGATGATGAAACAGCTCCTCGTCATTGCCTGTCATACGTCACTATGTACAGTAGGTGGCAGAAATAGGTCGCACTGCAATCAAAGTTCAATAACGCACCACAAGAAGAAGATGTAGAGCGTTGCTGGAAGATTCTGGAAGTCTCTTGTTTAGTACACGGAGGCATAAGACGAGAAGGGATTTCACCATATTTCACGGTACAAGACGATTTATTAAAATAATGTTATTGCCTGAGTCACGTGATTTTCGTCTTTGCTTGTTTTTCTACAAAATCCTGGCTTTTAGTAGCTAGCTTACACCTCGTGGCTTGACATTTAATTTCGCATGATTTTGAAAATTCTATCGACACAGCAAGGGTCTAGAGTCAATTGTTTTAAAGCGCTTGGTCAAGTTAATTCTTTGTGAATGTTATGGTGATTTTAATTTAGTTTAATTGCTTTCTAATAACCAGTACTGCTGATATTACGAGACTGAAAATATGGGCAAGGTTTAGATTAACTCTAACTCTAATAATAGTCATGAATTAATTGTTGAACAGTCACAAGTGTCATTTTCTTCAGTGTATTTTTGAAATGTTTCTTTTGACCAGATTAACCGGTTTGAGGGCAACTATGGTGAAAGAGACTGGTTTTTATGATATGCTGGGTGTAAAGCCTAATGCTAGCTCTGAAGAGCTGAAAAAGGCCTATCGTAAACTGGCACTGAAATATCACCCAGATAAAAACCCAACAGAGGGAGAAAGGGTAAGTTTGTCTCTCTTTTTTGTATCATTAAGTTACTGTCTACATTATTCCATATTACAGTTTCTTGAGAAGATAGCTTTGCAGATTCTTCTGTACTGCTGTCATATAAACTGACCCAAATAAACTACTATACAAATGTGTACCATACAAGGCCACATTTTATTTTAAATTTCCTAAATGAAAATATTTTAAGCGCTTCTTGTGCCCAAATAAATAATGCTCTGTCTGTAATTATGATCTCTCTCTCTCTCTCTCTCTCTCTCTCTCTCTCTCTCTCTCTCTCTCTCTATATATATATATATATATATATATATATATATATATATATATATATATATATATATATATATACACACACACACAATATGATCTTTATATTTACTTGGAAAAGACTTTGTCAATGGAATGTCGGTTCCCTTATATATATGTGTGATTTTATCATTTGGAATATATATATATATATATATATATATATATATATATATATATATATATATATATACATACACTCACCTAAAGGATTATTAGGAACACCATACTAATACTGTGTTTGACCCCCTTTCGCCTTCAGAACTGCCTTAATTCTACGTGGCATTGATTCAAAGAGGTGCTGAAAGCATTCTTTAGAAATATTGGCCCATATTGATAGGATAGCATCTTGCAGTTGATGGAGATTTGTGGGATGCACATCCAGGGCACGAAGCTCCCTTTCCACCACATCCCAAAGATGCTCTATTGGATTGAGATCTGGTGACTCTGGGGGCCATTTTAGGACAGTGAACGTATTGTCATGTTCAAGAAACCAATTTGAAATGATTCGAGCTTTGTGACATGGTGCGTTATCCTGCTGGAAGTAGCCATCAGACGATGGGTACATGGTGGCCATAAAGGGATGGAGATGGTCAGAAACAATGCTCAGGTAGGCTTTGGCATTTAAACGATGCCCAATTGGCACTAAGGGGCCTAAAGTGTGCCAAGAAAACACCCCCCACACCATTACACCACCACCACCAGCCTGCACAGTGGTAACAAGGCATGATGGATCCATGTTCTCATTCTGTTTACGCCAAATTCTGACTCTACCATCTGAATGTCTCAACAGAAATCGAGACTCATCAGACCAGGCAACATTTTTCCAGTCTTCAACTGTCCAATTTTGGTGAGCTCTTGCAAATTGTAGCCTCTTTTTCCTATTTGTAGTGGAGATGAATGGTACCCGGTGAGGTCTTCTGCTGTTGTAGCCCATCCGCCTCAAGGTTGTGCATGTTGTGGCTTCACAAATGCTTTGCTGCATACCTCGGTTGTAACGAGTGGTTATTTCAGTCAAAGTTGCTCTTCTATCAGCTTGAATCAGTCGGCCCATTCTCCTCTGACCTCTAGCATCAACAAGGCATTTTCGCCCACAAGACTGCCGCATACTGGATGTTTTTCCCTTTTCACACCATTCTTTGTAAACCCTAGAAATGGTTGTGTGTGAAAATCCCAGTCACTGAGCAGATTGTGAAATACTCAGAATTGAAACGCTCAAAATTGCTTAAATCACCTTTCTCTCCCATTCTGACATTCAGTTTGGAGTTCAGGAGATTGTCTTTACCAGGACCACACCCCTAAATGCATTGAAGCAACTGCCATGTGATTGGTTGATTAGATTTGCATTAATGAGAAATTGAACAGGTGTTCCTAATAATCCTTTAGGTTTGTGTGTGTGTATATACATATATATATATATATATATATATCACTCACCTAAAGGATTATTAGGAACCTGCCACTTGTTCAATTTCTCATTAATGCAATTATCTAATCAACCAATCACATGGCAGTTGCTTCAATGCATTTAGGGGTGTGGTCCTGGTAAAGACAATCTCCTGAACTCCAAACTGAATGTCAGAATGGGAAAGAAAGGTGACTTAAGCAATTTTGAGCGTGGCATGGTTGTTGGTGCCAGATGGGCCGGTCTGAGTATTTCACAATCTGCTCAGTTACTGGGATTTTCACGCACAACCATTTCTAGGGTTTACAAAGAATGGTGTGAAAAGGGAAAAACATCCAGTATGCGGCAGTCCTGTGGGCGAAAATGCCTTGTTGATGCTAGAGGTCAGAGGAGAATGGGCCGAATGATTCAAGCTGATAGAAGAGCAACTTTGACTGAAATAACCACTCGTTACAACCGAGGTATGCAGCAAAGCATTTGTGAAGCAACCACACGCACAACCTTGAGGCGGATGGGCTACAACAGCAGAAGACCCCACCGGGGTACCAGTCATCTCCACTACAAATAGGAAAAAGAGGCTACAATGTGCAAGAGCTCACCAAAATTGGACTGTTGAAGACTGGAAAAATGTTGCCTGGTCTGATGAGTCTCGATTTCTGTTGAGACATTCAGATGGTAGAGTCAGAATTTGGCGTAAACAGAATGAGAACATGGATCCATCATGCCTTGTTACCACTGTGCAGGCTGGTGGTGGTGGTGTAATGGTGTGGGGGGTGTTTTCTTGGCACACTTTAGGCCCCTTAGTGCCAATTGGGCATCGTTTAAATGCCAAAGCCTACCTGAGCATTGTTTCTGACCATCTCCATCCCTTTATGGCCACCATGTACCCATCCTCTGATGGCTACTTCCAGCAGGATAATGCACCATGTCACAAAGCTCGAATCATTTCAAATTGGTTTCTTGAACATTGCAATGAGTTCACTGTACTGAAATGGCCCTCACAGTCACCAGATCTCAACCCAATAGAGCATCTTTGGGATGTGGTGGAACAGGAGCTTCGTGCCCTGGATATGCATCCCACAAATCTCCATCAACTGCAAGATGCTATTCTATCAATATGGGCCAACATTTCTAAATGCTTTCAGCACCTTGTTGAATCAATGCCACGTAGAATTAAGGCAGTTCTGAAGGCGAAAGGGGGTCAAACACAGTATTATTATGGTGTTCCTAATAATCCTTTAGGTGAGTGTGTATATATATATATATATATATATATATATATATATATATATATATATATATATATACACACACACACACGGGCAGTTGTTGTAGAGAGACGGACTTTTGACTTGAGCGCGGCGACTTCTCCAACGGGTGGGGGGGGGGGGGGGTTTGGGGGGGTATGGGTATGAGCGGACTTTTGACTTGAGCTCGGCGAATTCTAAGGGCCCCCCCCCCCTGCCGCGGGCCCTGGGTACTCGGTACCCCCTTTTCCCCCCGCTACCACGCCCCTGTGTGTGTGTATATATATATATATATATATATATATATATATATATATATATATATATATTAGCAGTTGAGAGATCTTTGGGTGCTCTCAAAGCATGCAACGTGAGTTTGGACTTTCACTATTCTCTGTCTTCAGTTCAAACAGATCTCCCAGGCATATGAGGTTTTGTCTGATGCCAAGAAGAGAGAAGTGTATGACAGAGGAGGTGAGAAGGCGATTAAGGAGGGAGGAAGTGGAGGCCCAAGTTTTGGCTCCCCCATGGACATTTTTGACTTGTTCTTTGGAGGTGGGGGACACATGCACAGGGAGAGGAGAGGTAAGTCATGTTTCTCTCTAGGCTACATACGCCACAATTTGTGCGAAACCTGATCATCCATGTTATTCCTTGGGTATCTTTTAAATTTTAGCGAATCCAAATCCGATTATGGTTATCGATTCCAATTCTTATCGATTCCCAGTTCTGATTCCAATATGGTAAATAAAATCAAACATTTAGATATCAAACATATTTATTCTGTGTCTTTTTGCAAAACATTCTGTTGCAGCTGAATACCTTGAACAAAAATCAGCAGCCTAAAGAACAACTAACTAATAAACTAGACTAATACAAATTTTAAACATTATTAGAGACAAGTTTACAGTCTGTAATGCAATAAGAACAAATAAGCAATTTAGCAATAGCACAAATAAATAAAACTGAACAAAGTTCAGTAATTGAAATCAAATGTAAAATAACACTGCATAGTTTTTAATATGATTTATTGATGAATCCGTATTAAGTTATTCAGTCACGATCAGTGATTTTCTTTTAGCAGTTATAACACAGACAGCAGCAGGAACATTAGGCTGCTGTCACTTTAAGACATAATGCACGGATCCAATATACTGATACAGTTACATATGCTTTTTCTTTCTCAAATGTTAACGTTCACTAGAGACATATCCGACTGTGTTTACGAGGATATTTTTACATCATTTTGTGTGTATTTCTCCGTTCAAGCGCAAGATGACGCGATAAAGTCTTAATTTAGCATTTGAATGCCGAATTTAGTTCTCTTTCGTGTCTTTGGCTTGAATGGTTTGAAAATTACATTAACACGCACACACAGGAATCGATAAGTGGAATCAATTTTAATTTTATAACAAGTATCCTATTCCAGAATTGGAATCGATTTTCAATTTACAACTCTAGTTATTAGTAACTTAAAATAGTACAGAATAAATATTTCTTATCTTGTTCTCTTCTTTGTTTTAGTTTACATTTACATTTGTTTACATTTTAAAAATCATAAAACATCCAGGTTTAAATTTCATTTTTTCACCAAAAACTTTCTACACTTTAGATGAGATCAAATGTTTTAATAGGCTCACATAAATAATTTGCACTTGGAGTAATCTACAAATTAGCCAGCCAAAGTCTTTTTGAGACCTTTTGTTGTTCCTGACACAGGAAAGAATGTGGTGCATCAGTTGACAGTATCTTTGGAGGACCTTTATAATGGAGCCACCAGGAAACTTGCTGTCCAGAAGAACGTAATCTGTGACAAGTGTGAAGGTAATAATGAGTTTTATGAGAATTATGTTATTATTCCGGTCTTTAGCGTCACATGGTGTTTTCAATATCATAATTAGTTAAACGGTTGTGCTGCTTAATATTTTAGTGGAAACTGATACTTTTTTCATGATTCTTTTATGAATAGAAGGTTCAAGAGAGCAGCATTATTAGATATAGAACATATACATTTTTAACAATATCAGCATTATTAGATATAGAACATGGATATATACATTTGTAACAATGTAAAAGTGTTTACTGTCACTTGGATCAATTTAATGCATCCTTTCTAAATAAAAGTATTCTTTTATTCTATTTTAAATGATCTGACTTAAAACTTTTGAATGGTAGTGTATTGTATTACAATCATACTGCCTTGTGTTTTCTGGTAGTATTTTAATAGTTGGATTTTTTTTTGGGGATAGTTTTTTACTGGATGTTTTACTACAGGTCGTGGAGGCCGTAAAGGAGTAATAGAAGTGTGTCCATTGTGCCGTGGGGTCGGTGTCCAGGTCAGACTTCATCACTTAGCACCTGGCATGGTACAGCAGATATCAACAGTCTGCACCGGCTGCCAGGGGCAAGGTCAGCGACTTGGTCACCGCGACCGCTGCAAAACATGTGCTGGTCGCAAGATACTACGACAGAAGAAGATTCTGGAGGTGCACATTGATAAAGGTAATAATTAGGGCTGTCAAAAATAACACGTTAAGTATCCTCGTAAGCACAATCTTAAATGAGTTAAAAAGTCTTAAATGAACGTATAGAGTTGTGAGAACATAGGATGTGTGTCAGGTCCGCGTCATGTGCATCAGGTCTTAAAGTGACAGCAGCCTAATAAACCTGCTGTTGTGATTTCTGTCATTAATGTTAATCAAAGAACAAAAGACAAAGAGGAAATCAATGACTGCTCTTGACTGAATCACTTTTGTAGCTTTAATAAGGATTAATCTATATTCAATGTATATTTTATGCAGTTAAGACTGTGCTGTGTTTGAATCTGAACCAGTCCACCTGGACCAGTAGAAAAAACCTTTGTGTTGAGCCCTGATATATTGAAGGGCACAGCTAAATGTGACGGTGAAGATTGATTGCAGAAAAATGTGTGATTAGTTTAAAAAAATGTTAGCGATTGACTGCTCTTTAAAATAATAGGAAGCAATAAGAAAAGCACAGTTCACTCCAAAACACTTGTTTTCTGCAGCCGGTTGCTTTTGTTTATGCTTCATTATGTGTTATTGCAGGTATGAGAGATGGACAGAAAATAGTGTTCCATGGAGAAGGGGACCAGGAGCCAGGCCTTGAACCTGGAGACATCATCATTGTCTTAGATCAGAAAGCCCACTTGGTTTTCACCAGGTAAAATCACTCTGTGTCTTATGTAATCGGTTTTGTTTTTTATTTTATGGCAAATAATGCTGGTAATATTAAAGTTTAATGTTAGTACTGATTATTTTCAGAGGCCTGTCATTGATTGTAGTATCCTGTAGAGGGCAGTACAATATTGGTGTCATGCTTCCTCTGTGTTTTGGATATGATGCAGCCTTTTACAGTACTTGGTGATTTAGAGAAGGTAAATGACAGAGTGAACATGTAGATATGTGTTAAGCATAAATTAATATACTTAACATTTCTCTTCTCAGACAAAGAGAGGACCTTGTCATGAACATGGAGGTGCAGTTGGTAGAGTCATTATGCGGTTTTCAAAAACCCATTAAGACAATGGATAACAGAACTCTACTCATCACATCCCATCCAGGTAAACCATCCTGCATACATATTTCAGCATTACATTCAGGTTTCCATATAATCAGCACTATTGTGAGTCAGTCGACCTTAATGCAATGCCATGACGCTTTAAGCTTGATGTCGACTAGTCGCGTTGATCATGTGACAGTGACACTATGATTGCGCTAATTTTGATACATGGCCGAGTTGCAGACGACAACAGATGAAGAGCCCAGAGTGTCAGTGCAGGAAGAAAGCAGTAGTGGTACATCAAGTGTGTGGAAATACTTCACTAACTTAACACTAGATATTGTTGAAAACGAAAGTAAAAGCATGACGCACGCTCATTGTGTTGTTTTACTGGGAAATGAGAGTTCAGTCTCTGTATCAAAATCATTAAAACATTTTTTTTTTTTTTCATATTTATTTAAACATATTAATGATTTATCTCTAATTCACCCGCAATTAATTGGAATATTATTTTGTATTACTTGGATCTGCGCATCACTAACGCGCAGATGAGAATTTATAGCTTTTTTTTTCCCCCTTTTCTTTTTTCTTTTCATCCTAAATGATGTAAATAGCGGGCTGTTTACACCTGGCCACTTCATGTGTTTCTGTGATCTGATAGCTATCTGATCGTGAAAAGACCAGGGACCTGTATCATGATGGTAGATGAACAAACTCAGTGTTACAGGATTTGTTTCGAGTTGACAACCAAACCAATCCAACCAGGCTTTGTTAGTATCATGATGCTGATCATCAACTTTCTCTGTCAACTCAGGCTTTGATCCTGAGTTTAGGTGTGACATCAGTAGCGAACAGCCAATCGCATGCTGAGAAAGAGTGAAACTGCGATTCATTTCTCATGAGAGAAGCAGCGCGATTCACTTCTCTCTTCTGCAGAATATTACGAGATTGAAAAATATTAAGAATTTAAATAAATTTACACAGCAAGAAGAAAATGGTTGTCTATGAAACGACAACTAAAAGAAAAAGTCTTGCTATATCAATGCAAGTAAAAGTTGTGAAGTTTATACATTTGATAAAGGTTTACAGAGAATTGAACATTTAAGCTCACATGTAGTCATTTTATAGCTTTATCTATTGATTCTAAAGCGTATTTATATTACCTCTTATATATAATTATTCCTTTAAACTGTGCGTAATAATAATAATAATTGATAAACTAAAATTGTACATGTGTGATCGATTAATAATTACATAAATAATATCTAAATCAGCGTTACTAAAAGCCAGACGATTTTGTCTTTAAAAATCATTTGCTATGTAGTGACCTTTAATTTGGAGTAGAAACAGGTTGAGTGACTTCATCGCATCAGACATGTGTCACTTTGCTCACAGATTGGTCCAAGTTCGATTTGCAACCTCTTACCTGGAACATAACCTGTCCCGGACCAGGTTAGCCGTGGAGCGTTAGTTACTATTACTATGGCGACGAACACTGCTAAAAGCCAAACCACTTTCATGGTGCCTAAAACCCAGGGTTGGCGCAAACTAAACTGAAACACACCTGGCTTGCCACCTAAACCGGCTTCATGGTATAGGCCCCCGGTGTAAATGCCCTCCGAAACGCATTCGAGGCGGGTTTAAATCCGATCGCTCAAACCACTTTAGGAGGAGGTCTGGGCCGTCCGTATTCCAGACAAAACTGGACAAGTGTAAATGCATTGGTTGTTGAAACCACATATGTAAATTGGACTCCTCCCAACAATGCTAAAAATAAACGTGTGAGAGCGTGTTATTGGCTATATGTCATGTTATAGTCATTATATGACGAAGCTATGGCAACACGCATCACCGCAGCTGAGCATATTTATCAAGCCAACGTGCACTATCGCAAATCAAAGTGAAAGTAAGTTGCAGACGCTTAACACACAATCATCTTCATTAAAAGTAAAGAAACAAAATGATCTTACCAGGGCTGTTGCCACTCTTATTGCGGTCTTTGATTTTGAAATTAGCTGATGATCAATAAAATGCAGCTCGAACTGTTGCTTTCGGTGACTCCGTTAAATCTGCATATAGCGCAGGGTTTGAAGAAAACACATTTATGTGACCAGGTGTAAATGGAATCGTTTTGATAACTCGGATAGCTATCCGATCTGAGAAAACGCATGAAGTGGCCAGGTGTAAACAGCCCCATTATGAGCTGTCTGTCAGCATCTGTATATCTGCTAATACATTGCAAATTGTGGCATGTTGCAAAGCAGTCCCATCTCTTGTATTTTTATGAATGACGTCAGCTACTAGTCGACTCGACTTTAGATTTTTTGAAGTCGACTGTTATGACATCAAAGTCGTTCAACCCCTAGTGCTAGTGGACCAGTGAGTGATGCCATATACTGTGGCTGTTGGAAGTTTCTGTCTCAAACCTGTAACCATATACACTCTTAGTGATGCTCTGGCTCAGGGAGGATGCCAGGGCTAATAGTATGTCACCTTGGCAGATGGCGTAACATATGGTCACTTTTGCTATTGCCTTCTCCAGGGTTTCTAATATGCATCCTTAGTGTCTTGTTGACCTTGTATATTACCAGACATCCAACTTGTGCAGTGCTCAAAGCTGGTCTACCTTGTTTTGGATTAACTGGTTCTGATATCTTTCCCAATTCATTCCTGAGCCATTTGGAGTAAAAACTACCAATTGGAAGCTTGGCTAGTTGTTAAATTAATCTTAATAGGGGAGCAGATATAACTGTTATATGATTTATAGATGTGTAAAGCAAATGTATTGTCATTCTTTGTTGCATTAATAGGAGAGCTGATTAGACCTGGAGATAAGAAATGTGTCCTGAATGAGGGGATGCCTCTGCACCGTCGGCCATTTGAGAAAGGGAAGCTCATCATTCTTTTCAATGTGAGTACCTATTGTTGAATATGTTCACAAATTGCTAAAACGTCAACTAAAATTAAAATGAAAACAGTAAGAAACATATATATGCATGCATACAATGTATATGTAAGCTAGTGGTCTCAACGGGGGCGGTACTGAACAACGGAAAGTTGGAAGCAAGATTTTTGAAAGGGGGGCGTTCACATGTTTACACCAAAGATCCAGGCAAGACAACATTAATCATGTAATTACTTGCAAAATAATTGCCTACAACATTCTAAAATCTGCTAGTTTAATGTGACATGTAAGCTATGTATCGTTTCTTGTGCAACGACTCTATCATTTTTCAAATCATAGACCAGCGCTCAAGCACTGACTAGGATCCAGCGCTGACAAGAATCAGCATTCACGTGCTCAAATGTGTTTCACGCTGACAACAATCCGGTGGTGGCTAGAATCCAGCGCTGACTAGAATCACGCTGCGGAGGAATGGAAATTTACCAAGCAGACATTAAAAAAGTTTTGACTTAAGAACCACTTATATATTTTCAACAAATCATGTTCCCGTTCACAAATTTTTAAATGAATTAAACTAAATTCTATTAAGTAAAACTTAAAAATTTTTAGGCATTAACTGTTCACCAAGAAAACATTTTGGCATTAGGCATTAAAGTATTTTACTGGTCAGGCATTATTGCTAACTCGCAAGACTGTAAGGAGAAAATTACAATTTGATAGATACCGGTAATCACATTTTGGTAATGTATTAATTCCGCCGTCCCATCTGAGCGCGAAACGCTGCTTGAATAGTTTCAAGATAGTTAAAAATAATTAATAATACATTAATAATTGGGGGGGAAACTTTAGAAACCCCATAGAAAATCTCTGGTGGGATTTGAAGAAGGCGGTTGCAGCACGCAATCCCCCAGGAATATTACTGAACTGGAGGCCATTGCTCATGAGTAATGGGCTAAGATTCCTCAGAAACGCTGTCAGAAGCTGGTGTCTGGTTATACGTCTCGTTTACAGCAGGTCATAATAGCAAAAGGGTGTTCTTCTGAGCAGTAAAGATGCTTGCCATTAAGGGGTTTAATAATTTTGAGACTGCAGAAGTCTTCAAAATTGGTATTTCCAGTTGAATTTGGGGAAACCACTTGAAATATTTGTGTTGAGCTATTTCAATTACTTTTGTTTGATTTGTTCATTGGCTAATTGCACTACTTTTCTTCTTAAGGTTGTCTTCCCTGAAGAGAACTTCCTCCCATTAAACAAACTGAAGGAGTTAGAAAGGTACCTACCTGATAAACAGGCAAATATTGAGCCTGACGGCATGGATGATGACCTCTATATCTATGCTGACCTTGAAGACTGTGATCCGACCCATGAACGCAGTCATTACCACTTTATAGAAGAGGAAGAGTTTCACCCTTCTGGAGGAGTGCAATGCCAAACCTCATAGAGATTCCTGTTCCCTTCCCTTCCACAACAAATGCCACCTCTGCTGGAACACACACACACACACACACACACACACACTCACAAAAGGACCAAGAGGAAAATTTCCTTACCTCTCATCTAGTTCTGTGCCTAAAATAAGACCTCTTAGTGCCGACCTCTTTTGTCATCTCCTCATCCAAAATTTTGTGCAAATACATTTAGGGCATGTGTAAAATGAGTAGTGAGACGGTTACCATATAGGTTCAACTGAGGGGAGAGTATGGAAATTTGTGTAGCAATTACGGAAATGGAAGGGGCATTTGGATTTGAAGTTGATTGTGCCATAATCCCAGTAATTCCATCTCTAAAATCTATTTACCTTGAAAATCAAACTTTCGTCATCATTTTGAGAAATTATTACAAGCTTTGTTGCGTTTTGTTTATTGCCAATTGTGGATTACATGCAGACCATTTGACGTTTGCTATGTGCCAGTTTATTGCTAAATGTTTTTCTAGAGCTAATTAGAGGGGTCTAATATAAAAGTTAAAAATACATGTGAAATCATTACTACACTGACTTTTTTATCATAACTTAACAACCAAGGATTTTTATGAAAATAAGTAATGTTGCATTTGTTAATTCAAATCCTGTTTAGAAGCGTATCTAAACAAAAAATGCATTAATTGAATGGCACAACAAAATACTAAATATGCTAGTTTGGTTTTGAAGGTGTTTTTGCAGCCGCCCGACCTCTGCAGAAAACATGATTCAGTCTTAAGAGCACCTGGAAAGAATAGTGAAACTTTTACTTAATTCTCTGTTAATTCTACATTTCAAGGACATTTTTGGATATTGCAACTGCACTTTTATCCCTCGTTATTTTTATGTTTGCCGCAGATAAGTCTTATATTTTGTTATTTTATTATCTGTATTGACTGAAGAATAATTGTAAAATGTGGAATTTTAATTACGACCAATAACTTAGCCATTTGTAGTTCTATTTATAAAAATGTCACAATGTTATTCATTTAGTCATTTGTATTTTTTGGGGTGGGGGAGAGGGGGATGGAATTTTGGTCTAATTATGCACAACTTTGGGCTCCTGAAGATCCACCTTCCAAAAAAAATCACGACGAACATTTTGCATATCAAGATGTCACTACATCTTTATTGGAGAGCTATTGCAAATATCAAGCAATCAACATCTAACCAGTTAATGATGCATCTTAATGACAAATATTTTTGAAAAGATTGTCATGAATTAATCATGCTTGAATGTTAATTGAACTGCAGCAATATCAGCACATGATTTACCAGCACTGTAAGATACTTATTGACTTACACTGTAAAGCAGTGTTATACCAATATTCAAACAAAAGTGAATATCCTTGATAAAAAATAATCTGTAATAAAAGGTGCAATTCCACAGGGGTCCTCAAACCATTGGTGCTCGGGCCCTTAGTATCAGAATATAAACCACACTGATTACTCCCATATAGTATTACAGTATAACTGCATAATATGTTCACCTGCATGCAGTACACGTAGATGTGCTTGGTTGAGTGTTAAAACACACTAAACCATTATAATCAACAAAATATTGTACCTTATGAATTCTAACCATATCAGAATTCTAAATGTACACAAGTACAAATATGTGAAAATGTCCTCAGTGAGTCCAAGACTACTGCAATGTCACATTATGAGCAAGTACATACTGATTATCTGTCTTTGGCCAAAATGATCAAAGATAATACATACATTCACATTAAAGATGTCAAACTTCAAGAATAGTCTGTAAAGAAATCCAGTAAATTTACCACATTTTGTTCGGGCTAAATTTCGCATGCAGATATTATCACAGACAATACTACAAAGCCCTTAATAATAGTAAAAGACCAGTACATTCGTGCAGTTTTTCATGTTTACTACTAGAGACTTAGACTAAGTTAGATGTAGTTTCAGGTGTTGAAGAGGTCCTGCGTCTCATGATACCGTGGAAAGCCTCTCTCAATGTGGAAAGATGAATCTTTGAATTCCTTGAATGGAACACAATTTCATAGCAGGTGTATAAAGGCAGAGATGTGTGTGCACGGGGATACCACAAATCCAGAACATAGAAACACAAGACGTGTATACTGAGTCCATATTATGAAGGACGAGACTCAGGGCTTCCAGAGTTTGAGTAGGCCATCCTCGCTGTATGTGGCGATGAGATTCTGATGGGGGTGGTGAGTTATGCCAATCACATCTTTTTCATGTACCTGTGTAGAGGATGTACAAGGAAGAACTTGTTTAATTTAAAGCAGATTTAAATTTGATATCCGATTCAGATTTACTATGATAACTCCAACTGGTCCTAATTAGAGTTACAGCATTAATCAAAGGTTTTCATTATAAGTGCAGCATCTTTACTGATTTCAAACCATGAAGCCAGGCATTAGAAAAACAAATGTTTTTTTCTTTAAAAAGTGAAGTTTGAGCAAAGGAGTGACAACTAAAAGCAAAATACAACCACATAAAAAGAAAACATATGATGTCACAAATCAATAATTATCATTATCAGAGATTTCTTTAAAAAGTTAAGCTTGAGAAAAAGGAGTGAGACCCAAAAACAAACCCAGACAGCAACAGTGTTGGCCTAGATCCGGGCCACATCTGGTACATGTGGATTTTAGATAAAAATGTGAGGCTATTTAGTTGCTGTCTGGGAAACAAAGCACAAAAGCAAAATGCAACAAAAACATAAACACAAAACATGTAATAATGTCGACAATTAATCATCAAAAAATAATGATTGATTTCTTTAAAAAAAAAAAAAATCCTCAAAGAGACTTTCCTAAAATAAACATTATCATCACAGAGACTTGTCAAAATCTATCAAAGAAATCCAACCACAAATGGAGGAAAAAACACAATCCACAATTTTATTCTTAAAAAAGTAAAGCTTGGGCAAAGGAGCAACACCCAAAAACAAAACAAAGCATTATCATCAAAGAGACTATAAAACTCATCAAAGAGAATATTTAATAGATATCTCCAACTGGTCTAATATACATGTATATCAAACTGAAACAGATCTCGTGGATATGCAGCATGTGCTGTGAGGGCGGACGGTACCGTGAGGCTTCTCTCCAGCTTGCCAGTGATGGTGCTGAAGCAGTACAGCACATAGTCCTCTCCCACGCAATAAATCCACTCTCCACGTGGAGACAACGTGCAGCAAACAAAGTCTCCCCCCCTTCTCACGCCTGAACAGAAACTCCTCATCACCTGGGAAAGAAAGGGGAGGGGGGGCAACAGAGTCAGTGAGTGCAACCCAGACGAAAAAGGTAAAGGCACGCTTCAGAGAGTACCAAAAGGCGTGCAAGAGTGAGTCATCAAGCACATCTAGAAAAGAGTGGGTGAGGCGGCTGAATAAGGGCACGCCTTATACGCCATCAGACAGTCTGAATATTAAGTGCTTAGCTATTTTTAGCAAACCACACAAACAGCAATAGACGTTTGCTGCTTCTTTTTTAACTTCTGCTCAACATTGTATACATTTGTGCTGCCTTAATACTGCTGGTAAAATAGAAACCAGTAATTATAATGTTTTTATTAAAATAACCTTGGTATATATATTTAGCATGCAGAGTACCTTTCTTTCAATCTGTGATCATATGCATACGTATCATATGCAGGTCAAATTTTGTTCTCACCTGGCCATGAATGTTTGTAACAACCACTGTGTTGGTCCTATTACACACCACAAAGTGCTCAGGAGTCTTTGGGACAAGCACAACATTGTTAACAGTGATGTCTGTACCCTCAGGAATTTCAGGGGTTTTTATTGTGTGGCTGCAATCCATTGTCTTCAAGTTCCAGACCTGAACAAAACAAAACAAAAAGAGAACTAAGCATGGAAATCCACACAAATTAATATAAATGTATAAATCGAAAATGCATATAGTTGTGGTTCGACACAGTATACCTACCTTGACCATGCCGTCTGCCGATGCGCTAATGACATGCTGGCCATCGTGCGAGAAGATGACCTCATTTACATGAGACGTATGGCCTCTAAACTCCTTCAGTGTCTTTCCTGATTTCAAACCATGCAGCCTGATTAAACAAATCCAGGAGTTAGAAATGAAACCACAATACACAAATTCAACTTGTCTCTTTAAAAAAGCTTGAGCAAAGGAGTGACACCCAAAACAAACACACAAAAAGCAAAATACAACAAAACATGTGATAAATGTTATGAATCATGGATCAGTCACTATCATCAAAGAGATTTATTTCACACAGAACAAAACACAAAAGCAAAATACAACTAAACAAAAGCAAAACACTTTATGATTTCATGAATCAATCGTTACCATCAAAGAGCTTTTTAAAATCACACATCAAGGTCATACTAGACAACTTTTGTCTGCCACCTAAAATCAACTTTACAATCCAAAAATTCTACTTATTTGTTTTACAAAGTGAAGCTTAAGCAAAGGACTAACAAAACAAAACGTTGTGATGCCAGCAGTTAATCATTTTCATAAAAGAGGCTTTTCAAGATCAAAGATCATTTAATTTTAAAAGCATACATCAAGGTCATACTAGAAAGGCGGCAAAGCAACACAACCTTTGCCTGCAGCTTACAACGTGATTTTATTATCTTTACTGAAAAATTCTCTCCTCTCGTGCACATGAAATTCCACCCACATGCGCCATGAGAGTCTAGCACTGACGCCCAGCCGCAGAATACTGCAGTCAGGACTGAGAGAGATAGAGAGAGAGAGGGAGAGACATTCGCTCTAGGCATGTGATGGAATTTTCCTGATGACTCGAAACACCTAGACCCTGATTCATATCAATTTCGTCCACCCCATCTCTTACTGTCAACAATAGAGAACAAAACTAAATTCAGCATGTTTATTGAAATACCTCTTTACTAAACAACAGTCGTTTGTCATGTGCACTTACCAACCCCCTAAAATGTACCTATACTTTCCTATAAAGATTTCCAAACACATACAATAACTGAACCAAAAATGACCAATGACATAAACATCTTTACCAATGATATAAATCATCTTTAACGCCAGGCATTCACGTGTTTCCCTCACACACTACCGACAGCAGAAATCCAATCCATTGCAAAGGGGGAGGGGCTAGTATTTATCAATAAGGGGCCAATAGCAGAGCAGCTTGCCATTTCACCCCCCTCCCGTTCCCTTTCCAGCTAAGGAGCTGGAATGACAAAACGTCTGCCTCTGTCAGCCGCTGTTTGGGCTGAGCAAGGAACAGAAACACATTATCTGTGCATGCTCCCTCTCTCACGCACGTGGCCAATCATGGTTCTTTCCACCCACATGCACCATGAGAGCTTAGAACTGACACCCAGCCGTAGAAGGTACTGCAGTCTGTTCTGCGAGAGTCTGAGCACGTGACGGAATATTCCTAATGATGTTTAACACCCAGACCACGAATTCAAATTTTCTCCTCCTCCCCCACCTTCTCTGTCTACAAAGTATCCGCGGCAAAACATTTGACTACGGTAGCCGACTGTTCCTTGTTATTGCACCAATTATGAAATAATAAGATGAGTGAAACAATGCAAAAAGTCAGATTTTGCAAAGCATGGCTTTATGAAATTCAGACATATAATAGCATGTTAAACCTGATGATCTGGTCAAAGGAGCCGCTTAATAGTTGACTGCTGTCCTTGTTGAAGCAGACACATGTGACTGCTTTGCTGTGGGCTTGTTCTAATCTATTCAGACACGTTCCATTCAGAATTCTCCAAACCTGGAATAACAAAATGATACATCTTATCACATAACGGAGATAAGTAAATCCCATTGAACTAATGGTGTGCAATGAGGTCAAATTGGGAACATCGTCATTCAATGGAGGTGTTAAATCATACTTTTTAGCTCTGTGCTCCATGAAATACTGATTTAAAATCACATCCAAACAGTGATGAAATAATAATGAAAGATCAGCTACTCTACTTTTTCAGCATGTTACTAAAGGACTGCAGTCACAATTATAATCAGATGCAGTGTGATTAAAAGACTATATATATATATATGGTTAGAGGGTTTAATTTACGTTTGCCTTCAGACCTACTGCACCCTGGGATTGAGATCTCTTACAATAATCTTGAAAAGCCTCAAGATTCACTTCCATTAAAATTTTGGGATTGATAAAATCGGTAAGTCTTTTATGCTCACCAAGACTGCATTTGGTTGATCTAAAATACAGTAAAAACAGTAATATTGTGATATATTATTCCAATTTAAAAGAACTCTTTTCTAGAGTTACTTTAAATTTAGGTTGACTATCTTTCACTTCTCTACTCATTGCCTTATATCAACAGCTAATACTTGTGAAGTCTTTGACATTTTGGTGCTGTTTCTATGGACAAGAGATTCTGAAACACAATAGAATACAAGTGAAAATGTTGATCGGTGATGAGCAAGGTCCATACCTGTATCATTCCATCCTGAGCTCCAGAGGCGATCATGTCGGAGTCATGACTTACTGCCAAGCACAGCACAGCCTCATCCATCATCATGAAATTATCCTGAGCTTGGTACTTCAGATCCTACTCACACAAGAAACAAATACAGACAGGCAAACCATCACATATAAACGTATAAAATACATTGAGGTTTTAACCACAGTCTAATGGAAAATATACCCACATGATGGGTTTCTTAAGATAGTATGGATACTTTCTTATGTTTACTAGAAAGAAGAACAGCCGGAAAACCACATTATTCTGAGTCTCATACTCAAATTCCCCAGTATTGGTGGAAGTCTATGTCTGAGAACGGGGCAGGATTTATTTTCGGCCCCAACTGCTTCAACTCAACCTAATAGACGTCATAGAGTGTTGGGGTGACCCATATTCTATACCTCTGAGGTTTTAGTCAAAACCAAGGCTGTCCCAACATTAAAATTAAGCCACACTTAATGTGAGAACTTGTTTTTTGCACCCACAAAACAGGTCTAGGACAGCACACAAGAGATGCCTCTACCATGCATCAAGGAGATGATGTTCTTGAGCTGTGGGGTTGGAAAGATCAGGCTATGAGAATATATTGACGAATTTAGGCTGAAAGTTTATTTTTTGTGAATATACATTCCTAAAAATAAAAGTTCCAAAATAGGGTTTTCACAGCGATGCCATATTAGAAGAAACATTTTTGGTTCCCCAAAGAACCTTTAGTGAAAAGTTCTTAAAAGAACCATTTTTTCCAATCTTAAAAACAAAGGTTCTTCATTGGCAGTGATGCTTCCATGAAGAACCTTTAACATCTATGGAAGCTTTTTATTGCACAACAAGTTCTTTATAGTGGAAAAAGGTTCTTTAGATCATTAAATTCTAAAGTAACATGACATGAAGGCCAAAATACTCAATTTTTCCTCTGCATTTAACCCATCCATGGAGTCCACATTAGGAGTAGTGAACACACACACACACACACACTGCAAACCGTGGACACACACACACCTGGAGCAGTGGGCAGCCATTTTGCTGTGGTGCCCAGGGAGCAATTGGGGGTTATAAGCCTTGCTCAAGGGCACCTCAGTCATTTTCTTCCGGTATTGAGAATCAAACCTGCAACCTTCAGGTAATCAGTCTGACTCTCTAACCATTAGGCCACGACTGTAAAATTTACTTCACTCTATGAAGAAAAATGGTTATTTTTAAGAACTGTTTACAGAAAGGTTCTTTGGGGAACCTAAAATGGATCTATTGAATCACTGCAAAAAAAACTTTTTGGAACCTTTATTTTTAAGCGTGTAAAGAACCTTTTGTGCATTTGAAGAGGGCATCGATGCCAATAAAGAACCTTTGCTTTTAAGAGTGCATAATTACTGTTTTGTAAACTAATAATCTAGTGAACATACTTCATATTTGTCAGAGAATCTTGGATGAACCTGCTGGAAAGACGACCATCTCTGCTACACTCTACAAAATCAAGTATGGTACAGTGACTAAATGAAGTAATTCTTTAAAAGTCAAATGAAAGTCAACTTGAAGTTTTGTTACAGAACTTAAAGCGTTTTACTGTCCATTTGCAACAAATCATTTAGTAAAGTTAACAACTTTTTATTAGCTTCTATTATTCTTATGATGATAACCAATTCAATTATCTCTCCCCATCCTCTGACGACCAGTTACAATGCCCTCACAAATCATTTGTCTAGCAAGCATTTCTCCATGGATGAATGCCCATTGAAGGGTTGGTCAAAATCCCTTGCCTCTTCAAATACATCTATAATCATAAATCCTTTTGGATGCTTATATACTTCCTTATAAAAAATCAATAATCAAATATATTCATTATCACATACTTATTTTTATATTCTTTGTGCTTGTGAAATTATATTTTCTTAAATGCATGTGATGGAAGTAACCAGTTTCTTCTAGGTGCATTCCAATCTTACTTTGAGATTGCACGTAGTACACGCAGGACACGAAGGCCATGTAACCCACAAGGCCGTTTGTCTCTTTCTCTGGTATCAGAAGAAAGGTTAGAGGGTCCTAAAGGCAGCGTGGACACATATGATCCTTCGCTGGACAGATGGTCAAGCTATATTGAGCGTTACTATTGAACTTTAATTGTTGTATTAAAGTGTATTCTTTCCAGTATATTTCCTTCCTTGGGAGTAAATGCCAGTTATCTGTTTTTCTCCCAAACGAGTGAATGTTTTAGCATTATGTTTTGGTATACTTAACTGATAGTAAGGAGCTCAGACTCTCTTCAGCCTTGATGGGAGCTGTTATTTGCTAGTGTCTGTTATTTGTGTGTGTGCGTATGACATTCTATGTAGGTTCTGGACGTTCGGACCAGACAACCCGGCGCCCTGCTCTAACCGGCGAGGCCACCACAGACCTAAATCTATTGAGTGGACGACAACTATCTTTATTAATGGCGATAGGCACTCCTATCTCCTCACATGTGTTAAATTGTTTAGGCTCTTAATGTTTCTTAGCCAATGAGAATCATTCAACCTGTAAGCAATGACGTAGCTTAGACCTTGGAAATGGTATAACTGCTGTGATCTTTGTAACTGTAAGGGCGGCGGCCTACGAACTCCTGTGTGAGTCTTGAAGCTGACTTCTGCTGATGAAACTGCAAACTATCTTCAGTAAAACTTTTCTTTAATTTTTTATAATTCTGACTCCGGGTCTTCATTCTTCATATCTGGTTCTGGGTCTTTAACTGTACACCCCCTTACAGTTATGGTGGAGGATGCGGCAATTATTCTTTGGTGACATCCCTGGCTAATCAACAAACAAGGTAGTAATTTTATTATTTGGTTAGGGCTATCTGATTGGGAGAGATTTTGAAGGGGAGCGGGAGAGCTTCACTCCGATGAGGAGAGTGAAGATTAATTATACTGAAGGTTAAAGTATAAAAGGAAGTCGCTGATAGCATTGTTTAAAGTTTTAACAAGAGCAGACAGCGCAAGCGAAGCGTGCTCTGTGGGGGCCCCATTGGGCATTGTTGGTATAGCAACACCCCAGCAGAGTACGTCCCTGGATTGTAGGTCCAGTGGCACCGAAAACCTGCTCAATCTCTTCCATCTCAGATAGGGGATCCCCGAACTTAGTGAAGTGAATCAGGCAGTTAGGGATACTAACAATAATAGGGTTGTTTGCCAGGGATGCATCAGGAACGATTCCGAGAGAAAAAAAAAAAAAAAAGAAGAAGTTGTGACCCAAATTGGCGTGGACCAGTATATGTAACTGTGATTTTGGAGTATACTTTGCAGTTTCATCACGCAGAAGCCGAGCTGTGTTGTTAAAAGATCGCCGCCTCCATTTCTGCAATAACTTCAGGTGAGTATGAACCATGATTAAGATATGGCAGTCCTGAAACAAATAGTGAGACAGGAAAGCAAACGTTGTTAGCAGCTGTGCTCTGAAGCCCTCACTTCAAAGAAATTTGCAGAAATTATTAAGTAAATGGTAGTCAGTATTTTGATTCTGATTGGAAATTTAAACAACTTGACTGGCTACAAACAAATAAAGAAACTGGAAAATTTAAATGTTTAGCCTTGTATTGCTTACGATGATTACAAAAAGCAAGTGAAGTAAATTCTGGGTCGGGGATAATTTCCCTCGACAAGCGACTAAAGTTAAAAGGAAACTTTGTGAAAACAACTTACAATATTTTGAGCATTTCCATGCAGCTTATGAAAATTAATGTTCTGCCAATGATAATGATGAAGATTATGATTTGGCTATTATGATTAAATCCGCCACTGGTGGACTGTAAAAGAATACAGAGAACTGCTTATCAGTGGCTCTGTTTGCATTCCTGAATGGGACACACGCTGCTTCAAGAGTGTGCAGTAAGTGGAGCCGACAGAAGGTGTTTAAAAATGTGATAGTGACAAATTTCTGGTATTAATGTGGGTTTGAAAGTTGATCAGTGTTTAAATGACGACATTAACATTTTTCGTCTGAAAAATAAGAGATAAAAAACAAGGTCAAAAGATTGAAGTCTTAAAGTGAATCTTGTTGAAGAAAAGATCTATAATAGTAATTTTTACAAGTGAATTGATGAACACTAGTTGATGTAAAATTAATGACTCCAACAAATGTGAGTTGCAAAATTTATCAAAGTAACTAAAAGGATGATTGTGTTATAATTAAACATTTTAAAAAGGTTTTAGATGATATAGAGAGACTTATCTCACAGATGATTTACAATAACTGCAAAAGTATCACAAGCAGATAGGTCTAGCCTCGTCAAAGTTAGTGTGAATCCTAATTGGAGATGCATAAACTCCAAGAGAAAACTTAAGTCAAATATTAAACTATGGTTGAGAACTTGACATTTAAATTGAGATTCAGAAATGTGAAACGTTATTGAGAACTAAAATAATTATTTTTATTGAAGATCAAATAAGCATAAGCAGGACTGGATTAACAGTTGCTGAATGCTGATTAAACAAACAGCTTGAAAAGTTGACCATGAAAGAACTAGAAGCTGATGTTTTGCTTTCAAAAGATAAGTTTGTTATTGGCTGTAATGAAACAGTTTGCTTATCTGGATCTGATGTGTACTGTGGCTGAAACTGCCAGTGCAACAGAGACTCAATCTGAGTGGAAATTTGTAATGTCTAAATAAAGACAACTATAAAAATTATGTTTATTTGGAAACACATGTAATTTCTGGCAAATATGCCTTAAGCTGGGATAGAGTTATAGGATGGTAGATAAAAGTTTGATGTTAGAAGTTTATGAGAGTGCAGTGTGCCAGTCCTGAATGTCTCAGAGTCTCTCTCATTCAATGTCAGCTAAAAGCTGTTATCTGAGCCTGTCATTAGTGATAATAAGCTATTTGAATTAAAACACAGTGTTTCAGTTGAAGAATCATAGACACAGAGATGTTTAAAGAAACAATTGCCATAAAGGGCAATTTGTATTTGTAAATGTTTTAAATGTAAAACTGAATGACTTTAAAGAAGTCTTTAAAATAATAATACAGACCTTAAACTATAGAAGTGACATCTTTGATTAGGTTATTTTAGGACCAGTAACTTCTTTGTCTGATCTTAGTCCCCACCATGAAATGGGGGTGGGCCGACGCCTTCGGCTACAGAAACTCTACACTGAATGTACGGTTGTGATCTAAATCCACTGAGTAGCTAGGTTGCTGCTTTTAAGATGGTTAATGGATTTAAGTGATTAAATACTGTTGTTATTAACCTGTCTCCCTGTGTTACAACTATTAGGCAGTCCGAATGGCCCTGGTGACTCTTGATTGTGTCTTTCCTAAGCTCCAGAGAACAACAGATTTTGTTGAAGAAAACGGTCAAAGATTCTGTGATGGAAAAAGAGCGGTTACCAGTGGGCACGAGTGACCATCTCTATGACGGGTAAGACCTTCTTTGGCCAGACAGGGGGCAACCTAAGCCAGAGTGGATTCACGTAAAGTCACTGGGCATTTCCTGAATGGAGATGTTTTATGTGAGACAGGTATGAGAGTTGAGCAGGAGCTGTGAGGCCAGCAGCGTCCTTATGCCGTTAAGGGGAGATGACGCGGTGACGAGTTACGGCATGTCTCCCCAATAAAGCAAAGCTCCTCTATACCACTCACCAGAAGAAACCGCATTAGTTGTATGGCTTGTTTTTCATTGTGACAAGCGTCTGCAAATATGCCAGGGGAAAAAAAAAAAAAACACCCTGATGGAGGTTATAGATAAAGAGCTAACAGGAATGGGCTTTCGGGGTTCAGTCGGGGCCATGAAGTGATTCCCTTTAGTTGTTGTGGAGACAGTAATAAAACTTTTTGATGTCAGTTGCCTTATGGGCAAGGAAAATTATAGTGTTGAGTTTGAACTAGTATGTCTAACATAGTTTTAACTTCTGAAGGTCGTTAGACATGGTGGTGACTAAAGATGAAGACAGTTTTTGTAGATTCAAGAAAAGTCTGGCTAACAAAGGTGAATGGTCAAAGGTTCATAGTGAGAGAGACTGCTTGAGTGAAGGAAAGGATGGTAACTGTGTCTGTCTTTCTGTTATCGGCCTGCTAGAGCAAGCTTAAACAAAATAATGTTAATGAACCAAAACAACCCAGCTGACCTTGTTAAAATCAAATGAATAATGAACAGGCATGCTTTGAAACTGGTTTAGGGACCATGTAAAATTAGATAGAAGCTACAGGAAAATGGAAAGGTTAAAATCTTATTTAAAATTTTAATCTTTTAGCAACAATATAAAATATATGAATATGAGCAGTTCATAGTCAGGTATGAATGTGTGTATTTGTTGGTGACTGCACGTCATGTCTTGTATGTGTTAGTTTGGGGTACTATTATTTCCTGATTTTAAGGATATTGTGTCATTAACTTCTGGAATTAGTGTTTTATCATTACAGATGGGTTAAGTAAAATGACAAACTTTAAAAAAGTTGATAATTCTGAGTCAATCTGATGAAAGGACAATGCAGAACATGGGACGAGCTTTAATTGGAGTGGTTTTCCAGCTCTGTCTGCTATTGGTAATTATGAAATCTTTTGTCATTTATGATATTGAACTGAATTACTCTCTGGATTAGTATTTTATATAAATTGGAATTGTAAAGAAGATTGCCGTCCATTATGGGGTAAAACTCTTGTCTAAATTCAACTGAGGGTCTAAATTTAAATAGACAACTAGGCGGGATCATAAGGATAAACGTAGGAAAAAAAAACATACATATATATATAGACTTGACGGCAGAGAGACAAAGTGACACATTGGCTAAGTCACTATCCAAATTATCCAGAGTGAGCTCCCTCATTTTTATTGAAAGGCCGGAGGGCGAACAAAGGAGGAGTGAATATAACTTCTAAAAAGGAAAGGTTTTATTTCTCAATCCATTAAATGGATGTATGACATTAGAGGTCTAAGAAAACAGCTATATGGCTGTCTTAGGGGTTGGGATCTGAGTAACATAATATTTTGTTTTCTGTGAAACTGTAAAGATAAGTGGGACTGAGACAATACTGCTAATATTATTATTTTTTTATGTTTGTAATATACTTACAATGTTCTAATAATCTTTAGACTAACTATTTGATAGACAAATACTGTATGGAAGTCAAATTAAGTTTAAATGGTATGAAAAGTGAGTTTCAAAATAAAAATAATAAGGCATTGTATGATTAACAGGGATTAATGTGATATAAAGATAAGGAATGAACAAAAGCTTTATTAAGCAGAATGGGGAACAATTCTATATTTTAGACTGAAATGATGATATGAATTTGTTTTATTTTATTTCTATTTTTGAAACAAACAAAAAAGGGTATAAGATGTTATACAATTAAAATGGTACATGCTATGTGACCGTAAACTGAAAGATGATTTCAGTAAAGACTTAAAGTTCTTACATCGATTATTATGGGTCTTAATTATTAATATTTTATTTTTGTTGTTGTTTATTTTTAGTTAGATAACCATTGTGTTTTGAACCTAAAGGGTCTATAAAAGGGGTAGTGAAAATAATGGATTCACCATCCAACTTTGTTTATAATAAAAGGATTTGGAAATCATAGTTTTATAAAAATAAAAATAAAAACCTAGTGCATATATTCTGGTATTCATGATTATAGACAATGTCTTCATTTAGGATCTGAGTAGTGACTGTGGATCTAGGCCATGCTAGGAATACAGCAACAGTGCTTGCTTATGTAGCCTGGCTTCCAGAGAATAAATATGTACTTGTTTCGTAATCAGTTATGTGTTTTATAAAAATTTTAACCTGACTGATAAACTGAGGAAGAATTACATTGATGTCCTGTTGTGAGTGGAAGGTGGGAGAACCTCTTAATGGGGACTGGAATTTTTAGTAACCAGCATGTCCGTGACGAGGTGAAGAGACAAGTGTGACCCGTCAGGGGAGCATGCGTCACCACTCCTCCCTTCCGTAGTGACCTCACTGGTTAGACCAGACGTGGCGGTATTGGACCCCACATTGGTCTAAAACGGGGGACTGAAGGGTTGGTCAAAATCCCTTGCCTCTTCAAATACATCTATAATCATAAATCCTTTTGGATGCTTATATACTTCCTTATAAAAAATCAATAATCAAATATATTCATTATCACATACTTATTTTTATATTCTTTGTGCTTGTGAAATTATATTTTCTTAAATGCATGTGATGGAAGTAACCAGTTTCTTCTAGGTGCATTCCAATCTTACTTTGAGATTGCACGTAGTACACGCAGGACACGAAGGCCATGTAACCCACAAGGCCGTTTGTCTCTTTCTCTGGTATCAGAAGAAAGGTTAGAGGGTCCTAAAGGCAGCGTGGACACATATGATCCTTCGCTGGACAGATGGTCAAGCTATATTGAGCGTTACTATTGAACTTTAATTGTTGTATTAAAGTGTATTCTTTCCAGTATATTTCCTTCCTTGGGAGTAAATGCCAGTTATCTGTTTTTCTCCCAAACGAGTGAATGTTTTAGCATTATGTTTTGGTATACTTAACTGATAGTAAGGAGCTCAGACTCTCTTCAGCCTTGATGGGAGCTGTTATTTGCTAGTGTCTGTTATTTGTGTGTGTGCGTATGACATTCTATGTAGGTTCTGGACGTTCGGACCAGACAACCCGGCGCCCTGCTCTAACCGGCGAGGCCACCACAGACCTAAATCTATTGAGTGGACGACAACTATCTTTATTAATGGCGATAGGCACTCCTATCTCCTCACATGTGTTAAATTGTTTAGGCTCTTAATGTTTCTTAGCCAATGAGAATCATTCAACCTGTAAGCAATGACGTAGCTTAGACCTTGGAAATGGTATAACTGCTGTGATCTTTGTAACTGTAAGGGCGGCGGCCTACGAACTCCTGTGTGAGTCTTGAAGCTGACTTCTGCTGATGAAACTGCAAACTATCTTCAGTAAAACTTTTCTTTAATTTTTTATAATTCTGACTCCGGGTCTTCATTCTTCATATCTGGTTCTGGGTCTTTAACTGTACACCCCCTTACACCATCATCTGAAGCTGAATATATTGAAAACTGCTGTGCAGCTGTTCATCCCTGCCAAGAACTACCCTTGCCAATGCCTTGTCATTTCAATATACAACTCAATGATTTCATCCCCACAGAATGCCAAAAACCTTAGCGTCACTCTGGACAAAGACTAACCACAGTCAATACATGATTCCTCCTGCAGAACATCTGCAGAGTTGTACATTTCTCACCAGAGAAGCTATTGAGATTCAAGCTGAGGCTCTCGTATGCTCTTGTCTTGACTCTTCACACCTGACTCACCCCACAGAACATTTACAGTTACATTTCACATTACAGATTGTTTCAAAGCAGCTTCACATTAGTGAACAGGAACATAAGTGTTAAAGGAATAGTTCACCCAAAAATGAAAATTCTATCATCATTTAATTACCCTCAATTGTGTAGAACCTTTATGAATTTCTTTCTTCTGCTGAACACAAAAGACGATATTTTAAAAGTTAACCAAACAGTTGATGGACCCCATTGACTTCCATAGTAAGGGGGAAAAAATACTACGGAAGGCAATAGTGTCCATCAACCGTTAGGTTACCGGTTTGGTTACTATACAGGTTTGGAACAACTTGAGGGTGAGTATATGATGACAGGATTTAAATTTTTGGGTGAACTATCCCTTTAATATTGTAAAATTCATCAGTTTTAGCTGTAAAGCTGACAATTGTGTCATTATTCAGCTCAATTTAGTTCAATATTGATTCAGTTCAGTTCAACAACGATGTAAATGTTGCAAAGTTCATCAAATATGTTCAATTAATTTATAAGCACCTCTTGATAAGACAATAATCATTAACCTGTTTAAATGTTGTTCTCATTCAATAGTGTCAGTTTTTCTTCATTCATGGGGAATATAACTTATTTCATGGCCAGTATATACTCACCTTCCGAATTTTACCAGTGGTGAAGTTCCAGACTTCAATGAAACCATCAACAGATCCAGTTATCAAATACTGTCCATCAGGAGAGAATCGAGCACACTCTACATGGGATTTTCGCCCAAACTGTATCATACATGTACACACAGGCACAAACAGAAAATGGAAAACATTAAAATAAAAGAATATACCTTTGTATTTTTAATAACCAATATTTTTACTATAAATATTGTTCCAGATTTAAGTTTACATTAAACTGCCCTAAAAATGCATTTTGTAATATTTGGATAATTTTCTGCGGTCATCTCAGCCCCCCTTTTTGCGACCCCCTGGGGTTCATTGGACCCCAAATTAAAAAACACTGACCTAGACGATGCCTTGAGAGACTATCAACCCCCCAAAACTTGTGTGTTAACACTATTCCAAAAGTCTAGTGTCAAAGTGAGCAAGGTAGAACACAGAGAGTGCAGGATACAGATAAAAGCCTCGGGTCACAAAAGCAATTAAATGTGCATATGCTGAGCCCTGTAGCATGTTAGATGTTTTGATAAGACGCCTTATAATGGAGATATGCATAACATCCATTACTTATTTTTATCTTAAATTAAAACATTTGCACCTCTTTCAAACAGTCATAGTCTTTTTCCACATTATTTAATATAGGCTTTTACCACATTCTTATTATTAGCTTTACATAAGGAAATTGATATTTCTGCCTATGCAGCTACAATTTTGTACACCGCAACCTCTCTCACAAGCCTCTCCTGGCTATGAGATAGAAAGAAATGACATAATGATATAACACTGATCACACCTTTATGAGGCGACTGAGCTGGGTAGGGAAGCGCTCTTCCTCCATGTCCTTCAATGCACCTTTGCCCCGGAACAGTTCCAATGACATACCTGGAGGTAACAGACCCTGGTGCTGCTGCCACTTCAGAGACTTACAAAAGATAAAGTGAAGGAAACAGAGAAAAAGACCAGTCATCAAGTTGAAAAATAAAAAGAAAACAGGTAATACAGCTCCAATAATAGAGATGGTATATAGAATATATAGACAATTCTTGATAAGTGCGAGTATACATTATACACTGTAATATTAGCGATTCGCCTTCACTGAAGCTACTGGATCAGAACAAAACTTGAACTGAACTGAGCTGGACGATGACACGTAACTTCTGTAGAGCTGCTTTATAGCTGAATCAACACTAAACTGACTTAATCTGAATAATTGACTTTTTTAGATCAGATTTACAGAATAATTAGAATTTGGCTCATATCTGAAGACGTTAACATCATTGATTCTGTTATTTTCCTGTTCATTACTGTGGAACAAGCTAACAAAAACATATTTTAAGAAAATGTTGCTAACGTTCCCAGTAAGTTATCAAAATGTAATTTCTTAATGTTCTCAGAACGTTTAAAATTGTTTTGTTTTTTAAACAAGTTGGCATGATTTTTTCTTGGTAATGTGAACGTGTGGGGAAAATTTAATTCGATCATTTTGCAAACATTATGGGAACATGACTTCACTGAACATTCTAAAACAAGTAGTAACATTTAAAAAATTTAACCTAAAACGTTTCATTAAAAAAACGTTCAATGACCGATGTATATATAATGTTTTTCTGTTAACATGATTTAAGACCAGATAACTTTGAACAAATGTTTCATTAACATTACTGGAAGAACATTTGTTCATAACTTTGAGAGAACCTTGAGGGAAAAGTTCTGATAATGTTCTCTGTTAGTTTGGAAAGCTGTTTTGAAACTATCTACATATATAAATAAAGGTGACTTGACTTGTAAATATGCTTATCACATGAAAACTAGAGTTGGTTTTTTTTCTTACCAGCATTGCTAATGAGCCAAACTGCCTTAGTGCTTTGGTTTCCTGTAACCTGTATAGAGCCCCCTCACATATACGGCCCTATAAAAACAAAATATATGTGATAAATGCAATACAACAGGTACAACGGATAAATAGAATGCAACAGGTTAGGTAAAACATACATAAAAGCAAGCAAACCTGGCCCAGAAGCCCCATGAGACGAGAAGGTGGCACCAAACAGACCTCTCCTGCAAAAGCTTGAGCGATAGCCAGTCTGCGCTTCTCTTTACTGCTGCCCACTGCATATGCCTGTAGGCGAGACAAAAAAGAGTGAATCATCATTTTACCCACCTTATTTTTAATGTAAGAGTGGGTGCGTCCATTTCTAACTTGAATGTGTGAGGCTTCCGGTGTCATCCATTTTCAGCTATTTTAGCTGTAAAAACAGCCTTCTTTACTGCTTGATGTTGCAAACTTTAACTTTGCAAACATTAGAATGATTTCTGAAGGATCATGTGACACTGAAGACTGGAGTAATGATGCTGAAAATTCAGCTTTGCATCACAGAATTAAAGGATATTCAAATAGAAAACTATTACGTTAAATTGTAATAATATTTCACAATAATGCTGTTTTTTCTTTATTTTTGATCAAATAAATTCAGGCTTGATGAGCATAAGAGACTTCTTTCAAAAACATTTAAAAAAAAATAATGCTTCCAAACTTTTGACCGGTACTGTATACAATTATTATCAGATAAAAATACAATTATTTTACAGGAAAACTGTATTTTACAACAGTAATGTTATGTATTACATTTATTTTTATAATTAGAGTTAAAACAACAACAATAATAAGCCTTGTATACTAGCAACCGTATATATAAATCATTTTACAATACTTACAGCAAAAATATGAAACATTTTAACATGCAAATATAACGTTGACTTAACTTAGAAATCTCAGTGGGTACTTTTAAGCAAATATTTTACATCTAGAGGGGTTCGAATCACAAAAAAAGTTTGGGATAACCTGGACTACAGTGTAAATTACCGATATTAATTTGAGTCCTTTATAATATCTAAAATCTCATCAGAACCATTAATCCAATTATTGAATGAGACAATTTACAAAATCAGCCTTAAACACTTACCTTTTGTGAGTCGAAGTATGGCTCTGTGAGAAGGTTCTCCATGTGCGAGTAACGCTCAGGTTGAGTGTGCTTAAGCATGATCATGGGATCAGTTTGCTTCAGTAAGCACCGGGCTGCTCCCAGCTCACCCAACTCGATCAACTCCAGCACAATCTACACATACAACAACAGAACCTATCCAGTCCTTGCCCAGTTAAAACAGATATATGAACAGCAACCAGACACCTGACACCAATGTATCAACTATCGACAAACTTCTAACTTTAAAAATGAAAATTTGGTCATCACTTACTCACCCTCAAGTTGTTCCAAACCTATATGAGTTTCTTTCTTCTGTTGAACACAAAAGAAGATATTTTGAAGAATGTTGGTAACCAGAAAATGTATGGTATATAGCCATTGCTTTCCATAGTATTTTTTTTCCTACAATGGAAGTCAATGGCTACCGTCAACTGTTTGATTGCCAACGTTCTTTAAAATATATTCTTTAGTGTTCAGCAGAAGAAAGAAACTCATACAGGTTTGGAACAACTTAAGCGTGAGTAAATGATGATAACAGAATTTTTATTTTTTGGACTATCCCTTCAAGCAAGCTAACTTTCAAACTAATAGAGTAGGCGTCTGCCTAAAGAATTACTGCACTTTTCTGAACATTATTTAGTGCCATGTAAATTGCATATTTCTATTTACATGCTGCATTTGCCATTTTTATAAACGAACAATAATTCTTTGTTAAGTTTGCCATTTCTGAGTTGGCTACAGGTTTTCCTTGAAAGTGAAAAGTGACTTACCTGTTCGTACAAGTCAATGAGCAGCTTGTCAGGAAGTTTCAGGTACTGGATTGCGAGCAACACTATATCCCAGTGGCCGTTGTTGATATCGGAGATGAAGCTGTCGATGCTGTCGACCGTGTGGAGCGAGACGGTCGTCTCCTCTTGAAGCGTCTCCAGAGTGCGGTGCAAATTATTTTCCTTCAGATATTGCATGATCAAGCGAATCACGCTGCAAAAAAAAGTGACGTTATACGAGGTGTCACATTTATAACCGAACTTTAACCAAATAAACGGTCTATCTCTAATGTATATGTGAAAATGCAGCGTTTAATCGACATTACTTTTATAGCTGTTAATTGTGTTAGAAAAACAGCACGCTGATGTTGACTGGTAGCGATTATAATTAGGCTAATCAATTCTCCTCGAAACTTTTTGTCTAGCGCAGCGTCTGACGACTGCAGAAACAGTGTAACGTTATCGATACGAAATTAACATTTTATTTAACATAGCATTGTATTGCCGATATCATCTATTTTGTGTTAGGCTGTCAAACAATCAAAAGCAGACGCTTCGTTAAGTTTATCATTTCTACTGTTTGTTTATAAATCTGGAATCAAGAGATCTCATTAAGGACAGTAAGTGTTGGAATCCCATTCATTCAATAACGGTTTACTTACTCTGCGGATTCCACTTCGAGGTCCATGGTTGCGAGGTTGTCGATGAAGTCGCTGTCTAGATAGAATGTGCCAGTATTATTCTCCAGCGCTGCGCTATGTTGTCTTGGTCCTCAGCCACGTGAACACCGTGTGGCCGTGACCGCCCATTACACGTGCTGTTGTATTTATTGCTCACGCGTCTGAAATCACAGAAACCTCTCACAAATTGTTGCGGATTTTTGGGAGGAGGGATTAATGACGCGTGTGGAGGAAATAATGGGGAAAAACCCGCAAAGGTGCCATCAGATCGTGCCGTGCGGGCAGATTGTGCACCAAAGCCATAGGCTAGGCTACTACAGCTATAATGTACTATGCCTATTGTAAGCAGCACAATGTATCGTGAATCAATCATCATTTATAAGGAACTAATACGCACGTGTATTAACGATAATCATCTTGTATGAAATATAAAGCATTAGTTTAGCACTCGAGTAATTGCCATTGTCCAATCTGGCAATGGAATAGGCTACACAATAATCTATTTAGAATTCATTACACTGTGTCGCAAACCAGTATTGGGTCTGTTATGGCAATATTAATATGTATTACTAGTACTAGCCAACATGTTTTTCAATTACTACTAAGTAATTAAATAGTGACAACTGTCTTTTTCAATTTCACTAACTATTCATTTGATACTAATTGATGCTAACTAATTGTGGCTATCATCTATTCAATTAGTCAGTGGTACTTGTTTTAGCTTGCCACTGCATGCACTAGGGAACTGTGGTTTTGATAACAACTCTCTTTCAACTAAAAGAACCACTTTAGGTATTCAAAAAACAAGTAAAGCTGCAACACTATCAGTTGAGATAGTAAATTTACTATAGACACCAATAATTGTAATACATACTAGTGAGAAATGAAAAGTCGGTCTCCGAACTAGTCACCCACAGCATTCAGTGGTAAAACAAAATAAGCTATTTGTCACTACTGAGATTTTGACTGTTAATGTACAATATTACATTTTAAATGGCTTGCCATGTCTCTAGAGCCCATGTATGATTTTGCTTATTTTGCAAAAACATGAATTGAGATGAGCATAAAACATTACATTCATGAAACCACCAACATTGGAATGACCATTTAAGAAGATTCTGCTTAATGTTTGAGTTTGAAAACAGCAGCTTTCCTTTTTCCCCCATTTATTTTGGTCCTCTAGGTTAGATCTGAATTTTGAGAATTATGCTTAATGTAAAATTATCGTAGTTAAAATCATAAAATGTGTTGATACTTCACTAATGTCATGTTGATCGCCAAACCTTAATTGCATTTCTTACAAGTTAGAGTTGCAAAATAAATGTAGAGTCTTGATAAGTGTACAGCCAAGATAAAATAGACCAATCATAAAATTCAACTCAACCATACCACTTTAAGAGGCAATGAAGAAACAAGACAACAAATAGAAAGTTCAACAAAATGATGCTTTATTTGTGAGGTACATGTCTCACTTCTGGCTTGACTCTGACTTGGATGTGGAGGCTCTCAGTGAGGAGAGACGACGTCTCTTAGCAATCTGTTCTTGACGTTTCTCTTTGGCCTCCTACAAAAAAAAAAAAACGAACAAGAACATTCAGCTTTACACAACATGCCTTTCATTCACACTGTTTGTGCTTAACACTTTTACAGCACTTCAGCAATGAAGATTCAATCCATGCATTTCTTTTTTGTACAAATGAATTCATTCATGCACATAGGTTAAATTGTAGGAAAGTACCATCAATTAAACTTTTAGCTAAAAATTAAAGTATGTACCTTATTCCTCTTGGCCAGCAGTTTGGTGTAATCTGCGGCCTCCTCCTTGTTCTTCAGTGTGCGCTGCTTCTTGAGAGCAATGCGTCTACGCTTGTGCTGCAGCACACGGGGTGTAACCAGGCGCTGAATCTTAGGAGCCTTAGTCCTGGGTTTCTTGCCTATCAGAAAGAGCATGATCATCCATGAGTCTCTGGACATTTTAAATCGTTCTGGGGCATCGGTTCTAGTAATAAACTAGATGCTGTCAGGCTAAGCTAACGGAAGTGACATTAAAAGTAAGGCAAGAAGTCATTTTGTGACAGTACAAACAGTAGATCACCACATTAAAGGACAAGTTCAGTATTTTACACTTAAAGCCCTGTTTTAAGATCGTTTCTGAAGAAATAGAACGGTTAAGATTGAAATTTGGACACATGCTGCTAGCCCGAGAATTTCCAGTTTTTTTAGTTTACAAAGACGTGAAACTCACCGAGTGGTCTGGGGTGTTCACTGATATGCTCACACAAAAATCGCAGCAAAAGATGCTTTCCAACAGGTTTTATCGTAGTTTTTGTCCAAGTCAATGGAGTTGGACATCTTAAAACAGGGCTTTAAGTGTAAAATACTGAACTTGTCCTTTAAAGATCTGAGTGGAAAGCATGTATTCAAATACAACAACATATCAAAAAAAGCAAGTACTTCCAAACATCCGTCAATCTAGAACTTTTACCTCCAGCTTGTCATTTATGAATTAAAAGAACACGCAACTTCACGAGTAGACTTTGACTAAAAGTCCCAGTGAAAACAACTTAAATGAACTTGGAGACCTTTTTGTGCAAACTGATTTGCCTGTTTAAATGCATTGAGAACCTCTCCAGATTCACTAAACGGTGCACTGCATGAAGTTTGACAGAGCTTTGCAGTACAACCAGCCAACTAATATGATCAGGTTGTTATCCGTTTAGCAGCTCCACTGTTACTGTTGGCACCACACTGTCCCCCCTTATAAGCTACTGTAAAGGCAAAAAGGGTCTGCAGGTGCCACAAATTTATACCATCCATATTTAGTTTTTTTTTTTTTAATAGCAGGATATGCTAAAATGCTCACTTCATGATGAAATGTTCACTCAATACATGACGAAAAATACAAAGCATTAGTAGTCGTACCTTCTTTAGTGAGGGGTCTCCTGACTACATACTGCCTGACATCATCCTCTTTGGACAGGTTAAAGAGCTTGCGGATTCTGCTAGCTCTCTTGGGTCCCAGACGGCGAGGGACAGTGCTATCAGTCAGCCCAGGAATGTCCTTCTCACCTGAAAGGAAAAACTATCGATTAGTTGCTATGGACATGCATACCAAATTCCTGCTCCCATTTACAAATGAGTTATGCATTGAGGACAAAGCTTGTTATATATGCCCATCAATTCTTTTTTTATAGTTTCCTATTGTATTCATTTTGACAGAGCTTTGCAGTACAACCAGCCACAAAAACATGATCAGGTTGTTATCCGTTTAGCAGCTCCACTGTTACTGTTGGCACCACACTGTCCCCCCTTATAAGCTACTGAACAGGCAAAAAGGGTCTGCTAGTGCCGCAAAAAATTAAATCATGCACAACATTTTCTCATTAAGATTTAATTATTCTTTGAATAATTAATAAAATTACACTATTGATAGAATGGCTCTTAAGACAAAGCAGATGCACAGCTGTGTACAATCTAAATAAAATCCCATATTTAAATTATCGCTTACTTTTAGCTGTACTCACCCTTCCTGACAATGACCAAGTTCAGAACACTAAGGTTGGCGTCGACGATGCAGCCCCGGACAGACTTGCGTTTCCGCTCACCAGTACGGCGAGGGCGGTAGCAGGAGTGACCCTTGCTGAGGAGGAGACGCACACGTCCATGGGTCAGCACACCCTGCTTCATGGGGAAGCCCTGTTTGTCATTGCCTCCGCTGATGCGCACAACATAGCCCTACAACACAAATGAACAGTTGTGCCAATGTTAACACCAGTTTGAAGATTTTCAAGTCACGTGTGCAGCAGTTTAACACCAGTTAGTTGTATACAACCTACACATTCAGGATAAGCCAACCATTAAGTCCACTAAAAGGAATAGTTCATCCAAAAATAAATTCTTTTTTACTCCCCCTTAAGTTATTACAAACCTGCATGAATTTCTCTTCTGCTTAACACAAAAGATGATATTTAGAAGAATATCGGAAACCAAACAGTTGATGGGCAATGGGGTCAATATTCCATTCTTCAAATATATTTTGTGTTCAGCAGAAGAAAGAAATTCACACAGGTTTGGAACAACTTGAAGGAGAATAAATGACCATTTTCGGGTGAACTATCCCTTTAAGGTTGGAACACACTACACAACCTTTTCCCCGGTTTGCACTCCGGAAGTCATAGTCAACTCCGATTTCCCAAAATCTGCAGACTAGCTAATTTCACAGAAAATTGTGATGTGTAAGATGGGCACATACTTTTTTTTAGCTTCAGACTATGATTCCATTTAATCTGAGGACATTTAACATGTTTGCTATTTTTAGCAAATTTTAAGGCTAGAATACACAACTTTTTCCCAGATTTGCAGTCTGGACGAGTCAATGGTAGCTGCCAAAAATCAGAGCCAGTCTGCAGATGTTGGGCAGTCCAAGTTAACATATGCAGAGAACCTCTCCAGATTCACTAAACGGTGCACTGCATGAAGTTTGACAGAGCTTTGCAGTACAACCAGCCAACTAATATGATCAGGTTGTTATCCGTTTAGCAGCTCCACTGTTACTGTTGGCACCACACTGTCCCCCCTTTTAAGCTACTGACCAGCCAAAAGGGTCTGCAGGTGCCACATTTAAATCATCCATAGAGGGTTTTCACGACGCGTCATCAGACCGGAAGTCGGCATATTGGAGGCACTCCGCATCACAACAAAGCACAGGCACTGAAGTGTATCCCGAACATCGTCAAAGAAAATGGTTAATTATTGTCGCGTTTCAGGTTGTACCAATAGGACAGACCGAGAAAAACATTTGGAATATTATCGACTTCCAAAAGTTATTAAAAACCAGGGAGAGAATTAGCTAGAAGTTACCAGAGGAAAGGAGGCGCTTGTGGTCTTTAACTGAAGGGTAGGCATAAGGTTGATCATTACAGTCTACTCTTTTTCGATCTAATAGTGTGTGCATATATATGACGTGCATATATATGATAGAATAAAATACTATGAAACTAACTCAGATAATGTACAGTGTCGATAGCAAACTGGGGGACTTTGAAATAAAAAAACAATTGAGAGTCACTTGGCTACACCTTGAGTATCGCAAGGTTAGGTTGATTAAAGACTTTATTGCATAATTTGGCCTTCACAACGGTCATTGATAACTTGGTACTGTCTCCCTCACCCATCCATACACCATCTGGTTCAGGCCTCCAAACCTTTGTAGGATTTAAGGTCTTCCGCTGTGTATGGGCTCGGCGAGAAAACTAGGTAAGGTTAATTGACTATACCGGGATATGCAACTGAAGGAAGAATCACCGGGTCGTCATGGATCCAAGAAGAGGGAGCTACCTCGCAACTTTGCATCTTGGACGCGTTTTGGTGAGCTTTTCTGTTGTTTAGAGATGGCTACATTCACTTAAAGTATCCAAAGTGCACAATACTCCATTGTACTCCATTCAGGTGTTTACACCGAGTGCCTCCATAATGGCCGTGCATCCGGGTTACCGCCCAGAACGTGACGTCGGTGAAAACCCTCTATACCATATTTTTAAGCTTCAGACTACAATTCCATCCAGAAAGCAGCTTGCACTGACATCTTAAAATATATCAGTACCATAGTTTTGTCTCAAGATGCACACTAGTAATGTATTTTCTAAAGCACGTTTAAAAAGTAGGGATGCACCGATATGAAACTTTTGGCCGATACCGATAAGTCTTTATATTTGAAAGCCAATAACCTATATATTGGCCGATAAATCTAAATTTCTTTATTTTTTAAGAGCCTAATTACTAAACATTACAAAAGTCTTACCACTAAAAGTCGTGTCCCAAGTACACAATTATAAATGTTCTCATTATAATTTTATGTAGCCTATATAGACTAGCACTGCACATGTTGCACTTAACTATTTTCAAATGAAGATTTTTGCATTGAAATCTGAGAGCTTTCTGTACCTCATTTAAAAAATAACTCCCCCAAAAAACCTAACTATTCAAAACATTCATAAAGAGATTGCAAAGTCCAAGTGTTGAAGAGACATTTTCGCTTCATATGATCAACAAATTTAAATTAGGCTTTTATTTATAAATATATATAAAAACATTGATCAGCGAACATACAGAGCACTCGATTATGGTAAAAAGGAAGCTCAAGCATAAATAAACTGTCAGTTTGGGGAGTATAGATGTTCAATAGCGGTGCAGAATTTCAAAATAACTTAAAGGTGCTCAAAGCGATGCTGGGTGACGTCACTTCTTGTTGACGTTCAAAGTATTGTCAAACAAAACGGAGGCTAGCTAGACCTTCCCTCCTCCTCATCCCGTCCCCTCCCTCTGTAGTTTTACTGATACTTCTTTCAAGGATGGTGTAATGTCGCCAAGTGAGATAAATGCTTTCATATTATGAAAAAAAAAAAAAAAATGGAAACATTACCAGAAAAACACGATAAAACGTTTCGCCACCTGAGGTTATAACTTTAGCTCCCATACCAGGACGCAATAATAGCAAGATAACGTTAGCTTCAAATTTAGTCAAAGTTGTCAATAGGCTATGAATGAACATTCAATTTCATAATAAATAGTTGGTGAAAACAATCATTCACACAAACTGTCGCCCTACTGTGAGTTTGCTTGATTATTTACAATAGAGATCGATAGCTAGCTGCTAGAAACCTATATGTTGTATTCACCAAAGTTAGCGCTGACTGCATTGTTCTAGCTAATTATATCCTTGTGTTTGTTAGGCGAACATGAAAGTCCATTTAGAAAAACCAAACTGGATTGACCCACCTCTCCAGCAAAAACAGAGCTAACGTTACCTGAATGTCGGATTGGAAGCCCTTCTGCCGGCGGAGTTCTCACCACCTTTCAAAGGCTTTTCCAGTGTAAATTCGGGCATGCGTTCCTTCTCCTTTTCCCTCTTCTTTGTATTTTTGCAATCTGTTCATCAGAACGTCGTCTCTTTGGTCGTGTGTCGGCCATATCAAACTTAAAGAGTTAAAATTATGACTTTCCTCTTCATGCTTCTCTCCTCCACACCCCCCCATGTACGCTCACTAACCCCACCCCCAGGCTGGAACACTGTTTGTTTTGTTTCGTGGAGCGGGTCGCCGCAGTTTGTTTTTGTTGCTGTTTGTGGAGCCTGCGCTGTCTACAGAAACCGCATTCTTTTACAGTGTGTTCAGGGGACAGGCAGCTAGCGGATAGTGAGGAGATGTTTGCTGTATGTGACAAAAAATGTTTTGGCCTAAAAAACGCGTGACATCGCTTAGAGCACCTTTAATTTATGTACCTAACCGATAAGCAACGAAAATCTTATGGGTTTGTAAAGACACGAGTGTGAACTAACGTTAACCCTTTAATTGAGACTTTACCGGCCTGTAGTGTCAACCATCAACACGTGAAGCATTCAAATGATGGAAATACACAACATAAACGAAGTGATTAAATAAGTTCTGATAACTTACCTTCCACTCATCACCCAGAGAGTCTGCGACCACCTCTGTGGCCATGCGCTTCTCATAGAAGATTCTCAGTTTGCGCTCATCATCAACTTCTATCAGCTTCTGACAGCCAGTGGCGGGGAACGAGATATTGAGCTAGTTGGAAAAGTAAAGAGAGAATTACACTGTGTTCTGGGGCTATAATTGTTCAATTCCAACCAGGTATAATTACTTTGTCTTGTACAAATTATCCAAAATTATGAGGTCTTCATCTGACACGTCTCTGCTAGCTAGCCGCTAATGCTATGCTGCCGAACAGCGAGTGTGAGTTTGATACTCAATACAAGGGTCCTAACGTTGAATTCAATTACAACATTGGCGACACCGCTGGCAAATTACCCGCAACTTTAAAGCTTCCTCATTTATTCATTGCATGTCTATCCTGGTCGCTGCCATGTTGCCGCACTTCAACGGCCGTCCTCCAAATCTAACGAAATCAACGTCCATCCTTCATATTGTTCGAGCCCAACTCGATTCAGAAAAGTACATCGGATAATTTTGAGACTGTATAATGGAACCCATTCAATATTTTGACCACATTGTGAATAACAAAACGTATAAAATAGCAATTTCAGTCCTCCTACCTTCATTATGGAGGACTTTCTCGCTTGGAGTCCACCACGGAAAAGAGACCGGATATCCGACTCGTAGTCTCACATTGACTTCCAGGTTATCGCGAGAGTATGTTGTGTTTTGAAACAGAAGGCGCAAACTAGTTTGCGAGCAAAATAGTAGGTATGTAACTTACACCTTAGGCCTACACTACACACAAAAAAGTGTTGTTTATAGTATTTTCAAACCTGATGTAATGCATATTTTTGAGTCATGAACAATGTGTTTAAAGAAGTTTCAGTTTTTAAATAACATTTCGAAATGTTTAAATATTTTTTTTACTGTTTTCGTGTCAGGCGATACTGTAGTTGAAAGGCTATTGCTAGTACCAACCTACTTTAATTTAGCGGTTAGTATATTTGAGGGATCTACAAACCTTTTCATTCTGCCACAAGTTGGGGTCCTCATTGTCTGGATGATGCATTATCATGTTTACTGTAATTACCTTGTCAATTCTTAATAAAAGAGCCATGTTTGCAGTTGTGCCACCCTGACATTTGAGAATCAAATTGCAGGACAAAAGTTTTTTTCAATTATCTCAACAACTTTAAAACTATTTATATCTATAAAATGTGTTTATATGAAAGGTCTCAAACCTAAAATGATGCCATATGTTTTTTTTTAAATGTTTTATTAGGACACCATTTTAAATAGTTTTCGTAGTCTGTTCATATGTTCGGACAGTTGCACCACCTGACATTTTGGGGGTTTGAGATAAAACATTAAATAATATGAAGGCTATTATTTAAATTTACTAAAAATGAATTCAAACTAAATATGTTTTATAGAGTAAAGTGATACATGTCATGAAAATGTCTTCAAAGGAAATGCACTAGGACACAAAAATGTGCATGTCATGTCATTGACCCAAACATATTTCATAAAAGGTAGATGTTAAAAACTGTAAGTTATGGGTAAATTGGTATTATTGATGCTAATTTGTATGATTTAGGCCTAAATAAAATGCATCACATCTTAATGTCTTTTTATAAACTCATGTTCTTAAAATTCAGTCAAGTTTCAGTCATTTGCCATAAATTAAAAAAAATTATTATATTTTCTGAGTTTCCAGAGTTTAAATAAGACCACACTACAAACAGTTCGTTTTCTTTTTATTAGCTTTTACATGCGCTTGTTCTAGTTGTGAAAGTAGCCAAACGTTCTTGTTTTTATATATATATATATATATAAAATATATATATATATATATTAAGAATAATAGGCCTGTTTCAAAACATCAGTAGGCCTACTGGGTTGAAAAACGTGGTGTGTATTTCTAGAAACAGATAGTATACCTTATATACTACTATGACCATTAAAACTAAGAGATAGCCTAGCCTAGCACTTATCGTTAATTGTAGCTTATCTTTTTTGATGATGGCCTATTGATGAACGCTTGGATCAACCAGAACAGGGCCGTTGTGATGTGAATGTTGTCCTTGTTTTGTTTTGCATTGACAGTCCTCAATTATTTTTACAACTTTTATAATCTCTGTGTTGTCAACGCATTGCAGTTTCACAGTCTTGTGAGCGACGATGACCGGTGAGCAGACACCGCAGTGAAAGGAAACTCCGTCTTCACCACTAGAGGGCGACGTGTCACATTTTCCGAAACAGACGTTGTTTTGCAGCTCCAACGTTTCACATTTTTCATGGAAGATCCTCTGTGAAATAGAAAACATATTTTTGCAAATTGCTTAAAACATTTACAAAATCACACATTATGCATTATAAAAATCCGTCAACTAACCCGTACCTGAGAGAAAGTGAGCGCACGACACTTTTCTTGACGGACCTCGATGTTCCTAATTGGCAGGACGTATCTGAAGTCTGATTTTCCACGGAACATGAACTGGTTCCAGAATCCTTTCGCGTTTGTAAAGGATGAGCTGTGAGCTAAGTTCACATCTGGTTTGGAGATCTTAGTACTGTCCTGCAAGCTTATACTCGAAGGTTGGTTCGTATTTTCTTGAGTTACATTTCCCAAATTCACCACCCTTCTCAAATGCTCAATCCTGCTGCCCCCCTTTGGATCGCCAAATGAAGTTTCACGAGATGCACTTGTGCGATGTGAGACAAACTTTTTAGCCAAACGTGTCTGAAAGAAAATTCCGAAAACCTGCATCTGTAAGGTAAAAAGAAGAATTAAATGAGCGGAACGCATGTTCTCAATACGGAGGTTCGCAGAACATTAAGGTCAGTGCAAGCGGCGTTTGCTTTATCAGGTGTGAAACCAAATGGTACGACACCTTCACAGACAGAGAGTTGCCTGCATCTGAGGCCTACAAAGTAGACATGGTGATTCTTTGTTTCTTTCTTTGGCATGCATGTTTGCAAACAATTTTAACAAAGCAACAAACAGTGACATTAAAATATAA